>CM030837.1:11714724-12329724 GCA_018105865.1 Metaphire vulgaris
TGCGCTAATCGCATGGATTGTCTCCTAGCTGTCGTTTTCAAAGCGGTCGGCTATTGCCTTTGCATTTTCTCTGTGCTGAACGTTTGGATTTATGTCACCCATGTCGGCGTGGTTGGCCTGCCATTATATCTAAGCCACCAGCCAATCGACGGAGTCTACAGGCTATAAAGGGCAAGGACTGTTCTGGGTCATGCATGGAATTCCACCTTCAGTCAGTTCCCGTCAAGTTCGGTGACGGATTACTGTCTCGCAGATGACCGCCCTCAAGGATTCGTCATCTGATTTTTTCCACGTGTCAAATTTTTCTCAGCATCCATGCAGTCCTACAACATCCTTTCTGCATTTTCACTGACTCTTCAACGGAACGTCTTTTTGCGGAAGTCCGCCTTCTGAAGGGCTCACTGCCCCCGATTTCGACAATTTTTCAACCTCTTTTGTGCCATCTGAGTGGACTTTCCTTCAAGACCAACATCTTCCATTCCATGTTGATTTGTCAGCGCTGTTGACAGCGCCGTTGACTTTGGCCGTTGCCATACAACGGCGCTATAGAAATTGTCCAGTACCATAACCATAACGAAAAACCAGAGACACTTGTCGCTGCTTGCTGATTTGGGTTGAAGGACTTTCTGCAGCAAAAGATTCTTCTTAGCCTTGTCTAGAAGTCTTAGCTTTGTCTAGAAGAAGAATAGACTACTGTAATAGTATACTCCTCGGAATGCCAGACTACCAGTTCAATCGTCTGCAGATGGTGTTGAATGCTTCCACCCGAGTGATTTTTCAGACCAGGTGAGGTGAGCATGTCACTCCCCAACTTCGGGACAGATTACACTGGCTCCGCATTCCGGAGTGGGTAATCTACAAGAGGTGTTGGTTCACGTTCAGACACTCTACGACCCGTTCTGCCCAGACTATCTATTGGTGCTTCTTCGTAAGCCTCCAGCCACAGAAGGTGGCTTGCGGCTCCGCTCCTCCAGTCCGGTCCGAATGACAGTGCCTCCTCCCTCGAGAACAGCCAAACTGGGAGAGCATTCTGTTACTCGAGGGAACCCGGCTCTCTGGAACGCGTTACCTGACAGTGTCACCAATGCGACCAACTTGGAAACATTCACTAAGAGACTAAAAATGCACTTGTTCGGACACTCCTTTAATGCAATGTAAAGCACTCTTGACTCTAGACCGCTAAGACAATAGCACTAAATAAATCAGCCTATAACTAACTAACTAACTAACTAACTAACCATATAAGAGCTAAGAAGATGAGGCATTATTATTTATTATTATTATTCAGACAATTTATATAGCGCCGTACGCATGGCGTCTACCAAAGTCAAAGGCGCTGTACATATTTAGTATTCATAAGAAGTCGCAAATAAATGTGTCTTCAAGTTCTTCGCGAATTGATCGTAGGTGTTCGACGAGGTTACAGTGTCCGGTAGAGCGTTCCACAGCCGCGGATTTCCTCTTACAACCGAACGCTCGCCAAACTTTGGCGTCTTCGCAGGAGGTGGAATACACCTGGCATACACCATTGTTTAGCGTTTTTATTCCTCTTTCTAACCATCCATACAAAACAAAAAATTTTGGAATAGGGTCCACTCTATGACCTAAAATAAAACCCCCTTCATAAAAATTGTTTCGAAGCTCCATAGCTAAAATTTTTCTGCAATAGCTCCACTTTGGTCGACGGCAAAGTTATGGGGGAATGTCAGTGGAAGAAAATAAACCAAAAAGTTTGAAAATCGGTCAACATCTGGTAAAGATAGATCAATTCTAACCCGAAAAAGTCATTTTCTGGAAGTTATTAGTCTGACCCCTCGCTCCAAAGAATATGTATTCTCTCTTTCTTATAGCCGATACAGCTGAAAAATAGGTGCTATCTAGTGAATGGATGGATACTAAAGCGATTTGCAGCATAAAACGTCTCTGATACGTCACGTACGTTTCATGAAACGCCTCAAAACTTACATGACGAGCCTGGCTCGGGGATCCCAAATAAGGAAAGATGACATTGGACGAGCTAGGCTCGGAGATCCCAGTTAAGGGGTTAATAAATAAATCCAACACTGCAAGTAGAAACGGTGACGGGAAATTCTTCCAATTCAAGGCAAGTCTGTCAGTATCTCTCTCTCTGTGTCTCTCGCTCTCTCCGACGGCAGTGACATTTAAGTGAATGATGATTGTGATTACCGGTAATCAGAATTCTGAATGGATTCCACAATTGACAGTTAAGCAACTTATGTGCAGACATTATATGACGGTCGACAACAGTGGAGGGAAGCTCTTCCAATTCAAGGTGAGCTCTGATCTTTCTGTCTCTCCCTCTGTCTCTGTCTGTCTGTCTCTCAGCCGACAGTGGCATGGAAATGAAAGATCATACTAATTGGTCAGATTACTGAATAAAGATTTAGTGCTAGATGTTTAAAATATATATATTAGAATTTCTGTATCACGTAAGGTTTTTAAGAAATCGACAATTTAGCATTTAGTATTGTAACGTCTTCTGCAACATAATCCTACAGAACGATCTAGGCAATAATGACAAGACATGAGAAAATTAGAAATGTTTTGCTGTAGATTTTCGTTTGTAGTCACTGTCCTGTGCTTCATGTATCAGTGACCAACAGTAGTCTCCGAGCATAGACGGACTCCACTTTCCCTGGTAGCGTTTCTCGATGCTGGCAATGTCTTTGTGAAATCTTTCACCGTGTTCATCACTGACGGATTGTCCGGGAAGAAGTCCAAGTGAGAATGAAGGAAGTGTATCTTCAGTGACATGTTGCATTTCATTGCCTTGTAAGCTTGTAGCAGATTTCCAACTTGTTCAACATAGTTTGGCGCCTTGCAGTTGTCCAGAAAGTTAGCAACAACATCCCTGAAGGCTGTCCAGGCAACATGCTCGGCACCCTGCAGAAGGCCCTCAAAGTGACTGTCCTTGAGCATCTCTCGAATCTGTGGGCCAACAAAAACGCCTTCTTTTATTTTAGCATCATCGTGGAAACCTCTGTTGTAAGTATGTAAAGGTTTCACTTTCTTTGTTCATTGCTTTGACAAAGTTTTTCATTAACCCAAGTTTGATGTGCAAAGGTGGGAGATAAATGTTCTTCGGATCAACGAGAGGATCATGTTTAACGTTCTTCTGTCCTGGAACCAAGTCCCTGCGAGGTGGCCAGACCTTTCTCACATAATGTGAATCTCTAGCTCGGCTGTCCCACTCGCAAAGAAAGCAGCAGTACTTGGTGTAGCCTAGCTGCAGACCGAGTAGAATTGCAACAACTTTCAGATCTCCACATATATTCCAGTTGTATCTCGAGTATTCTGTGTTTCAATAGCAGCTGCATGTTCTCATAATATGTTTCCATCATGTAAGCAGCATGTCCAATGGGTACTGAAGGGTATGAATTTTTCAGCAAAACAGCCTTTAAAATTAACAACGAAGAGTCAACAAAAAGTCGCCATTCGGATGGATTGTGCTTACAGCCGAAAGCAGAAAGCAATCCATCAATGTCAATGCAAAAAGTAAGACTGTCGATTTTTTTGAAGAAACGAGTCAAGTCTTCATGCCGTTTACAAAATACTGAAATTTTTGTACCTGGAGAGAGCAGATTCCACCCTTGCAACCTAGATCCAAGCAATTCTGCTTGATTTTTTGACAAATCTAAGTCTCTGACCAGATCATTGAGCTCTGCCTGAGAAATCAAATGAGGATTGCTGGATGTCGATGGCTCAAACTCTGGGTCTTCCGTAGCTGAATCATCAACTATCTGCAGCATTTCATCTGTCTCTGCATGCTCGTCCTCGTCCTCCAGTGTCCAAAACTCGGGGGGGGGGGGGGTGGAACAGGAAGACTCTCGTCGTGTGGAACTGGTCTCATTGCCAAGGCAAGGTTAGGATACTCAATAGACTTCCTATTCTTTGAAGAAAATCCTGTAACATTCGTCATGCAGAAATAGCAATCCGTTACATGATTATTCTGCTCCCTCCATATCATTGGTATGGCGAATGGCATGGATGGACGCTTACCTGCAAACCAAGCTCGCAGACTGGTAGCACAAGATGAACAACATATATGAGGTGCCTATACTTTGTCCTGGTCGCCAATTTTGCATCCAAAGTATAACTCATATCCTTTCTTTATGATTGCTGTCATACTCCTCTTCTGTGATTTCAACGTAAACTCTCCACATATGTAGCAGAACGTGTCACTGCTATTGCGACATCGACGCGACATTTCATAAACTTTAATTAAATTAGTTAATATATTTCACAGCCTTTAACTAAACAGTTATATCTCATCAAATAGAAAGACTGCAGCTGCTTCCTAGTGCTGCTTGGTATTTATATAGGACTGCGTAACCATAGCAACAATACATGCTAGGCATGTAGTCTTGAAGACAGGTTTGGGCGCGTCTGGGTATGTCTGGACATGCCTAATTATACTAATTTTCAAAATCCATGTAGTTAAGTGAGCCAGCAGTGCATATGGCATATCTGTTATGGCGTTCACATAAGATTCTTGCCTAACCTGAATACCCATAACTCAGATAACTCTCGAAAACCACGATTTTAAAATTCTTATAATTTTAAAATTTAAAATCAGCTTTTTCTCAAAACTTACGTGATAGGAAAATTTCAAAATTATTC
The DNA here is from genome assembly GCA_018105865.1 of Metaphire vulgaris. Taxonomy (NCBI): domain Eukaryota; kingdom Metazoa; phylum Annelida; class Clitellata; order Crassiclitellata; family Megascolecidae; genus Metaphire; species Metaphire vulgaris. Next base: position 11,719,366 of record CM030837.1, read on the forward strand.
CTGTAATCAGCATGACAAAATCTACCTGGAACACCAGAAATTGCACAGGAAACAAAAACCTTGTTGACCAGTGTTATCACCTCTAAAAACTTGATTCTGTTTCCAAGGTATTTGTACTTGAAGATAATCTTCTTCTTTATGTGCTGTCCTCTAACAGAGGGTTGACAGTCATTTTCTTCCATTTCTCTCTATCTTCTGCTGCTCTTTTTAGGGCTCCATATGAGTCCATAGTTCTTTGTGCTTGTCCAGTCAAAGACGCTGTCCATCCAGCTTCTTCTCGGAAGCCTCCTTCCCCTTATTCCTTCTATTCTACATTCCATTATTATCAGAGGCAGGTCTCCACCCAAGCCTCTCACGATGTGACAGGCATAGGACATTTTTCTTCTTATTATTTCCCATTTCCACGTTGCCATTGCTTTGCCTCTTTCTAGGACCCTTTTGTTTGTTACCTAGTCCATCCAGCTGATTCTAGGATCCTTCTGTAACACCATAATTCAAACACAGCTATTTTTTCATAATCTTCCTGTTTATTGTCCAGGTTTCGCATCCATAAGTCAGCACTGGGAAGATATAGCATTGGATGAGCACATTTAAGCAAATAATGTCATTGTGCTTCAAAAACAATCTAACATTTTTGGCACATCACTTTCACAAGTATAATCTAATGTCAAGGAGATTAATATCCTCTTGAGAGCTCCCATAAATTACAATTTCTCCTCCAACATTTGAGAAACTTCCGACTTGCTCAATTGTTTATTCTCCATTTGTATCATAGACCTCTTAAAGTAAGGACTGACGTCTGCCATGCTCGGGTCCGCGAACTTGGGTTCATTGAGTATTTAACACCATAGCGTCTATAAGATATAACTGGAGTTCGCAGTGATACACCCATGAAATTTGGTAGTGACGCTCAGGAATTAACACTCTACACACTTCAAGCAACTGGAAGTTGATGACGCCATTACGCTGCAAAATGCATTGATTTTAAAATGATATATAAATCATGTTAAAATCAATGTATTTCGCATATATTGCATTTTGCTGATCTAGGCCGAATATATGTTATGTTATGTTAAAACGTCAATTTATATAGCGCAATAATCATAGCTGAATGCCAAAGTCAAGAGCACTTTACATTCTGCACTTATACGATATATCAAACAAGTGCGTCTTAAGTTTCTTTGCAAACAGTTCGAGGTTAGTTTCCATGGACATGTTGTTAGGTAGGGCGTTCCAGAGGATAGGGTTCCCACGCGTAACGGACCTCTCGCCCAGTTGCACGGTCTTGGCGGGAGGGGGAACAAGCAGCTTAACACTGTGACCAGATCAGAGCTGATGATGACGGTCAGTAGTAGTAGTAGTAGTAGTAATTAGCATCGGAATCTAGTAGGCAAGAACTTGGTTTTAGGGGACTATATGCATCGAGTAGGATTGTAATATTTTTTACCAGGATTATAGTCCAGCGGCGTATCCAGAGTTCTGAAATAGGGGAGATATGTAGAATTTCGGGGAAACAAGGCTCGTCAAGAAGTTATTCGCAAATTTATGTATTCTCTTCGATCATGGTACCTACCCCTCCCCAAAATTTCTCAACAGTCTTGTTCAAATCCCACCACCCGGGGTCCCTGCCAAAATAGGGTTCCGGCCCCCATTGTGGCTACGCCAATGATAGTCAAATTTTTGTCTGGAACTGATCCTTGTTTCATTCTCACAGTTATTACCTGGTACTGAAGCCAGGGTCAGAGGTGGCCATGGGTTGAGTTAACTAATGGGTTGGGGTGGGTTGAATTAGTTTGGGTTGGGTCAGATTTTTTCATATTGATGGTGGGTTGGGTTAGGTCAGAAAGTAAGTCGTGGTTTAAGAAATTGCGATTCATTAAGGTTGGTTTGGTTGGGTTAAGTAACCCTATTGCCAGCATGGGTTGTATTGGGTTGGGTTGGAGATTTGATGGGTTGGGTTCTAAAAAATGGACCCATGGCCATCTCTGCCCAGGGGAGTAGCCAGTATCTGAGAATTAGGAGGCACTGTCGCTTATAGAACAAGGAAAACGCACTAAGCATTATAGACAATGACATTTTCTGTTCGTCGAAACATTGTGGGCGAAAAATGTGAGGGCCTTTATTCTAGATTCTGGCTACGCCACTGCAGTCTTGAGACAACTGAATTCAGAAGTTTGTGTATATACGCGACGGTGCATCCTAATTCTCGGATCCTGGTTACTTCCCGACACACACACACTTATATATGTCTTTGACGTAGCCGCAGGTGCCCGGCCCCCTATTCGGAACGTGAGATTCGACCAAAACCAATGAATAGTAAAGGGTTATTTAGGAGTAGTATTAGATCCAGGAAATCACACCAAGCGTCCCTGGCGATTATCTTTTTGGCTCGTCGAACACTTGGGCCGAAAAATGTGAATGCCACTATTCTGCAATCCTGGCTACTCCTGGCTACGCCACCGCAGTCTTGTGGCACAATTGAATTCACAAGTTTGTGTGCATTCGCGACGATGCCTCCTAATTCTCAGATCCTGACTACTCCCAGGGTTCAATACTAGCTGCTAACTGGGAGAATAAAACGAGGATCAGTTCCAAACAACGATTTGACTATATCATTGGCGTAGCCACAATGGGGGTCGATCCCCTATTCTGGCAGGGATCCCGGCCGTTGGATTTGAGCAAGACGGCTGAGAAATTTCGGGTGGGTAGGTAGTATGATTGAAGAGAATAAATGAACTTGCGAATAACTTCTTGACGAGCCTTGTTTCCCCGAAATTCTACATATCCCTCCTATTTCGGAACCATGGCTACGCCACTGGACTATATTACTGGCAATAATAGTGCAATCCTACTTGATGCACATAGTCTCCTAAAGCCGAATTCTTGCCTACTAGATTCTGATGCTAATTACTAATTACTAATTGCAGGGCAACGACGAACGACAGACGCGCGGAACTTCGATCCAGAAGTCGGACATTGTTGATCGTCCCTCTGCCTTCAAAGACTGCCGTGTTCGGTGACAGATCAGTCACGCGGGGAAATCCAGCCATGTGGAACTCGTTGCCAAGCGATTTTATTAATGCAAAGTCCCTCGGCTGTTTTGAGAAGCTCCTAAAGACACACTTATTTAACATCTCTTATAAGTGACTCCTTTGTAAAGCGCTCTTGACTTTAGCTCCAGTTATGTTACTGCGCTATATAAATTGTCGTAGATAATAATAATAATAATAATAATAAATATTAGGGCTAGATCAGCAGCATCCAATATATGCGAAATACATTGATTTTAACATGATTTATATATCATTTGAAAATCAGTGTCTTTTGCAGTGTTATGCCGTCATCAACTTCCGGTTACTTGAGATGCGTAGAGAGTTCGTTTCTGAGTGTGACTGCCAAATTTCATGGCTGTATCACTGTGCAAACTCCAGTTACAGCAGTTAATAGATACTATTGTGTTAAAGACAATGGACCCAAGTTCGCGGACCTGAGGTTGGCTGATGTCAGTCCTTAATTTAAGAGGTCTACGATTTGTATACTATCTCTAGTACTGCATAAAAGACAGTAAACAACGTCTTCAAAATAATAAAGTCACATTCATAGAACCTCACAAAATTAAAGTCATACCCAGTAGCTTGCATGTTGAACAAAAGTGATGGAACTATTTTGTCCATATGAGTTGGCTTCCAGATATTACACTGAAGATCATCTGTGACTGTTTTGCGAACAACTCCTTGTAAGCCATGAAGTCCAGAAATTCGCAACCTGTCAAAGAATGATTTTATTATTGCTGCTGAATAAATTAAGGCATAATGTAGAACAGGCTGAAACCATCTCAAAACTATGGGATGGAAGTCATCCCATTGGTTTTCCCCAAATTTTCCATAAACTTAATGATATAATCTCAAGTGTTTTAGGCACCGGTGTGGATACACCAGGAAGCATGGTGGAGCAGTGGTTAGCACACTGGTCTGCCAATCCTGAGGTCTGTGTTTGAACTCCCGGCCATGGCAGGAACTTTTCGGTTGTTTCTGTCCCAAGCGCCCCCAGTCGACTCAGCTGTGAATGAGTACATCGGGTGTCAACTTGGTGGAAGGAAAGGCAGTGAGGGAAAGGCTGGCAATCGCCCTCATTCAGCTTTTGCCAAGTAAAACTGATGGTGTTAACCCTTTGGTTCTCTGTACGGACGCTGAGCCCATGAAGTGTACCTTTTTCATGGATCCATAGCAGAATGGAACTTTATGTTGCTGAACCAGAGTTCCGCTGGAAAGCATTCGCAACACTCATTCTCTGGATCTCCAAGTAGAAATGTAGAAATTCAGTGGTTGAGGATATATAGTGATAAAGGATACTAAATCTGACATTTATATAAATTTTTTAATGCTTCTTTTGCTTCTACATTTCAAATTCTGAAATATTTAAACTATTTTAAAATAATACATTGTCATGTAAAAATAAATGGCTGCCGAGGTAATGGATTAAAAAATTTTAATCACTGGTAAAGAGATTATATACATCAAATGTCCATCTAGAGTTCCATATCAACTTCTTTTTCTCCTAAATGATTTACATTAGTCTTGATGACTACTTGAAATACAACACGAACCTCAAACTGTAAAACTGAATAAAAGTCTAAGATAACAAAACACAGAACTCATTATTTAACATAATAATACAACAAGAGTCTACCAGGTGACTTTAACCTTGCTTGTCTTAGCTCCCTATTGCAAAAGAACTCATAACAAACATTGTATTGTATTCCACTGTACCATCTCTTGTATACTTAAATATCAATTTTGAATTCCACATTTTCCTGTCCACTGATACACGCACAAACACACACACACACGCACACGCACATGTAGATATATAAAATAATATACATAACATACGGTAATATATATATATATATATATATATTATATATGTGTATATTATATTTTTATCCAGCAAATCTTGACATTGCTGATTGAGCAGGCCAGGGAATATGGGAGATACCTACAATTACTTCATGAATTACACCAAGGTTTTTGACTCGATCTGGCATGAGGAGCTAAGGTTATGCTGGAGAGCTATGGGATGTACGACAGCTACCGAGCATCATTCAAAGCCTGTATAATTCATCAAAGGCTACAGTCAGGGCATATGAAAATATCGGAGACTGGTTCGGGCCACAGTTGGCTCACAGCGTAGCGACCAAATATCACCACTGCTATACCTGATAATGATACAGCGAGCAATGGAGGAGGAGAATGGAGGAATCAGCATCCATGGGAAGACATTGAAGGATTTGCGATTTGCTGATGACGTCGATCTCATGTCCTTCATGCAAAGAGGACAACTAAAAATGCTGAACACATTAAATGAAGCGAGCAAAAGATTATCTATCTATCTATCTATCTATCTATCTATCTATTTCATCTATCTATACAGGACAATTTATAGAGCGCCGTAAACATGACAAAGGCCAAAACAAAAGCGCTTTACAGTCAAATAACTAAATTGTACGAAGTCACAAAGTCTTAAATAAGTGCGTCTTAAGCTTGCATGCAAAAGTCCCAGCCAAAGTGGCCTTGGTCACATCATCCGGAAGCACATTCCACAAGAGAGGGTTCCTGTGCAACATGGATCTCTCTCCGAGTTTCACTGTCTTCAACGGAAGAGGGACATGCAGTAGGGACCGACTGCTGGATCGAAGCTGCAGGAGTAGGTCTGTCTGATCCCGTCTTCACACCAGAGACGTCAAGTACTCCAGGCAGGAGGCGTTGTGCATGGCTCGGAATGTAAGCCAGCACGGTTTGTATACGATTCGCTCTGGCACCTTGAGCCAGTGTAGTTTATCCCTTAATAATGGGGCAACATGATCATGCCACCTGGTGCCAAAAATGAAACAGACCGATGCATTCAGCACTAATTGCAGCCGATCCAGCTGATATGCCGGCAGACCTAGAAGGATACTGTTGGAATAATCCAGTCGCGATAAGATGGAGTGGACTAGATGGACAGTGACCCCGTTGATATGTAGCGGCAGAACTCACGGATATGCCTCAGCTGGAGGTAGCATGCCCGAATCACATTGCTTAGGTGTCCAGTGAAGGACAGCGATGAGTCAAGAAGGACCCCAAGGAGGCATGCTTGTGTAACCGGGAAAATGAACCGCGTGATGGCAGGTTGCATGCGGTGAACCGCATGCAACCTGCCGTCATATTTTATATGGCCCAAAGGTAACTAATAAAACATTTTCAAACTGCTGGCAAGAATTCACTGAAGCTTTTGGCTAGTAGCAGCTGCATGTCTATCAAAAAGACCAAATAGATAATAAGAGCAATAAGGGCCAAGGTGGGAGCTAAAAATTTTATGCAATTTATGATTATTTAATAGAAATCTCTATGGCGATGAAACTCAATCGCACTCAACATTTCTTGCTCGTCTAAAACATACTTGTTTAGTCAATCAGCCGAGGCTCATTAGTCTTAATTGCGCCCTTTAATGAACTTATGAATGAATAAATGAATGAATTAATTAATTAATGGTGTAGCTATGACTCAATGTATTTCCTGATTTTATTATTGTTACGTTTGTCTAATGTTTAAATTCAGTAAAATCATTCCTGACTTATGGTAAAATGAGCTGATGCAATGTGCAGGTCTCACACATTTCAACAAGTAACCTCAAGCCTGACCTTAACCCCTTAACGGTGTTCGCCGTTTATAAACGGCGCACCACTTCAGCGTCTGTTCCGAAATGGGGTTCGCCGTTTATAAACGTTCTAATGTAATAATTCGATTTAGTTGTTATCCATTCTGTAGATGGTAGCTCTTTTTTGCTATTGTGCACACTATAAGCTAGGAAAATAGGTTTTATTCGACAGAGGTACGGAATTTGGCTTTGCAAAAGTGTCATTTCTAGAGTTCGAAAAATGATAACTACCTCAAATTTGGTCCGATCTTCAAAATGTTTGAACTATTCTGTTCCAATTACACCCCTCTACAAATTTGCTGCTCACATAAGAGGGATCACCGCTGAAAATTTTGTGCTATTGAGCTTTGGAAAAAAATGTTTTGGAGGGGTCCGATTTTAGACTGTAGAGTGGACCCTACCCCAAAATTTATTTTTAGGCATGGATGGTTAGAAAGAACAATAAAAATGCTAAACAGCAGTGCAAACCTCACTTTTAAACTTCTATATAGCCTGAAATATACTGAAATGTAATTTTTTTCAGCTTGCAAAATTTGCGAAAACAATTTCTTTTCTCCAAGCAATCAGTTCTAGGGTTCGAAAAGTGATAACTACCCCAAATTGGGTCTGATCTTCAAAATGTTTGAACTATTCTGTTCCAATTACACCCCTCTATAACTTTGCTGCTCACAAAAGTGGGGTCACCACTGAAAACATTTTGCTATTGAGCTTTGAACAAAATTTTGGAGAGGGGTCCGATTTTAGGCTGTAGAGTGGACCCCATCCCCAAATTTTTTTATCACAGATGGCTAGAAAGAACAATAAAAATGCTAAACAACGGTGCAAACCTCATTTATTTAGCTTCTATATAGCCTGAGATATAGTAAGATATTGTAAATTTAAAATATATATGTTCACAGTTCATATGAACGCTTTTCCCAAAAATTAATTACCCCGAATGGGGACGACTTTTACAATTTAATTACACCGTTAAGGGGTTAAAGAAACATGTTTGTAATGCTTGTCATCCACAAAAATCTCATTAAAGTATTAGTAATAAATGTTGAGAATTTGATATTGAACTTGTTTTTTATACTGATGTGGTCTGCTCTAAAATAATACAAATCAGCGCAGAAACAGCTAATCTAAAACCAATAAACTGCACGTGTGCATTGTCATTAAATTTTACATCATTATTATAATGCATGTTGCCATAGTCATGTAGTCCACTCTACATTCAGCTAAGACTGATGCAGCCCTTTGTGAAAAAAGGTTGCCCACCCCTGCTGTATGGCTATCCATCAAAATATAGGTACAAATATTAAAGCTGACCAAAATAATTAGGCCTCCAGGAGAACTTTACACACATATCCTATATACACTTGCTGCACATATACTGAAATAACTAATTTCATTGAAATTACAAAAGTAAGAACTTACCTAGTGCAGTTTTCCAAATTATTATCATTGCTGTGGCACATGGAACTAAATTTTGATACAAAAAAGTCATAGCGGCGATGATATGAAGGTGTATCTTCTTCAATATTAGCAAATTTCACAAACTGAAAAATGCATAATAAGCAAATTTAAATATGTCATATACCAATAAATCGCAGAATCTTGTAAAAATGCTTCAAACTAACTATAGATTAAGAAAACAGGTTTGGTATTCCAAATTTTTAAGCGTTGCTCTTAATTATCTTCATGAGCTTTATATTATAAAATTACCAATTTGCAAAATAGATAATCCAAGTTTTCCTAGCATGCATAGTCAATAATATAATTAATCAATAATATCTAAATATTACTAATTACTATTATTTGATCATCCTTCAGCAAACATAACTATTCTTTCCTCTTAAAATAACACTAACCTAATCCTCCCCTCCAAAATCCGACCTGTGGCCTCTTCGTGGCAGAGGGGATAAACATACGAGTAGGGGATTGCTCATCAGGGCTATACCATAAATGACGAAGGCTTCGGCTGAAGTATCACCTTGGGCGCTATGAGAGGTGGCAGGCCTGACGAGAACCCTGAAATGATGGCTAACACAGGCAGTACCTCACTGCACATTACCTTTCATTGTGGGAGCTGCTGCTAAGTGATAGGTAAAAATGTCCATCCAATTGCGCAGCAGCATTGAGGGTAGTGAAGGTGGTGCAGTATTGGCTTGATCCAAGAAAACAGCAACTTCACATGAAAGACAAGAGAAAAATATGAGTGTAACTCTGAAACTGGTCTGTCACTGAGGGATGGAAAGCCTGGTACCTACCATCACATTACCGCAAGCAACATGGATGAGAGAGAACTGTGTATTTGTAACACATCCTGGCTTGGACGTCTCCAGGTCAAGCAAGGCTCGCATTCCCTGTTAGGAAACCAGGGCACTGAGGGCATGGTTGAAAAGTTGGTGAGTAAAGGTGACTGGAATGAAACACAAAGAAATAAAATGGAGACCTAATTCGCAACTAAGGTCAAAGCTCACACAAGGAATTTGGAACATAAGAGGCATGTTACAATTATGGAAATTGCAAATCCTGGAAAATGAGATGGAAAGGATTGGCACAGATAACAGTGGATGAGCAGAAGTACACTGGAAAAGCAAAGGACATTTTTGAACTGCTAACCCCTTTATGTCGCCATCAACACACTGGCCGTAATGAGAATTCTCGCTATCACCTATCCCAGCCACTAGCTAGCCAGCTATAACAAGAAATCTAGCTAAAAAGCTAATATAGCTTTGGTATCATTCTCCTTGGTAAATGTATACCTCATCTTTTTAGCTTTCATATAGCCTGAGATTTGGAAAATTTGCAAGCTACAAGATTTTCTCTAAATTCATCGCTAAGATTTATGTTCCAACATTCCAACAAAGGGGCCTTCAGGTTAGAAGTAATATAGCTCTACCAAATATTGTCCAATTTTCAAACTTTTTGATTTATTTTGTTCCACTGACATTCCCTTAAAACTTTGTCACTCACCCAAGTAGGGTTATCACTGAAACATTTTACCTGGTGAGCTTTGAAAAATTATGAACCCTAATCCTATGATTAACTATCAGTCCCTTTGGTTTTACAACTCCTGCACACAACAAAAATTTGGTAATACAATAAGACAATTTAAAATCATATTCCTCTATATTTTCTTTCTAAAGAACAAAATAAGCCACAAAAATGACTTTTGGTTTTATGAAGTTACACTTTATAAAGTGATACTTTAAATTAGCTGTATCCATAATGTACACCAGTCAGAATCAAATTTTTGAAAAAATAAATTAAAAGAAGGGGAAGTGAAAGCTAACTTTAAGTCACCTTCTGCTGTTTTCTGAACATAAAAAGATGCAATTGAAGGTTTTGGGTAAGAACTCATCTAATACAATATATGAGATGATGACTGCAAGTAGTAGTGCACTAGTAACAAAAGGGGTGTGAAGAGTCTGCACACAATTGTGGATTTGAAAGATGTAAATATATGACAGTTCATGCTGCTTTCTCTAGAGATAGAAAAAATAATTTCTAGTATTATTCAAACCCAAAATAATAAATCAAATATGAACATAAGACATACTGATGCTGTAGCAAGACACTGAAGATCAACATCATTGCATTCCAGTAACTTTTGAACCATCTTTAGAAAGCTTTCAACAAAGAGGTTAAGTGACTGAGCATGACAGGTCACCAACAGTGTATCCAAAGCCTCCATTGCAATATTCACAGAACTAAAAAATTTGAAATTAATGCATCAACAGTAACTGCTCATGTAAAGAAACTCCTACATTGTCGCAAATGAAATGGACACACCAAGTCTTAAAGTTACATCACAGCACTTTCTAAAGTAAACTCATGTCCCATTTGTTATAGAGGGTGGCGCAAAAAAACCGGACTAGTCACATTTAGCATAAGAAATTTCAGTCAAAGTCATTGTTATTGTTCACGACAATTTATATAGCACCGTAACATAGCAAGGGCCAAAGTCAAGAATGCTTTACAATGAACGTGGAAATGAGATATTAAATAAATAAATCATGTTCAATACGTCCACCATTTGCAGCAATAACCAATGATAACTGCTTGCAAAACTGCCCAATATCCCGGTTGATAGTGTCCTGGCTGATTTCATTCCAGCCTGCTGTCAGAACTTCTTTCAAATATTCAATATCGCGAATTCTCTGCCTGCAGACAAGCTGTTGAACCACTCCTCAGACTGAGTAGTCTACGGGATTCAAATCCAGACTGTTCGGCGGTCAATTTTCTGATTCTAAGAAGTCTGGAACGTGAGCAGTGAGAAAGGCATCTGTTTTTCGTGAACGATGAGCAAGTGCTCCATCCTGCTGAAAAGTGAAATTGTCACCAGAGTGAGGGTTATGGTTAGGGTTAGCTCACTCTGGTGAGCTTCAAACACTAAAGCAGATATTGACTACTTGTGCAAATAAAAGCAGTGCCAGCTTTCTCACTAAATTTGAGATTTTGGATATTAAAAATGTTGTATAATAAATATTTAGTGTTACAATATACATTAGAGTACTATACAACTATTCACAATTTAGGAATTTGTGAATTTTGTACAATGTTGAATTGGTGATATTGAGTATTAGTTATTCTTTTTGAACAAATTTTTTATTTGTCGCTAATCTTGCCCTCTGATTCTTGAAAAACTGCTCATGTGGCCCTCCAGCAAAAAAGGTTTGACACCCCGGTGTTAGATGATTCAAACACAAATTCAGACAAAGAACCCAGACGACTATCAAGAGGATGTATGTTTGATTGTGGATATGCTTAAGTTTTTTCACGACAAAGATAGGAACTACTGAGAGTCTCAAATTTCATGCAAGACTCATCCTCTCATAGACTCTGAAAAGCATTCAGTGATGTCCTCAGTTGGACAAAGGCTTCAAATTCACAGCTCAATGCAGAATTAACTTTTGATGCAAGTCGGTTCGATTATCTAATATCTACCGTATTTGAACTGAACTGAACTGAGGTTTATTTCAACTCAACTTGACATAGGCATGTCCGACATCAATTACAATAAATATATTTTTGCGCATATAAGACACATGTTATACAATTTTTTACACGATTAGCCCCCAAGGTGCGTTTTATATTCATTGGCGTCTTACCTAAATTATTTTAAAGAACCGGCCTCTATCATTCTATGTCATCATCAATAAATAAATGCAAGACTGTAAGTAGATGTAAGTAGAAACGGTGGAGGAAATCCCCTCTCTCTCTCCCTTCCCTCCCCCCTCCTCCCCCTCCCCCCTCCCCTCCCTCCCTCCCCTCCCTCCCCCTCCCTCTCTCTCTCTCTCTCCTCCTCTCCCTCTCTCTCTCTCTCTCTCTCTCTCTCTCTCTCTCTCTCTCTCTCTCTCTCTCTCTCTCTCTCTCTCTCTCTCTCTCTCTCTCTCTCTCTCTCTCTCTCTCTCTCTCAATGTCACATTCATCTCATCAAGCAATATTTGCCATTTTCTTAAAACACAGGTGCATTTTTTAAATATCAAGAATAAATGACTTTAAACTTGTTGCAATAAAGGACAACATATTTTTACTAACGAATATTTCTGACGATATACATCACGACTTAATCGTTGAGCCAAATATTCTCCAATTCTATCCAATTTATCTGGACTTTTCATAGCAAAGAAAGTTAATTTATCCATATTGCTTTTAACCAATCCATCCTGAAAATTAAGAAAATGTTCCAACCAATGAAAATAATTTGTACAAAGATCAAACAATATAAATATCAGAAATATCATCATAAGGGCACGGTGGATCAGTGGTAAGATTCTTGTCACACAACTCAATAGTAGCAGGTTCAAATATTATCCTAGCCACTGCATAGCAACCTTGGATGAGTTGTTCATCCTTGACTTGCTCCACACTTATTCACTTTGTGTGTTAACAACAACAACATAATAATAACAACAATCAAAATAATAACAATAACAATAAATCAGAATGCTCTCTTCTTCAATTCATCAGTATTTTCCAACAATACATAACATAACAGTTAAAAATAACACTGGGTATTCTAAAGTGTTTCCATGGGTGCTTTACTGTTAACCACTTAACCGGGATCCCCGAGCCCAGCTCGTCCAACGTTATCTGCTGTTATTTGGGCCCAAAGTCTGGGATATGTCCTGTAGGCTTCCTACAATCCTAGTGGTTCGTCAATAGTGGGTCAACGTATCAAATACATTTTATGCCAGAAATCGCTTTAGTATCTATCCATTTGATAGATGACACCTTTTTTAGTGTCAGTAGGGCTCTATGTCCTAAGTCAGGGGTCGGCAACCTTTTGAGACGGAAGAGCCAAAAGTTATAATTTACAAGATTTCTCAGTTTTTAAAGAGCCACTAAATTGTTGTTTCAATATTACGGTATTTGATTAGGATTATCATTAGGTCATTAGGTATATAAATTTGAATTATGGTTTAAGATAAATGGCTTTAAATATGAAATAATATTTATTCATATAAAAAATTTAAACCTTACATAAATGATTTTAATGGATCGCTACAATAGTCATAGTAAATAGTTACAATTACATCTATGTGAGCATTGGCCTTGCATGTTTTTTGAAAGTTCGGTTAAATCTGGCTCATAACTTGTTATTTTCAGTTTCAAGCATACCTCTAGATTTTTATTTATTAGTTGGCTTCTTACTTTACTTTTTATTATAGTAATGCAAGAGAACGCTTGCTCGCACAAATATGTTGAACCGAAGATCATCAGCACTCCAAATGTCAACTTCTTTACCTTATTGTAGCATTCTGGAAGACTATTCCATGCGTCAAATATGAGTGCCTCAACTCGCGGTATTTCTTTTAGAGCTGTCCACTTGTGCAGAGAGAGAGGATGACCGGATATGGCGCATTCACGCAAGAACAACGTGGTGTTGCTACCAGCTGCACAACTACATTTCGACAGTGCTTTAATTTGACTACCGGCAATGTATTTATTATAGGGACGCTTTATCCTCTCTATTTCCTACATTCGTGGTTTTTATCCTGGTTGCAATATTTCTTTGAGTTTTGAAAGTAAATTATTATAATAATTTTTTTTTGCGCGTGGAACTGGAAGCGCCACGACATGACCTCGAAAGAGCCGCAGGTTGCCGACCCCTGTCCTAAGTAATATGTACTCTTTGGGACCGGGGTGTAGAAAATACCGCCAAGAAAACCAAGGTCTGTTCAGTTTAGAACAGTGGTTCACAACCTTTTTCGACCGCGGGTCACAATTCTATTTCTGAAATCATTCGGAGGCCATACTCACCTGACGACTGCCATTTATGACTTTATGTCTTAAGTTTATACCAACTTAATGCAGCACCATTTTAAAAGTTGAGATATGCTACTTTCTTCTACTATTTTTTAAGCTGATACACTACTTTTTTCTACTATTTTTTAAAAGTTGAGATACACTATAATGTGAAGATGTTTCGCTATTGCTTCGATGACCAACTGAAGGACTCAATCTTAGCCAATCTCTCTTCGCCAATTTAAAAATCTTGGTGTTTAGACTCGCAGTGTCATTTCATATTGGACACCTTCGCTACCGTCACTGTCGATTGACATAACTGGCATCAGACTTGCAAACAAGCACCTAAGGCACAAGGTCAAGCACAAGGCCAAGCACTCATAGTCCAAGGTCAAGGCCAAATCCAAGCACTTTACATTCAAACACAAGTACAAGCAAGCACAAGTACATGTTCAAATTATTATTATTATTATTATTATTATTATTATTATTATTATTATTCAGGACGATTTATTCAACGCCGTATGCATAGCTAAGGCTAAAGTCAAAGGCGTCTAACAACCAAACGAAACTTTAAACAGGTGTGTCTTCATGTTCTTCAAAAACGCTCCTGGCGAAGTTTCCATGGTGACCACCCTTGGCAGGGTGTTCCACAGGATTGGGTTGCCTCTCCGAAAGGATCTGTCCCCGAGGGCAGGAGTCCTGGCCGGAGGGGGGACAAACAGTGGATTGCGATTCCTCGACCGAAGCTGGGAACGGTATTGTACTGACGGAGCAGGTTGAATCAAGTCACGAAGATAGGTAGGACAGTGCGGATCATAATAAACAACCTTTTCGCTTAGGTTCAAAATAACTGCACCTTTCAACTAATATTTTCAGACCAAATCTTAAAACTGAAGCCTAATCCAGACTTTTACTTATTCACTCTCTGGCCTCTGCAAATAACTAATATGCACACTAATGCTCTAATTTAAATAATTGGTAACTTTGTTATTAAACGTTGTACTTACAGGCCTCAACCCTCAAGGCCAAGCACAACGCCAAGCACCTAAGGCAAAAGGCCAAGCGCAAGCACTTGCTTTTTGGTACTTAAGCACAGTACAAGTCCAAGCACAAGACCAAGCACTAACAAGCCTGGCTGGCTGGCATACTGCATTTTTCCGCTGCTGATCAACACAGTCAATCCCAATCCTCTCGTCATGAAACTGTAAGCTTTCCGAGTTTAATTTTTGCCTACACCTGCTTGCCATCTCACAATTTATAGTCGGTTATTAGCAATAAATTAAACTTTTAAGCGATTAAGATTAAAAGCATATGAGACGACTGCACGTGTTATGCCTGTGAAAATTAACTGAAGAAAAAAGATGGCGATCGGTTTGTGTTTCCTGCTATAACTGGATATGTGTGACAGTCAATGTTGTAGCCCAGCGGTTCTCAACCTGTGGGTCGCGACCCCCACGGGGGTCGAATGACGATTTGCCAGGGGTCGCCGGAGACCTTCAGAAATATAGGGTCGTCTCTTTTATTGTTATTGCGCAAAATTTACTCATTTTAACATGTAAAAAGGCTGACGAGCAAAAAAAGGTCATCAGCTCATTTTAAGATGTAAAAAAGGCTGACAAGCAAAAAAGAAAAAAAAGGTCGTCAAGAAATTTAATTCTGCAGGAGCCCGAATTTCTCTCGGCTGGCCTGGTTGGGGGTCGCCTCATCATGGGAATTGAATTAAAAGGGTCGTGGCACTATAAAGGTTGAGAACCGCTGTTGTAGCCACAACGACATTTAGAGAGACACTGTATGCGCCGATGTAGATCCAATTTTAACAACGCCTTGGGCCCTAAAACCGTCAGAGAAGGCGTGACATATTCGAAATTTCATTTGGGTCTCGCAGGCCACATGGGAAGTCGTCGTGGGCCAGATGTGGCCTCAGGCCGGACGTTGTGCACCACTGGTTTAGAAGTAATATATCTCTACCAAATGTGGTCCGATTTTAAAAATTTTTGATTTATTTTGTTCCACTGAAACTCCCCTACAACTTTCCCACTGACACAAGTGGCATTACCGCTGAGAGATTTTTGCTACGGAGCTTAGAAAAATTTTGTTGGGAGGGGCGCTATTTTAGGCTGTATTGTGGATCCTACCCCCAAATCTTTTTGATGGCACGGATGGTTAGAAAGAGCAATAAAAAAGCTAAATAATGGTGTATGCCGTGTCTTCTTAGCTTTCATATAGCCGGAGATATAGTAAATTTTAAAAATTACATTATTCAGCTTTGAAAAATTTCCCAGCATTTTAACGATTCTAAAATTTAAATCCCCGGTTAAGGGGTTAAAGGAATTTATGGGCATGTCAGGGTTCTGGTATACTCCAAAACTCCACTAAGTTAACCTTTTAAAGGGGGAATTAAATTTTTAAAGTCATCCCCCCACGGGGAAATTAATTTTAGGAAAAGGCGTTCATATGAAAACGTGAACAAATACGTTATAAACTTACTATATTTCAGGCTATATAGAAGCTAAAAAGATGCGGTTTGCACCGTTGTTGAGCATTTTTATTGCTCTTTCTATCCATCCATGCCAAAGGAAAAAAGTTGGGGTAGGGACCACTCTACACCCTAAAATCTGACCCCTCCCCAACATTTTGTTCAAATTTTGTTCAAAGGTCAAGTGTAATTGGAACAGAATAGTGCAAAAATTTTGAAGATCGGAGCCAATTTGGAATAGTTATGAATTTCATACACTAGTACCCATTGCTCGCTGAAATGACAATTATGTAAACGGATTTTCAATGTGAAAAACCGAACAACTCAGTATATTTCAGGCTATATACAAGCTAGAAAGATGCGGTTTGCACCGTTGTTGAGCATTTTTATTGGTCTTTCGAACCATCCATATAAAAAAATAATTTGGGGGGTAGGGTCCACCGTACACCCAAAAATCGAACCATCTCCAACAAAAAAATTTAAAAGCTCAATAAAAAAATTTTCAGCGGTGACCCCCCCAACTGTGAGCAAGAGAGTTTTAGAGTGTAACTGGAACAGAATAGTGCAAACATTTTGAAGATCGGACCATATTTGGCGTAGTTATGATTTTTCTAGCCTCCGGCTGGAGATTTTTCCTATGAATATCCCAGCCTTGGTTGTTATACAGCAAATATCCCTGGCTTATATAGTCAACAATATCAAAAGCGGTGCTGCCATCTATCGAATGGATGGTAACTAAATCTATTCGCACGTTGGATTGATGTAAAAATATTATGTCCCGGGTACACACATGCTTTATCTAGCGCGCCGTTTTAAAACGGCGAAGCCGTTTGGCTATCACTTTCCACGCCGTTTATAAACGGCGAACCCCTGTAAAGGGTTAAACTAGTACTATATCCGGATTAACTGTCAAATATTATGAATTTTGGTACACAATGAGAAGCCAAAAGTGAAAATAGTCCAACAAAAACAAACTTAAATCGTAGGATCAAAATACATCGGCAGCCACAAGCGGCGCCACCTAGCGAAGATTTCTAGTCTAGGGTTCTACCGGCAGTGTCGATATTGGTACAAGATGGCGGCTCAGACATTTGATAGTGAACAACTAAAAACGTCAAAATCTACCCGGAGAAAGTTCAGATGACTACCTGAAAACGACAAGATAGTCACTGTCCGCTCATTTAGCGCTAAAAACGGGTGCAAAATGCCAGAAAACTGCCATGTATGGCGACTTTCCAAGGTACACACATACACGTGCAAGACAACCAGAAGTCATCAAACTGGCTTGGGTACAATATTAATTTAATTTAATTAATTAATTTAATTTAATTTAGTTGCTATTAAGCAACTTACCGATTAGATATCCATCTAAAACAATCTTGAAATTTCATCTTGTCTTGTACCGCATTTTTGTGACTTCCTACTAGAACTTCTGATTTAAAACAGTGTTTTTAAAGTCTTTGTTTCAAGTTTCCAGTATAACCCGCATACGAAATTCTAGGAATATACCCTGCAAGGGGGGGCTGCGGTTTGTAAATTCTTGTATTACCCGCGGGTAGTAATCGTGCAAATACGGTAATTGGCTGTTTAATAAACTCTTAGAAACTTTCCTACTGCAAACAGTCAAAGAGATTTTGTGATACAACTTGAAACTGTGTAAACATTAAATTAATGCCTTGTAAATATTAAAAATGTTTATATAATATTAAAATGCTATAGTAGTGAGTTATGTACTAACCTTTGGGTCTGCAGGGAAAATGCTATCGACTAGACGTTTGTAACGAGGCTTAAAAGCAGCACAGCAGCCACAACAGTCTTGAGCAAAGTCACATGAAAAGAATAAGTATAATATTCATAAGATTCATAAGATCAATAAGATCAGAAGTCACTATGCTGCCAAAGAATACATTTTAAAAAGTAGAGTACTTAAACCATATCAACCCAATTTTTTTCTTTCAGCATTCCATTGACATTTTCTAATTTGATAATGACACAAAAGTAGACCAACTAACTTTTATTTCGAATTTCTTTTATTTTTTAAATTGAATAATCTAATCCTAAATTTATGCACCTTGGAAGGTTATGCTAGTAACATAACAGTAACATATGCTATGTTATGTTAATTGGACAATTTATATAGTGCTGTAGCATGGTTAAAAATACCAAAGTCAAAAGTGCTTTGACAACGCTGACATGTCAATGAAGGTAAGAAGATAGCGATGTTAAAAGATCCACTTGGATGGTAAAAAGAACTTTGCCACCGTAAAGAAATCCGGTATCAAGTCCTTGAGAAGCGGTCCTTCCTAGAAATAGTTCAGCAACATTGACGCATCAACGAGTAACGGAAGTAGGTGTTGAGAAACCGCAAGTTGAAAGTAGGAATTCTCTGTACGGTAGCATCCAATGGTAAAATCTGAAGAAGCGGTCTTCCGCAAGAAAATAGTTCGTTCCCGAGATCGACAAGACCGACGAAGATGGAGATTCCAACGCTGTCCAGAGCGGAGCGGCAGTCTATCGCTGTTCCATTGAATTTCATGCAGCAACCGATTAAAACGGCTGACATTGGCAGATTCTCAACGGGCGAGCGATCGACTGGAAACTCCAGAACGATGTGGAAAAGTACAGGACGACAAGTTTCTCCTCAGAAATCCGGCGAGCAGAACGCAGTTCTCACGAAGATGGAAGCGACGTCCAGAACGGCAGTCAATCACATCCACGCCAAGTAACAACATGGCGCTACATCAATGGCCGCCATTGGTGAATGACCCGATAAACGGTGACGACCAACTGGAACGTTCAGAATGACAGGAAAAGATGAGGACTGTTAGAAACTCTTCGGAAAACCGACGGACGAATCTCTAATCCTTGCACCCGACCATGAATTCAGGCACGAAACGTCGATGAATGCCAGAAACGGCAACAATTTCGCAAGCACGTACAACACGCGCGGGCAGCCATAACGGCGCCACCCAAATGCTATACAGGCAGTTTTAATGTATTCATATAATAAAATTACAAATTATCACTTATTGCCATGAAAGGCATTGAAACAATGAATATGCAATCCAATGTCATATTTCTGGCATTTTCCCCTGGTATTCTTGCCACTTTGTCTACAGCACCTTTGTGTTCAAGAGTTCCTTTCTGTTCAAGAGTCAATAAAGTAATTACCCCGACTGTCGGGCATATTTCCCAGTTCATGAGCCATCTCGATGGATCAATGTATCCTGATATTAGGATTATAATCACTAATTTGATTGCATCAGCATACTAAATTAATTCTGTTGGTGTTTATAATGTTGTAAAAATTTGGGTGGCACTTCATCAGGCCCTGGACGTTGAGTTGGTAAATCAATTGGCATGTCATTTTCCCCCCACTTTCTCACTTTCTTGGTGTCTTCTATATCTTTATGGGTGTGAAGCTGTTTCCTTTGTTGCCTTCATCATCATCATTGTTTTCACTGTCACTCTCTCCAATTCTTTCAGTGCTTCCAGTAGTCTTAGATGCAATTATAGTCACTTTGGCATGAAGCTGATTTCCAGTCATATTAATTATTGACAGTGCCTTAATTTTCATCCCTAGAATAATCATCAGATCCTAAAACATTGTTTAGGTGGATCAATGTAAACATTTGCTGGTACTACCTCCTCAACCTCAACAATCATTTATAAAGCTTTAGCTAGTCAGTGTTAATTAGACAATTTATATAGCACAGAAACATGGAAGAAGGGTAAAAGTCAAGAGCGCTTTACACTTTATACGAGATCTCATAAAAGTACGTCTTAAGTTTCCTTGTGAACAGATTTAGATTCGACTCTCTTGTCACGTGGCCAGTTAGTGCATTCCAGAGAATAGGATTTCCAAGCGTGACCGATCTCTCGCCAAATTTCGCCGTCCGAGACGGAGGAGGAACGACCAGCTTGACGTCTCAACTGGATCTTAGTTGCAGATGCCTATCAGAAGACAGAGGCCTCAGGACCAAAGCAGCTTTGTGAACAGTAAAGCGCCTTACCATATTATCTCACGTATAAGCAGAGTTGTGACCTCGAGACAAAGGTCTCGAACTCGAGTGCACTCGAGTTTGCCCACAGAAAGTCTTGGTCTTGTCTCGAGACCACAGGGGTAAAGTCTTGGTCTTGTCTCAAGACTTTTAGCCAAGTGTCGAGTTTTGAAAAGTCTTGAGTTCTCACAGAACTCGAGACCTGGTTGAAGTCTCGAGTTCTCATTAACTCGAGACCTGGTTGCAAAGTCTCGAGTTCTCATTATCTCGAGACCTGGCTCTCCATAATAAATGGCAACTTCATCAAATTATTTAAGTCTATGTTTTGACCGGAAGTTATCTGTGTTTCCGTTTTTAACCGTTCTCATTGTTAGTGATAATCAGGTCGGTGTCCAACAATAATTTAAACTGCAATTAAACTGAATTAATGGCGGATAAGTCTGAAAAGGAAATATCTGACCCGAATGGCCCAAATGGGGTGAATTTGAAGACACCACGCATCATTTCATTTGCGTTTAACTCGTTCTGCATCGTTCCAAAAGATGAAAACAAATGGCAGGCACAATGCTGTCATTGTAAAAAATATCTATGGAATCCAGAGGAACTACAACTGGATTTGTAAGGTAGGTGGAAGTTTTGGAACCGTGGAATGTTTGTTTCTAGTTGGGTTAATAAATTTTCTTCAGTTTCTTACGCACTAGGTTACAGTGGGCCTGTGCACATTACCCAAGCACCCCTATTGGAATTATAGAATCAGATGGGCAAAGTCTTGGTCTTGTCTCAAGACCAGAAGGGTAAAGTCTTGGTCTTGTCTCAAGACCAGAAGGGTAAAGTCTTGGTCTTGTCTTGAGACCAGAGGGGTAAAGTCTTGGTCTTGTCTCGAGACCTTTTCAAAAAGTCTCGTTAACAACACTGCGTATAGGACGCACTTTCATCCCATAAAAATTGGTACAAGGTGTGAGTGCGTATTATACATAAAAATAAATTTTATGTACATACAGTTTTTTGTACATAACATCCAAAATTTTAAGTTAGCCGTATTTTTATGCATATAACATGCATGTTATACAGGATTTTACCTACACTGTCGGTGGTGGAGAAAAACTTTGTTTGCACATCATTGATAGCTTAAAAAATGATGTAGGCTTATTGTTTTATGGCATACTGACGGCCATCGGCAGGGGGAAATGTCTACACTTCCAATTTTTAGCAGAATTTGAAAGACAATTGTGATTATCCAGGTTAATTAATAGAGATTCTCATAGGAAATTTTGGGTGCATATTATACATAGGTATTAACATTTTTACATTATGATAACTCTAGAAACTAAGGGTGCGTATTATACATAGGTGAATAATATACCCGAGATAATATGGTATATGGAAAAAATGCTGACCACATGCTACAGCACACACTTATTTCATATACTATTCAAGGCCATATCAACCATCTAACTCAAACATGAAAACTAGGATCTAAGAACGGTGTATAAGATATGGATCTAATCTATCCAGCTATGTTACTAGCACACCCTCAGAGGGTGCATGATAAGACACTGTATAAAAACCAGCGAAATGCATAAAATAAAACAATACTAAGTACTGTACTCTGTTTCTAATAACATTGTATTAAATCATATATAATGATAAGTAAAAAATATTAATTTTTAATACTTTATTTTTGACATCACAGGCTTCAAAATTCTTTTTTCAGACATTATGATTTACAAATTGCGATAATAGTAAACAACTATGTGTTTTTCCAATATGTGGGCATAAATCTGTTAACCTTTTAAAGGAGGAATTAAATTTTTTAAGTCATCCCCCATGGGGGAATTAATTTTTTGAAATGGTGTTCATATGAAAACGTGAACATATACGTTATAAACTTACTATATTTCAGGCTATATAGAAGCTAGAAAGATGCGGTTTGCACCGTTGTGGAGCATTTTTATTGCTCTTTCTATCCATCCGTGCCAAAAAAAAAAGTTGGGGGTAGGGACCACTTTACACCCTAAAATCGGACTCAAATTTTGATCAAAGGTCAATAGCAAAACGTCTTCAGCAGTAGCCCCCCAAATGTGAACGATAAAGTTGTAGGGAGGTGTAATTGGAACAGAATAGTGTAAAAATTTTGAAGATCGGACCATATTTGGGGTAGTTATGAATTTTCATACCTTAGTACAGATGGCTCGCTGAAATGACAATTACGCGAACGGATTTTCAATGTGAAAAACCGAACAACTCAGTATATTTCAGGCTATTTAGAAGCTAGAAAGATGCGGTTTGCCCGTTGTTGAGCATTTTATCGCTCTTTCGAACCATCTGCACAAAAAAAATTTGGGGGTAGGGTCCACTCTATACCCCAAAATCGGACCCTCCCCGACAAAAAATTTTCAAAGCTCAATAAAAAACTTTCAGCGGTGACCCCCCAACTGCGAGCGAGAGAGTTTTAGATGAGTGTAATTGGAACAGAATGGTGCAAAAATTTTGAAGATTGGACCATATTTCGCGTAGTTATGATTTTTCTAGCCTCCGGCTGAAGATTTTCCCTATACATTTTCCAGCCTTGGTCGTTACACAGCCAATATCTCTTGCATATATAGTCAATAGTATCGAAAACGGTGCTGCCGCCTATCGAATGGATGGTAACTAAATCAATTGGCGCGTTGGATAAATGTAAAAATCTTATGTCCGCTGTACACACAGGCTTATCTAGCGCGCCGTTTTAAAATGGTGTTCCCCTGTAAGCTATGATTCTCCGTCGCCATTTTAGCGCGCCGTTTTAAAATGGTGTTCCCCTGTAAGCTATGATTCTCCGTCGCCATTTTAAAACGGCGAACCCCTGAAAGAGGTTAAGTAACAAAAGACGATAAGCTGAGTAAGAAAGATTGTACTGATTTAATTTGTCAATATTTTTTAAAAATTTGCTCAAATGCACCCTCTCATGGTGCACTAGTAGAAAGTGGGTTAACATGGTCACAAAAGGTAAAACTCATTATTCAAAGAGCTAAAGAGCTAATTATAATAAACTTTGAGATATTGCACAATAACTTCCAAAGCAGGCTTCAACAAAATTTCTAAAATACTTTTATGCATTAACAACATATTATACAGTATGAGCCATAAAAAACTATTATACAGTATTAGCCATAAAAACCCAAACCATTTTTATTTTGGCAATAAAATTTGTCAAATTTTGACCAAACTAGATAAAACTATACAGCAATGTAGCCGAGGGAATTTCCAACACATTTGTGTACAAAACGCTCACTACAAGTTTTATTTGTAACAACTGTATTTTACTAAACAAAATGCAACATAATTATGCATTTACATGGTACACATTTGGCAAAAGTAACCATAGTATTAGTGGCAAATGTGTACAGAAAGAACTCACAACACCCCAGATCTAAACCCAGTTGACTACAAGATCTGGGCTTGCATACAACAGCAGGTGTACAAGTCACCAATAAAGGACATATGCAGCTGAAGTAGTGATTTATTGAAACATGATCTGCATGAGGTGCATTGCTGACTAGCCTGCTGATGAGTGGCAGAAACCATCCACATGTGTGTATCAGCTGAAGGCAGGCACTTTGAACACATGCTATGACATTGTGGCATTGTTGATTACTATCTCGACCTCTAGGCGGCGTTTGACACTGTCGACCATGAAATAATCAGCCAAAGTCTTGAACTCTGCTACGAAATCAAGGGTGACGTTCTTTCCTGGCTCCGGAACTATCTCACCGGGAGAACGCAGTCAGTTAGCTGGAATGGTGTAATGTCTGCTCCTCGACCGGTCCACAGTGACGTACCGCAGGCGTCCTCTATGTTGCTGACATAGGAAAAATCATCAGGTCTTTCGGGCTGGCGGCGCACTCCTACGCCGATGATGTTCAGATACATTCCTCAAGCCTCCCTACTGACATGGATCGGCTACAAGTCCATGTCAGCGATTGCATAACCAAGAATAATCATTGAACTGAAATCAACCGCTTAGCTTTGAACCTCAGCAAGACAGAGTTCCTGTGGATCGTGACCCCCAGGAGGAGGCATTTGATCAGCAAGGCACCATTCCAAATAGACGGTGCTCTCATTGTTCTGGCCAATGAAGTGCGCCTTCTTGGCATACTCGTTGACGAAGCACTTATGTTAAATACTCACATCAGGAATGTTACTCGTACATCCTTCTATCAGCTCCAGCGGATTAGAGCGATCCGTCAGTACCTTCCATTGACAGCAGTGGTTCAACTCGTCCGATCCTTCGTTCTTACAAGGGTAGACAATTGTAACAGTATCCTCCTTGGCCTCCCGGAAGTACAACTGAACTGCCTGCAGATGATTCTAAACGCGTCTGCTCGCATGATCTATGGAGATCGATGGGGTGACCATGTCACCCCTTGCTAAAAGACAAGCTCCACTGGTTACGTGTTACAGAGCGTATCACCTATAAACGATGTTGGCTGACATTTCGCGTACTTAATGACCATACTTGTCCGGACTATTTAACCGAACTTGTTCATAAGCCCATACTAACAGAGCGTCGCCTTCAGCTGAGATCAAGTACTCGGGTCCAGCTGGCTATTCCTCCCCCGTCAAAGACGGCGAAATTTGGAGAAAGATCTGTCACTCGTGGGAATCCTATTCTATGGAACTTGTTACCAGACGAAGTAACTAAAGAAACAAAGCCTGATTCATTTGCAATGAGACTAAAGACACATTTATTTAAGATCTCGTATAAGTGAAATGTGTAAAGCACTTCACTAAGCCTGCCTTGAAATAAGCGCTATATAAGTTGACATATTGACATATCTAGGACATTGTATTTTGAAATTTGTGCTGCTTTTTTCTGCAGTGTAGAATCTGCTTTGGTGGTGTGGTATGTTCAAAACAGGCTACATGCCTGAGAAGTGATAAACAACATCTGTGGACAGAGTGGATGAGGATGTTGGCGTTAGTGACATGGTGATACCAGCAGATCCGGAGGATGAGATGCAGACTCTTCACGTGGAAGGCCCCCAATGTTAGCTCATCTGCTGACAGCAGACTCCAATCTCAGCAGCATATAGTAGTACCGATAGAGTGAGAGATTGATAGATGCAAACTTTGAGAGCCAAGAGGCATTTGCCTTTCCAAATTCTGTTCAGAGAAAACATCACTGAGGAGTAAGACTAATATGTCTCTTCACCTCTGGGCAGCAGTAACCATTTGATGTCTGTATGCTGCCCAAATAGATAAAGTTGTCGGCTGATTTAATTGCTGAGCCATAAATGAACACAAAATCAGGTAGTGAGCCTGTGCCTAAATTCTGCACCTTGGTCTTAGACCAGGAGGCTGTCAGGTCAAAAGATGCTGTGTTTCAATTTAAGTTTATCAGGATGCCTTCTATGTCATTTTCTGGAGGGTAGGGGTGGGAAGAAAAGGGATGTATCGTTGGCTCAGAGCAGGGGTGCACAACCTTTTGAGGCTGAGGGTCAAATTCAATGTTCTCAAATAGTTCATGGGCAAACAGACAAAAATGCACATTTTATAATAGTAGCCAAAAATTACTTTAATATAGGAATATGTGTAGTTGAACTACTCATACTACTGACAGTGTCAAAGTGAGTCAAAATAAAATGAAAACCAGCATATTTTACTTATTTTCCTAGCAATGTATCATTGCGCAATCTGCAAAGACATGAATCAATCTAATGATCCAATTCAGATTCTAATCTAATGTGACGGCTTTAATTGCTTTCTTAAAGTCTGGTTTTAGTTCAGTTGTTCCAACCTTCAAAGAGGAAGTTGATCGCACATAAGTCTTATCCAGGTTCATGATCGAGAGAATCTGCTCACACAAAATACAGTATGTATTCCCAACTTGGAACTCGGAAGTTTGCTGAACATATTCTTTTCCAGGACATATTCTGTGCAGATGTTTAACCTCTTAACCTCTTCCAAGGGTTATCCGTTTTAAAACCGTGCGCTATACAAGCGACTGTGTACTGCGGACCTGCACGATTTTCAAATTCCAATGCGGCAACCGAGTTAGCTCACATCCATTCAATAGGCGGCAGCACCGTTTTCGATAATGCTGACTATATATGCAAGAGATATAGACTGTGTAACAACCAAGGCTGGAAAATGTATAGGAAAAATCTTTAGCCGGAGGCTAGAAAGGCCATAACTACGCCAAATATGGTCCGATCTTCAAAATTTTTGCACTATTCTGTTCCAATTACACATCCCTACAACTTTCTCGCTCACAGTGGGGGGTCACCGCTGAAAATTTTTTTCTATTGAGCTTTGAAAATTTTTTGTCGGACATGGTCCGATTTTGGGGTGTAGAGGGGACCCTACCCCCCCCCAAATTTCTTTTTGCATGGATGGTTCAAAAGACCAATAAAAATGCTCAACAATGGTGCAAACCGCATCTTTCTAGCTTCTATATAGCCTGAAATATACTCAGTTGTTCGGTTTTTCACACTGAAAATCCGTTCGTGTAATTTTCATTTCAGCCAGCGATTGGCCATTGGGTATGAAACTTCATAATTACCCCAAATATGGTCCGATCTTCAAAATTTTTGAACCGTTCTGTTCCAATTACACTCCTCTAGAACTCTATTGCTCAAATTTCGGGGTTTACCGCTGAAGACGTTTTGCTATTGACCTTTGATCAAAATTTGAACAAAATGTTAGGGAGGGGTCCGATTTTGGGGTGTAAAGTGGTCCCTACCCCCAACTTTTTTCTTTTGGCACTGATGGATAGAAAGAGCAATAAAAAATGCTCAACAACGGTGCAAACCGCATCTTTCTAGATTCTATATAGCCTGAAATATAGTAAGTTTATAACGTATATGTTCAGGTTTTCATACGAACGCCGTTTCCAAAAATTAATTCCCCCGTCCGGGGATGACTTAAAAAATTTAATTCCCCCTTTAAAAGGTTAAATGGGTTCGCCGTATATAAGCGGCATGCGTCAAACGTTCACCAAATGGGATCATCGCATATAAGCGGCGTGCAACTTCAGCGTCTGTAAAGCAACGGGGAGCGCTGTTTATAAGCATTCTAATTTAATAATTCGATTTAGTTCTTATCCATTCAGTAGATGGTAGCTCTTTTTTAGCAATTGTGCTCAGTATAAGCTAGGAAAATAGTTTTTATTCGACAGAAGGTCGGATTTTGGGTTTGTAAAAGTCTCATTTCTAGGGTTCGAAAAATGATAACTACCTCAAATTTGGTCCGATCTTAAAAATTTTTGAACTATTCTGTTCCAATTACACCCCTCTACAAATCTGCTGCTCACATAAGAGGGTCACAGCTGAAAATTTTGTGCCATTGAGCTTTAAAATTTTTTTGGAGGTGGTCCGATTTTAGGCTGTAGAGTGGACTCTACCCCAAAAATTTATTTTTTGGCACAGATGTTTAGAAAGAACAATTAAAATGCTAAACAACGGTGCAAACCTCATTTCTTTAGCTTCTATATAGCCTGAGATATACTGAAATGTTAGGTTTTCAGATTGTAAAATTTTCGCAAAATTTTCTTTTCTCTGAGCAATGAGTTCTAGGGTTTTAAATATGATAACTACCCCAAATTGGGTCCGATTTTCAAACTTTATGAACTATTCTGTTCCAATTACACCCCCTCTACAACTTTGCCGCTCACACAAGTGAGATCACTGCTGAAAACGTTTTGCTATTGAGCTCTGAACAAAATTTTGGGGCAGGGGTCCGATTTTAGGCTGTAGAGTAGACCCTACCCCAAAATTTATTTTTTGGCATGGATGTTTAGAAAGAACAATAAAAATGCTAAACAAAGGTGCAAACCTCATTTCTTTAGCTTCTATATAGCCTGAGATATAGTAAATTTAAAACATGTATGTTCACATTTCATATGAATGCTTTTTCCCAAAACTAATTACCCAAAATGGTGACGACTTTTAATATTTAATTCCCCTGTTAATGGGTTAAGAGACATTCACGAACAAAGTTCCCGTCTGAGAAAGGCTGTGAAGACTTGGCAATTATCTGGACCACTTTGTAGTTGGCCCATGTGTAGAACTTGGATTCGTTGGTCTACTTAGTGAAAACATTTTGCTTGACAGAGTCTTTTCTAACTGCTCACATTTTTTGTATTCTCAACTCACCTTGCAAGTCATTATAAGTATGGTCACGTTTCATTTCAAAATGGCACCTACAACTCTTTATTGACGTTGACCAATTTGCGCAGATCAAACACATAAATTTACCGTTAAGCAAGTCCATGAAATACTTATGTTTCCATTCATCATTAAACTGTCGTTTATCAAAGTCTGCTTTGCGCTTTTTCTCTGCGGTTTGAGATATCTTATTAATTATCGTATATAAATAGATATTATAATTTCAAGAGAAGCACGTGTTCAATGAACATTTTAAGGCGTCGTTTATCGCCCACCTACCGGATCGTTGGATTGTGGGTTGTGCACCCCTGGCTTAGAGCAAGCCTGAGAAACGGCATGGACCAACTTCAATGAATAGTCATGTGGTCCAATACCCAGGCTATTGCAACAGGGCAGGAGTAAGTAGCTCTGTTGCAAGACAGAGGTCAACTTAAATCTGGGTGAGAGCCTTCTGCTGATGTGTACACAATCTCCAGTGCTCCGGTGCAGGTCTTCCATTAGGCACAGTAGAATATCGGGTATGCCCTTGGAACATAGAACCATCCACAGAGCAGAGCAATCAACAAAATCGAAGGCAGGCTAGGTTCCAAGAAAGGTGACATTCAGTGAGCAGTCGAATACTCCATGCATTTTGGAGAGTAGCCTGAAGGTAAGTAATGGCATCAATAGTGGACCTGCAAGGAGTGAACCCAGATTGTTGCCACCTGTGAGTCTTCAGCAGGAGGGGTTGGATGCACACCAAGAGAAGGTGGGAGTCATTCCATGTCAATTCAACCAATGGTCCCCGGTTGACCATCTCAGAAAAGTCTGAATTTACAAGAAATGAAAATGTATATAAACTCTTAAACAAAAAGTACGATTACAGATTAGTACTGAATGTGCTCTATTTAATGATACCTTTCACTTTATGCTGCAACCTGTCCCACATGACCATAATCACACTCAAAGCCAAGTCATTGCAGGCTTTTAGGGCACATTTTTAGACCCAGTAGAAATTCCAGGAGTAATAATGTAGGTAATCTGTTTGCAGTGAAAGAAAATATAGTACTGGACAATTTACAGAATTAAAGTTACAACCATGAAATAAAGAGGTTTTTAGAGCTAAACATTGAATATCAGGAAAGATGCAATTTGTTCCATTTTTGTGACTCTACAGTTAGGACAGTTTTAACAATAAACAGAATTTTGCTCTTGTTTTATAAAAGTTCTACTACTACTAGTGAAGAAGTCCAGAAAGTTTCAACCCTCTATCTATGATATTACTGAAGTTATAGAGGTCTGAAGTTGCAAAAATGTAAGCAGCTGTCATGAAACACCAAAAAATGGACTACCCTAGGTGCAATAAAAGTTGAATATCTTAAAAATTATTAAAGAAAATTAGCTAAATTTTTGCAAACTTTCACTTGGATTTGTTGGGAACATTTCTTGCAAATTTCAGAATATTCTGAAAAAGTGAATTGACAAGGAATGTCTCAAAGACCTTCCCTGGAGCCAATGGCAGGGTTATCAAATGGTAGATGCTGCAGGTCACTAGGGAGCCTTTCCCTTTGTATAAAGAAATGATGATGATCTCCAAATCTGTATGAAAAGTTTATGAAGTGCAGAGTTCACAGGATTCAGGTCCGTATGACCAAAAGGCTATGACCAAAAGTCCCTCTGACCAAAAATCCGTGTGACCAAATGGCTATGACCAACTGTCCTATGACCAAGTGTCCTATGACCAAAAGTCCGTATGACCAAAAGTCCTTATGACCAACTGTCCTATGACCAAGTGTCCTATGACCAAAAGTCCATACACCTATAATTTGAGTAGTCTTATGCTATACACTTATTGGCTTTAGATGAAAGTCCAAAGAAGAATAGTCTGGAGAGAAAAGTCCTGTAGCAGAAAGGCCCTGAGAAGAATAGTCCTTGAGGTGAATAGTATGAGTAGAAAAGTCCGGAGAAGAAAAGTCCTAGATTCTGAGGTAATGTTCTAGCCAACATTGTAATGTTTTGTCAAGGGAAGCACATGGCATGCCATCTGATTTGTTCACAGTTTGGTGCGATATCTATAAGTAGTTGCCACTGGCTGTGGGAGAAGTTGTCTGCTGCTTCATCTGCCATCTTGAATGTCAAGATGTATGAAAATACAGTAAGCATAATTGCCTTACTTTGTGCTTCACCACAACATAAAAGCATCAATTGAAGAATATTTCACGATACTGTATAAAAAATGCAACTGCCAAATTTATTGGCAGCAATGCTATATGTTATTTCATAAAGATTTCATTGCATTAAGAAAATGGAGTACCTGTCATTCTTTAGAAAACACAGATCAGCAGCAAGCAAGTCATTTAAATAACCTGAAACTAAACACAACACATAAACTCTGAATCAATGTTATTACTGGTATCATCCATTAAAGGTAAAGATGATCAATATCTCCTATGATAAATAGCGATTCAAAATAGGAATGTATTATATGAAGAATTAAAACTAAGACAGAATGAAAATAGTGAGTGAAACGACACAAATTAAATCAAACAGGAATTCAAGAATTTAAGTGAGTTTCAATGGAGCCTAAGTAAACAAGTCTGCATAAAAAATTAAATATCATCTGGTGCTCTTGTGGGTGCATATCTCTGGTATTATAGCAATATATTTTAGCTTTTCACACAATTTCATTTACATTATTTTTCATTAACCAGATTGTCCCCAGTGTGCTGTTAACATTTTATTCACCTGCGTACATACTCCATAATTTCCCTATGCAACTAATCTGGAGTACCGTACTTAATTTATATTCATTGCTACTGTCAAATGACCTTGTTCACCATAGCCAAATTCTTGATAAATTGAAAGAGTTGAGCTTTTGGTTGTGAAATTCAGTGCCCAACAATCTGATTACTTGCCATGGATGGACTTCATCCCATATGGTTGGAAACAGACATGAAAGCAAAAAAGATTTTTCAAGCAACTAGGCATGAAGGCAGAGTAGAAAGATATATTTTAAGTGAGCAAGAAGACAATAATGAGAAGGATTGCAATATAGATTGCAATAGCTTTAACTACCTAGATCAGTGCTGTCCAACCTCTTTGACAACGCAGGCCACTTTAAAAACTTTCTCAGAGCCGTGGGCCGCAGCAGAAATTTAGTTTAATTTAATTGCAGCACCTATAAAAACAATACCAAAATTGTCTATCTTTCAATGGAAAACACTTATTACGAGTCAGCGTCTTTTTAAGTCCCTTTTTTCAGTTCAGTAGCAAAATAAATTCAAGCACGTTTCAGTGAGAAATTTGACTTTGGATAGTATTTGAAATGTTCTTCATTTGAGGTTTATAAGATGTAACAGCTGCCCTCGAGAGGTTTTCTAATTGTTCGTCCGTCAATGAGTTTTGTTTTCTTGACTTGATGTTAGTCATTGCAGAAAACGCAGCATCTCAGCATCTATAGGTACTTCTAAACATTGTTAAGATTTTTTACAACATTTTGAAAGGAATAACTAATGACTGTTGACAAACGACTTGCGTGCTAACATCATCCGGGTAACAGACAGCAATGACACTTGGTTGTAAAATTCATTGCCCAACAATCTGATTACTTGCCATGGATGGACTTCATCCCATATGGTTGGAAACAGACATGAAAGCAAAACAAATTTTTCAAGCAACTAGGCAATAATGAGAAGGATTGCAATATAGATTGTGATAGCTTTAACAAGCTGGGTGCATGTTTAACAAGCTGACAATACCGTATATATTCGTGATAAAGTCGAGAAATTTAAGACCAATTCACAGGTTATATATCCTGACCTCGACTTATACTCGAGGCACTAACTGTTGGGTAAAGTTTCCATACATAGCATGTCGAAAATAATTAATTTAGCTAACTGCGTAATTATTTTCAACATACGCTACGGCATCTAAATAAAAGTTCACATCAGCGCTTTTAAGATTGGTAATTTATAGGTGCCACATAAATATTAATTAAATATTGGCGCTACATAAATATAAAAAAATTCAAGATTACCGGTAATTAAGATTTTTATATTGTCAAGAATGAGCGAATAGCAGGTTTAAAATTTTCTTAATCGTCAGGAATCAATCTGGGAATGTCAAAATCATTCAGTTTCTCGATAGTTCAAAGCTAAAACGCAGTTTTTCAATCAAAACAATGGCGCCGCTACCGCCACATGCCCACTTCGCGTCCACCATTGTTCCGACTCTCACTATCACCTCAAGAGGGTTCGCCGCGATGACGTCACTTCGACTTATTCCCGGGTCAATGACTTTAGACACCTTCAAATACCCAAAATCTAGGGGTCGACTTATACTCGGATCGACTTTATCTCGAGTATATACAGTAGTTAAACCTAGGCTTAAGCAAACTGGCCTTGACGAGTCTGAAATGTCAAGTTATCGCCCTATCTCAAACCTCAGTTTCTTATCTAAGGTCCTTGAGAAGGTTGTCACTCTTCAGCTGCTTCCATATCTTGAGGCTAATGATTTGCTGCCGAAATACCAGTCTGGTTTCCATGCCTCACACTCCACTGAAACGCTTCTCTTGCATCTTCTCTCAGATCTCTGTAGGGCCATCGATCGGTCAGAAGTCACTCTTCTTGCCCTATTTGATGTCAGTGCTGCTTTTGACACTGTTGACCATGATATTCTTCTACAGTGCCTCTCTGTCTCATTTGGTGTCTCTGGTGTTCCTCTGGCCTGGTTAAAATCCTATCTTTCTGAATGCCGCATGATTGCATCGCTTGGTTCTACCTACTCCCGTGAAGTGCCAGTCACTTGTGGAGTCCCTCAGGGTTCGGTCCTTGGGCCGCTTCTGTATATACTTTATACTGCTGATGTTGCACGCTTGTTTGCACCATATAATTTTAAAACACATATGTACGGATTGTACGCTGATGATATTCAGACCTATTCACATTCCAGCCCCACTAATGCGCTGCAGATCACTCGTGAATTTGTTAAGCCTCTGACTTACTTCATTGATGGATGCACTCAAATCGTCTTTTACTTAATCCAGCTAAAACTCAGCTCATCTGGTTTGGTACTCGAGGTCAGCTCTCAAAAATTGATCATCTGTCTATGCAGTCTGCCTTCCCTGGCCTCTCTTTCTCCTCTTCTGTCCATGATCTTGGTATAATTCTTGACTCTGAGTTAACCTTTATGGATCATATTAACTCATTTTGTCGCAGTTGCTTCTATCACCTCCGCCAGCTTAGAGTGATTCGACGTACATTTGACATGCCATCTTCTTCTACTTTGACTCATGCATTTATTTGCTCAAGGCTTGACTACTGTGGTTCAATTTTTGCTGGTCTTCCATCGGTGCGACTTGATAAACTCCAGATGGTTTTTCGTTCGGCAGCCAGGGTGATTGCTGGTGTCACAAGACGTGATCACATTAGTGATTAAACTGATTATATGATGTCTGTTTTACACTGGCTGCCTCATCCTGCTCGAGTTGAGTTTCATGTGTTGAGAGCGTTGCACTCTCTCTTTATGGTGCCACTCCATCTTACCTTTCAGAGCTACTCCATCCTCTTAGCTCTATCCCTGGTCGGCCATGTCTTCGGTCCACAACCAATGGTCTTCTCAGTGTGCCCCAAGCACGAACCTCCTTGTTCCTGAAGCGAGGTTTTGAATCAGTTGGCCCTATCCTTTGGAATGCTCTTGACGCTAGTATGCGTGGCTTAGCAACTCCTAATTCTATGGCCCTCTTTTTGAAACGACTTAAAACTTATCTCTTTGTCAATATGCAGTAATTTGCTGTGGGAGCACTTCTGGGTGATTTTTCAGAAGAGGCGCTATACAAATATTTTGTTACATTACATTACATTACTTATTGAGTCTAGAGGTGCACCAGCCACAAATTACCACTAGGAGGCCATATATGATTTTGTTCATACTTACATACTAGTTTAAGTGATAACTGCTTATGAAGGAATCATTATTAAAATTATTATGAAAAGTCGCCATTACGTTGATTTATACATAAAATGCAAAAAAATTGGCCAGGCTGAGGCGGGCCATCTAAAATTGTCTCGTGGGCCGCATGCAGCCCGCGGGTTGGAGAGCACTGGCCTAGATAATAAAGATCTATTAATGATGGCAAAAAGAAAGTGGTAATTCTCAGGATGTGAGGCACAATGCAAACCAAATCACCTGTGCATCATTGCTGCTGGGAAAATAGTTCTCACAATGAAAGTATGCAGCGTTTGTGCTCATTTGAATATTGCGTTCACAGTTTATTTAAAGCAAGTCACATTGCTAGGGGCGCTTTGCTAGCCGCCTGCAGGTGCTGTGCCTGCTTAACAGTTTCAGACTTTGGGTCACTTGTAAAGCACTCTTGACTTAAGCCTTTGCAATGCATATTGCGCTATATGAAATTGCCAGAAATAATAATAATAATGTCATAAATTTTGAAACTAGAAATACTGACGTGTAAATATATCTTTTTATGTTATTAAACTTCCCTGGGTGGCACTGCTGGGGTTTTCTCAAACTGAGTTAGTTCAAATAAAATCTACTTTATTTCTCTAGGAAATCTATAGAAAAATCACATTAGGTGGCACTGCTGGGGTTTTCTCAAATTGAGTTCAAATAAAATCTAATTTATTTCTCTAGGAAATCTATAGGAAAATCAAATAATTTAGCACAATTGGTTCGTACATGTCAACAGGAGCGAATACAGTAAATAAAGTGCACTCTAGTAACTCTCCTGCTTCACTCAGTATGAAAGTCTCTTGGACCAAAACCAAGTTACAAAACTCAAGAAGTGGATCACAGCCACCTCAGCCTTGATCGACAGGGAGTCTGTTGAAACAGTAGACAGTTTCACCTACCTTAGTAGCATCCAGTTCTCCACTGGACACAGTCATCAAGACCTGACCAGGCAAATCACCCTAGCCTCCACAGCCATGTTCTCTCTACATAATATCTGGCAAAACAAACACTTCCCTCTGACCATCAAGCCCCGTCTGTACCATACGCTTGTCCTACCTGTCATTCTTTACGTGACTGAGATCTGGATCTTACTTGCCTCAGAACTAAGACTCTGGAAGCCTTCCATATCAGTTGCCAGTGCCAGATCCTTGGAACCCGTTGGTATGACTTCATTACCAACGCAGAGATATCCTAGTGGACCGTACTATCATCACTCAACAAACTGATAAGCAGTCACCATCTCACTGTCTTTGGACATGCTGCCCACCTCGAAGAGTCTCGGTTCATCAAGCCTTCCACTACCAAGTCGACCTGTCTATCGGTCGTCCACCTGACTGATCGTGAAAGCGCCAACTTGATCGTCCCAGGAAAAGATGGATCGACTACATCCACAGCCAGACCAGCAAAATGATGCTAAGATCCCGTCAACTCTCTGGAGACGTGCAGCGACAGCGAGGTCGTGGTGAAGAGGCGACGCAACAGCCTCAACCTTTAGAGTGTCGCGACCCTTTTAATTCAAATCCCCATTATGTGGTGACCTTCAGCGGTAAAATTATTTTTCGGTCATAATGCAAACTTTTAAAATAATAATGATACGACAATTAAAATGTTTTAAATCATTCTGATTCGATTGTCAGCAATGTCTATTCTCAAATGACAATAATAGTAAAAAAAGGCTAGCAACTACCAATGGGAAAATTTTGTACAAAAACAAGTTTTACCCATAAGAAAAGAGACAACCCATCAACCCCATATGTCCGATGGTCTCAGGCGACCCCTGGCAAATTGTCATTCGACCCCCAGGTTGAGAACCGCTGGCTTAGAGTCTCGGTTGCTCATATGACTAGGGATTTGGCAGGAGTTATATGGCTATATATAAGTAGTCACCAATCACCATATTAAAAATTATACCGACAGCTACTGCTGTTGCTATTACTACAGTACTATGGCTATTAGTGCCACTGTAACTATCACAATTGCTTCTATACTACCACAGGACTACTTTTATTGGTATTAACACATACAGTACACTTGTCCTAAACTTTTGGCAGTGAAATTATCAGCGTGTGGCTTTCCATAATACCATGTAGTAAGATAGACCAAAATCCAGAAGACCAATATTTCCTCCTGTCAATTAAGGGGACCTTACCCTACTCTAGTATTCAATACATTTGGAATAACTAGCTAATATTTCCTGCATTTAATGCCTCTATGTGTTAAAAATCACTTAAATTACCGCATTTTCGTGCATATAAGACGCACCCGCGTATAAGACGTACCTGCGTATAAGATGCACCCGCGTATAAGACGCACCCGCATATAAGACGCGGGTTTTGTTGATTTGTGTTAAAATAATTATGGATAAGACGCACCCACATATAAGACGCACCCACATATAAGACGCACCCACATATAAGACGCACCAAAAGGCGCTCGCGGCGACCCGTCAGCGCTCTCGGCGACCCGTCGGCGCTCCCAGCAACCCGTCGGCGCTCTCGGCGACCCGTCGGCGCTCCCGGCGACCCGTCGGCGCTCTAGGAAACCCGTCGGCGCTCTAGGCAACCCGTCGGCGTCCCAGCAACCCGTCGGCGCTCCCGGCGTCCCGCCGGCGCCCCGTCGGCGCTCCCGGAGACCCGTCGGCGCTCCCTACACCCGTCGGCGCCCCATCGGCGCTCCCGGCGCCCCATTGGCGCTCTAGGTGAGCCGCCGGCACTCTAGGCGACCCGTCGGCGCAGTTATTCATGTTCCAAAAAATTTAGATAAGACGCACCCGAGTATAAGACGCACCAAGGGGGCTAATTGTGTAAAAATTTGTATAAGCCGCGGCTTATATGCGCAAAAATACGGTACTGCATTATTTGTATGGCCACGCAGTATATTGTGTAGTATAATGACCTGAAGCAGTGGTGTAACAGCAATATGGCCCACATGGCCCACATGGCTCAGAGCCATGAGCCCAGCGGCTCAGTGTTACCCTACTGTAAAACAGCCAACCAATCTAATCAAGTTGAGAATTGTGGGTCTCGATCCATAGAGGTATAGTCCCTCCTGTCGGGGGTCTATCCATAGAGCTATAGTCTCGACTGTTGGGTCTCTATCCATAGAGCTATATTCCCCGACTGCTGGGTCTCTATCCACTAGGGCTGTGCCGAGTAACTCGAGTAACGCGAGTACTCGACTCCAAATTGGAGTCGAGTAATTTTTTTGGAGTTGAGTACTTGCATAGAATAACTAAAGAATAGAATAGATAAATAAAGAATAACCAAAGAATTTCATTAAAATTTGGCCTACCGTTATTTGTTACAAATTACACAGGCCTGCATTTTTTACCTTTTTGATAATTGTTTTAATTTCAAAGGCTGAATTGTATGTAGTTTAATGTGCTAATTTCATAAATGTAAACCGTTTTCCTCCATCACGTAAGAATTTTTAACAAAACACGAAATGAAATTGATACGATAAGCTAAAACATTAGCATATATAGCAGTACAAGCGTATGTACTTGATCCTGGTTTTTACTCCATTCAAAGTATACAAATGTCACTTAATGTAAAATGAACAATTAACACTATAATAAAGTTCAATATGATCTTTAGTCCTTTTCATTATGCCTCGTTCTCTTCTTTTCAAAGCTTCTTTTTTGACACTTGCGTTTGTAGACCTTTTCTGGTAACTCCCTCCGTAGCATCCAACAGTAGTCAGCAATCATGTTAACATTCCAACGCCCTTGATATCTCCTTTCCATTTCCTTGACATCCTGGTGAAATCTTTCACCTTGTTCTTCTCTTACTGCTCCTAGGTTTTCTGGAAAGTAGTCAACATGGGAGTTCAGAAAGTGGAGTTTCAAACTCATCGAGCAACCCAAGGTTTTTAGTTTGGTGAGCATGTTTGCAACGATATATCTGAAGTTTGGATCCTTATGATTTCCAAGAAATTTCGTTACCACTTCTTTAAAAGATAACCAAGCCTCTTTTTCTGCAACATTCATTCGAGCCTCAAACATATCATCTTTCATCATCTTGCGAATATCCGGACCTACAAAAACTCCTTCCTTCAATTTCGCTTCAGACAATGTAGGAAACTTTTCTACCAGGTATTTAAAACAGGGACCAACTTTTGGCAACGCCTTGATGAATTGCTTCATAATGCCAAGTTTAATGTGTAGTGGAGGCAAAAGAACTTTCTTCGGATCAATGAGATTTGCTTTTAAAACATTTCTTACACCAGGCACTAAAGCATCTCTTCTTGGCCAGTCCTTTCTGACCCAGTGGTGGCTTTTATCTCTGCTATCCCATTAACATAGAAAACATGGATACTTCGTGCACCCTCCTTGCTGCCCCAATAACATTGATATAACTTTCAAGTCTCCACAAACAATCCATTCATGCTCATTGTACTTAATTTTTGACAGTATGATTTCCAAATTCTTGTAACGCTCCCTCAAGTGGACTGAGTGGGCCACCGGCAGTGACGCATACTTGTTGCCATTATGCAGAAGAACTGCCTTTAAACTTCTTTTTGATGTGTCAATGAAAAGCCGCCAGTTGTTGCAATCATACTCAATGTCAAACATGCCCATCAACTTTGCTACATCGTTACAGTAAACCAAATCCTCGTTTTGAGTAAAAAATAGAATGAAATCATTTTCGCGGTTCCTGTACCAAGAAAACAAAGTGCCTGTAGCTAGAAGATTTTTCTGTCTCAGTCTAGAACCAAGCAACTCAGCAGATTCTTTCGTTAAGTCTAAATCCCTGACCAAATCATTCAACTCTTGTTGTGAAAATTGTTGAGGCTCAATGCAAGGAACAGTGAACTCTTCATCTGAAAAGTCAATGTCTTCATCTGATGTGTCTGATATAGAAATATTTTCCAGTGATTCAGGAACAGAAGGTATAGGAACGTCTGGACCATGAGGTACAGGACGAATCGCACTCTGAAGGCTTGGAAGAAAAATTTCTTTCCTGTTTTTCAAATTGTAAACTTCCACATTGCACGAACAGAAATAGCAGACATCAGAATGATTTCTAGCTTCTCTCCAGATCATAGGAATCCCAAAGCGAAAAGATTTCTTCTTACCCTGATACCACTGACGAAGTTCTTCAACACAAATGGAACACACTTTGTGTGGTGCCCATGACTTGTCTTGGTCACATAACTTAACCCCAAAATAGGCAAAATAGACTTTTTTCACGAATTCAGTAATATTTTGCTGTTGTCTTTTCACTACGAAGCTGGCACAAATATAACAGAAGCTATCAGGTGAAACACGACAACCTCTTGCAGCCATTTCTACTAAGCTTTTACCGAAAGTCGCACTCAACGATGTACTTCACACCGCTTCTGAAACTCCACTAACTGAAGCACACTTACAAGCCCCTTTTATAACTACTTAGTATAATGATTAGTATAATGATCCCACAAGGGAATTGTGCAACATCAAAATGGCGTCATCAACCGTATTGCGCAACCTCGGCGTATTACATCGTGTGCGCAATCTCGGCGCCCTTCACCCTCTGCAAGCACAATATCAACCGTGAGAATTACTAAAAATTGTCTCAGTCCTCTTATGTTACCTAATATATGTATCAAAAATTCATCATTTAATGTACGAAGTAACCTAATAAATATATAAAAATTTCTTTCTTCACCAATTAAGCCGGTTGCAAGAAATTCATTTAATAGAACAAATATTGGTTTTAGGTGAAACCGGTGGGTGATGGAATTTTTTTACTTGTTTTTCCTGATTTCAGCTACCAAATTTACATAAGAATCAACATTTAGTTTTGAAACAATTTTTCCATCGCAGGCCTGTGTTATTAAGCAGTCTTATTTAGGTTATTCTTAAATGTTATGCCCCAGTTAGTTAACCCCTTAACCATGTATTTAACTGTAACTCATTGTAAAATGGACGGATATATCCGGGATCCCCAGTTAAGGGGTTAAGATGTCGCCCACGTGGTCAGTGGGTCAAGTCTAGTATGGACCTCGCATTTCTTGCCAGTACCGGCGAAATAGTTTCTGTTCTGTAAATTCTGTTATAATATGCTTGAATACGCTTGAATATCCGAAAAATGATAAGTAACTGTATCTAGCGTTCTGCTTTGGTTAAATTCGGGCCATGAGGCAAATAATACGCATTATGTGACGTGTAACGTTTGCAAATCATGTATTTCCGGTTTTAGGCGAGTACTCGAGTACTCGTTAAGCTACTCGCCAACTACTCGAGTAATAAACTACTCGGTTAGCGCAGCCCTACTATCCACTACGTAAGTTTATTTACATGTATTACATTGCATTGTGCCCCACATCTGGAGGATTACCAGGATAAGGAAGGTACATAGAGACTTGCTATAATAACAAGGCAGTGTCTATTATTATATTTAAGGCTAATTAATTAATTGATTTGTCAATTAAATCATGTCAGGTGTGCGACAAATCGCCCTATTTGTGAACAAGAAAACAACGACAATAATTTGCACTTCCGTCAATAATTTGCAAACTACAACTTTTCATCATGACCATGTTGATATGCAATTTAAATTAGAACACGTACCATAAACAACGATTCGATAACCCTTCTTATCATAAGCGACAGACCTTTCGCCCACAGAAAACCTTTAGTCAATACCAAAGAACACAAAACTCAAGTAAGTAAGTAAGTAAGTATAATCTCGTAAATTTATGCAGCACTTTGTGGATTAGTACAGTTGTAGCTGCTTATTCTTATGCGCATAATTTTTCGTGAAATAGCTATGGGCAAGGTGGATTGTAGGCCGGGCGAAGTCAGTGTATCTACGGGGCGGCTGGGCGGGTTGCTAAAGCCACGGAGGAAATAATAATCTTAATATACATCAACGACATCGATGATATAATGTCAAAAATTTCAAAATTCGCTGATGACACAAAACTGTGTGGACTGAGTGATAGTGAAGCAGAATCAAAAATTTTACAACAAGACCTTAATAAGCTATCCCAGTGGTCGGCAGACTGGCAAATGCTTTTTAGTACAAATAAATGCTCGGTGATGCACATTGGGAAGAAGGGTCATGAATTTAAGTTATGTGGGAAAGGGACTAAAAGTTACAACCGAGGAGAAAGATCCTGGGGTGTCGTCATGCATAACAGCTTAAAGCCATCTAGGCAATGTGCAGAGGCAGCTAAGAAGGCCAACAAAATTCTAGGTATGATCAAAAGAACGATAGTGAGCAGAGAAGGATGTAATAACAAGACTTTACAAAACATTGGTACTCCCACAATTAGAGTATTGTGTTCACTGTTCAAGCATGGTGTCCCTTCCTGAAGAAAGACATAGAGACCCTAGAAAGAGTGCAACACAGAGCAACAAAGATGATCAAGGGATATCAATGTCATATCATAAACTAACCTATGAGGAAAGGCTATATCACTGTGGATTGACAACCCTGGAAAAAAGAAGAGAGAGAGGGGATTTGATAGAGACATACAAAATACTAGCAAACAAAGTGGAAATGCCAAGAGAAAGATTCTTTAAAATGAAGCAGTATGATCGAACCAGAGTAGGCCTACACAGCATGAAACTGTTCAAGAAACGGGTTGGGAGACATAAACAGCATTTTTAGTGCAGGAGTGGTGGACATATGGAATGAACTGGATGAGGGGGTAGTAACGGCTACAACTGTAAACGAGTTCAAAATAAACCTCAGTAGTTTAGGATATTAGATTGGACGGGAACAACAGTGGTTCTCATACAAGGCAGTCCCTACTGAACCACTTTAAACCTTGTTATATTATATTAAATGCCTTTTTAAATAGATATATTCTTTAAAGTCTAGACCTGACGGCTTGAGGAGATAGTTAAGGAATCAGAGAAGAGGAATCAGAACTTGTTGCTTGACCACGGCGTAGGCTGCGGGGAGCTGGAATTGAGTTCCAAAGCCTAAGTTCTGGCGCAGCATACGAGAAAGCACGGTTGCAGATTTTGATAGTTGATTGGCTTTAGCAGGCGTGAGAGTGTGATATGAGATGACGATCGTGTACTGTGTAGGTCCAGGAGGTTGAGGCGTTAAGAGTTTTCGCAGGTAGGCAGGTTTTGATAAATGGAATGAACTGTGGATGATCGTTACTGTAATACTATATATGCTATTGTAGCCTACCGGTACTGTATGCGTTCTAAAATTTCGAGCCAGTGCAGTAGTAGTAGTAAGCAGTAGTGGTGGTGGTGCAGTAGCAGTAGCAGTAGCAGTAGCAGCAGCAGCAGCAGCAGCAGCAGCAGCAGCAGCAGCAGCAGCAGCAGCAGCAGCAGCAGCAGCAGCAGCAGCAGCAGCAGCAGCAGCAGCAGCAGCAGCAGCAGCAGCAGCAGCAGCAGCAGCAGCAGCAGCAGCAGCAGCAGCAGCAGCAGCAGCAGCAGCAGCAGCAGTAGTAGCAGCAGCAGCAGCAGTAGTAGTAGTAGTAGTAGCAGTAGCAGTAGTAGTAGTAGTAGTAGTAGTAGTAGTAGTAGTAGTAGTAGTAGTAGTAGTAGCAGACTTCTTTAGCGCCATTGTAGTAGTAGGCCTACATCTGCACCAGTCGATGGTCGCTTCAGTGAATAATCGTAGTCGTTAATCATTGTCCGTGGTGAATCGAGGTTGTAATCCAAAGGTCAGTCCGTACTTCCGGATTCCAGGTTAAGGCGGATATCATCATCATCATCATTAACCGTGGGCTCATCGCCCGTTGGTGTATAATGCCATCTCCACAGTTTTCTGCCATTCTTTCCTGTCCGTTGCTCTGTGACTATAAGATCCTGTAAACTGCTTCCACACCATTCTTCAATATCATCACACCATTCCTTGTGTGGTCTCCCTCTCTTATTGGCACCCTCCATTATTCCAAACATTAGAGCTTTGATCTTTCTGTCCTCTTTCATTCTGCATATGTGTCCGAAAAGTTGGAGTTTCCTTTGTTTTACTCTTTCCAGCATGGTTTGTTTGGGCTGAATTCTCCTGTATAGTTCTTCATTTGTGATTTTTTTCGACCCATCCGATTCGTAGTATTTTTCTATAACATTTTCTTTCAAAGGCTAGTATTTTTCTTTCCAGGTCTTTGGTGATGGTCCATGTTTCGCATCCATATAAAAAGCTGCTGAAGATACAGGTTTCGAGTATTTTCTTTTTTGTTTCAGTGCTTATTGATTTGCTTTTCCAGATCTTATCCATTGCCATCAGTTGATCTAGAGCTCTTGCTGCTCTTCTTGCGACCTCTTGTCTGCAGTCTAAGTCATGTGTCATATTGCTTCCAAGATAGGTGAAGTTTTCTACGTTCTCTACTTCTATTCCATTTACTTTAATTTTTCTTTTGATCTCTTTGTCGCCAAACACCATTGTCTTTGTCTTCTCAATGTTTATTGACAGTCCATAGCGCTCAGCTTCTTTGCTCAGTATCTGTACCGTGTTTTCCAGATCATCTTCATTTCCCTCTAGGATGTCAATATCATCAGCAAACCTAAGGTTGTTAAATGAAAGTCCCTGAACTGTTATGCCTTTTACATGTTCTTTGACTTTGTCCATTGCTCTTTCCAGGTCTGTGATGAAGGCGGATATGCAGTCAGGAATAGATGTGTTTTAAGTCTAGACCTGAAGGTAGTAAGACAATCAGTTTGGCGGACCTGTACCGGCAGAGAATTCCAAAGTCTGGGTCCGGCGACAGAAAAAGCACGTTTTCCAGTAGTAGTCCTGCTATAGGGTATGTAAAGAGTAGTAGCATCAGATGACCTCGTTGAGTGCTGGTTGTCTTGAGCAGTCAGTAACGATCGGAGATACATTGGCTGATTTTTGTGGAGCGTCTTATGCACAATGAGACTTATTTTGAATTCAATTCTTTGTTTGACAGGTAGCCAATGAAGTGATTTTAGGATCGGTGTGATGTGCTCATATTTGGCAGTTCCAGTGATAGCTCTGGCTAATGAATTTTGAATCCTTTGCAGGCGGTTTAAGTCGGATTTTGAAATACCAGTAAACAGTGAATTACAATAGTCGAGACGACTCGATACCAAAGCGTTGGCCAGAGGAATGAGTGCAGAGGAAGGGATGAGGTGTCTAATCCTCCTTACATCTCGTATGTTATAGTGAGCAGAACGGCAGACGAAGGCAATGTGTTCTGAGAATGAGAGGTGATTATCAAAAATAACTCCAAGATTTCGAGCAGACTGAGAGGGATGAATCGGTGAAGTGCCAAAGGAAAGACATGCAGTTACTTCAGTCTAAGTGAGATATGGCAGGACATTGGAGATTTAATTACCACTCGTAATAGTGAGTTTTGAATTAATTGTAGGGGCCTAATTTGTTGATGGAGGTCTTTTGGAAGGCTATATAGTAGAGGGAGTTGCAGTAGTCGCATATATATATATATATATATATATATATATATATATA
This sequence comes from Metaphire vulgaris, assembly GCA_018105865.1. NCBI lineage: Eukaryota > Metazoa > Annelida > Clitellata > Crassiclitellata > Megascolecidae > Metaphire > Metaphire vulgaris. The sequence continues at coordinate 11,764,265 of CM030837.1, forward strand.
TATATATATATGTCATGAAATCTCCTTTTTGATCCCTTAAGTGGCAATGGACAATCCCCGCGTATGTGTTTTAAAGATATTCAGGGAAAATTTGACGGGCGGGAAGAGAAAATTTGGCCTAAAACTAGAGGTGGGTCGATTAATCGAAATCGTAATCGCGATTTTTGGAAAAACCGAAATCGAAATCGACACGATTATCAAATAAATCGAAATAATCGATAATCGTCGAAAAAATAATCGAAATCGCGATTATTTTTCGATTATTCCCGTATGTTATATTATACAATATTTCCGATTCAAAGAAAGATAACTTACCGTTGATTATCAGATTTTCATTGAAAATGGATTCAACAGCGTCTAAAGACAGGTACCATCTTTCTGGGTTTGACAGCAGCTTTCGATACGGTGTGTCATGTGGTTGTAATGTACAAACTCTAGCTCAACTTGCCACCCCGGCTTTAGTGGCGGCTCTAGGATTTGGCAAGTGGGGGGCCGTTGGGGTGGCAACTTGCCAACTTCTAATCATGGGGGCCAACCATTTGTTGTTTAATGTATGTAGCATTAAGTATAGGGTCCCAACTGGGGGGGCCACTGGGGGGCCAGGCACTCAATAGGGGCACGGGCCCTCTGGCTCCCCGGTGGAGCCGCCACTGCCCTGGTTCTGTCAATTTGTGGAATTACTCATCTCTGAGAGACGGTTCTGAGTTCACTTGGGAGAAGATGTCAGCTCCTGGAGACGTCAGCGAAACGGTCTAACACAGTGTTCAGTTCTAGCACCTATGTTATTCAATTTGTAGGCTTATAGGCCTACAAACGACTTAACCTGATACAATCAGTAGGAAGTTTGGATACGCTGACGATATCGGTCTTGCCACCCAGGCTCGATCCTTTAAGGAGATTGAAGACCAGGGTTATTTCTAGGATTGTGAATTGGGGTGGGGTGTCGGGAAAATCTGGGGGTGTTTATTTCTAGGATTGTAGGATTGTGAATTTGGGGGTGTCGGCAAAATCTGGGGGTGTCGAAATTTGGAGGTCTCTACCGAAAAAGGCTGACAAGCAACAAAACGTTATAGAGACTCACACAAAGTCTGACACGCAAAAAAGTCATCCGAGGATAAAAGTTGTGGGGTGTATTTCTCCATTTGGGGGCAGGCCCCTTCAGAGGCTGAAGGAGGCCCAGGCCAGTTGGAATTTCGAGGCCTCTCCTAGCCTTCCCAACAATTAAAATTTTGACAAGCGAAAAAGGTAATCACCAAATTTTAGGACCGCAGAATACCTTCCTAGCTTTCCCAAAATCCCAAAATTGTCAACAAGCAAAAAAGGTCATCACCAAATTTCGAAGCCCCTTCTAGTAGTAGCTATCTAGCTTTCTTGCTCTCCCAGAATTCTAGACAAGGAAACAAAGGGAGGCCCCCAAATGATGGAGGCCCGGGCCGAATGGCCCTCCTGGTCCCCCCTCTGAATGGGCCTGTTTGGGGGTGTTCAGGGCTAATCAATATGCATTCTGTATGCCATTATATTATATTATATTATATTATATTATATTATATTATATTATATTATATTATATTATATTATATTATATTATATTATTGACATTACCAAATTTTAGGGGGTGTCGACCTCAAATTGGGGGGGTGTTGGGAGTGTTAGGGGTGTAGAAATATCCCTGTTGAAGACCAACTGAACATCAATACACAGAGGATTGCCGAATACTGTAAAATATGGCGGGAAAGACAGTTTCTAAAGGTACTGTGAAATAATCGAAATCGCGATTATATCATCATCAGTGTTTCTGTCTCTCGACAGGTCCAGGTATCCAGTTATTCCACTCCGATCGATTGCTTGCTTCTTCTTTGAGTTCCTGATATCCTTTATTCATCATCCACTCCAACATCATCTTTCTCGGTCTACCTCTCACTCTCTTTCCCTCTATTTTTCCTTCGATTATTGTTCTTAGTAAAGAGTCATGCCGGAGGACATGTCCCATCAATTTCTCTGCCTTTTCCGGATTGTATCTATCAGGCTTCTTTCTTCTTCTATCTCCTTCATGACTTCCTCGTTTGTCTTATGCTCTGTGTATTTTACTTTTAGCATTTTCCTCCAAATCCACATTTCAAAAGCCTCTAATCGTTTTATATCTTCCTTTCTCATTGTCCACGTCTCCGCCCCATACAACGCCACACTCCATATCAATGTTTTTACCAATCTCTTTTTAGGTTTAGTTTTAGTTTACTTTGCATCAGCTCCTTTCTCTTGTAAAAGCTTCTTTTTTGCTATTGCTATACGTCTTCTTATCTCTTTATTGCATCTGGCATCGGTTGTTATCAGACTTCCTAGATAGCTAAATTCCTTCACTTGCTCTATGATCTGTCCATAAACCTTTATTTCCACTCTCATTCCTTCTTTTTTACTTATTACCATAACTTTAGTCTTTTTTGTATTGATTCTCATTCCATAATTTTCTGACACTTGTATCAGTTTATCCATTACTTCCTGAAGCTCTTTTTGATTGCTTGCTAGCATGGCCTGATCGTCTGCGAAGCGCAGCGCCTTTAGTAGTACTCCTCCGACTTTTACTCCCTTATCTGTATTCTCCATCGCCTCTTGTACTAATTCTTCGATGTATATGTTAAACAGCAGCGGTGACAGTGGACATCCCTGCCTTACTCCTCTGCCAATCATACATGATTCACTCAGTTCTCCCTCTATTCTCACCTTCACTGACTGTCCAAGGTATAGGTTTGCTATCAGTCTTCTGTCTCTCCAATCCACTCCCACCCTTTTCAGTGCTCTCATCAAAATCCTCCAGTCTACTCTGTCAAACGCTTTTTCGTAATCCACGAAGCATATATAGATATTTTTCCATTTTGAAGTCTTCTCTCTTAGCATTCTTAAGCATCCGATTGCATCCCGTGTTCCTTTCCTTCCGAAACCCAAACTGATCCTCTCCAAGGAATCCTATTACATCTGTTTTCGCTTGTACTCTTTTTGTAATGACCTTGAGTATTATCTTCGCCGCATGGCATAATAGACTGATAGTTCTATGGTCCTCGCATTCCATTGCATTTACTTTCTTTTTAATCGGAATCATTATTGATTGTAGAAAATCGTTCGGCCATTCTCCTGTCATATAGATTTGTTGGCAGATTTCGACCAGTTCGTTTTGTTGCATTCTCTCCTAGTATCTTTATTGCTTCTGCTGGTATGTGGTCCCTCCTTCTGCTTTGTTGTTTTTCATCTCTTCTAATGCATTCAGAATTTCTTCTTTCATCAGTCCTGGTCCTAGTTCTTCGCTTTCAACTGTTTGCTGTTCCTCTATATCGAGTTCCGCGATTATATAAAAAACCGTAATCGTAATCGAAATCGCAATCGTGAAAAATAATCCAAAATAATCGTAATCGTAATCGGAAAAAATAATCGTAATCGACCCAGCTCTACCTAAAACATCTAGGTCCACACCCTTGTATTTGAGTGGTCTTGCAGCTCTTGCTTGTGAATGACAACACACGTATATCTTCAATACTAGTAGTAGTAGTAGTAGTAGTAGTAGTAGTAGTAGTAGTAAGTAGTAGTAGTAGTAGTAGTAGTAGTAGTAGTAGTAGTAGTAGTAGTAGTGTGGCGACCATGTGCCACAGATAGCATTATTATTATTATTATTATTATTATTATTATTATTATTATTATTATTATTATTATTATTATTATTATTATTATTATTATTATTATTGATTGCTTAACTGTATAAACTTGTTAGTTAATAATTTAATCTAATTAATTAGCATTATAATAATGTAATTTTGTACTAATTTTAATTAATTAATAAAGTTTTAATCCATGTAAAACGGACAGAGCACGCGCTAGGCTAAGACGCTAAGGCTTCGGTAAAATTATTAGAATCGCCACGGCCGCCCAAAGACCGAGAGATAAGTTGTATAAACCGGCAACGGTTTATGGTTCCCGAGCCTTCGGTCTTTAGCAAGTAGAGAGTTTGGCCGCTGAAAGACCGTCGCCTGTTTGACAGAGGCTGCGCGGAGACGGCGGCTGGCTGGCTGCTGACGAAGGGAACAGGCGGTTGGAGCGATGGAAAGAAGGAGAGAGAACGCAGCGGTCGGCCGGCTGTGTAGTCGATGCGTACGCCTGAACACTGGCGCCCGGGCTACCAGAGGTGGTTAGCGAAGGGCTGGGCCCGTAGACGGGGTCGCTTACCACCGATAACGACGACACTGCCTCCTAGGTCCTGCTCTGACGGCATCTAAGCGGACGTGGCCCTACAGCTTGAAATTCCGCCTAAAGAGCGGCGCCCGGGGAACAAGGTCCTGACGGCGATGCGCGTCGCCGGCGGCGAGGCGCCCTTCGCCGCCTCCGACGACGCTAGGGGGGTGGGTCCGAAGTTAAGCTTTCTGGCGGATAAAACGCGTAGATGGGGACATTTGGGAGCGAGCGCCCTCAAGGGCTGGTTCTAAAAATCGAAAATCTCCGAAATATGGGAATTTATGTAGCCCGCGTCACTAGGCGGACGCAGGCGGCTGTTGAACTAAAGTTCGCTTGAGACGCGCGCCCATCTGGCAGGAACTATTGCCGCGTCGCTTAGCCGTAGACGAAGCCCCTGATCGCCGCTAAGGAAATCGTTCTTAAGCAAGTCCCTACTTTTTCCTATTGACGGTAACTACGCGGAAATACAGACTACAGACGAAAAATCCGCCTAAGTGTCCGTCAAAAAGTTTCAAAACTCTGAAAATTTCAGTCTTTATCATGAGATCGTCTTTTCGTGGTGTGCTCGCTTATACTGTGAAGCGATAGAGTAAAGAAAGCACAGCGATTGAAAGCGAGTATGTGGAGCCCGTTTAAAGTGCTAAAGCTTATCGTTTCATACTGACGTATCAAAGGCTATTGATTGCAGTTCCTGTGCGCTAGTTATTGTGGCTGCCGGACTGCGTCTAGCTACCGCGTCTTTGTCCGTGTTACCAGTGTTGCCACTGTAGCCATTGTTGTCATTGTTGCTTGGTTTATTAATAAATAAATAAAAATAAACCAATAAAGGCAAGTTGGGTTCGTGTCTTTGAAAGTCGCTGTGACGCCGGAGTCTCAGCGCACTGTCCGTGAAGGTGAGCCTTGGCTGTGATGAACCTCGCCTACCTGAGGTCACGTTAGTGCCCAGGAGGTCAATTCTGAGCCAAGGGAGGAGACAGACGCCCGCCTGTCGTAAAGGCGCGGGGAGACAGTTCGAGTGAATCGACGGCCAGGAAAAGAGTGGACCGCCGTCCATTCAGGCACGGTTAACCTTGGGTTTGGTGAAAGCGTGTGAGGAAGCCAAGAGACAACGCCGCCTGTCTATAAGAGAGCGGGAAACGGCTAGATTGCCGAGAATGAAGAGACGTGGGGCCAAGTCGAAGTCAGAGACTAGAAATACCTATCGAAATCGCTTAAGGCGCCGAGACCAAGCGGTGGCCAGCGATAAGAGGCATGAGTTAAAGGGTCTCTCGGACGAAGCTGGGGCCGGAACGGATAGAGAGTCAGAGGAGGAAAACGAGAACCCTACGTTGAGGAGCGGCCATCCTCAGTGTGCTGCCTGCCCGGCAGCCGCGGACACCTCCTCTGATGTCGGAGAGCCGGAAAGGAAGACTGACACCACCGATCAGGCAGAGTCGGCGGCTGATGGCGATCGGGAGACCGAGCGGGCGTTGGGGGCCGCCCGACCGCTGGCCGCGCTTCGAGACCGCGAGCCGGCGGGGTCGCCACAGTAGTAGTATTAGTAGTACTAGTAGGCCTAGTAGTAGTAGTAGTAGTAGTAGTAGTAGTAGTAGTAGTAGTAGTAGTAGTAGTAATAATAATAATAATAATAATAATAATAATAATAATGTGAAGTAGATAAATCCATGCCGGATCCCCGTTTAGGTGTAGGAGAGGGAAGGGAGGAGAGGGAAGGGGGAGAGGGAAGGGGTAAGATGCTTCCAGCAGCCACGGAGGGATGGGCGCCCCTGGGCCATAGGGCCTAGGCAATCGCCTGTGTTTGTCTATGCCACAAGCCGCCGCTGGTAAAATCCATGCATGACATTGGGCTGTCCCATTAATTACGTCAACAATTAAAAGGGAGGGGGTTTGAAAAAGTTTGACAATTGTTGACAGGGGGAGGAGGGGTCAAGAGAAGTTGACGTCAACAATTTAACTTTTTACAAATAATCATAAAATAGGAAATTTCATGGAATACTACTTATTACAATGGAAAAAAGCATGGCAAAAAGGTCATAACCGTGCACCACATTTTGACACTCGATGAGGGAAAAAGGGAAAAAATGGTCATCACCACAAAAAATAAGAACCTTGTTATTGGGACCTGTCATTGATCTTGGGGGAGGGGTCAAGAGTTGTTGACGTAATTATAGGGGGTAAGTGAAAGTTGACAGTTGTTGACAAGGGGAATGGGTCAAAAACAGTGATGTTAACAAGGACCGACCCCCCCCCCAAGGACGAGGATAAGGACAAGGACCGACTCCCCAAGGACGAGGATAAGGACAAGGACCGAACCCCCAAGGACGAGGACAAGGACGAGGACTTACCCCGCAAGCACAAGGACCCCAAGGACTGACCCCAAGGACAAGGATCAAGGACAAGGACCAACCTCTGTCAGACAAAAAAAGTCGGATAGGAAAAAACCAAACACAATTTCAATTCGAAACACAAAATTAGAAAAGCAAATTTTTTTAAAAAACATAATGTAGTCAACAGCAATGCTGCATTTCAAATGCGCCTTTGACTTTAGCCACCTAGCTATGTTACTGCGCTTAAGAAATTGTCAAGTTTAATAATAATAATAATAATAATAATAATAATAATAATAATAATAATAATAATAATAATAATAATAATAATAATAATAAATGAAAAAGTGTTTCCAGCAACTGTTCAGTCATGCACACACGGTGAGGTCTAATTATGAGACCACTTTGCGAAAACACTCGTTCAACTGGAGCCGACGTCGCAGGGAAACAAAGAATTCTGCTAAAGAATCAACTGGTATTATAAAGGAAACAATGACTAAACATTTAGAGTAACTCAACGCAAGTATGTAGCCAAAATATAAATCCACATACTACTCTTACCTTGGAACATAATTATCAGTACAATTGAAAATGGTATACAAGTAATTTGGTCCTTATAAGGACTTTTCATGGACTAAGTTACAAGGACCAGGACAAGGACCGATCTGCAAGGACGAGGATAAGGACAAGGACCGAACCCCCAAGGACGAGGACAAGGACAAGGACTTCAAATTGGTCCTTAAGGAGTCCTTAAGGACAAGGACCAGGACAAGGATTAACATCACTGGTCAAAAATTGCCCCAAAATTGTTGACATAATTAATGGACAGCCCCTTAGATTGCAGTCCTAGTTATTAAACTAAAACTAGTTTCCAAAAGGGTGAAAGGTTGCTTACTAATTTAATTGCTATTGATAGTTAAATAAGTGCAGGCAGCAGGCCTAACGAAGCAGGGCCGGATTAAGGTCCGAGTGGGCTTGGGGCTGAGAAGTAAAAAAACGAGGTCGTCGCTTCCATAATTTGAAAATTGCCCCTTGTAAAATTTCCCGCCGCCTTCTGAAAATTTCTGACAAGCAAAACAAAAGGTCGTCGCTTGGAAAACGGTGGGCCTATTTTTATAGTGGGCCTGGGGATTCAGCCCCCTCAGCCCCCGCCTTAATATGGCCCTGCTTAAAAGGGCTGACAAGTAAAAAAAAGCCAACAGGGCCTCGGCGCCCGGCGACATGTCACATGTGGCGGCTCGGACCCGGGTACAGTTGGTAAACCCTAAAAACGCTGACAAGCAAAAAAAAGTCGATGGGGCAATGCTGCCAATGCATCCCCAGTCATCTCCAACGTGGAACCGTCCCTGAATGTCATTGTAAAGTAGCTGAAGTCTCCTGCAGGCAGTGTTGGGTAAGTTACTTTTTATTTGTAACTAGATACAGTTACAAGTTACTAAGTAAAAAAGTAACTAGATACAGTTACAAGATACTTTTTAAAAAAAGTAACTAGTTACAGTTACAGTTACTTGAGAAGTAACTAGTTACAGTTACAGTTACTTGTAGTTAAAAATACATTACAATATAGTACCAGTTGTCGAATAACAGTTCGTATACGTACAGTTTCATTTCGTTAGTTTTGTTGTTCAACATTAGTAATAAAGCACAAGTAGTTTAACTATGCAAACAGTTGATAGTAATCAAATACAGAAACCATAAATAATGTATGTACAAAACTTTTATGGCACGAATATTAGGTTGTTAGCGAGCAAGAAAATTAGCAAGCTAATATAGTTCAATACTTAAAAGTTACAATCAAAAACTGCAAACACCGAGAATGCATTGGACCGAAATGTTTCTTCCGTTTTCCCCTATCGTTTAAAAATATTCTCCCCAAAACTTTTTCCAATAAAGTCAGACATTTCTCAGCAATAACTGCAAGCACGCACGTGCCAATAGCTAAGCAAAGAAAGAACTGACCGCGAAATGATTCTTAGAAAGAAACATAGATCTACGCTATTCCTCGGACATGCGGTCCCCAATGCACATTATAAATTTAGAATCTATGTTATCGTTATCGTCTTGGCGCGCTGCTACTTGCTTCTGTTACATTCTAAATTCTATTGCAAATAAAAAGTAACTTGCAAAGTAACTATAAAATATCCGTTACAGTTCCTCAAAAAAGTAACTAGTTACAGTTACTAGTTACATCACAAAAAATGTATCTAGTTACAGTTACAGTTACTGATTTGGTAACTAAGTTACAGTAACTCGTTACTACCCAACACTGCCTGCAGGTCCGTCTTTTTGCTAAAAATCGGGCACAGTGCCCGGGGACCCGCGCATCTTAGGGCCCCGCGCTGCGCGCAAACTTTTTTGCTTGTCAACATATCCAAAAACGTTTAGAGATTAGCTTTTTTGCTTGTCAACATTTGATCTTCATATCTAGGGCCCCGCAGGCCGTCGGGTGCCCGGGGCCTCACACACATATAAGACGGGCCTGCCTGGTCTCCTGCTCTGCTATTCCATATCATATGCAACTACAATCGAAGCCTATGGAATGCAAAGCAAAAGAAGAACTGGCTGTCGTCGTCAGGGACGTCATTTGGGGGGAGGGGGGCATTTGCCCCCCCTGATTTTTAGGAAAATTTTTTTCGCCAGCGTTTGTGTTATTTAGTTTTTACATGCCATAAAGGAGTGCTTGATATCGAGTAATCTGAAGTAACTAATCCAGTGGCGTAACCACGCCCGGGCAATTACGGGCAATGCCCGGGTTACTTTGCTTTCTGCCCGGGTTGAAAAATTTCTGCCCGGGTTGACAAAATATAAAAATTATGTCTTTATTATTTAGATTTGCTTACTTTTGCACTGCCCTGTACGTCATTGCAATACTATTGTAATAGTCTAAAACTAAAGTATCTGGAATACGTGTCTCACAGGTTACAGGTATCAGTTAGAAGTTCAGTAATTACTACAGTCATTTTGTTTGGCAAGTATATGTATCTGCGTGATATATCGAATTTTAGTTATGGCGGTAATCGCCTGTCCCTATGGACCATTCATTTCCTATGCATCTTCCTCTACCGAAGTGAACGCTATCTACAGCGTAATGTGATGATTGGCGATCTGGCGATGGGTGAAGATTTATGAATGCCGACTGATACCAGGGATAGCTGAAGTAGCTTTGACCTGTGCGCTCGAAAGACCCTCGTCGGGTCGGGTCGGGTCGACCCGCCTTATAGAAGAAAAATAGCAGCTGCTTTGAGATTTGACCTTTTTGACCCGAGAGGTACTCCGATTTCCCTGTGTATTTTGTCTGAAACGGGAAGGTCAGCACTGGACAACAAGGCACACATTGACATTAAGAGAGCATTCCTAAAATTCCTAATTTCCTTTGTATAATATCAGAGCAGGTGGGTCACCGTGGGTGTGCTTTAAGAGTTGACGCTTATTACAGTTCGCGCCAAGAGTAAATTTATTGTTTTACTCACAATTTCGCGTATAGTCATATTTTTGAAAGGCATCGTTTCACGGACACAGCGTCTGGATTGTAAAAGTTGCCTGCGTTTGGATTTCTCAAGAATTCTAAGGAGCTGAACATAACTGACTTATATGCTTAGAAACATCAGATGACGTATGCCAAACTCTTCGTCGAGTGCAACTAGTCATCATTGCCAGACACTTGCCAGACAGTTAAAATATCGGCGTCGTTGCGAACTCTACTGTAGAAATGAACAGAATAAACAGTCTCAGCTTCTGAATAAGAGCCCAGAGGACAGTTCCTGAGAACTAGATAACAGTGTAGCCTAAATTGCATACATACCCATGGAAATATTTTGGAGCCAAGAAATCAGTCAAACGTCGTTTCCAAAGTTACTAACTATATTGCAGAATTTCCATGGTTGGCTAATTCTGTTCAGCAGGATGCTGCGTATTGCTTCTATTGTCGTTACCAGAGCAAAGAAAGCTCACCATTTGGTGAACCTGATTGGCAGCACGCAACGGATCAAAGGTAGGGGTCTATAGATTCACTCTTTAAAAGTCATCTGCTGAGCAATTGCGTTGCCTCGTGAAATGGGATCAGTTTAAAATCCTCGTGTTAATTTTAAGAAATATTTTATCGAGTGCCTGTCCATAAATTACGTAAACAAAAGAGGCAAGGGTTTGAAAAGTGTGACAACTGTTGATAAGGCGGAAAGGGGGTGGATTAAAATTCGCACAAAAAAAATTGCTTACGTAATTTATGGACAGCCCATGGTAGGGGTGGGTCGATTAATCGAAATCGTAATCGCGATTTTTGAAAAATTCGTAATCGTAATCGACACGATTATTAAATAAATCGAAATAATCGATAATCGTCGAAAAAATAATCTAAATCGCGATTAATTTTCGATTATTCCCGTAAGTGATATTATACAATATTTCCGATTCAAAGAAAGAGCAATTTACCGTTGATTATAAGATTTTCATTGAAAATGGATTCAACAGCGTCTAAAGACAGGTACCATCTTTCTGGGTTTGACAGCAGCTTTCGATACGGTGTGTCAGGTGGGTTTAATGTACAAACTCTCGCTCAACTTGCCACTCTGGTTCTGTCAACTTGTGGAATTACTCATATCTCTGACAGACGGTTCTGAGTTCACTTGGGGGATGTCAGCTCCTGGAGACGTCGACGAAACGGTCTACCATAGGGTCCAGTTCTAGCCCCCACGTTATTCAATTTGTAGGCCTATAGGCCTACACGCGACTTAGGCCTACCTGGTACCATCAGTAGGAAGTTTGGATACGCTGACATCGGTCTTGCCACCCAGGCTCGATCCTTTAAGGAGATTGAAGACCAGGGTTATTTCTAGGATTGTGAATTGGGGTGGGGTGTCGGGAAAGTCTGGGGTGTGCTTATTTCTAGGATTGTAGGATTGTGAATTTGGGGTGTCGGGAAAATCTGGGAGTGTCGAAATTTGGAAGTCTCTACCGAAAAAGGCTGACAAGCAAAAAACGTTATAGAGACTCACACAAAGTCTGACAAGCAAAAAAAGTCATCCGAGGATAAAGTTGTGGGGTCTATTTCTCCATTTGGGGGCAGGCCTCTTCAGAGGCTGAAGGAGGCCCAGGCCAGTTGGAATTTCGAGGCCTCTCCTAGCCTTCCCAACAATTAAAATTTTGACAAGCGAAAAAAGGTAATCACCAATTTTGAGGACCGCAGAATACCTTCCTAGCTTTCCCAAAATCCCAAAATTATCAACAAGCAAAAAGATCATCACCAAATTGTGAGGCCCTTCTAGTAGTAGCTATCTAGCTTTCTAGCTCTCCCAGAATTCTAGACAAGGAAACAAAGGGAGGCCCCCAAAATGATGGAGGCCCGGGCGAATGGCCATCCTAGCCCCCCTCTGAATGGGCCTGTTTGGGGGTGTTCAGGGCTAATCACTCCTCTCCTTAGAGATCGACTCCACTGGATCCGTGTTCCACAGCGCATTGTCTACAAGCGCTGTTGGCTTACGTTTCGGGCTTTACACGATCCACTCTGTCCTGATTATCTAACTGTGCTTGTACGAAGATCGACTGTGATCGAGAGGAGATCGGTTCTTAGGTCCTGTCGGAGAGTGCAGTTGTTGGTCCCTCCCCCGTCCAAGACCCCTAAGTTTGGGGTAAGATCATTCGCGCGGGGGAATCCCGCCCTGTGGAACTCTCTTCCAGACAATGTGACTGGAGCAGTCTCAGCTGGACTTTTCATTAGAAATTTGAAGACACATTTATTTAATATTGGATATGAACTGTGTTAAGCGCTCTTGTTGTAGGCCTTAGCCTTGCGTACTGCGCTATATAAATTGTCAATAAATAAATAAATAAATAAATACCTATGCATTCTGTATGCATATCATTGTCACATCACCAAATTTTAGGGGGTGTCGACCTCAAATTGGGGGTGTTGGGGGGTGTTAGGGGAGTAGAAACATCCCTGTTGAAGACCAACTGAACATCGATACACAGAGGATTGCCGAATACTGTAAAATATGGCGGGAAAGCCAGTTTCTAAAGGTACTGTGAAATAATCGAAATCGAAATCGCGATTATTTAATAAACCGTAATCGTAATCGAAATCGTAATCGTGAAAAATAATCGAAAATAATCGTAATCGTAATCGGAAAAATAATCGTAATCGACCCAGCTCTAGCCCATGGTCAGCTGCCCGGGTTACATCCATCACAAGCAGTTGTACACAGGGACATGCAAAACTCATACCGACCAATCACAAGCGAGCCGTTCGTTTCTTCTTTAATCGATGATCTCATTTTAGACATCGCCCGCCCGTTAAATATATTATTATTATTATTTATTATTATTATTATTATTATTATTATTATTATTATTATTATTATTATTATTATTATTATTATTATTATTATTATTATTTAACACAATTAACCCATAACACAAAAAACAAGTGTGTGTGTGTGTGTGTGTGTGTGTGTGTGTGTGTGTGTGTGTGTGTGTGTGTGTGTGTGTGTGTGCAGCTGTTGACCCATGCAGATTGTTTATCACATATTGCTAAATATTTTTCTACTCTTATCCCACGGCTGATTCAGACTTGCACATCCGTTACAGGGAAAATTTGTCTCCTCGGCATAGTGCTATTTGTGCCCTCATCTCTGATTTCTGGATTTCCCTTCCTAATTAGAATTTCTTTGTCAAATATTTCTCTATCAAATATACACAACTCAGCATGTAAGATTATCACAGATCAAGGAATTACGCAAGAATTGGAATTATGGGACCTCAGCTGACCAGTGGCGGCTCCACAGGGAGACCCGGAGGGCCCGTGCCCCCCAGGCCCCAACTAAGTGCCTCCCCAGTGGCCCTCCTGTTGGGACCCTATACTTGATACTACATACCTAACAACAAATGTGTGGCCCCCATGATTAGAAGTTGCCACCCTAACGCCCCCCCCTTGCCAAATATTGGAGCCGCCACTGCAGCTGACCACCAGGAAAACTCCATTACTGGAAAGGGCAAGACCTATTCCCTTTGAGAAACGAACGGCGCTTGTGATTGGTCGGAACGAACGACGCCTGTGATTGGTCGGAACGACTGTGTACAACTGCTTGTCATCCATGGTTACATCATTTTGACTCTGGTTACGCCACTGAACTAATCGTAAAAAATGACTGACGAGCAAAAAAGGTCAACTTGTTCGCAAACTTGTAACTTGTCAGGCTGTGAAAGTGTTTTGCCCCCCCCTGAAAAACAGTGAAATGACGTCTCTGGTCGTCGTGAATTTAATTTTAATGAACTAAAATAAAAAAGACTTCGCTAAGACATATAATAATAATAGTCTATGTACAAAAATGTCCCGGTTTCAATTTTATGTTATACTCATATACTGCATACGATCAATAACTCCATGTGTGCAAGGCACGCGTGCCAAAATAGACAACAGCAGTGGACGTCGGATGCTGTCGCCTGTCGTATTGATATTGGTCGACTGCGTGCTGGTGCCTTAGAGTCGACGCCGCTTCTATCGTCTTTGCGTATCAACGCTTCATTATGCGAAAAAGATGCAATCAGCATTCCAGTTGCCGTTCGTTGCGCCAGGTCCGTTTACGCCATATTGATGGTGTTGATCTGTAGCTCTCACACGACTAGCTTTAGGCCGTCTAATGCGATTCTTTCATTCGTAAAGCACTAATTTATTTAGGTAAAAATATTTTCAAACATATGAAAATGCATCGTCCGCAATCTGTACGATTAAGTTGTTCTATTATGAAGAATATGATTCTTTTAAATTCAACCGCTTAGTTTTCTTAGCTAAGCCCACAGTTTTTCTGGGCAGCGCTTTTGGCTGAAAAGATGTCTTCAGCGAAAACGATAGTTTCACTCAAATTTGTGAATAAACTCATATAATTGAATGAGAGGTAAATTGCGTTTTATTTGTTCTCATCAGTGCGCTTTTGCGACGGTATGATCCTTACATGTTTATTTTTCTTGCATCATTGCATTCAAAAATTGAACATTTTACGTTTCGCACGGGCAAATACTTTTTCCAAAAACTCACTGGTTCACTCCAAACACAGGACTATTTTAGGCCTGTTATGAAGAGCCGAGTTAATCACTTGCTCAAGTGTAAAGTAATTGCTCATTACAAATTGCAACTAAAATTGTACCATTTTACCATTCATAATATGCATTTGGTTTTCAGATAAATTTGCCTGTTACATATTAGAAATTAATATAAAATTATATAAATTACATGTTGTGTCTTCACCTTGTTGCACTTTAATAGTTTACAGATATCTGAATCCAGCAGTGTGATGCCAATTGAATAACAACCGGTTCGCTGACACTGGCTTGACCATTATATATTGTGTGTGTGTGTATATATATATATATATATATATATATATATATATATAAATATATATATATATATATATATATATATATATAAGTGGCCAGAGATGGGGAATACCCAGAGAGAAAGAAACCCATAAATCACGAGCCTTGACTGGTTGCACTTCGTGTGAGTGAATCCTCCAAGGCGTAGAGCTACTAATTATAATACCGCTTTCTTTAGTCCGTTCGCCATATGAGTTTCACATTACTATATATCTATCATCATTGAACCTAGGCATCTATTGCAGTTTAAAATCTCAGGCATCTTTACAATTTGAACGTAGACTTCATCTTTGTCAGGTTTTAGTTTTGGATATCAGCTTTGTGAAAACTTAGTCTTTTAGGTAATCTTCCAAAATACCAGACATTTGTAGAAACTGTAGAGGATTTGATGCTAAAAGACAAACTTACTTTGAACATGGATGACCTATTTGATGAAGTACTTTGAACATGAATGACCTATTTGATGAAGTTGCACTCCTTCAGGCAAATTTTAGCTTGATTCAGAGCACTGAACTATTTACAGAATGCAAAACAACAAGCAGCAGATGGCTCAGGATCTTGAAAAGTGCTAATCACAAGTGTGTTAATGTTGTCAACATTGTTTCATTTGTGCTTTCAATTCCTGGAACATCAGCTTACTGTGAACGCATATTTTATGCAATGTCATCTAAATAGCACAATGAAAGAAAGGGATGCTCTGTAGAACTAATTAAAAATAAACTTTTCATACAGGATGTAAAAGTGAAAAGGGCACCCCTTTATGATATTTAATATCTCGGCTGTGTGTATAGCGATTTCAATTAAATTTATAGGCCATATACCCGGAAATGTTTTTGATAGCAATTGCCAAATTTCATGCTGATATTTTTAGTGTTTGCTGAAATATGGCCAAAAAACTAAATAGACCCACATTTTGAAATTGACATTGGAATATAACGTCATAATAAAGTGAACAAAAATTTTTATTTATTTATTTGGCCCTGAAAAGGGCCGTTTTAAAGGGGATTTCAGATGATTTGCTACGGGAGCAGGTGCTCAAAATGCCCCCGCAGCCTTCACACATGCCGACAAGCGCTTCTTCACTGACAATATCGACGTCTTGATCTGGTCCTCAGGCAAACTCTCCCAGATATTCTTCAGCACCGTCTTAAACTCCGTGATGTTTTGTGGCTTTGGCTGATACTTTTGATATCTGTCGAGTATGATTCCCCAGACGTGGAAGTCAAGTGGATTGATATCTGGGGAGTTGAGTGGCCAGTCATCTTTCTTGATGAAATCTGGACAATTTTGCTCCAGAAAATCCTGGGTCCTCAAAGCAGAGTGCGCAGGTGCTCCATCTTGCTGGAATATAAAATCTTCTAGCAAATCATGACAGTCCTGCAGGAGATCTGGTAGCAGCTGAGTTACGTAGCACTTGGCATTCACTTTGGATTTGTCTGGTACGAAGTGCAGGCGACCTTTGCCCTGATGGCACACTCCAGCAGACACCATGACATGTCTGGAAAACTTTGCCCGCTGCCTGACAAGTCGTTCTGATGGCAAATCTCCTTTCCTGCCCACACCCCACACTCGCTTGCCTTGACTGTTGACTGGCGGATCAAGGTATAAGGCCTTTTCGTCGGTGAAAAAGACCTTTTTAAGTTTGGTTACAGTCAAGCGTCGCATCAAACGTCTGCAGCGAGACAAGCGCTTGTTCCTGACTGCGACGTTAAGGACCTGACCAGTGACACGCTTGAAACATTTCATGCCCAAATCCTTCTTAGCATTGTTCATAACAGAGGTATGGCTTATCCCCAACTGAGTGGCTATTTCTCGACTTGACTTACTTGTTCCAGGCTGACCCTCCTGAGAGCAGATCAATTCTGTGACCTGTCCAATATTTGCTGCAGTTCGCGCTGATCTGCGACCTCCACTGCCTGGCTTTCTGACCAATGCTGACCCTGTCTCATCAACATGCTTGCAGATCTTATTCAGTGTGCGTAGCGACCAATTCTTTTCAGGATAAGCATTTTTAATTTTTTTAGCACCAAAACCCTGCTCCCGAAGCATCTGAATTCGCAGTTTGTCCTCCGAAGACAATTTTGCCATCTTTCTCTGACAAACTGAGCAGAAAATAATAAGGTCAGGATTAGACAGAGATTGACTGCAGCCAATCATAATGCTGCTGTGTTTATCTGTTGACCATAAGAAACCTTGACATTGTCTGGCGCGATGAAAACAACGCTATTTTTAGAGTAAAAAAACGATACATTTTATTATGACGTTATAATTCCAATGTCAATTTCAAAATGTGGGTCTCTTTAGTCTTTGGCCATATTTCAGCAAACACTAAAGATATCAGCATGAAATTTGGCAATTGCTTCAAAAACATTCCCAGGTATATGGCCTATAAATTTCATTGAAATCACTATACACGCAGCCGAGATATTAAATATCATAAAGGGGTGCCCTTTTCACTTTTACACCCTGTATACTTTAACTTGCAAGACACTTGTCATGAATTTTCTGAAAAAAATTAAACATGATCCACAGTTGCTGAAGTGTACAAAAACTCAGAACAAATATAATTTTAAGAAATAACAGCTTAGCCTAGGACCTAGGCCATAGTGATTAGAATGTCTAGGCTATTGCAAAATTCGACATTGTTTTAAACGATTTTTACGTTACCATATATACTCGAGATAAAGTCGATCCGAGTATAAGTCGACCCCTAGATTTTGGGTATTTGAAGGTGTCTAAAGTCATTGACCCTGCTATAAGTCGAAGTGACGTCACCGCGGCGAACCCTCTTGAGGTGATAGTGAGAGTCGGAACAATGGCGGACGCGAAGTGGGCATGTAGCGGCAGTGGCGCCATTGTTTTGATTGAAAAACTGCGTTTTAGCTTTGAACTATCGAGAAACTGAACGATTTTGACATTCCCAGATTGATTCCTGACGATTAAGAAAATTTTAAACCTGCTATTCGCTCATTCTTGACAATATAAAAATCTTAATTACCGGTAATCTTGAATTTTTGATATTTATGTAGCGCCAATATTTAATAAATATTTATGTGGTGCCTATAAATTACCAATCTTAAAAGCGCTGATGTCAACTTTTATTTAGATGCCGTAGCGTATGTTGAAAATAATTACGCAGAGTTAGCTAAATTAATTATTTTTGACATGCTATGTATGGAAACTTTACCCAACAGTTAGTGCCTCGAGTATAAGTCGAGGTCAGGATATATAACCTGTGAATTGGCCTTAAATTTCTCGACTTTATCACGAATATATACGGTAAGTAAAATTTAAAACACATGCACTTATGTTTTTGATTGATGTCCTTTATTGAAATTTGTCACAGTTGGCAACCCTAGGTATACAAGACAGTGATATTGCCGATCTTAATGTATGGATCTGAATCAGTGGCGTAGCCACGCCCGGGCAATTACGGGCAATGCCCGGGTTACTTTGCTTTTCTGCCCGGGTTGAAAAATTTTCGGGTTGACAACATTAAAAATTATGCCTTTAATTTTTGGGTTTGCTTAATTTTGCACTGCCATTCACGTCATTGCAATATTATGTTAATAGTCAACTGCAGTCTCTTCTAAATGTGTTTCATTCGCTAGAAGAAAGCTAGAAGTGCAGTAATTACTACAGTCATTGTGTTTGGCTGGTCTATGTATCTACGTGATAAGCCTATATCGAATTTCAGTTACGGTGGTAATCGCCTGTCCGAGTGGACGATTTATTCCCTCTGCATCTTCCTCTACTCAATTGGACTCTGAAACTCTATATAAGGTGATAATTGGGGGGTACGAAGTACGGGCGTCAGCAGATGCTGAAGATTTATGAGTTGGTGACTGATAGGCAGTGATTGCAGGGACAGCAGATAGCCGAAGCAGGGACATCTGAAGCCTCTTTGACCTGTGCGTGCTACGAATGTGTTTGGAATACTCAGAAGCAAAATGGCAGCTGCTTTGGGATTTGACCTTCTTGACCCGTTTCCCTGCTAACATTCCTTTATTGTTATTGTTCATGACAATTTATATAGCGCCGTAACAGCAGAGGCCAAAATCAAGGGCGTATAATGTACAATGCCATCGGAGCAAGCGGTTGTGCTTTACTAGTGGAGGTTTATACGGTTTATTACAAGTTCGCAAGAATGAATTTATTGTTTTACTCACAATGTCGCGTTTAGTCGGATTTTTAAAAGACATGAGTTCTCGTATTGCTTTGACTTCAGGGTAGTTTCATTTATCGCAATTAGTTAAAGTCATCTTTACCTAATAACATTATGATTAATCAATGATCACTAGCTCAGAGTCATTTATAATTAAATATAACTGGATGCTTAATTGGTTATACTTGTACACTTCTCGTTATTTGATTTTGACAATTCCAATGTTTATTTTGGTCATGTTTTATGTCGCTTTGTAGTCCTTATGACCTGCATATGTGAAACTTGAACTTCCTCCAAGTTAACTGACCGATTGATGTCTATTGTTAAGTTCCCCATGTTAATTTTGTAAAAAAAAATTGTTGAGGTGGGGCTGTCCATAAATTACGCAAAATGGGGCGGGTTTGAAAAGTTTGGCAGGTGTTGACAAGGGGGGTCAAAATTCGCCAAAATTGTTTGCGTAATTTACGGACAGCCCTTGGTCAGCTGCCCGGGTTACATTTTGAGTCTGGTTACGCCACTGATCTGAATGTATCCAAATATGTTTGTTTCTGTTGTTATACTTAAGCTACTTTTGCACACCCATAGTCCCACATATGCATTACATTGTGTAGTTGGAAGAAAAATAAGCAAGGGATTTGAAAGATATTGTTTTCTATTTTAGATTTTCTTGTCGACTTGATGGCTAGTGTTGCTTTCATGTCACCTATTTTGGCATCAGAATTTGCTTTCATTACTGAAAATCATGATAACCAATGATGACTACTGTGTTTTAGCTGCTACCACAATTGTGCTTTACTACTTTATTCTGAACAGGCTTATGAGCTGTATTAAGGTTTTTCTGAATCAAGAACAGGACAACTACCCCATCTGCAAAACAATATTTAAACTATGGAATGTTGTGAATGGGCTGGAAGCATGCAAAGACCAGCAACTTCGAAACCAAAAATACATCCAAGAGATAGCGATTTCAGAGTCTCTGATTCCAGATCTGATGACAACACTAAAACATCGCTTACAGACGACTGGGATGAGAATCCTAGTTGCTATCTTCTATGCAGCAAAGAACGCTTTTCCATGTCATGTCCATTGACTGAAATAAACTGTTCCGACTTTGATACTACTTCAAAGCCTTTTGATCCTTTTGCCACAATTCAAGATGACGACGACATTACCATTGATATTGAGAAGCATTATGAAACTGCAACTGATGAAACAATTTTTGATCCCTGGCAAACAATTCATGATGATGATGATGTATTTATAACTTGTCCTGATGTTGCAAATAGCCATATAAGCAAAGATACCTGCAAATTGTCATTGTTTGAGGACAACCATATCCTCAATGCAAATAAAAATAATTCTGTAGATGAAAGGAACAGCAGTAACAATTCAACAACATCCTCAAAAGATGAAAATTCTATCTATGAACCACTAGAGCCATTTCACTCAGCACTAACAAAGAATAAATGGAACTTATGGGTGCGTTTACCTATAGCCAGGAAAGGAAAACTGCTGCTAAGTCAGAGCCGTTATTGGAAACCGGTCTTGGTAAAGCTGTTGAACCTAGGATCGAGCTTTGTGATTCGATTATACAATGACTTTGCTGAACGTGACCTACTTCATGAATTGTTATTACTTCCAACCAACTCCATTTACAGTGAGGGGCTTCAAATGGTTGACCACTCATCAATTGGACCAAAATTTCACATAATTACTCTTTGCGACATTACATATGAAGAGAGGTTAAGCGTTCAGAGCAACAATAAAACCTTCCCGAAATTTCATGATATAACAAGCATCAACAGCTTCCAGCAGTTTAGAAACCTCATTCATAAAATGCCAAAGGTCTTTACTCACTAAACTTAGCAACATAAAAGCACCTATTTTATATAATTAGATTAAGTAGATACCTAATTAGCATTGCATATATTCTATATCATTTGTTAAATTAATGAAAATTGCACAAAACAGTTCATATCAAATCTATCTATTTCTTATCTTTCTTAAGCAATTCAAGTTCTTGTATGGAATCAATGCTTAGCACAATTCAGAATAGTCATGAATCAAATTAGAGGAAATATGAATACGAACATTAATTTTATTCTTTATATGAAATAGATCCTGCTAGGTGACATTATAACTGGAAAAGAATTTGATACTTCGTTGGTTTTCAATAAATGATGAGTAAACTGCTAATATATAAACAAAAATAGATACCGGTAATTATATTATTCTTTGTGCATTTTGTTGACTAAGGTCAGTATGATTGTGAGACATGTGTCAGATCATCGAGAATTAATCAAGTTTGGAAGTCGTGACCCAGATGACATCAAACAGTTCCAGCGAGTCGTTGAGGATGCCCTATTTCATCAGGAATTTCGAAGACAGGTCCCGCATATATACAGTCAAGAGGAACTGCTTATTGAAATCATTGATGAATACTATGCAAAGCTCAACTATCGAGGTGGAGTCAATTTGCATAAGGCTCGTGTTCGAATCTTCTGTGTTGCTTTCCTTTCAGGCATGCCAATAGTTGAAATTGGTCTGAATGATGAACGTCGGAATGGCAAAGAAATTGTTCGACGACAAGACATTGTGCCCTTAGAAGTTGAAGACTGGATTGGCATGGAGGATGTGGAATTGAGCAACTGTGTCAGTCAAAAAGATTTTGATAAAAGGATGGTCATAAAATTCCAACCACCAGATGCTTGTCGATATGAGCTGATGCGCTACAGAATTCGACCTATTGTTGATCGAGAGCTTCCTTTGCGTGCTTGTGGTCAGACCTCGATCATCAACCAACATGTTCATATTCGCTGTGAGCTTTGTGTACCAGCGTACTTTCTTGTCGGTGAGCGCATCTGTCAGACACCTTGCCGGGAAATTGAAGTTCAAATCCCAATTCCAGATTCTTGGGTCTATTTGTTTCATGTAGAAAAACTTTTTCGCTCTGGGTTGGGAGTTACTCAAGTTAAAAAAATTCCTGGTGCTCTTAAAGGGCTGGAGCGACTAGCACTCTTCTCTCAAGGTATTCTACAACCAAGCATGATAAGTGTATCCACAGGAACTGCCCAGTATGAGGACCTATTCAAAGCCATTATATGGAAGATCAATGCTCTTCCTGAAGTAGAAGAAGGTATGTAATAAAGACTTGGCTCTAAATTATATCATCTTCAGGGTGCATTGTTCAGTGTTAAAATCAGTTTTTAGAAATTTTCAGATTTTGAAGTCACTATAATGGCTGTCTTTAGCAGCAAATTGAAAAATTTATGGTATAATAGAATCAGATTTTGAGATTTGGAGCAAATTACCAGACTAGCTAACATTATCAGCAACCAACCTAACCTCCCGTCAACTAATACAATTTGTCATTGGTTTATACAAATCTCAAGACCAGTCTAGACTTGAACAGGCTACTCAGCCTATTCATGACTATGCTAATGATGCAAAGGCACAGTTGTATAATCCTAAACACATTGCTTACAAGTATCCTCTATAATATAATTTCCTATGTCTGTCAGTATTTTGTCTGCCACGCTGCTGTCAATCAGGTCCGCCAGAGATGTCCATGGGTCCATTTTTTAGAACACAATCCAATCCAACCCATCAAATCTCCAACCCAACCCATGCCGATAATAGGTTTACTTGACCCAACCCAACCCAACCCACTGTAATACATTAAGGTTTCTTAAACCATGACTTATTTTCTGACCCAACCCAACCCCCTATTAATATGGAAAAGTCTGACCCAACCCAACTCATGGATTAACCCAACCCATGGACATTTCTGAGGTCCGCGCGGTCCTATGGGCCTGCCCCTGAAGGCTACTTCAGCTACGGGTACGGAACCATTCTCCTTCCCCTCCCCTTTCCTTCCCCCTCCCTTCCTACCTTCCTCTCCTCCTTTGCCCCTTTCCACCTCTCCCTTCCCTCGCCCTCTGCCTCCCCTCCCCTCCCTCCTCCTGTAGGCTCCTTTCAGGGGCACAGCCACCTATGGGGTGAAACCCCCTTTGGAGTCATAGACCCAAACAGAGTCATAGACTCCATTCAGGAGATGCAGCCCTCGTGGTGGCAAAGTCACCCATTGGGGCCATAGGCCTCAAGCAGAGCCTACACGTGGACAATTTGTACATTGCCCTAAACCAGTGCTTCCCAACCTGTGTGTCATGGCACACAAATGTTCCGCAGCAACGGTAGAAGTATGCAGTGGCAAAATGTTGGAAAATAGTAAAATAATAATGGTACTGTATTAATTGTTAATTTTAAGTTGAATTATATCTCTTCAATGAAGTTAAGCATGAAATACATGAAATAGTGAAACAGATTGCAAAGAAAATATGTACTAATGAAGAATGGTAGTCAATATTATGCTGTATGCTAGACTAGAGTATAAGAAATAGTACTAGTAGGCCTATACAAATGCATCATTTAAAAATGAAATGTGTGCATATCGGCTGCTGTGTACCATTGAATGTATGTTTCTTGGATGTTGTACCATGGCAGGAAAAATTTTGGGAAGCACTGCCCTAAACTGATGTCATAACCATGAAAATTTAAAAGTACTTCTTAACAATTCCCTCTATCAAGGCAAAATTTTTTAATGATAATCATGTATTCATCAATACCGTATTATCTCGCGTATAAGACGTACTTCTTTCTCTTAAAAATTGGTTCAATGTGTGGGTGTGTATTATACATAGGAATACATTTTATGTACATACAATTTTATGTACATAACATACGTAATTTTAATTTAGCCGTATTTTTACGCATATAACACGCACATTATATGGGTTTTTACCTACGCAGTGGGTGGTGAAGGAAAACGTTGTTTGCACATCAATTTTCAAAAAGAATTTGCCAGAAAATTGTGATTGTCTAGGTTACTCAATAAACATTCTGTCATTGATAGCTAAAAAAAATGATGTAGACTTATTGTTTTATGGCTTCATGACGGCTGCTGGCAGGGGGAAACTGTCTACTCTTCCAATTTTTAGCAGAATTTGAAAGACAATTGTGATTATCCAGGTTAATTAATAGACATTTTCAAAGGAAATTTTGGGTGCATATTATACATAGGTATTAACATTTTTACATTATGATAACTCTAAAAACTAAGGGTGCGTATTATACTTAGGTGCGTATTATACCCAAGATAATACGGTAATGTTGTTATTCATGAATTATTGAATTAAAAATTAAATAGTTCAATTGACGTTTTAAAGGAATTAAAATATTGTCCAACCCCTAGCAAGCCATTTTTTCCCATATGGCCAACTATATGTGGTGTTATCGTGAGCTGAAAACCCGGCAAATATCTTACTGCTCAGCAAGCTATGTTTCCAGTCAAAGACAAATCATTGGACAAAATCCTAGAACATTTAAAAAGGAGTAGGCAATAGCCAAGCATAACTCCCAGTAATTAAATTATAATATATATATATACATATACAGTGTGTGTGTGTGTGTGTATATATATATATATATATATATATATATATATATATATTATGCCTTGGTACTTAATTCCCGAAGGTCTTATGAAAAAAATTGTCCGGAGACAAAAAATAATGTGTGCGTCAACTTTCGTCTGGTTCTTCAAAGCTTCCAACGGGAACGTTCCTCGTACTCTCGCACTGATACCACGTTGAGCGTTGGATAGCTATGGATATATATATATATCCATAGCTATCTGTGAACTGCAGCGCCTCTTAGAACAGACCACATATATATATATATATATATATATATATATATATATATATATATATATATATATATATGTACATATATATATGTACAGTGTTGCATGAAGTACTGAGTTTGAGTACTCAAGTAAAAGTAAAAGTATGGCATTTTTTACTTAAGTCAAAGTAAAAAGTACCTATGAAAATAGTTACTCAAGTAAAAGTAAAAAAGTACTCCCCAAAAAGTTACTTTTTAAGTAAAAAGTAACAAGTATCGTGATGGAAGGAATCGTCAGCAACTCCACCTTATCATGTTAAATCACATTTTTATTAGGGACTTCTCTTTTAAGCAACATGCAGTAGCCTCAACAGTCAATATGTACATATATCAGGGCTGGAAAATGTGGTTTTACAAACCTAGGTTTTTAGCTTTTTAACAAAATTGAAAAAGTAAAAATTTAGGCTTTTAGGTTTTGTTCTATAAATGAAAAACCTCATATTAAATGTCTTTAAAGTTTCTTACTCTCTGCAGTCAGAGAAACACATGTTTGGCAAGAATATAGAGAAAGGTTTATACTTTATAGGCTTTGACATGTGAGTGAGAAGAGTATAGAAAATGGTTACTAGGTGTTGACATGCCAAGCATTAAAACCTTAAAACCTAAATTTTATCTTTAAAGCCCTAGTTTTTTCAGCCTTGACACATATACACCATTAACTCCATACGTACATTAGCAGCGTCAAAAGTAGCCCAGAGCTTTCTGTTTATTCTATCAACACTGCTGTGGGACTAAGTAGGGTCTAAGTAGGCCTACAGGAAGTTGGGAAGAACTAAACACCGTGTTTGAGCAGCAACACAAGTAAATGCAGCGAAAGTTGACAATGAGAAATTTTACTCGTAACGGGACGTGAAGGACATAATGTAACAAAGTAAAAGTACTAATATTTGAATAAAAACTTAATTTGTTACAAGTAAAAAGTACTGTGCAAATTGTGTACTTTGTTACAGTACAAAGTACTCAGAATTGTACTTAAGTATTGTAACGCGTTACTTCTACTTCGTTACCGTGCAACACTGTATATGTATATAATAACTCCTCAGTCAATATTATATGTAATGTAATGTATTATACTATTTGCAAAGCGCCACTTATATATGGTTCTGCTCAAAGATGCTCTTGACATTGGAGTCGCAAGATAAAATAGTGAGACTAGCTTTTACATTGAACAGAACGAGGGTGTCAGAAATGAGTCATAAAAGGATGGGGTCATTGCATTCCAGAGAGAGAGGGTTTAGTGACTGTGAATCCTGATGCTTTAAATACCCAGAGAAGTATGGAAAATTTGCTTAAGGGGCCCGTTTTAGACCACTTTCCCCTAGATGCAGTGTATTATCTGGGGACGTAAATATCCTTATGATCAGTGGAGCGGAGCAGGCAATGTGCATTGGAAGAGGGTGTTTTGAAAAACTCAGTAATGTATGATGGGCCTGACCTCACAGTTGCAGTGGAGGCAATATATATATATATATATATATATATATATATATATATATATATATATATATATATATATATATATATATATAATTATATATATTATATATATAATATCTCCCAGTCTTTATTATATATAGCTATCGTTACCCTGCCACGATTTGCCATGGCCGACTCGCTTAAATGAAAAATGCCTTTTTGGTCAAGCATTACCCCCCTCTCCTCCATTCTCCCTCTCCTCTCCCACACTCTCTCACCCTCTCCCTATACCTCTACCTCATCTCCTGGATCTCCCTCTCCGTTCCCTCTCCCCTCCCTCTCCACCACCCTCTCCCTCTGGCTTTCATCTCTCTCTCTCTCTCTCTGTTCCTCAGCTAACAATAGCTTATATCGCCTAATTAATACTAACGTGAATGCATTGGCCTTTTCCAATTCATTAGCTGTGTAATAACCAAATGGTGTTGGCTTTCATTGTTTACACAGTAAAAATCACAATTTTTGTGAAACAACGCCTATGCATTGTTACACGACCTACCTAGTGTACGGGTTGCACATGTGCTGTGATGCGACCTACCTAGTAAGCTGTATGTATGGGGTGCGCATGTGCTGTGACCTAGTTTTGACCAATAGTGTTGACCAAAAATCTGGAACTCTCCACTCCTAGCTGTCAGATCTTCCAATTCATTGAGTATTTTCAGATCCAGTCTTAAAACACATCTCTTTCAATTAACTTTTCCTCCATAGTCAGTCCTGCCCTTTCCCTCTGACTGATCTCTGAAATGACCTTTTTATGCAGATGTATTTGAAGTGCCATCGATTGATACCTTGGATATTTGAACTGGTCTATAGAAGTGCATAGTTATTAATATTATTATTATTATTATTATTATCAGCATAGCAATGCTGTATGGTGCGAGCATGCTCGGTGACACGACCTAATTTTAGAAAGTTCAGACTTGACAAAATGCGACAGCCATGTTTGTATTGGCGGCGGTGACAAATGCGGCGTTAAATAGATTTATTATATCCTCCATAGCTGTAACAACCTAGCCTCACTGCCCTGTTGATGTTGCCTGGCTGATAATATACCTTCCCCATAGCTATTTTAAGAGAGGCTGAGCACCTAAGAATAAGTAGCTACTGTTGTGCTGCTTTCCAAGGCACTATAGAAATCCACGAGATTTTACTTTACTTTACTTTACTTTAAATAACTGATTTGCTCCGCAAGTACGAAGACCTCAGTGTGATCTTCTGATTTTACGATTATTTCTGTGTCTTGACTCACTATTGTTCTTTTCATCATTCCCAGCATTTGGTTACCCTTTGCTACCTCCATACATTGTCAAGATGGATTCATACTTCTATGGATGATTACCCCCAAGTCTCTTGTAGAATAATTGCATGGCTACTGAAATCTATGATTAATTCTGCTTTGAATACATTATTAAACAAAAATAATTATAAAGATATGAAAATTAAATTATTTGATTACAATAAAAATTCCTCGTCAACTGCAGATCTCTTTAATGACTATTTTACAAATATAGGTTTCAGCTTAATTCTAAAATATCCAAGGACAACTGTGAAACGAATATGAATATTAACCAAAATCTAATGAATAATCCAAATAAACACTCCTTTACCATTCTTTCCACTACCCCTCACGAAATTAAAGACATTATTTCTAATTTTAAACACAAAAACACCACTGGATATGATGATATTAACCAAAAAATTGTTATCAAATATGCCCCTATAATCTCTGAAATACTACCTGAAATTATTAATGTCTCTTTTAAAATGGGAATAGTCCCGGATGAACTCAAAATAGTCAGAGTCATCCCATTTTCAAACTGGTGATAAATCTTTACCCTCAAATTATAGACCTATTTCAATGCTACATATATTCTCCAAAGTTTTGAAAAAGCTATTTTTTCAGACTACTGAAATTCCTTAACAAATTTAAAATGCTTTCAAATTCACAATTTTGATTTAGACCTAATCATGCTACATACATGCCTCTCTTAAAATTAACTGATGATATAACTGCAATTTTTGAAGCCAACAAATTTACTATTTGCGTCTTTCTTGATCTTGCCAAGACATTTGATGTAATTGATCACAATTTATTACTACTTAAATTAAATTCTTATGACATAAAGGGAATCTCAGTTTTGGTTTACTGCGACGCCTTATCTATTCCTTCTGGCTTTTACATTAACAAGTGCCCTTGGATCAGAATAGACCTTCTGACGTCAGCTGAAGATTCCCCCGATTGATACCCAGGATGACCGAAACCTAAGGGGGACTTGGCGCTAAATAAATCTGCGGGTCCGCCTAATCTATGCAAGACTAGGATAGTATGACTGCAGAGTATCAATGCAATGCAAACAACCACAAACTTCAATGAAAGGAAAATGCATGTATTATATATGTATGTATCAAAACAGTAACATAATTAATTGCTGGCAATGAGCCTTCTCAAGAAACGACATTAATTTATGCAATAAAATGTCCATGTTCTCTATGAGATATTCTGAATGTTCATCACCGGAATAATCACAATAATCTAAATAATCAATGTGATTAAAACTAATATGCAGTTGCACTCATATTATGCAATGGCGAAATGTTCCTCTTTTCCAAGCCTAAGCTTCCAATGGCACTAGCCACATAATAATGCTTGTGAACTTCATAATACAGAGCCAACATTAAGCTATAAATCAATGATTAAATAACACACTATAATCCAACATACCAGTAAGAACGAATAAAGCTAACAGGCGTATTATAAAATAAAAGCTCTTACTTCCCCAAATTCCAGAGAGAAGTCGAACTCTTCATCACAGCCACAGCGACTGCCTCTTCTTTGGTTCATCAGTTTCCTTCGGTTTCCTCTGCTGCCTCCTTTTCCGAAGTTCATAACCGCATTTCACAGCCGCCCGGAAAAAAAGGTCCTTTCCTCAATCCTCCATTTTCTTTTATACTCACTCCTTCTCCCTCAGCCTCCTCTCCTTTCCCTTGGGCTGCCCCCAAGTAGAGCTGAGTATAGTATCCAGCCTGAGCGTTCTCGGCCTCTCCCTGCGCCCTGCAGCAGCAGCCAGTCTCGCCAGCCCTGCTCGGTGTGATGGGTGAGAGTCATGCAGTAAATAGGTAAGCAATACGCGACGATATGTCGCATTACTAGCTATCTTTCTTATTGTATGCAATATACTCATATAAACTCAGTAAACTCTAATAAATTGATAATTAAATTTGGCGTTCATCAAAGATCTATATATGGTAGATATAAAGAGCTATATATTATATATATATATATATATGACATATATATATATATATAAAGATCTTTCCCATGATTTGGGGGGGGGCCTTTAATTGCTTCCTGTAGAGCTCTCGCATGGTCCATGTTTAGGGCTGCTCTCGCAACATGCCCAAAGTAATGGAGATGCCTGCTTCATATTTTTCTGGATATGCGTTCCTCTCCTGTACGTCAGAACTAATGTATCTACTGTCTTCAAATACCTATTATTTGCTGATGATACCAATCTTATAGCCAGTCACACCAATATAAATGAACTCATTTTCCAATTAAATTATGAACTATTAAATATCTCTGGTTGGTTTAAAACTAATAAACTGCTGCTTAATATTGATAAAACTAACTTTATTTATTTTTCACATTAAACATAGAACACTGTCAAATAACACCCCTAAATTAAAAATAAATAATATGGAAATTCTACAGATCATCTACTAAATTCATGGAAGTTATAATAGACCAGAACCTTAACTGGAAGGAACATACCGAATTTTTAGCCCAAGAAACTATCTAAAAATTTAAACATTATCAGACATGTTATGAAATTTATAAATAAAAAAATCACTTCTAAATCTTTTACTATGATTCATCCTTACTTATGTTATTGTAACATTGTCTGGAGTTACAACTATAAATGTATTACTTCTTCTAGCGAATGCCAATGTATTACTGATAAACTTCAAAAGAATCAAAATAAAGCCATTAGATTAATAATTGCTAACCCTCAGTGCCTTAATATTAAAAGTGTATGGTTCAGAAATGTCAGTAGAATGGAGGGAGAAAGATTACCAGTAAGAGCACTACATTGCCATTTTGGAGGTACCAGGAACTGAGGTAAACAAGCCAAGAAGTGGCTGGATAACGTACAGCAAGACCTCCACAGTATCCGCCTGGACATGCAAAATGAACAAGATGTGTCACAGAGGCAGAGCTGCATAGGTACATCTTATTTCAACCTCGCAGATGACGGATGGGAAGAAGAAGACAGTGATGTTAACAAGGACCTACCCCCAAGGATAAGGACAAGGCCCGACCCCCAAGGACTAGGATAAGGACAAAGACTGACCCTCCAAGGACGAGGACCTAGCCCCCAAGCACAAGGCCACAACTACAAGGACTGACCTCTAAGGACAAGGACAAAAGGACTGTCAGACAAAAAAGTCAGTGAGGAAAAAACCAAACAACTTCAATTTGAATCACAAAATATGAAAAGCAAAAAAAGTTGTAAAACATAATCCAGCCAACAGCAATGTTGCATTTCAAATAAACAAGTGTTTCCAACAGCTGATCAGTCATGCGCGCACAATGAGGTCTAATTATTTAACCACTTTGCGAAAACACTCGTTCAACAGGAGCCGACGTCGCAGGGCAACAAAGAATTCTGCTAAAGAATCGACTCCTCAATTGGTATTATAAAGATAACTCCTCAACTGGTATTATAAAGGAGACAATGACTACACATTTAGAGTAACTCAAAGCAAGTATGTAAATATAAATTCACATATTACTCTTACCTTGGAACATAATTATCAGTACAATTGAAAATAGTATACAAGTAATTTGGTCCTTATAAGGATTTTTCAAGGACTAAGTTACGAGGATAAGGACGAGGACCGAGCCTCCAAGGATGAGGATGAGGATAAGGACGAAGACTGACTCCCTAAGGACAAGGACTTCAAATTGGTCCTTAAGGAGTCCTTAAGGACAAGGACCATGACAAGGATTAACATCAATGGAAGAAGATATTGAGTGGATATGATTGGGATGATATGGCATCGATTTCAAGTACTGAGGTTGGCGTGTCAGCAAAATTCTTTTAATTAATAGGATGTCTTAAATTTGATTACCTGTTAAACAGGTATTGAGTGCAAATTTTGTAGAACCAGCATGACATGATCAAATTTAAGTTTGAATTCGAGGTTTAAACCATTGCTTAACAATAGAGTTCTGGACCATTTGAAGTTTTTGCAACATGAAAAACATGTATGTTTTGGTAATATTATTGATGAATAAAAACGTACAATAGTCTGGTCAGCTGCTAATAAAAGCATCTACAAGCAAAAATTTGAAAGATTTAGATAAAAGATTCCCAATTCTTTTTATATATCCTATGTGTAAATGAGTACCGTAAATTTGCATGTAGGCCTATTAATTATTAGGGTGATCAGTAGATGATAAAAAATTATCAATAATTACTCAAAGGCTGCAGAACGATAAACTTTGAGTGACTAAGGAATTTTAAAAATTTGGCAGAATTTATTTAATAAATTTATTTAAATGGCATGGAGTCCCAAAGAGAAGAAATTTCGTATTCGTAATATAATTGGAAAGTGAATTATTGTGGATCCAGAACTGAAACTGCAGATTGAAATGATGATAAGGATGATAACTGAAACATACCTTGAATTTCAATATACCCGGTATATAGACCTGAAAGCAGAAAACCAATTTTTCGGGGTTTTCCAATTTTCGTTCGGTGCCCTTGCTTCCCAGTCATGTTTCTGCTAGTTATGCAGTTGTACTTTTTATGTTGCAGATGCCTTGTAAGTTTTATTCATATTTCCAGACAGATGACCTTGTTCAATGAGGTCTGCCCTGTGTGAAAACTGCTATGAATGAAGTATTTAACCTTTTCACTGCAACCAACGGTGTTTTATACCCGTACGTGGCCTAATACGTGTACCATGACGTAGACCTACCATAACGAGGCGCTTCTGTACACATATACACAGGGATGTTAGTGCTTGGACTTGTGCTTGGCCTTGTGCTGTGTTTAAGTACCAAAAATCAAGTGCTTGTGCTTGGCCTTGGCCTTGTGCCTCAGGTGCTTGGCCTTGTGCTTGGCCTTGTGCCTCAGGTGCTTGGCCTTGTGCCTTAGGTACTTGGCCTTGTGCCTTAGGTGCTTGTTAACAAGAGTAAATAAGTAAATTTGTTTGGGTCAGTATGACTGCAGTCTGGATCAGGCGTCATTTTTACGCTTCGAACGAGAATCGAAATGGATTTAATAGTACCACTGTTGATGATTACGGTCATGCCTTACTTACTTTACTTACTGTGACGCTATTAATTTTGCTGCTGAGACTTAGTATTCATTGTTTTTTTTTTCCTTGCGAGCCTTGCGTCGTATAAAGAAAGTGGAATAAAGTAACAAATTACTAACAATAAACGTTTGTGTAGCTTATTTTAGTCAATAGATTTATTAGAGTAGGAATGAGTGACAGCGACGAGTCAATGTCAGTGTCAGACGAGGGTGCTGGCTCAAGCGTTGCGACTCTTGACAGCAATGCGCCTAGTACAACTGTGCCTCGTGCTATTAAATTTGCCTATCAAGGTTTCACAGCTTCGGGAGGCAAATGGAGATCTAAGTGCACGTCATGTCAACAGACGCTCGTTAGCACACCTGGTGTTACAGCAACGTATACAAAGTAAGGGTCATTATTCATTGGACCAGGTTGAATTGAAATAAGTTGGAAATAAAGCATGTCGTGTTTGACAAATAGTTTAAGGCTTACTGTGAATGAGCGTATTGGAAGTCAACCCTTTTTGGATGCTGTGTAGTTATTCATTATTTCCTATTAGTCCCAGCTCTTATCCTGGTACGCGTGTATTACTGCAATAGTGTAATACTCAGCCTGCCAGCCAGACAGCTTGACCGCTTCCAATCAGTCGCCGAATTCAGCTTGTTGCCCCTCCATCCAAGACAGCTAAATTTGGGGACAGATCCGGCTCGAGGAGGAATCCCATACTTTGGAATGCCCTCTCCCAGAAAGTAACCAGGGAGACCACACAAGATAGGTTTGCACAGGAACTAAAAACGCACCTATTTGAGATCCCATATCAGATGTCTCTGTCAAGCGATCTTGACTATGGCCTTCGCCAGGCAGATACCGCTATATAAATTGTCGTTTAATAATAATAATATTTCATTCTTCCGACTTCTCTGTCGAAGACATAAATCTTCAGCAACTGTGTTTGATGAAACAGTTCTCATATCTTACACCACTGTTTTCGAGCATCTTCTGCTCACCAGCTAGTTCAGCCCCTGTTGAGAGAATTTTCTCTCACAGTGGGTTGATAATGAGACCAAATCGTGCTCGTATGACTGATACGTTGCTTGAAAGACTCGTTTATCTGAAGTGCAATGCAAATACTTTTGTGGACAAATAGCTGCTATACGTAACGTAAGTGTAGTGATTGACAGGCACTAAAGATTTGACTATTGTAGTTGTAGCTACTACAAATTGTACAAACTTTGTGTGCATTATTTAGAAGTATTTTGAAAACTTCAAAATTTAAGTTTGACACGATTCTGTTGCTGACAATATTAG
Organism: Metaphire vulgaris; assembly: GCA_018105865.1. Classification (NCBI taxonomy): domain Eukaryota; kingdom Metazoa; phylum Annelida; class Clitellata; order Crassiclitellata; family Megascolecidae; genus Metaphire; species Metaphire vulgaris. The sequence continues at coordinate 11,798,174 of CM030837.1, forward strand.
TTTAAATGTGTGGTAATTTTGAACCTAAGCGAAAAGGTTGTTTATTTGAACATGTACTTGTGCTTGTTTGTACTTGTGTTTGAATGTAAAGTGCTTGGCCTTGTGCTTGACCTTGTGCCTCAGGTGCTTGGCCTTGTGCTTGGCCTTGTGCTTGGCCTTGTGCCTCAGGTGCTTGGCCTTGTGCCTCAGGTGCTTGGCCTTGTGCTTGGCCTTGTGCCTCAGGTGCTTGGCCTTGTGCCTCAGGTGATTGTTGACATCCCTGCATATACGACCTGCTGTACGCATATGCGGTGCTGTTATTTATATACAGAAGGCAATGAAATTTTCATGAAACATGAGTTTTTGGATAGGGTAGATTAGATTTATATAGCGCCAGGAGAGGCCAAGATCAGAAGAAGTAACCGATTATTCAGTGCTAGTTGGAGAATAAATAGACTGCTTTTTAGCTACATGTAATGCAATACATGAAACTTTGTGTTAGCTTCAATTACTGTATTTTTTTAACAAACTGCTGTATACTGCTTCAATATATTCTATATATATTGCAAACTAAACTGAAAAGTTCACTAGATATGTAAGCCTGCTGCTTCCACTGTATAATAGGTATCATGTCATCCTTGAGGTTCCCTTTCCTAAATATCATGTAACTAATCTCCTGTGATGCCATTTGGAGAACAACTATGTCACTTTTCAATACCTATACACGGCACAGTTTAATTGCGAAACGCGGAAACCAACGAGACCATTTGTATAAATGACAAGTCTTACTTGTTATGCGCGCAATTTTTTGCGCATGCGCGCAATTTATTGCGCCCTGCTGGAGCGGTTTCCATGATAAGTCTGACTCATCACTCGCAGTGAAAGGGTTAATGAAGTATTGAATGTTTAGTTTTTAGTTGCACTTATAAATTCTCATTTGCTATGGCGTGTTTTATTATTCAGTTTAACTATTTGAAACTTCTTTTCTTCACTTTCACAGTACACCTAACTTTGTGATGGAAAATTATAAAGTCTTAGCACTTTCATTATCTGCTGTTTTTGGCAGACTCAGTCAGAAACTTCAAGGGGAGAGAAGAGTACTTGTTACCATTACAAAGTAGCACAGCTTTGAGGCTTCTGGATGAACAGCCTATGCGTCATTCACTCGGGTTAAAGATGATTGCTATGGCCTCGAAAAGACCAGTGACAATCCTGCACAAGCACAGCCCATCTTGCTGACTGAAGAATTTGGAAAAACATTTGTGACGCTTTCTCTGTTCTCTCATCTGCACATTTTCATCCAACAAGTTCCACTCCTCGAGTCTAGATATCATAAGCTCAGCATTACACTTAGAGAGACTTAGATCTCTGATCAGGTCGAGATCTATCTGATTAAAGAAGTATGGCTTTCTCATCTCAGCTTCATCTGTGCAATAGTATTCTGATTCTGCAATAACTTCCTCACTATCTGACTTGATGCTATCCCCTTTGCTCTTGTCTTGATAAATTGTCCACAAACGTAGCAGAATGCATCTGCTGGTTTCAAGCAACCTTTTGATGCCATCTAAATCAAATTTTGTTGGTCACTATTTGCTTACTCAGCAACAAGATAAATTAAAATGTTGGCTTATGAAGTTGCACTTTTTTAATTCTATGGATACAACTGGAAGCTCCCAGAAAGTGCAACAGAGTTCTAGAAGATTCCAGAATGTTCTAGAATATTCTGTTCAGATCTGAAAACTTTAGGACAGCTTTAACTGTTCCAGAATAATATGGATGTGACTGGATGTCTGCTCAGCAGTGAATGTGAACTAAGAATGTTTTCCATAATACATGAATTTCAAAATATAATTTCCCTGACCCCAAAAGCAAATTTAGTTAGGAACAACAGCTGTTTTCGAGTAGGTTTAGGCATAGGGGACTAGGAAAGCAAGCAAGCAAACCTAGGAACAAAAAAAAATTAATATGTTACGTAATGAATTATAAATTACTTTGTAATATTCTTTGCGGATGCACTTTCTGGAGAAATTTTGCAGAAGACTACTCTACTTGACTATTAGAATCCAGGCGTCTCAGCAGTGCAAGCAAGCACTCATAGTTCATATACAATATGCCAGTGTCTGGCAACCAGCATGCTGCAGCATCCTGGGGTGCCGCAAGAAATGTCAAGGGTGCTGCATATTCCGCTGTCATCTAAAACCATCGCAAGAAGAATTCAAGACATACACTGTATACTGTACACTTAATTTCTGCTTACAAACAATCTCAGGTCTCTCATTAAATATGTTCCTAAAAGTCATTCACAAAACATTTAACTTTGTGTGTGTATCATAATATTTTCTAGCCTTAAAAATATAAATAATATACGTTCCTTGAAAAATATGAAATCTTCATCTATAAAATGTGTAGATTCTATACTAACTATAGCCAAGACCCTAGAGTCTAGACTATTTTATAATTTTTATACTATACTAACTATACTAATTTACTAGAGGTGTCGTGGTGGAAATTTTTTTATCAGGGTGCATGGGACCAAAAAAGGTTGCCCGAAACTACAGTATGCAGTATAATTAGTTTGCATATGTAGACCATTTATAGCATTTTTAAAATGATTATTATAATAACTGGATTTTAAGTGGTTTAGTAGGATTCATCTTGTGTTGAAAAAACTGTAACTAAAGTCTCTTTGTTTCAGATGTCTATCGACCTCATACCTTTGCTCTACATTTGAATCTTGGACCACAAGATTCTATTTCTAATTATCAAAATCGAACTGCGTTTGTCACTTTTCAAATGTCAAATCATTCTATATCACGAACGCAGGTGCGTTCGGTTTCAATAGAACATCTGGATGTTCAAAAAGCTGCTGTGAATAAGAAGATTGAAAAATTGACACGTTATGAGTACAAAGTAGAATTTGCCTTTTTCAGTGATGCAGTAGTGCACCACAGTGCACAAGGTTTCAAGAAGAACCTGTCAGAGAATGATGATGTCTCGTCTGATGACGACCACTCTCTTCTCTTCAATGATTCTGATATTGAAGAATTTGATAATTCTTCATCATCGTATTAATAATAGCATCCTGATTTTGGAATAGACTGATCAAAATTCATAAGATTGTTCAAGACATTGATGAGTAATATTGTTTCTGAGATTACAGTTGTGCAGTGTCAGAATGACAAAATCTTAACACCTATGGAGTGGTACCATAACAGGCAGAAAATCTTTATACAGAGAATTTTTTATTTGTTTACTTTGTCATTAGATCTATAATATTACGAAAGCTTACCTAAAAGCTACATCGTCTTTCAGATATGATTTACAGTATATTCTTTGAATTGACGTGCCATTCCTGTTATGCTATTTGTATTCTTTGAAATTTACGTATCTTGTCATGTTATGTCTGATTTTTAGTTACATGTAATTCTGGTGAGTAATAGGCCTAAGCATGAGAATTCAAAATTAATAACAGGTTTGCTCCATTGGCACAATAGAAATCTCAAAAAATTTTAATGAAATGCAGACCATGTCAGTTTTTAGAAGGCACCACCGACAGACTATGGATGGTGAAGTATCTTCATATTTCAAATACAGATTTGAAAACAATTATTATAATAATTTTTTTTGTCCAGTGCCCTGCACTGCTGCGTCGGCGACCATGAACTTCCACAGTCCACTTTTCACAGACTCCAGTATTCCTCAGGAGTTCGATGCTGTCTATCTTCAGTCAGTGTCGGCTCTAGGATTTGGAAAGTGGGGGGGGCGTCGGGGTGGCAACTTCTAGCCATGGGGGGAGCCAACTATTTTTCATAAATCATAACATACAGGAAGAATATCACCTTCGATGCGAGTCCAGAGTTGCATATTTGAACAAATTGTATAAAAGTTAGTGTGTAATATCTGGATTTCATTTTATTTAATTTTGAAATTTTTTGTTTTAAGTATTAGAATCACTCAGCCATGAAATTGTTTATGCAAGAGTCTACAAAGCAAATTCATTAGGCCTAAGGGGCTGTCCATTAATTAATTACATCAACAAATTTTGGGCAATTCTTGACCCACCTTGTCAAGAACTGTAAAACTTTCAATGACCCCCTAAAATTAGGTCAAAAACTGTGAACCCTCCCTTACAAGGGGCCACCCTTTAATATGTCAAAACATTTTAGGCAATTTTTAGCCCCTCCTTTGGTAGCAAATGTCAAACTTTCAGTGACCCTCTAACAAAATTATGTCAAAAACTTTGAACCACTTTCCCTACAAGCTAAAAATATTTTATATGGCTGGCTTTGATGCCAAAATATAATTATAGAAATTAATTTTTTTGATTTATTACATTTATTGTAAAACATGAGATTGCTGACGTCAATATTTATCTTGATCCTTTCCCCTGTCAACAAGTGTCAAACTTGTTCAAACCCTGCCCTATTTTGTTCACGTAATTAATGGACAGCCCCTAATGGCATAATTAGGTCATCCATGCTTAGGGCAAATGTAAACCGAATTTCAAATTTTCTGAAATAAATTCATATGTAATATAACAACTTATTTTGACAAATTAAAATGTTAAGCAAAACTTTTGTTCAGAATTGACTCAATTGAGTATCAAGCAATTGTTAAAAATCAGTAAGTAGACCTACATGTGTTTGCAAAGAATTTATAAAATTGCAACATACCGTTGCCAAGCTGCTGAAAATGAATGCAATGAATGGTTCATCTTCAGCATAAGTCCTCTCCAGGGTGTCGTCATTGTCCTCGTTTGGCAATTTGACATATACTTTCACAACAGACGGACGTGGATCAACTAGTTCAGATGATTTTGAAACATTATCGTCTTTGTCAAACATTTTATTCGTGTTTTTAAGGATTGGCAAATAGAAGCCTGATATCCGTCATACAGTGTTGGAGTTGTGAAATTTGAGCGGGGGGTTGAGGACTGAAATTCAATGCATGACAAACTGCATGTACCAGATATGCGATTTTTGGGAGGTTTGCTGTTAGCTGGGGGGTTCAACCCCCTCCCCGGCAACTCCAATCCTGCCGTCATATAAGCAGTGTTTATTCTAGGCACCTTGACATTGGGGGAGTTTGAAGTGTTTGGGGGAAGAAGGTTTGTCTCCCCAAAAAGCCTGACAAGCAAAAAAGTCATCCTTTTGTTCATATCCTTGTCCTTCTCCAATACTCTCTCTGACAAGCAATCTAAATGTTCATCCTTATATTTTTCCCCTCTCCGAATATTAAAAAAACCCTCTCGTCGCGCTTTTGGGGGGATTTCCATCCCAATGCAACATATAGAAATTTGGGGGGCGTTAAACTGGGGGATTCCCCCTAAGAAGGCCTAGAATAAACACTGCATATAAGATATAAGCTTATAACTGACTACGCTTCGACGGTCTAATCCCAGTTCCTGGACTGTCTGCACTGACTCTCTCTCTCTCTCTCTCTCTCTCTCTCTCTCTCTCTCTCTCTCTCTCTCTCTCTCTTTCTCTCTCTCAGCGCTTTATTATTTTGCGGTTATAGTTAATTCATTTCCAGCATTACATATAGGCAGTGATGTGTAGTATCTTAGATACATGTGTCTAGAATCTAGATACGTATCTAAGATGCCAAAACTGTATCTTTGACAATGTTTTGAGATACTTTAATGTATCTGTATCTCAGATAGGGCCTACAATTGTTCTGTATCTAGTATCTTCACTCCCTCAAGATACAAGATAATGCAAATCTACAAAACAGAGCTGCTGTTATTACAAGCTGGTTGCTGGGCGTGATCTTCGACAGCGCCCTATCGTTCGTGAATCATGTGAGTGCCGTGTCCCGGGCTTGCCACTGTCAGCTTCGCAGAATCAAGGAGATACGACGGTATATCTCGATCTCAGCAGCGACCCGAGTGGATCGTGCACTCGTCGTATCCAAGCTCGATTACTGCAATGGGATCCTTCTTGGACTCCCAGACCAAAGGCGTCGATCCACTTGGAATATTGGGGGGCCCAAACCTCCGAAGTTAGGTACATGAAAAGTTGATGCTGTCATTTCTCGTTGTCCTGGTCACTCACGACTCGCTATATATATATATATATATATACACATACATACATACATATATAGCTACTACATATATATATAGCTACTATATATATCATCATCAGTGTTTCTGTCTCTCGACAGGTCCAGGTATCCAGTTTCTCCACTCCGATCGATTGCTTGCTTCTTCTTTGAGTTCCTGATATCCTTTATTCATCATCCACTCCAACATCATCTTTCTCGGTCTACCTCTCACTCTCTTTCCCTCCATTTTTCCTTCGATTATTGTTCTTAGTAAAGAGTCATGCCGGAGGACATGTCCCATCCAATTTCTCTGCCTTTTCCGGATTGTATCTATCAGGCTTCTTTCTTCTTCTATCTCCTTCATGACTTCCTCGTTTGTCTTATGCTCTGTGTATTTTACTTTTAGCATTTTCCTCCAAATCCACATTTCAAAAGCCTCTAATCGTTTTATATCTTCCTTTCTCATTGTCCACGTCTCCGCCCCATACAACGCCACACTCCATATCAATGTTTTTACCAATCTCTTTTTTAGGTTTAGTTTTAGTTTACTTTGCATCAGCTCCTTTCTCTTGTAAAAAGCTTCTTTTGCTATTGCTATACGTCTTCTTATCTCTTTATTGCATCTGGCATCGGTTGTTATCAGACTTCCTAGATAGCTAAATTCCTTCACTTGCTCTATGATCTGTCCGTAAACCTTTATGTCTACTCTCATTCCTTCTTTTTACTTATTACCATAACTTTAGTCTTTTTGTATTGATTCTCATTCCATACTTTTCTGACACTTGTATCAGTTTATCCATTACTTCCTGAAGCCCTTTTTGATTGCTTGCTAGCATGGCCTGATCGTCTGCGAAGCGCAGCGCCTTTAGTAGTACTCCTCCGACTTTTACTCCCTTATCTGTATTCTCCATCGCCTCTTGTACTAATTCTTCGATGTATATGTTAAACAACAGCGGTGACAGTGGACATCCCTGCCTTACTCCTCTCCCAATCATACACGATTCACTCAGTTCTCCCTCTATTCTCACCTTCACTGACTGTCCAAGGTATAGGTTTGCTATCAGTCTTCTGTCTCTCCAATCCACTCCCACCCTTTTCAGTGCTCTCATCAAAATCCTCCAATCTACTTTGTCAAACGCTTTTTCGTAATCCACGAAGCATATAAAGATATTTTTTTCCATTTTGAAGTCTTCTCTCACTTAGCATTCTTAAACATCCGATTGCATCCCGTGTTCCTTTTCCCTTCCGAAACCCAAACTGATCCTCTCCAAGGAATCCTATTGCATCTGTTTTCGCTTGTACTCTTTTTGTAATGACCTTGAGTATTATCTTCGCCGCGTGACACAATAGACTGATAGTTCTATGGTCCTCGCATTCCATTGCATTTACTTTCTTTTTAATCGGAATCATTATTGATTGTAGAAAATCGTTTGGCCATTCTCCTGTCATATAGATTTGTTGGCAGATTTCGACCAGTTCGTTCGTTGCATTCTCTCCTAGTATCTTTATTGCTTCTGCTGGTATGTGGTCCACTCCTTCTGCTTTGTTGTTTTTCATCTCTTCTAATGCGTGCAGAATTTCTTCTTTCATCAGTCCTGGTCCTAGCTCTTCGCTTTCAACTGTTTGCTGTTCCTCTATATTGAGTTCCGTTGGTTTGCTGTCTTTCAGGTATAATTCTTCTATATATTCTTTCCATCTCTCTTCCACTTCTCGTTGGGTTGTGAGTGTATTTCCTTGTTTGTCTTTAATACCCGCCCTGCTCCCTTGCATACCTTCTTTCTTTGTTAAATCTTTTACTTCCTTATATACTTGATCCTGTTTCCCTTGTCCTTGTAACTTTTCTATTTCTTGACATTTATTCTCCCACCATTTCTCTTTCGCCTTTTCTGTTGATCTTCGCAGCTGGTTATTTAGTCTCCTATATTCTTTTTTGCATATTCTGTGTTCTGCTTCTTCCATTTTCTTCTCTGCTCCATGTCTTCTATCATTTCATTTGTCACCCATGGCTTTTTAGCTTTCCTTCTTTTCTTCCTTCCTACTTCTTGCTCTAGTTCTCTTACTACCACAGATTTTAGTTTTTCCCATCTTTCTTCCGTTGTCTCTCCTGTGTTTGTTGTCGTCACTTGTTTTTCAATCTTCCCCGCAATTTCTGTTGCCTTTTCTTTGATTTTATCTCTATCCCATTGTATATTTAATTGTTTTCTCTTGTTTATATATTTCAGTTGTATTCTCACCTTCATTACTACCAAGTTGTGATCTGTGTCTGCATCTGCTCCTGGGTAAGCTCTCGCATTTTTACACAGTTTCTATATCGTCCATTTACCATAATGTAGTCTATTTGGTATCTTGCTATGTCTCCGGCATCTTCCATGTATATATTCTTCTCTTTTCGTTTTTAAACCAAGTGTTTGCTATCATCATGTTTCTTAACTTGCAGAATTCAATTAGTTTTTCTCCTCTTTCATTTCTAACCCTCATCCCATAGGCCTACTCTCCCACCACATTTCCTTCTCTTCCTTTTCCCACTACTGCATTCCAATCCCCCATCAAAACACAGAAATTTGTAGCTCTTATCCTCTCGATTTTCTCCTCTAGATATTCATAAATTTCATCCACTTCTTCTTCAGTATGTGTTGTTGTTGGCATATATACCTGTATAATTGTCAGATTTACCGGCTCCGCTTCTATTGTCACCATTATCACTCTGTCTTCATATCTCTCTATGTTTGTTATGTTTCTGCTCAATTCCTTCTTTAGGAGTAATGCCACCCTTCTCTGCCTCTCTTTTCCTCCCGCATAAATAACCCTGATCTCCTCCGTCTCCTCATCTGTTATATTACTGGTGAACTCACCTCCTTCTTTCCATCTCACCTCTGCCAAGCCCAATATGTCCAATCGCGCCTTTCTCATTTCCTGTATGATATTTGCTAGCTTCCCAGGTCGTAACATACTTCTAATATTCCACGTTCCAATTTTTAGCTTTTTCTGTTTTCCACAGGGGTTTCGCTTGTTGACGACCTTGGAAGCCCTGTTACTCCCACTGCCGGACGCGTCTCCACCAACTAAGTCAGTGGCTCCGTTAACGTCATTCGCTGATTTCTCTTTTACTGGATACATTTGCACTAGGGATGTTAGTCAGGGTGGGTTCCCAGTTCCTTCCCTGCGGTGTTTTTCTGGAGACACCATCTCTCTGTCTAAGCGCTCACCGCAGAGTTTAGCTATATATATATACACTAATATATATAGCTACTAGGCCTATATAAATAATTATATATAGCTAGTTAACCTAAGAAATATATATAGGGCCTATATATATTATATATATACATACATACACACCAGACATGGGTCAATTACAATTATAATTGTAATTCAATTGTAATTAATTACATTCTGCCAATGTAATTGTAATTGTAATTGATCTGTGGGAAGTTCAATTACATGTAATTGTAATTGTAATTGTCACGTGTGTAATTGTAATTGTAATTGAGCTATTGTAATTGATTTACCCAATTACAGGAATGTGAGTTTTATAAGTTCTAATAGCGTATTAGCATGTATGAGCCGAAGTCTTGTCAGTCTATGAATGTATGGCAGTGAATACATGCATTGGATGGTTAGTGAATTGTCAAAGCACAACGGTTATTGGTAAATGGACTCACTGCTCTGGTAAGTTGCCACGCAAACATTTACTTACCGGCATTTACTTTTTACTGCCTTTCAAATTGGAAGGGAGCCAGCTTATCATTTGTCTACTTCCTGTGTTCTGCGGCTGCACTTTTTTGTGAATGAAAGTTTAATGCCAGTAAAGATGAGCGTAAATCAAGCAGTAGTAATATGGAATTATTTAGAAAAGTCTGATGACTTTAATAATGCTGTTTCCAATGCAAATGTTAAAGTGAAGTGCCGGTTTTGTGGTGAATTAGTGTCATGCTCGAAAAAGGCTACTTCAAAATTGTTGACTCATTTGCAGGTTTGTGAAACTTTGTGTTACGGTTTTTTAAATAGGCCGTAGCATATGAATTTGTTGAACTAATTTATGTTAATTATTTTAGACACTTAAGTTTTTTAAAGAAGCAGAAAGAGGAATGAAAAGTAATTGTAATATAGCGTATGTAGCTATAACGACATTCTTGATGTTATAATGTCGGCAAGAGCACAACTCGCTTAGCTTACATTCTCCGGGCTAAGTGAATATGCAACTCGACCGGCATCCTTTTATTACGAAGAACCAGCCATGACGTCACATTTCCAGAACAAATAAATTGATAGCGAATAGCTAGAACTACCATCATAACTGCTACGAGCGCGCCTCATACATCATTCAATACAGTTACAGAACCGAGCGATTTTCTAGATTAATCAACCAGCAATTCTATAGATTAGTTAACTGGCAGTTTTAAGTTAATACGATTTTCATCAGTATTATTAATCAACACATAATTGCCAAATGTGTATACCATACAGAAACTTTCTAATCAAGAACATTGGTGAGTAATCATATCTATACATATATGTTATTAAACCAACCTACGTCCCCTCCAACACCTTCGATGGAGAAGACCACCCAATATGCCCAAAGTTTTAATCTAACTAATTTCCGGTTCCTCGAGCCGTACGACATTTGGAAGGTCCAACTAATTTCCGGTTTTCCCACGAAATCGACTGGAAAACAATATTTTGCCTTTTCGCGATCCACCCAAAACTAATCACAATTAATCACAAACTAATCTAGACTTAATCAAGTCCATACTGTACGCTGAAGATAATCATATTCAAAGCACTTATGCTATAGTAATTGTAATTGTAATTGACACGTTTGTAATTGTAATTGTAATTGGTCCCAATGTAATTGGCTGTAATTGTAATTGTAATTGACAAAAATCCGTATAATTGTAATGTAATTGTAATTGCTTAAAACGTAATTGACCCATGTCTGATACACACACAGGGTGTAGACCCTATACATACAGCTCTATAGAAATTAACAAGATTTTACTTAATTACTTACTTTGTTTATATCAGGAAGTGATATAAATTCAGCCATAATTTTTAGTTACTTTTGGGTTTGTTCAATAATTTACTTTTAATTAAGCTATTTAATGTTTATAAAGGCAAAAATTCATAGTTCTGCAGTCTGCACCACTAAAAATTATTGCTGACCAATCATATTAAAACGTAGGGATGTATACCTTACCTGCTTGAGTAGTCTATCTCGTAATCTCAATTAGAGCGTTGAGCCCAAGGTGCAGAGCAAAATGAAAAGTTTGACAAATAGAAGAGTCCAGGTTTCGTGGGCAACATCTTAAATGATATTGCATTGTCGCTTACGAGACATTATTAAATTTTTATTATCTACTACTCGGATTTAGACGTCTAAACAGTTAACTGTCTAGTTCAAGCAAGAGAAATGTCTTAAATGCAGTCAGATGACTCAGTTCCCCTAATCTCCATAAAATTTGGACGCTTCACCGGTGATTTCGACAAACCCATACGATTTATCTAAACTTCTAAAGAGTTAAACGCCATTCTCTCAGCAGGGTGGCGTAGTTATCCCCCTCCCCATGTTACTAACGCAGCAAGGTTGTTGTACAGCCGTCAACTATCTAAATCTAGTGAATTCTGCTCAAAAGCATCTTGACATCGTTCCCATAATGACCGTTAAGTGACATGAAAGTTTACACTTAGGGTCAATCAACCAGAGACCAGGTTCCTACAGTCCGACTGCTTGTTCGTCCCCAATGGATTAATTATCAGGTTTAAAAGGTTCACATTTGTAGGCAATCTGGATAAACGCAGTGACGGTACTCCAGTGACTTGAGTGTCAAACTATTGAGCAAACGTTATAGGGCTTACATGTTAGAGTGGGGGCAACACATGATGAACAAATGCTGAGTCCACTCTAAATCAATGGAGAGAATCGGACCCCCGTGGATCGTCATTTCGGAACCGAAACTCCAAAAATATGAAATTTCAAATATAGAAATTTCAGGAAGAGCATGCATTGAGACTGGAAAATGTGTTAACTGGTATATAAAAAGTTGAAATATTGGGGGGCCCAACAAGTGCTGGGCCCCCCTGCCCGAATTATTGGGGGGCCCGGGCCCCCCGGGCCCCCTATGGATTGACGCCTATGTCCCAGACTACCAACTAGATCGGCTGCAATCAGTCATGAATGCTGCAGCCAGATTGATTTTCGGCGTAAAGTGGCATGGACACGTGACTCCTCTGCTCAAGGACAATCTACACTGGTTGAAGACAGCAGAGCGGATTGCATATAAGCGATGTGTGCTAACTTATCGGGCCCTTAACGACACTACCTGCCCCGACTAGCCTACCTGTCAGCGCTAATACACAGATCGACCCGGCCAGATTCGGCGAGACAGCTGCGTTCCAGTAAGCGAGTCCGCCTTCTGGTTCCGCCTCCATCGAAGACGGCCGTGTTAGGCGAAAGATCTGTGACTCGGGGCAACCCGCTACTTTGGAATGCTCTTCCGGATGAGGTTGCAGTGGCGTCTTCCTTTGAACTGTTCGCTTCAAAACTAAAAATGCACCTGTTTCGCAATTCTTATGGAGATGGACTGTAAATCGCTCTTGCCTATGGCCTTAGTCGTGTTATAGCGTTGGATAAATCAGCCAATAATAATAATAATAATAATAATAATAATAATAATAATAATAATAATAATAATAATAATAATAAAAGCAAATGCCTCCCTCATTCAGTAGACTGTGTTAGCACTAAAATGGTTGTTGACCGAATTGATTGTTAAGGACAGGGTTGGCATTGTTTACCATATGGCGGCTGTTTAAGTGTTAAGAAATTTCACAGCTTTGTTCACATTATTCTTTTTGTGCAGACGCCTAACTTACCTAAGAGGTCGTCCATAAATTACGTAACGCGGTTAGGGGTGTCCGGCCATTTGTTACGAAGTGTGACGACGAGGGGGGTCCGTAAATGTGACGTAACGCAAAAAATTTTAAGTGATGACCTTTGACCTTTTATGCTTGTCAGAGATTTTGGAGAGGAAAAAATACAAGGATGACCATTTTTGCTTGTCAGGGTTTTTCGAGAGAAAAAAATACAAGGATGATCTTTTTTGCTTGTCAAGACATTTCAGAAGACGAAAATGATATAATGAATGGGGTTCGGCCCGTTGTTACGTCATATTTTAGGGGGTCTGACGTTTTGTTACGTCGCGTTACGTAGGGGAGGGGTAAAAGTGCCAAAATCGCGTAACGTAATTTATGGACGACCCCTAATGAAAATGTATCTAATGATGCATCCAGGGGCGTAGCGACGGGGGGGGGTATATCGGTATATATACTCCCCCAAAATCAGTCTACCTTAAAGTTTTTTATATGATTTACATGTGGTTATATGTGGTTTATGTGGTTTATAGTTAAGATTTATACCCACCCAAAATATTTATACCCAGTTTACCCACCCAAATCAAATTCCTGGCTACGCCCCTGGATGCATCTTGTATCATTGGCGGCTCCACAGGGGCCAGGGGGCCCGTGCCCCCTATTGAGTGCCTGACCCCCCAGTGGCCCCCCAGTTGGGACCCTATACTTAATGCTACATACATTAAACAACAAATGGTTGGCCCCCATGATTAGAAGTTACCACCCCAACGGCCCCCCACTTGCCAAATCCTAGAGCCGCCACTGTCTTATATCTAGATACATTTCAAAAGAATCTGTATCTAGATATATTTTGTCTAGGTATCTTGTATCTTAAATACATTTTAGATGCAGTATCTGTATCTGAGATACATTCAGAAAGTATTTTGCCCATCACTGCATATACTGTAGGTTACTTATGTGAAAGGAAACTACAAAAACTGTCAGAAGTTTCAAATAGGCCTATTTCCTTTATTGTAATAGGCCAACCCATAATCTCAGTTGGAGTATAGGCCTACATCTATGCAACGCTGAGAGTTTCGTAAGCACAGGATCGAATAAAAGAGGCGGTTCTCAAAATTCTTGGTGGGTGATGCAAGGAATTTTTAGGAAATTGGTGGGGGATGAGATGAAATTTCGAAAATGGTTGACAAGCGAAAAGATGATTTACAGTGGTTTGCCCGGCAAATGTGTATAAAATTTCCCGAAAAAGGTTGACAAGCAAAAAAGTCACCAGCTCTGTTTTGTATACAAATACCTGGCCGACATGTAACAGCGTAAAGACTTGCATCGCTAAATCCTCTGAAACCCTGACAAGCAGAAGAAAGATCGGTGGGGGATGCATCCCCCGTCATCCCCAATGTGGAACCGCCCCTGGAGGCGGTAACTCATTTATTTTGGACATGCTTCTTCTCAGTGGCGTAGCAGCCATATGGACAACTTGGCCAAATGCCAAGGGCCCCGACCTACAAAGGGCCCCCGACCCAATGTACACACAAATTAATTTTTCGCAAAGTTGTAAAGTTGTCAGATCTAAAGACCGAACAAGCAAAAAAGGTCGTCAACATTTTCACAAACTTGTCAGATCGTCTCTGGATAGGGCCCCTGCCCGTTTTTCGCCAAGGGCCCCCGAGCATGTTGCTACGCCACTGGTTTTTCTTTAGGTGTTGTGTATTTCTACGTTAGCGACCATGGATTTCTACTTTGTTCAATCTTGATTAATCCTATATTATTCTTTACTCCCATTCTCCCTCAATTCTTTCTAGCAGGCAGTATACATAGGCGTTTCTCTGACTTCCCTAGCTATTTCCCCTCCACTTTTCCGGTTATTGCCAAATGCTCTACGCCATCCTTCCTATCAACCAACCAATCAATCAACTTCTAAGGCGCCACTGTCATAATGCCCGGGGTGTCAGCCGATGGCGCACCAAATCCAAATAGAATTAGAGTCAGGTCAATCCGGAAGATCAGTCAGAACAGCGGGGGAGCAATCTAAGGGGGATAACTTGGATAAGCCAAGTAAAACAGGTACGTTTTAAGATCAGACCTGAAAGATGATAACTTGTTAGTTATACGAAGTGAAACTGGCATTGGGGCTGTCCATTAATTACGTCAACAATTTAGGGGAGGGAGTTTGAAAAAGTTTGACAGTTGTTGACAGGGGAGTGGGCTCAATAGAAGTTGACGTCAGCAATTTCACTTTTTACAAATAATCAAAAATAGGGAATTTCAGGGAATAGGCCTACTACTTATTACAATGGAAAAAACATGGCATTTTAAAAACTAGTGTCCATTGTAATGGACTGATATTTTTCTACTTGGAAATTTAGCTATTTAGAAGTCTATGGTTCATAGGTCAACAACATGGCGTCTGTAAGCGATCGGTACATGTGTCCATGGAGTTATTATTAGAGGAGACGGCATTACGTCATTTGGCTGAAGCCAACTATTTGGGAAATTCCCAAACGGCAGCCACATTGGTAGACCCAAAAAATCATCAGCTGAGCCATGGGGAATAGCTGCGATCTAAGAACTTTTTATTAGTATGTAATGAAAATGGAGATTCAGATCAGTGGAGTCTTCAGGATTTGGCAAGTGAAGGGGGGAAGTGGGGGTGTTGGGGTGGCAACTTCTAATCAGGGTCCTACCGCTTGTTGTTAGGTATGTAGTAGAGATGTGCGGGTACAGCAAAATGCATACCCTATCCGTACCCGTGGAAAAACTTTTTTACCCTACCCTACCCGTACCCGCTAGCGCTATACTCTACCCGACCCGTACCCGTAAGCTGTATACCCGTACCCGTACCCGACTTTGGTTGGAATTTGGAGTTTTTGGATTTGGAATTTTGGACCCGTACCCGCGGGTGCGTTTACTGGTACAAGTACTACAAGGACCTGTACATGGGCCCGTGAACCCGTATCCGTTCCTAGAGACTATAGAGAGGCAACAGTGAAATAGGGGCTACGAAATTGGGATAACTATTCATTGTAAATAGCACGCATGTTTAGATTAGGACAGATCTAGTACTTAGGAATCAGGATAATCAGTCAGCTAGCCTAAGCCGACATGAATGGGCTTCTTTAAAATATTTAGTAGATATCATTTATCTATGAGCAGGCATTAGAGCTCAAGTTAAACCACAAAACTTTACCAGAAGAACTTACTCGGTCGAAGAGTCCTTGGAGGAGTCAGAGGACGCCATTATAGATTTATTACTGATGATGTCAGATTACGTCATCTGTATTTCCTTTATGTTTTCAGTAAGTAAAATGCATGCTGTCTGACAAACTGAACGCGATGTACAAGTTATACTAATACACTTTACTCAATATTATTTTTCTATTACTGCATTGCTAATTTGCTATAGTAGTGAGAAATGAAAATATAACTTTTCGGGTAAAACGGGTATACCCGTACCCGTAGCCGCTATACCCGTACCCGTAGCGCTGTACCCGTACCCGACCCGTACCCGTAAAATGTGTACCCTACCCTACCCGTACCCGCGGGTACGGGTACGGGTAGGGTATACCCGCGGGTACGGGTATACCCGCGGGTACGGGTATACCCGCACATCCCTAGTATGTAGTATTAAGTATATGGTTCCAACAGGGTGGCCACTGGGGGCCAGGCACTCAATAGGGGGCACGGACCCACCCTGGGCCCAGTGGCGGCTCCAGGATTTGGCAAGTGGGGGGTGTTGGGGTGGCAACTTCTAATCAGGGGGTCCTACCGCTTGTTGTTAGGTATGTAGTATTAAGTATAGGGTTCCAACAGGGTGGCCACTGGGGGCCAGGCACTCAATAGGGGGCACGGACCCACCCTGGGCCCAGTGGCGGCTCCAGGATTTGGCAAGTAGGGGCCGTTGGGGTGGCAACTTCTAATCATGGGGCCTACCGTTTGTTGTTAGGTATGTAATATTAAGTATAGGGTCCCAACAGAGGGCCACTGGGAGGCCAGGCACTCAATATGGGCACGCCCCCCCAGACCCCCCTTGTGGAGCCGCCACTGATTAAGATGCTATTGTTCGACATTTGTGTTTGAAAAATAGCAAGTGGACAGTACATTGGATGACGTCAATCGTGTTTTCAATAAGACATGGGGGCTGTCCATTAATTATGTCAACAATTTTTGGGCAATTTTCGACCCACTCCCAGAAATATTTTTACACCCTCCTAACACCTCTCAAAACCACCCCCACCCCCAATTTGAGGTCAACCCCTCCCCCAAATTTGGTAATGTGACAATGCAAAATGGATACTAATTAGCTCTGAACACCCCTCCCCCCAATGGAGGACACCCCTCCCCAAACTTTTATTGTCGGATGACATTTTTGTCAGCCTTTTTCCGGGGAGAGACTTAAAAATTCCGACACCCTCCCCGATTTTCCCGACACCCTCCCCCAAATTCAAAATCCTAGAAATAACACTGCCCCTCCCCCTTGTCATCAACTGTCAACTTTCAGTTACCCCACCCCAATAATTACAATAATTATGTCAAAAACTCCCCCCCCCAAGATGAATGACAGGTCCCAATAACATAGTTATTATTTATGAAAAAAATTAAAAGGGTATGATATAACTCTGACTTAATACTTCTGTATTCGTCCGATTCAACCACAATGGCCGCTAACAATGGAGGTGCTATTTTTAGCCTACGCGCTACTGGTTTCACGCAGCCTGGTTAGAAATGACGTAATGCCGTCTCCTCTAATAATAACTCCATGCATGTGTCCATTTAAATTGACGCAGGGACTCAGAAGGATATGCCAAAACGAGATCATAACCCAAACACTGCAGTTCTGCAGACTTGCTGCACCACGGGGATTCAGGCCTTCCTCCTGGCTGCCCAACTCAGGTGGACTGGTCAATGCATTCGTATGGACGACACGAGAATTCCAAAGATGGCCTTAGATGGAAGCAGGGCCTCCGAGAGGGGGGGCAGGGGGGCAACTGCACAGGGGCCCGGCGGTCTGGAGGGGGCCCGGGCCGATGATGAATATGTATAATTAACAATAAAATGAGTAATAACACTAAAGAATGGTTAAGATGTTAGTTCAGCAGAGGGGCCTGGCGAGCACAAGGGGGCCCGGGACACAGTGCTAAACGGCTGACAAGCAAAAAAAAAGGTCGTCAAGAAATTAATACTTCTCAAGGGCCCGTCGGCCATTCTGCACAGGGGCCCGGAATTTCTCTCGGAGGGCCTGGATGGAAGATGGAGCTCGATCGATCGGAAGACTCAGGAAGCGATTCAGAGACTCACTGAAATACAACCTCAAAGTCTGCTCAATTCTTTAGGAGCAACTCGAGCTGCTCGCACAGGATAGGACAAGCTGACGTGATCGATGCACAGATGGCATTTCAAACTTTGAGGCCCGTCGCATCAACCTAGCCTACTAGAGGAAAAACGTCGGCAACGCAAAGACAGACAGCCGACCGCAACTGGAAGCTTCTCTTGCGACATATGCCACCGCCCTTGCACCTCTCGAATTGGACTTTTTACCCACAAGAGAACACACTAACCCACACAGATGCAGGATCCGTCGTTTCGGCGGCCTAGTCCAACAGTCCAACAACAACGTGCGCGGTCCACAAAAATTGACAGTGAATAATCTTGTGTTTGTGTGTGCATAGGGAATAGCATAGTTTTTATTATTTCTTGTGTGGTAGGCCTAATCGTGTATGTTAGTATTTGCCCTATTTGTAAGTTTCGCTTTGAGATCCCAGAATGCTGCCTTGGCCATTCGGGCCCATTCCTATTCTTGATGTTATGTCTTTCTAATATTTTCCACCGCTGGTCATCACGCTGTATTTGAAGTGTACCACTTGCTGATTTCATTGCAATTAGTCAATTTCTGCATTAGATTTTAATATGTAACGGACTGAGATCGGTTAGTTGACGACATGACAGCTTTGTCCCGGGTCTAGGAGAAAACATGTATTAAATGTGGGAAGAAGGCCCCGGGCGGTTGCCCGTACTGCTCGCCCCTAGGCCGGCCCTGATTATTCCAATTTCGAAACTGTTCTATTGATTTTAATCCTATGTTGTTTTTGTAAAGTCGGAGATGAAGCACTATTGACGAGTGAAAACTTTTAAAAGCTTAACGTGATTTAGAGTGGCTTAGGAGTCATTAATGCCTGTGTGAAAGCCACTAGGGGCGCTAAAGGGGATTGAACCCGCTTCGTCAGCCTACCACTCCAGCACCTAACCCACTCTGACACCTTCCACCGTAGACTATTTAGTTTTCTATTACGCCTAATGGAGCGGGAAGTTAGCATGCAGAGTGGTAACAACACTGGACGATAGAGCAGAAGGTCGCGGGTTCGATCCCCGCAGGTGCCCAAAGGTCGACTCAGCCTTACTCGCTAGAGGGCGGTGGTAAACTGAGTCGCAGCGTTAAGCTGCGAGATAAAACTTTGGTCTGGGAAAAGTAATGGCAACCTACCCCAGATTAATGGCTTATACCACCTACGTTGCTGATTGCCTTGACCGGAGATAAGCGCCAGAACCCAACGCTCGGACTCGAGTACGGGACCTACCTTTACCTTTTTAATATTGTACACTACATACGCGCACACTCACACACGCGCACACACAGAGGTTATCATTGCAAAATTAGCAGTCGACCTGAACCCATATTAAAAAAAAGAGTGCAAGAATTAACTGGACATTAAGCATATTTTTGTAATTGACAGCAGGTCGAACGACAGCAAAAGTTCAATCCCGAGAACGATTCAGAGTGAAAATAAATTGAAAGAATCGGAGACAAAAGTCTTATTTGTGCCATTCATGCAGTGTTTCATTCAAGTAGCGGTGTTTACTTAGCGCCCGCAGTTCAACAATGTCACCTCAAATAACAAAACCTGACACAGGTGTTCCAATGCGATCTACTAAATCGACTAAATCAACTCATTGTCAAAACGTGTTTCTCATGTAGCAATAAAAAAGTGAAGCATGAATATAGGCCTATACATATGCATATATATATATATATATATATATATATATATATATATATATATATATATATATATATAGAAATCGGCTTTGGGCCTGGTTTTAAGTGGTTTTTAACACACACACACACACACACACACACACATATATATATATATATGCCTATATGCCTATGCCCATATATATATATATATATATATATATATATATACATACATACATACATACATACATACATACATACATACATACATACATGCATACATACATAGACCTACATGCATACACTTAAAACTCCTTGCACCTTCTGCCTTCTTGGCTTCTGCTGCAGGCACCCGCTCTCTCCAGTCCTCCATCCTCGAAAAGGCTGGCCTGAATATGGACTCTCATGAAGCCCGGATTAGCAACGACTGGTGCTCCCTGAGTCAGTTGTCAAAACCGTCTTCCGACTCCTTACACAAATAATCTACCTGTAACCGCCCGTTAATACAGAGAGACATGATTCACATGAACACCTTGTCCCAAGCAATCCAAGAACAATATCACCAGGCACGACTCAGAGCAGTCTCGGCAGACCACGCCAGCGATTGACTGCACGCGTTCCCATTAACCGCCTGCGGCCTGCGCATGGATGACGAGACTGTTCAGAGGCGAGCCGAGGGTATGCGGCGCCCGGGGACAAAGTGCACACCGTTGGCGCCCCTAACATTGGTGACGAGCAAAAAAAGGTCGTCACATCGTTTTCGGCGCCCCTTAGCTCTTACGGCGCCCCTCTCCACCTCATACCTGTTTCTTCTTCTTTATTGTGCGTTTACTTACCCAAATACCCGATTTTGGCGCCCCCTCATCTCGGCGCCCGGGGACATATGTACCCCCCTGTCCCCCTCGGTCCGCCTCTGAGACTGTTAGAGTCGTCGTTGGCCTCCGTCTCGGAGTCAACTTGTCCTTGCGGCGTCCAGGTATCGGAAGACGGTTCACACGGGCTGTCGTGTCAACTGGGTCCAGGTCGTGTCCCTCGACACTCCATGTTGAATGACCTGGTCCAGAGGGTTTTAGTCAGGGCAGGGATCCCGTCCATCAAGGAGCCGGCTGGTCTCTGTAGATCCGATGGGAAATGGCCAGACGGAGACGGCATGACCCTAATCTCCTCTGGCAAGCAGGCCGAAGTCTTGTCTGGGACGCAGCGGTAGCAGACACCATGGCTCTCACATACCTACCCATCACTTCGCTCGCTGCAGGAGCCGCCGCAGAACCGCTGCTGCCAGAAAAACGCCCAAATATCAAAATCTGGCAGCCACATGCACGTTCCTGTCCATTGCATACTAGACGCTAGGCATCATCAGGCATCAACAATGACGCTCTCTGCTTTCTTAGCGAACTGGGTCGACGATTAGCTCAACAATCCGGAGACAAAGGGAAGGCAGTTTCTTCTTCAAACGTTTGTAGGCCGAAGTCACAATTCAACGCCTCAACGCAATCACCTTTCGAGGATCTTTTCCACACCTCGAACCAGACGAGAGTTAACCACACACAATTTCTATGTCTCCGGACAATTTTTTTCATAAGTTCCTCGGGAGTGAAGTACCGAGGGCTTTTTATATATATATATATATATATATATATATATATATATATATATATATATATATATACAGTGGCGTATTTAGAATTTTGGTAAGGTGGGGCCAGCCCATGGCGAGCGCGAAGCTGCTGGCCGAATAAGACACTGTTGCATTGGTCAATTCGGGATGGGACAAATGCACGTGTGTGTGTGTGTGTGTGTGTGTGTGTGTGTGTGAGTTGTATGGCAACTGCGGTTGGGATGTACCGTAATGGCGAAATGCTTTGATCCTGTGGCATCTGAACAGTGATTTTATCCAGACTTCAGGCCTTTGGAGGAAAATTACTTGACTGGAGGGGAAGAGACACCGTTCAATGCAAGAATTTGTCTGTGTTGGGATTTTTGTGGGGGTGGATGGGTGGGGCGGGGTTGTGGGATTTTGGGAGGAGGAATTTTTCCCTGTAGGACCTGTATAAAACAGTATCTTGAACATTGAACAGGCCAAATACAATGGGGGTCTGGGGGCGTAGTCCCTAGTGGAGTCCAGGGGCAAAGCCCCTGGTGGGGGTCAGGGGCGAAGCCCCCTGAAGCTGGCGACATTTTAAGATTTTCCAGATTAATTTTTTCTGAAAATATGCATGATTATGTTCTTTTCATCAACATGTGCAAACGACCTTTATTGGAGAAAAATGGAATTTTGTGGGCTGTGACTAAGCCCTGTATGCATATTAGGCTGAAAATGTAAGCGTTTTAGACTCGAAATCTAATGTTGTCTGGCGAAATCGCTTAGAAGATGGACCAGACGACATTTTAAAAATATCATGAACATTAAGCTAGTAAGTTCTTGGAGTAATGACTACTCCAAGAGTAACTTTCTGTACGTACGTGGGACAACTACAGCACTTGATTGGCCAGAATGGATGGGTGAGGACAGGCTAGGCCAATACCAAAGGGGGCCATGGCCCAAATGGCCCAATGGTAAATACGCTAATATATATATATATATATATATATATATATATATATATATATATATATGCATTATATATATAGTCCTCTATATTATATTATATATATGTCAAAAACGTTGGGAAAATAATAAAAAAAACTTTACAAAACGTAAAAACGTTGGAAAAATAAAAAACGTTAAAAACGTTGAATAAAAAACGTTACCGATGTTTATCTGAGCGAGATAAGGGCATGTGTCTTACCCACCCACGGGGAATAAACAATCAAGTCACACTATGGTAAACGAATGTGAAATTTGATAAACAGCAATAATACTGGTATAAATTGCTTACTCTATGTTGTAGGCTAAGTAGGGCTGGTCCGAATATTCGCTTCGTATTCGCTTCGGCGCCGAATAGTGTGACAATAGTCTATTCGTATTCGTTCGAATAGTGTTGGTCAAAACGAATACGAATAGTGGTCACATGACATTAAAAATTTGTATATAGTTTAATACTTCAGTTTAGTAAATTCAAGTGCCACTTTTTTTGTTCTAAATTTTGCCAACAACGCTGACGCCAGCCGGTGAGCTCTTCGAAACTCAGCGCTATCGAGAAATGTAGGCCAGTAATTAATCCGAACTTTCGCTCAAAAAAAGAATAATTATCCTGAGTAATCATTCATTACATTAATTACATAAGCAGTAGAATATTGATAGAAATCTATTGGTGTTTAAATGAAGACATTGAACAATGGATATTTTTATTTGGTTAGTTAAACCATAGTTACCAATTAGGGTGGAAAAAAGTTAACTAGTAATTACAACTATATTTTTTAATAGGCCATTGAAAAAAGTTTATTTGAGTTAAATTTCATTTTGTTCTATTTTGAATAAAAATTAAAATCAAATATCGTTGCTTCATTAGTTTAACCCATTGACGTCGATGGATGGGCGATGCCCGATTTGGCCTAAAAAGTATTTGAGTTAAATTTCTTTGTTTAATATTTGCGATGGATGACGAAATTGTTTAAAGCAACGAAATTGCAACGTTCACGTTGTACAGTACCGTCATTTTTCACGGCGGTGGTTCCTTGACGTCGTTCACAACAACTGCGATGCATAATCATGTCGTACAAACACACGGCCGAGTAAGAACAGATGGTATTTAAAGTCTTTATTTCTACTTTGCGTACACAATTTGTCTTTTGTCCACACTGGAAGTTGCTAAACTATACGTATATATAAGTTATACAAGGATTCTTATAAGTAGTAGGCTAATAGTATTGTGGTAGCACACAGCACTATTGCTGACCGCATTATGGCGACTTGCATTGGAAAGGGTATGGTATACACTATTCGTATTCGTATTCGTTATTCGTCGAATAGTGAAGCCGACTATTTGTATTCGTCCGAATAGTTCAAAACCCCTATTCGGACTAGCCCTAGTTGTAAGTAAGTAAAGCTGCATGACCAGCCAATAAGCAATCGACTGCTATAGGCCTACTTTATAGCCAAGCAGTAGACAGCTAATTAACTAGCTCGTTGTAGCTGGTTTCAGAAAATCTATGTCCTTATTTTGCCAACGTTTTTTTTATTATAAAATCATGTTCTATGTAATGTGTTCAAATAGCCCTTCTAGGATGATTTACCACATAAATCTTAACTTTCAATAAATAAAATAAATAAATAAATATAAAAAAACGTTGGAAAAAATAAGAAACGTTAAAAATGTATAAAACGTGGGAAAAATAAAAACGTAAACACGTTTATATATATATATATATATATATATATATATATATATATATATATATATGCACTGATATATAACCGACACGATGTCATGTTGCAACTCTCGAAAACTAGTGATGACCTTTTTTTCCTTGTCGCTCTTTTTCACACTAATTAGCGTCATTTCACACTTTTCTTCGGGGCGAGATAATTTTTTGGTCAAATTTGGCCAAATTTTGGCAAATTATGGGCAAATTTTGGGCAATTATAGGCAAATTTTGGGCAATTTTGGGACCAATTTTGGCAAATTTGAAAATTTTTGACATTTCCGGCAAATTTGGGATAATTTGGCGAATTCTTGCACATTTCACATTTATTTATTCACTTAATACATTATTTATTCATTTTCCTTGGGGGAGGGCCCGCCTGCCCCTCCCCAAATGAAAGCCCCTGTTCACACTGTTCATTTTGATGCTTTTGATGTCCTCAGGTCCGGGCCCCCTTTTACTCGCCGGGCTCCTTTCTTTATTGTAATTATTGTTATTATTGTTAATTATGCATATTCATCATCGGCCCGGGCCCCCTCGAGACCGCCGGGCCCCTGTGCATTTACCCTCTGCCCCTCCTTCTCGGAGGCCGTGC
This sequence comes from Metaphire vulgaris, assembly GCA_018105865.1. NCBI lineage: Eukaryota > Metazoa > Annelida > Clitellata > Crassiclitellata > Megascolecidae > Metaphire > Metaphire vulgaris. The sequence continues at coordinate 11,822,941 of CM030837.1, forward strand.
ACATACTCCGGTTACATTGCCACCTCCTCCCAATACCCTCCCCTTTATAAAGTTGCAACGACCGTTGGACTGCAGTAGCCAACTTCAAGCTCCCATCCCCGCCCCAGCGCCTTACAGTAGCTCTCCTTTGAACTCTACTTCAAACATTTCTCAGCCCCTTAAACAGTTAAACTTTATACTTTATCGCCGAGTTGTTCGTCGCCCAGTTGCCCTGGCGCCCAGTTGTTCGTCGCCGAGTCGACGTCACCGAGTCGTTTTGTCCCGCGCATTATTGCATATCAAAATAAAACAATATATAAGAGAATCTGGCTAAAAGATGCGGGAACGCTGTTCCCGTGCGTTCCCATTAAATAAAGCACTGCAGCCAATACAGAAGTAAGGCATTGGTAACAGAAATTTCTACAATACGATAGCATTCAGTAGAGAAGTGTCGAGCGTCATATCAACCCTAGCTCCATGCCAGTATCCTTTCCGCGGACCAGATTGAAGCTGAATGACTTGCCAGAGAGCGGCGTGGCAGTCTTTTAATCGCAAGCGCTTTGAAATCAAGACTGAGTTATTATGTTTGCTCAGGGATAATGGATCTACTTCAGTGTTCGGATGAGGGTATCAGACGCTTCTTCGATTTCAGCCCCATCCGCAACAGTCTTCCTCCTCCTCTTCCTCCTCCTCTTCCTCCTCCTCATCTTCCTCCTTCTCTTCCTCCTCCTCCTCTTCCTCCTCCTCTTCTTCCTCTTCTTCTTCGTCTTCTTCCTCTTCCTCTTCCTCTTCAATTCGCTCGTTCTAGTTTCCCTACCGACGAACAGATTCGTTCTGCAGCCTCCTATGACTGATAAACTCGAGTTGTTTGTCGAGCTTTCTCGACGAAATTATCAGAGCGACGACAAAACCCCAGCGACGCCGACGACGGCGGCGATGGGGGAGACACGGCGGGGTCGGCGGTCGGCGAACCGGTCGACGACGCAGGATAAGCGCTCGACGGCGAGCGATCCTTTATAATGAAACGTCAATGCACCAAATTCATTAACTTCTGAATAATCAAAAGCAATCCTGCTCGGGCAACGCGTGGCTTGCTGTAAATGGAAACATGCACTTAGAGGGAACATTCAACGATAGAATTGGTATTTTTACTTTGTCAATATAGGCCCCTAAGCCTTCTACACTTAATTTGAAAAATACACGTAGACACTAAAATCACTGTGAGAATTTTAATTTTAACAAGCAACCGAATGATTGGTCTTAGAGTCTTAGACCTTGTCTTAATGGAGCATCAGTTTCAAGCATTATCCGTTGTATACACTCCTAAATTGCATTAGGCAGTAGATCACATTTTCAAGAACTGCAATTTTAAATGCTCAGCTAGGTTAGCTTAGCTAGGTTAGGATAAAAAGAGAACATAGAGGACACAATTTACTTGACCGTTACGATTTCTTTTGCAACTATGCAACATATTTTATAATAAAAGAAATCTTACAAGGTAATTAAACCTTGTCAATAGCCTAAATTGTATGCACAGAATTCTTAAACTCTTGTGTCCCTCGTGCAACCATTGTACACAAGAAATAACTATTGGCCTTTAACTGTAACAAGAAATAACTATAACTGTATTTAGGCCTAATGATAATTTCCATTCTTGAGCCAATACTGCAAACATGCATGGGCGTCTGGAGGCGATGCAAGGGGAATGCAATTGCACCCCCTGGAAAAGTTGTGGAGTTATGAAAAAAGTATAATTACTTGTTTCTTTCGTCACAAAACCATGTTTTGCACACCCCCGGACATTTTTTCATTTCTTTCGTCACAAGGCCTTGTTTTGCACCTCCTGGAAAATTCCTGCGGACGCCCACGACTGCAAATGAAATCTTAGTGGTCATTTTTATGACATCGCAATGGGGGGGGATTACGAACCAGGCAACGATATTAAATGCATGCTCGTTATGACTGTCTGCATAAGGTAGCGTAAGTAGTCGGAGCTGAGATCTATAAGCGGGAATCAAAGCGCTGTTAAAACGAGTGACAAATTTGCGAGACTACACAAAAGGAGTGATAGATTGGGTGACAAGAATTGACCGAATTAACATAATCCTTTTTATTTCTGATCTTCTGGATTCATACACTCAGTTCCAATAAGAAGCTTAGGCACAGTATTTCAAATGTATTTAAAAAGAAAATGAGCTATAATCTGATTTACGCTAAGCGGTGTGTGCAAATGTTCTTGGAGTCTGACAACTAGTCGTCAGACGTCGGTCAGAGTGTCAGTCGTTGCACCGTGGATCAGGGCACACGTCTGGCATAAATTCTAAATATCGTCTGACCGTCGAATTCAACCGAATCCGCATAGATAAATATTAATAACAATTTTGTTTAAGCAAAAGTTACAGACAAATGTTAATCGCAGAACATCCAATAAGGAAAAAGCAGTACATGGTCCTCGAGTGGTGCTAGGACAAAATGTCCGCGGACCAGTGGCGTATTTACCATTGGGCCATTTGGGCCATGGCCCCCCTTTGGTCTTGCTTGACAAGCAAAAAAAGGTCGTTAACTTTTTCCAAAGTTGTAACTTGTCAGGTCGAAAGTGTCTGCCCCCCTTACCAAAATTCTAAATACGCCACTGCCGCGGACAAAGTGTCACGGAAATGTAACCATAGCCATAACCCTAAACCGTGATATTTTGTCCGAGACATTTTGTCCGTGACATTTTGTCCCCATGACATTTTGTCCGGCCACACCCCGAGTCTCGCGAGGAGCTGCTTCATGCCGGAAGGGATAGTTGAATCACAATAGACTCAGGGCCGGATTAAGGTCCGAGTGGACCTGGGGCTGAGAAAAAAAGGCCGTCGCCTATACTGAAAATCTCTGACAAGCAAAAAAAGGTTATCTTCCTTCCAAATCGTGCTGAAAATCGTGCTGACAAGCAAAACAAAGGTTATCTTGAAAATCGGTGGGTCTATTTTCAAGATGGGCCGGGGGCTACAGCCCCCTCAGCCCCCGCCTTAATATGGCCCTGAGTAGACCTACCTGACATCTGGATCTACTATCAAATGTGTATAATTTTGCTCTTACTCTTTTCCATTCGAATAAGCTTACGACATTCAAGTTTCATTCAACTATAGGCCTACTGTCTGTTGAAAATATCTAAACAGGAATGTAGATCTACTGTCTCAAGATTCATCGAATTTTAGTTTGAATTTCATCGACTATCGAGACTGCCAATGGATGTTTCATGTGAGATTCTCTAAAAATCCAGCGAACATTTGATTGCCTGTGCTTAAATTATATTATTGTTCAGAAAGCATTTGCGTATGTAGACAATCATAAGTCTTTTGGAACCATCTTTCGAGCCTTCTACTATGGCGCGGCTTCGCTTTTACCCGAAAGAATTAGGAAATTGGCTTGCTTCACTTGATCGGTCGATTTTTTCTTTACTCAGTCGATTGACTTTATGTGAACGGCAAAGGTAAACATTTGCGGCGACAATTAGTTGGCGCTAAACAACGCCTGACTGGTCAATATAATCAATCCAACTGTCTTGAAATTTTTAATTTAAGCACCTTATGAATGCACCTGCGATTCGATCAAGCATAGCAACATCTATGACCACAGGTGTTTCTGCCAAGCTCCCTCCTCTTTTTTGCTTTCCACCTCTTCGACGTGGTTTGATGGATATGCGCCAACTGATGCGTGTTGAAGTGCAAAATCTCTTTATAACAAAACTGCTTGGGAGTCGTCCATAAATTACGTAACGCGGTTTGGGGGGGGGCTGCCATTTGTTGCGAAGTGTGACGACGGAGGGGGGTTCGTAAATGTGACGTAACGCAAAAAATTTTAAGTGATGACCTTTGATCTTTTTTTGCTTGTCGGGGATTTGAGAGAGGAAAAATACAAGGATGACCTTTATTGCTTGTCAAGACTTTTCGGAAGACGAAAATGGGGGTCGGCCCGTTGTTACGTCATATTTTAGGGGGTCTGACGTTTTGTTACGTAGGGGGGTCAAAAAGTGCCAAAATCGCGTTACGTAATTTATGGACGACCTCTTGTGCCTTATTTGTGTGTTTGTGATGAATGTTATTATGCAACAAGTCTCTATTTTTAAAAAATACATTTGCGCTATATAATAAAACAGCGATTCAGATTCACGAGGTACAACGGATGAACTCTATGCCTTTCGCGTGCTACGAGAGATCCGCAACAGAGATGTGCGGATCGCGGATAGATCCGCAGGCGGAGTCAGGTCCGCAAGGATTTAGTGGATCCGCGGACCTTGGCGGACCCAAATATCAAATAGCCGGCGGACGCGGATTATCCGCGGATCCTGCCAACTGGCAACACGCACACACAGACACACAAATACATATACATTGTGCAATGCTATTTGCTACCTTTTCAAATTACCTACCTGAATTTTATGGCTATGACATGGTTTCAGATGACCAAAGCGGCAATTACCGCTTTGATCAACAGAAACGCTAAGTTACGAGGTTTACATCAGAGATCAATTCACTCACGGAAGACAGCTTCTGACAAGTTCAAAGTCCAAACAACCCGCATCGGATTCCATGTCATTTAATCCCCAGCGCCAGCTTTATAGGAAAACCATGAGATGCAATGACGAGAATGAATAGCTGAGACCTTTAAAGACCGGTGAGTAGAAACGATTTCAATTTTGATTTAAAGAAGATTTCAATTGAGAACATTTCAATAGTGATAGCGACACTAATTCTCTTTCAGTGCCAGTAGATTTCGTCAAAGCCCATTGAGTAAACAAAGGGGGATTATGTCGGGGGTTTCATTTCATAAGGTGTACCAGGGGGTACAATGTCCGGGGGATTATGTCCAGGGGATAATGTCCGTTCCTCTTTGAAGAGGTAGGCGCCCTATTGGGGAATTTGGAGCGTCTTGGTTATGAAGTAACCAATTTATTGCCTAAATTTGCTTTGTACTGGTCGAGGTGTGCAATATACATTATTCATATATGAACGTACATAGGGCCTATAGACTCTCGAGACATTCATTCATAGTTTACGTTCTTCACAGTGCATTTCTAAAAAACCGTCAAGGATACTTTTTAAATGTGACTTAGTCGTCGCGTCGTTGTTATTCGTTGTTATACAACGTCGACCAAAAACGATTCCGATAAAATAATGGAAAAGATTAAGGTTGGAGAACTGAGCGAATGCTCTCCGACCAAACTTAAGTTAAAATCTGATGTGTACAGAAGCAAACAGTAGCGTCTGTTATAAAATGAACGCGATTTAATAACTTTAATTTTAGATTTGAGAACAAATTCTATGTTATGATTTATATATAGCGTCTCGTTTATTACGACTATTTGGGGTGTAGGACATTCTCCCCGGACATAATCCTCCCGGACATTACCCCCCCCCCCGGTACACCCGAGAAAGTGACATACCCGGACATAATCCCCACTTTGTTTACTCTATGGACTTTGAAGTTTGACTATAATCATTGCCTACACCATAAACCAGACACTAACACTAATCCTAAACGATACTGACGGGCAGCCATGGCATCAGATAACCGATAAATACCTTTTAAAATTAAGATCTATGATATTGATTTATATAGTTCATTACTTCTTTGCCGGGGGGGATAATGTCCGGGGATTATGTCGGGGATTATGGGGAGAATGTCCGCGCTTCACTATTTGTGCGCATTGAGTACGACACACTCGGACATAGGCACATGATTTTACTGCTTATTGAAATACAGTAGGATAAGCCCTTGCAGGGCTTGCAGAAGGCTTGCAGAAATCATGGGAGGGTGATAGTAAAAGACCAAATATAGTTACTATCTGCGGATGCGGATCCTCCGCGCAGTGGCGGCTCTAGAATTTGGCAAGTGGGGGGGCCGTTGGGGTGGCAACTTCTAATCATGGGGGCCAATCATTTGTTGTTTAATGTATGTAGCATTAAGTATAGGGTCCCAACTGGGGGGGGGCACTGAGGGGCCAGGCACTCAATAGGGGGCACGGGCCCCCCTGGCCCCTCGGTGGAGCCGCCACTGCCTCCGCGGCTCTTTAAATCGGAAATGCGCGCGGATGCGGATCCTCCGCGGATCTAAACCTCGCGTAACCGGATTATCCGCGGTCCAAAAATTGTTGGATCCGCACATCTCTGATCCGCAACTAAGATCATGACATCAAAATGATAACGAGCTTCTAGCTTTTATTCTTGCGGCAGTTTTTGATATCGGTCAAACTTAGCAATTGATAGAGACTTTTCAACCTCCTTTCGCAGGAACTGAATAAGGGACTGTCCATTAATTATGTCAACAATTTTTGGACAATTTTTGACCCCTCCTCACTTGTCAACAACTGCCAACTTTCAGTGACCCCTATAATTATGTCACCCCCACTAAGATCAGTAACGGGTCCCCCTAAAAAGTTTAGAATGTTATTATTTTTGCAGCGATTAGGCCTTTTTCCTTTCTTTTGTTCATCAAGTGTCATAATGTGGCGGTGATGACCTTTTTTGCTTGTCATGCTTTTTTCCGTTGTAATAAATAGTATTCTATGAAATTTCCTATTTTTATCATTTGTAAAAAATGAAATTTTTGTCGTCAACTTCTTTTGACCTCTCCTCTTGTTAACAACTGTCAAATGTGTTCTGGAAATTGAAATGATACATGGCGGAGAGAGAGAGGGGGAGAGGTAGAGAGAGTCAGTTCAGACAGAGACGATAATGTTTCAATATCATCTGAACCAGTCGATCTACTGTATACGTTCGTCTGTTGTGGAAATAGATGTCAAATTGCCAAAACGAGGACAATGACGACGTCTCTGAGGAAGCAACTGCCGGTGACGCATTCATTTTCAGCAGCTTGACAATGGGTAAGTTGAAGTCTTATAAATTCTTTCCAGACACATGTAGGCATACTTAGCAATTTTTAGTAGGCTTACTTGTTCAATACTCAATTTTGAACAAAAGTTTGTTTAATATTTTGATTTGACAAAATATGATGACATATTCCATATGAATTTATTGCAGAATTGGTATTTGAAATTCGGTTTACATTTGCCCTAAGCAATTAGTAAGCATAGATGATCTAATTATGCCATCCCAAATACCCCGCCCCACTTGTCAAATCCTAGAGCCGCCACTTATAATATTTGTATCTGCATTTTGTGGTGAGACATAAAAGTTAGTATAGAGTTAATAAATTCTGTCGTTTTACATGCCTCTTTGTACACGTAGTCCTATTTAGTAGACAATAAACCTAAAGTTTCATATATTTCATAATTCATAATTTCATTTGAACTGTATTACACATGATTAATATTTCACATTAATATTATAATGGGAATACCATGGGACGATGGGATGGGATGGGATGGGACAGGCATAAATTGCCATGGGATGAGATGGAAATGGGACAGAAAAATCTGTCCCACGGACAAGCTTATGGACCCTCACAACCAAATTTTTTGAGGGTCCGGACCACAGGACCCTCACGGAATCGACGCCTATGTACGAATTCAATCTAAAACTGCAAATATATTGCGCTGTATAAAGAGTATTTATAACATATGCAAATGAAAATCATATCTTCTAGAAGCAAATTTTCTAGGAAAACGCAGCGATATCGTTTTAATTAAAATCTGCCTACATCTGGAAAAGTTATGGCCAAAATACCATGAGGTCCCGCTTTAATGGGACACCGGTCACACCGTGTACACACACACACACACACACAACACACACACAAACACACACACAAATATATATATATATATATATACCGCTGATCTCAAAAGCAATGAACATTCGGGCATATTGAAAACGCTTGGAAAGTCCATTAAAACGTTGAAAGCATTAATTTGATTAAACGCACATTTCTGTCAAAGTGAACAGTTTGTATATCTTAGAGGATTCATAAGCTCTGATGGGTCATCCAAAGCAGACGTTAACAGGAGAATCCGACTAGCCAGCGATGTAATGAGAAGACTACAGACCATATGGAAGAACAAAAATATCAAAATACCCACAAAGATTCATGTATATAAGTCTCTGGTGTTGAGTGTACTACTCTAAAACTCAGAAACATGGACGCTCACAGCTGAGTTATAGCGGAAACTAAAGGTATTTGAAATGGACTGCCTTAGAAAAATAGGCGGCATATCCAAGATAGAACATAAAAGAAACGAAGATATTAGAAAAAGACTAGGAGCAGAAAGATCAGTAATCAACACAATCCAGGAAACAAGACTGAGATTCTTCGGGCATGTCAACAGAATGAACAACAGACTACCCTATAAAGCTCTGTATGGAAGAGTAACAGGAGTAAGATCAAGAGACGACAGAGGAAAAGATGGTTCAACAACATAAGAGAAGACTGCACTGAAATTGGACTAGATGTCACGGCGTCCACGAGACTTTCACAAGACCGCACTAGATGGAGATCCATACTGAGGCTGTCAAGGCGTGCAGAAGCATCGCCACGGCATTGATGATGATGATGATGATGATGATGATGACATCTCTGTCAAGCAAAAATCCACTTATTAATTAGCCCTACGGGTTATCAAACTGAATAACGCGCTTGAACCCAGTTTTAAAATGCCAATAGGAAAATAAACCCAATAAAACTAATTTAACAATCGTTCGCAAGCAGGGGCGTAGCAGCCATATGGACAACCTGGCCAAATGCCAAGGGCCCCCGACCCGAGCAAAAATAAATTTTTTTCGCAAAGTTGTAAAGATCGAAAGACCGACAAGCAAAATAAAAGGTCGTCAGAAATACCGACAAGCGAAAAAAAGGTTGTCAACATTTTTCGAAAACTTGTCAGATCGTCTCTAGAAAGGGTCCCCTGCCCTTTTTTGCCAAGGGCCCCCGAGCATATTGCTACGCCACTGTTCGCAAGAATTCAGTTGGTTTCGCATTCGAAAACCTAATCAATATGACTAAGAATTTAGGTGCAATGTAGTTACGATTATGAATTACATGTGCAATTACGAGTGCCATCAGTTCTAAGCTTATATAGACCTATTGTACACTGTACATGACGGATACATATAATGTGATGCCGACCTAATGATTAAAACGCAGCCATTCTTCATGATTTGTGCAGTCTGATGCGACGTTTTCCCATTAGAACTACGCGTTTGAGCTGAAATCTTTGACAACCATCTTTGTAAAACATCATTGACATCAACCTAGCATTATTGAGACTCATTATTAAAATAATTAACATTAAGTGGGCAGTCACAGAAGAGATGCGCTGTAAGCTGCCGAACGACGAGAACAGTAATTATCAAAAGAGGCAAGACCTGCGTCTCCTTCTCCCGTCGCCTCGTCAATAACGCTTCTATTGGAGAGAAGCGTTAATTCCTGTCTTCCGAATCCAGTGGCGCAAAGGTAAGAAGAACCTGAAGAGTTGGGCCCCAAAGACATAGGCGTAGACTTGAAGTCGTAGCGACACTTCGAGTCGTCCTGCATCTTCATTTCCATTTCCGCTTGACTGGCGGCTGACATGATGCTAGTGATGGAGAAGGGATGCTTGAAATTCGCCCCAGCAACATTCATCAAGGACTGCTGATAATGGATGGGTTGCAGTTGCTGCTGGCAGCGCTGTGAGGTTATGCAAGCACGATGAGAATCGCATACAGATGAACCACCAATCACGTTTCTTTGTAATCTATCGGAGTCAATTGAAGAACCATTCCGATTAAATGTTTGGACGATGTTTTCATGTGAAACACACGGAGGGCGATGACGCAGACTTTCTTCCAGACACAGGAGACCGAAAGGTGCTTCTATAGCACCTTGCTCCGATTGACCAGAACTGACAGAACTGGGGATTGATCCATGAGATATAGTCATCGGTATTGAGCCGCACATTAATGGCTCCAATTGAGAGTCTCTGGAAATAGGAAATTCGTTGAGAGCACGAGGACGGAGATGGTAAGTAGTCTTCGATATGTGTAGAGATTGCTGAAGCACGGGCCCTTGAAGGCTCTGCTGGAGCTGATGAGCATATTGTTCTGTGTTATTAGGTCTGGAACTTCTTAAAAGATCCGTAACATCTGAACTTAAACACAATGCAGCCTGTCTCTCTAGTAATTTGCCGCCATTTTCCGTTGTTCTTAACCTATACGCTTGCGGCGAAATTTCCGGATTATTTATATCTTTTCGAACGCTGTTTCTGACTTCGTTGCCCGCCTGTCTGTCTTTTCTTCTGTTTTCGCAATCAACAGTGCTACTAACCTTGTATGCTTCTTTGAGCGCTTGCCTCTCGTGACACTTGAACCTTTTCTGACGACGAAGATAACAGCCGTTTTCAAACATGTTTCCTGAATCTGGGTGGAGTCTCCAGTAGCTTCCCTTTCCTGGCCGATCAGCCGATCGCGGCACTTTGATGAAACAGTCGTTGAAGGAGAGACTGTGACGAATGGAGTTCTGCCATCGTTGCTGATTCTGGCGATAAAACGGGAAAAATTGCATAATTATCTGATAGATTTCGTTCAAAGTGCACATCTGAGATGGAGAATTTTGAATTGCCCAGGTTATTAGCGATATGTACGAATAAGGAGGTTTCGTGTGAGCATAGAGACGTCGGTAGTTTTTATCTCGCACTCTTCTGATAAGAGGCTCAAATGAAGGGCCCGGCGTAGTTAGAGCCGAATCAACTAGCGAAGGACAGCACGGTTGACGAAATGAAGGCGCATCGCATTCGTTGATTTTCTCTAATGAGCCGCCTACTGCGAAATCCTCGTCCATGTACGGCACCGTATTAATAAGCATGTCAGTTACAGGATGAAACGTATTCAGTGAGGCGTCATTGGTCGTTGCAGAGCACATCGATAGGCCTATTAAGCCGGGTGACCCACAGTAAAGGTCTGGATGCGTTGCACAAGACTGAGTCATCATTCCTTCGCTGATGTTATCCAATGTCGAGTAATCGACAACATAACTGTTGCCACGGGAGGCGCAGAACGAGCCACTCGCGGTGGCGATCATTGACCCCGATTCAATTATAGAATAGTCATATCCAGTCAGTGCACTAAGTGCGCCCGGGGAAGCAAACATAACGACGTATTTTCGTTTCGTCACCTCCGTTTAGGAACAACGTCTTCCATTTTGCGTTACGCGTAAACTCCGGTCGAAAAGCAGCGATCAGCGAACACCGTCGAAACCAATAGTAGGCCAATCGCTGGCTTAGGCTCTATGATTACAATCCATACCAAGAGCCTAATCTTTTATATGTCTAACTTTATGAAATCATATTGGATTTGGACTTTATTATAAATCACTCACATCCGAAGAGATGGACTAATGTAATAATTAAATTAAAGCATCCTAAACTCGGTGGCCTAATTTGCAGCTCATTTCGAGAACCGAGCGAAAGTAATCATGAAGTTCGTCAGCGCATGGTTCACTGCATTTGTCCTAATACGCAGAAACACGACGAACAAATTGCAGCACTCAAGAATCTAAATAGCCATCAATAACCACCTGTTTTGGATGTCGCTTATGTACACAGGCTTTCGAATGACATTGACAGTGTAGACAAAGAAAAAGTACCAGACGAGCTAACCACGAGTTTTCGCAAATATGCTGAGCGCGGAATGTTTGTTGGATCAATAAGACTCTTAGGCGGCCGTCGATCGACACATAATTAATCGTCGATAACGTAAGCTCCTCCTTTTCCATCGCATTGGTGGAAGGAGTTTGAATGACACATTCTTCTTCGTCTTCCTCTTCTCCGAACTGCCCACAGGACCAATTCGCTCTTTAGATTAGCGTTGTCGCTGGACGCCAATGAAATGCTGCGACCAGCTGCCGCTGCGCTGTGTACAGGCGAATAGCAATGATTGACGGATCTTCTAAAGAGCTAAAGAAATCTCCTTTTGCAGTTTAATGCCTGCAGCGACAAGACATCACAAGTGAAAGAAGTAAGTATTTAATCGCAATAGAATTAAATCGAGTTAACAGTTGAAGTGTTCTGGAGAGCCTAATCTAATCTAATCTTAAACTTCTATAGCGCCACTTTCATAATGCACAGGAGCATCAACCGATGGCACACCAAATCCAAATCACTAAAGATCCAGGTCAAATCCAGGGTATCCGGCCGAACAAACGGGAAAGAGCCGAGCAACTATTAGGTCCAAAAGTATGCAGAATGCATCATTTGTTATCATGTGGAGCTCAGCAAGTCATTAGGCTATAAGCTTATAGCCTAGGCCTACTGTAGGCCTATATAATGGTATATTGTGCCGTGCGCATGGGCGTATTTAGAAAGGCTTAAAGGGGTACGCTGAAATTTAAGAAGTTCGAAAAATGACTTTTATTCTATGTTCTGCAATAGCCTACAGTTTAAGTTTATTCATAATACCACCTGTAAAGTACTGACTGTAAATTTACTACAACTGAGTTAAGTTCAATCGTCGGTCTAACAGTCTTTAGGCTAAGTGTAACAGTGTCTTTGTACTCTTACATTAATCTAAATATTACAAATATTCAAAAATCGAGACCAAAGGCCAAAGACCAAAGGAGTATAGGCCCTACTATGGATCAGGAGCATACCCCCTAAATACGCCACTGGTTGTGCGAAAATAAGCCTACTTGGCTTGGCTGGTATCTAACCTTAACTAACCAATTAACCATCTCTTTGCAGAAGTATATCTTTAAATATGTAATGCAATGAGCATAATTTCTATAGTGCTGATGAGCTTAGGCCTAATTTCTATAAATTAGCTCTTTCTCCAGAGCTTTTTCATTTCCACACCCTTTCTGTCCTGTCCTGTGCATGTTCCTGTGACCAGTGGCGTAGCCAGGGGGTTAAAACCCTCTTAGTTGGCCGACCAAAATTATTTATTGCTTAGGCCTATTATTATTAATCTGTGGGTGGAGGGGCGCCAAAATCTGGTTTAAGGTAGGAAAAAAGAATCAAAAACTGAATATAGTTGTATAGGCTGTCCGCGCGTTCATAGGCCTATAGCTATATTCAGAGGCGGCTCGTGCATGGGATAGGCAAACTAGACGGCTGCCTAGGGCGGCAAATGTCAAGGGGCGACAAAATGACGTCGCTAGAAATATAGCGACGTCACTTTGCAATCCCCTTTGACCTTGTGTTATTGCCAACTTAGTCAGAAGATGTTGTGACCCAGAAACTGAGAAAATTTAACAAAAACCCTCCAACAGCGCTCGCTGCAAGCATCCTTTAGCAAGGTCAGACAGAGACGCATATACTGCAATGGCGTCACAATGTCGAGGCAACAAAAGTAAATTAATTATGGCTCATCGCTAAAGACAAAATTAAACTTTGAATGTTTGACGGTTGACACGGTTACAGACTTCAGATTGGATTTATACTTCGTATTACATTTATTACAAGGTTAGATACTTAAGTTAATTTTTAATCACGCAGCGAGAGAAACTATCCGGTGCAGAGTATCGCAAAGCCCAGCGAGACTCGAGCAAAAAAAATACGAGTCGTAATAATTAGGCCTAAAGCTTTGTCTTTTCCTTAGGTCTATGTTGTAGCATAATAGGCCTAGCTCTTTTTGCATTGTGTTGTGTTAGTTTTTTACTTATTTCTTTTGTTCTTTTTTTTAGTTTGGTTGTGTGTTGGTTTGTGTTTTGTCTTTTGGATGCAGTTAATGCAGAAATAAGTATATATATATATATATATATATATATATATATATATATATATATATATATATACATACATACAGGGTGTCTACGAAAAAACCCCCAGCAGGAAAACTTCGATTTCTTAAAAGTTCCTAAATATATTTCTATCAAAATTGCCACACTTGTGCAGCACATATTTTCCCACCTTTCTGCCAATTTTCATCTCAGTTGCATGTAAGATGGATCAAAGTCAAAATTCGATTTTTACGAATCAACAGACAAAATTTTATTGATTGTCTAGAAATTTCAACTTAAACCACAATTGTTCAAGATGGTTATCGGACATAATTGCAAACCCTAACCTTAACCCTAACCTTAATTGCAAAAATTGTTCGGTATCCAAAGCCAAGCTCCCGCAATGTCTGAATTCGCATCTTATCTTCATTCGATATTTTACCCATTTTGAAAGTTTAAATCAAACTTTATTGTTATGTCGAATTCTGTGAATTTAAAAACATGTTTATAAATTTGCATTCGATTTAAACTTTACTATACTACTACTGCAACAACAACAACAGCTGCTACTAATACCACCAAAATTGACATGAAGGCAAATTTATGTGAAGCCATAGATATTTAGGCCTGTCATGCTGCGACTGAGTAGTAAAAATCGAAGTTTGACTTTGATATCTCACAAAATGGCCACCTTACATGCAAATAAGATGAAAATTGGCAGAAAGGTGGGAAAATATGTGCTGCACAAGTGTGGCAATTTTGGTAGAAATATATTTAGGAACTTTTAAGAAATCAAAGTTTTCCTGCTGGGGTTTTTTTCGTAGACACCCTGTATATATATACAGTGGCGAGGCCACCACGAGGGGTGGGGGTATGAACACCCCCACTTGCCATCAGGGCCATGAACCTGTGAGATTCGTGCAAAATTGCACAGAAAATTTGTTGTGACGGGCGGGTGGTAGGGGATGGTTGAGGATCAAGCGTCTCTCTCTCTCTCTCTCTCTCTCTCTCTCTCTCTCTCTCTCTATATATATATATATATATATATATATATATATATATAAAACAAGTTCTCTAAATATCTATATAACAAGCGGAAAATTTGGGGGTGTCGGAATTTGGAAGTCTCTACCGAAAAAGGATGACAAGCAAAAAACGTTATCAAGTCTCAAAAAAGGATGACAAGCAAATAAATAAAAAAAGGTCTTCCGAGAATAAAAGTTGAGGGGTGTACTTCTCCATTTGGGGGTGTCCAGGGCTAATTAGTAGCCTATGCATTTTGTATGCATACCATTGTCACATTACCAAATTTTGGAGGGGTGTCGACCTCAAATTGGGGGTGTTAGGGGGTGTAAAAATATCCCTGAACGTTGCTTTTTCACTAAAAAGCGCTCATACGCGGACTAAATATTTCTACCCAGCCGAACGAAATATTTCGGCCGGTGGACAATTTATTTTTTACACTCTATTTCGCTACACCGGCAGACATATATTCTGTAATTACATATTGAATTTTTTAAAATCTGAAAATGTAAAGTGAATACGTGATTATCATATAAAATTTTCCTACGGCCTCACTGTGTAGTCTTGCCCCAACACGGGGGCTACACCCCAGATTGGAACCTACGACTCCGGTTTGGGCCTACGAAATTGTCACCAGAGTGAGCTAACCCTAACCCTCATTCTGGTGACAATTTCCTTTTAAACAGGATGGAGCACCTGCTCATCGTTCACGAAAGACAGTCGCCTTTCTCACTACACACGTTCCAGACTTCATTGAACCAGAAAATTGGCCGCCCAACAGTCCGGATTTGAATCCGGTAGACTACTCAGCCAGAGGAGTGCTTCAACAGCTTGTCTACAGGCAGAGAATTCGCGATATCGAACATTTGAAAGAAGTTCTGACAGCATGCTGGGACGAAATCAGCAGGCTTGTCCATGGGACGGAACGTCCCATGGGAAACCCATAGGATTCGTCCCATGGGATGGGATGGGATGGGACAGCACTGTTCTGTCCCATCCCATGGAACTCATGGGACAGAGCTATACTCTTGATTTTTTATTTTGTACCTTTGTTAAGCATTTTACCCTTCTTTTCTTCATAGGCCTATATTCATAATATTTTGTGGCGGAACATAAAAGTTAAAAGAGTTAATAAATTCTGTCGTTCTACATGCCTCTTTGTACATTTAGTATACATTAAACCTAAACTTTCATAAATTTCATAATTCATAATTTCATTTGAACTGCATTACACATGATTAATATTTCAGATTAATATTATAATGGGAATCCGGTTAGGAATCCCATGAGACGATGGGATGGGATGGCCACTATAATACACACACACACACACACACACACACACACACACACACACACACACACACACACACACACACACACACACACACACACACACACACACACACACACACACACACACACACACACACACACACACACACACACACACACACACACACACACACATATATATATATATATATATATATATATATATATATATATATATATAGGGGCTGTCCATTAATTACGTCAACAATTTAGGGGCAGGGGTTTGAAAAAGTTTGACAGTTGTTGACAGGGGAGGGGGTCAAGATCAGTTGACGTCAACAACTTCACTTTTTACAAATAATCAAAAAGTAGGAAATTTCATGGAATACTACTTATTATAATGGAAAAAAGCATGGCAAAAAAGGTCATAACCATCACATTTTGACACTCGATGAGCAAAAAAGGAAAAATGGTCATCATCGCAAAAATACTAACCTTGTTATTGGGACCTGTCATATTTTTTTTTTTTTTTTGGGGTCAAAGTTTTTGACGTAATTAGGGGGTAACCAGTGGCGTAACGTGACTTTTGGGGGCCCGGGGGCATCTTTGCCATGGGGGCCTCAGAGTTTCGAGCTGACGAGCAAAAAAAGGTCGTCAGCACATAATTTCTAGGGTTAGGTTTAGGGTTAACCCTAACCTAACCCTAGCTTAGACCCCTCTTCGGGGGCCCTCCCACCCGGGGCCCGGGGGGCTGTCAACAAAGTGTCACCCCCACGTTACGCCACTGGGGTAACTGAAAGTTGACAGTTGTTGACAGGGAGAGGGGGTCAAAAATTGCCCAAAAATTGTTGACATAATTAATGGACAGCCCCTAATGAAATGCAGAAATGGAGAAAGCAGTGTTGCGCGGTAACGAAGTAGAAGTAACGCGTTACAATAGGCCCTACTTAAGTACAATTCTGAGTACTTTGTACTGTAACGAAGTGGGGGCAACTTCTAATCAGGGCCAAATTTGCACAGTACATTAAGTATAGGGTTTAGGCTCTCTTGTAACTGTAAAGTAAGTTTTTATTCAAATATTAGTACTTTTACTTCGTTACATTATGTCCTTCACGTCCCCGGTCGTCCCGTTTACAAGTAAAATTTTTCTTCGTCAACTTTCGCTGAATTTACTTGTGTTGCTGTTCAAACACGACGTCACACACCCAACTTCCCGTAGGCCTACTTACTTAGTCCTATAGCAGGGTTGATAGAATAAACAACAAGCTCTGGGCTACTTTTGACGCTGCTAATGCACTTATGAAGTTAATGGTGTAGATCTAAGCTTATATGTGTCAAGGCTGGAAAACCCTAGGTTTTAAAGATAAAATTTAGGTTTTTAGGTTTTAATGCTTGGCATGTCAACGCCTATTATTATAGCTATTAACCATTTTCTATACTCTTGTCGCATGTCAAAGCCTATAAAGTATAAACCTTTCTCTATATTCTTGCCAAACATGTGTTTCTCTGACTGCAGAGAGTAAGAAACTCTAAAGACATTTAATATAAGGTTTTTCATTTTTTTATTTAGGCATATAGAACAAAAACCTAAAATCATAAATTTTGACCTTTTCAGGCTTCTTTACAAGCTAAAACCTAGGTTTGCAAAACCACATTTTCCAGCCATGATATATGTACGCGTTGACTGTTGAGACTACTGCATTCTGCTTAAAAGAGTAGGCCCTAATAAAAATGTGATTTAACATGAAAGAGTGGAGTTGCTGGCGATTCCTTCCATCGCGATACTTTTTACTTTAAAAGTAACTTTTTGGGAGTACTTTTTTACTTTTACTTGAGTAACTATTTGCATAGGTACTTTTTACTTTTACTTAAGTAAAAAATGCCATAATACTTGTAGGCTACTTCAGTGGCGTATTTACCATTGGGCCATTTGGGTCATGGCCCCCCCTTTGGTCTTGCTTGACAAGCAAAAAAAAGGTCGTCAACTTTTTCCAAAGTTGTAACTTGTCAGGTCGAAAGTGTCTGCCCCCCCTTACCAAAATTCTAAATACGCCGCTGGGCTACTTTTACTTGAGTACTCAAACTCAGTACTTCATATAACACTGGGAGATAGAAATAAAGATGTCATGTTAATTGATTTCACACTTTACTTACACGTAAACATCCATATATTTCGCCATGAACGTCATTTGGCGAGGGAAGGGGGTCGTTGCCCCCATGATTTTTAGGGGAAAGAATTTTCGCGAATGTTTGTGGTTTTTACAGTTTTTAAATGCAAAGTGACTAAATTGTCTTGCACTACTGTTACGCACCACAAAGTGGCCTGATGTTAATTAACCCCATAAAGACTTACAAGCAAAAAAGGTCATCAACTTTTTCGCAAACTTGTCAAGTCGAAAGTGTCTCGCCCCCTGGAATTTGGAAAACAGTGAAATGGCGTCCCTGTATTTCGCCCGGACGATTGATTTAAATCACGGACACTTCATTTCACATGTTTTCTGAAATCAATCGTCCGCTCGGAGCCTCGGACATTCTGTTTCGTCGGACGTGTCATCTCGTGACATCGGCCAGTTATTTAATAACCGTGGGAACAATATAGGCCTACTCGTGACCCTTTGTTTGACCGTGAGAAAGTAATTGTGTTCAACTGTTACCAGTCTTCTACCTGAGCGATTTTTTAGTTAGGTAGGCTATTTAGAAATTTGTTCGTATGTTGGCTAAGCGTTCAGTCAAGACCCCTTCCCATACGCAAAATCTCCTAAATCCCAAACCCCTCCGCCTCAGTGCGTACGTATTATACGGATGGACCATTTACTAATAATTAGAATTTTAAAAGCATGTCTCTGGAATGTGACAACTAGCCCCACCCCCGGGCATGTTGTTTCATGGCAAGGAGTACGTTGTCACATTGAAAAATGAAGCTGTCAACAAAATGTTATAGACATAGTATGTATGCTGTTTGATTGCATATCAAAGTATATGGGGTCCTTGGCCTACTCAATGTCATTACCAAATCTGTGGAACAATACAGAATAAAATTTAAACTGTTTGCTACTTCTTGCAGTCCCACCAACAGGAACTGGCACAGGCAGTTTCATAATGTCATCAGCATCATGCTCCCATGATTTGTCATCACTGAATGCAAATATCTAGCCTACTAAAGAATTTGTTATCGCATTCATTGTGATGGCATAGGGTTCTGGTGAAATGTTGATGGCTTGATTGATGCAGTTTATTACTTTTGTTACCACACACACACACACACACACACACACACACACACACACACACACACACACACACACACACACACACACACACACAGAGAAAATCAGTTAACCCCAGACAATGGGTGCTTCATTAAATCATGTGAAAATTTCTAAACAAGTGAAAGCACCACCAAAACATTTTTCACATCAATACAGTACCAAGAAATCATTTTTTGCAATTGTCATGTGCCACATCCATATTTGGACTGTGTGAAATGCCTCTAGGTGAACACGAGCAGGCTGTTCTATTTGCTACATATTTAATGCAGGGTTTAATCTAGGCCGTTTCCGGGAGGAAAATTGCCATTTCCCCCCGGAAATTTTGGCATACTACATCAACTAACAGCAGCCCCCTAGCAGTTCCCCCTGGTGTCCGGAGTCTAGATTAAACATTGATTTAAAGTAGGCCTATGTCTATGATCCTTAGCCGACAAGGTTCACTCTCCAAGTGGAATTGAAGCACAAATCTGCAGCATGATTAAAGCAGTCATTAAATTTATGGCTATTGCACTATTCAATTTTTAAAATTTTATACACATTAGTTGTACTGTATTAAATTTTAAAGACAGCTCATATAACTAGGAGACAGCTGAACTATGTATTTATTTCACTCCAAATATATGCTAATGATATATAATGAGTAATATGAAGCATTTATTGAACAGATCTTAAATGCACCTTAACAATGATCTTTTGTCAACTCTGGAACTCATAAGGAACTCCAGTATCAAATGCAAAACAAAACACTGTAGAAAAGTTAAGCTGATGACAATATATGATGAGTGCATACAAGTTTGATCAAATAAATACATTCTAAATATAATTTTCAGAGAAAGAAGTGATTTTATTTAAAATTAGAGTATTTTGCTTCTTTGTAATACATTTAGAACTGAAAATGTTTCAATTATTGCATACAATAATTCATAATGAAATGCTTTTAAAGTTCTTTGATAATCAGGTTAAGTATTATTCATTACTAAGATTAGTGCTATGATAACAAGATAGAATTATAATTTGCATCAATAATTATTAATTTATCATAGCCTTAAATTACACTCATCACAGATTAAAGTCAACTTAGCTGATAAACTCTATAAATATATAAAACACAAAATCATTCACTCTATCACGTCACTAAGACTAAGTATTGATTACCTTTTAGCTTTATTTTCTAATAAGAGTTCTATACTTGAAAATTCTGAATAACAACTAAACTTAAAATTATCAATACTACATCAAAATTAAATGTAAAAATAAGTAAAATGTTTTCCATCATGATTTCCATCATTCAAGCAAGCAGATGTGTCTTCATAAGCTTGCTGGATGACACAAGAGTAACAGAAGATTTACCTGCTACTTCACCATTGGCAAAGTTTCTCTACAAGCAAAATGTCTAAACATGTCAAATGTATTAACAGTAGATTACAAGAGTTTGTCAAAGATGTGGTAATTAAAATTCTCCAAGCATTATTAAACTCTTTATAAACCAAATCCTCCGGTTCCACTACCTAACATCAGAGAAAACCTTCAAGACCCTTTAAAAAGAGCAGAAAGGCAGGCAGAAAATACTGCTAATAGGCAAAGAAACGATGATGACAACTAAGAAGTCTTTCCAAATTATCAACGGTAATAACAGCGAGCAAGTTTAATTAAAAGATTTGCATTCTATTTTATTGTGACTACATACAATGCAAAATAGAAACAATATCCAAGATAGCAAGGATCTTGCCTCGTCATCTCCTTGAAAATGCTGGAAAACCCAGTTCAAGGTACTGGTTGACCAAAGTAGTTGAGATATGCCAAAGTCAAATGGCAAAACTTTAAAAGAAGCTTTTGTTGAAATGAAATGACTGGAAAATATCTTATAAGATGAATAGAGAAAACTGAGAAAACTGAAAAGGTAAGAATCTCAAACAAATTTTACTGTCTGGATATTTAATTTGACTATAATGGTGTTTTGGTTACCAACACCAGTTTAGGGCACATTGATGGCAGCATGCTGACAGAATGGGATCGATCCTCGCTGGAGCTCTAAGGCTGACTCAGTCCTCATTTGCTAGAGGATTTCTTTCCTCCAGCAAGTTGAGAAATTTCCATTCATTTATCTCATAAGATATTTTTCAGCCATGATGCTTTTGATTTCAGCCAATCAATTAAGGTAAATGTGGCTTCAGTAAAGTAATATTGTAAATACAGAAAATCATCACCAAGCATGGACCCTCATAACCAGCTAAACATCAACCAACTGCAGATCTGAGCTCTTGTTTTTGCATGATCATATATAAATTCCCAATTCACATATGTTTAATGATAATTGTAAACAATGATATAGCTGTATCTAGAATAGAACAGAATTACAAACCGGCTCATGACTAAGCTGGTTTTCCAGCTTATGATGACGGAACTGAACTGTTCTCTTGTGCCTCCAATGGTAATGAACCTAATTAAAATTATAATGAAATATTACAAATCATCGAGCTCTTACAATTATTAAGTTTAGCCGATTATAGTCATTATGTTATAATTAATTATTGTTCAATTATATGTTGAAAAATTTACCCATTCAACATTTTTATGCTTGATATTTATATTTCAAAAAATTACAATTTAGTCTAGGAGGGATTATATGTAAATAGAACATTCAAATTGCAATTGCAAAGAGAAAACTGTCATATCTAAACCACAAAGTTCAAAATTCAACGTTCATGTTTCCAGATGTAATTAGCCTTCACTTACCTACTTGCACTAAATTATACCATGGAGTTGCTGTCAACCAAACTAAGAATCATGTAATGACAATAATATTCCAACAGTATTAAGTCAAGTATGTTCTTAAAGGCAAGTACTGAACTGAGTAACATCTAGCAGGCTATGGATAATTAATTGTACCAACAACGAACATTCACTCACAGCCCTCCCTGATTTCCATCTGTATGTTTCTTCCATGCACCTCAGTTCTAGATTTCTTCACTTTTTTCAAGTATAAGCATAACCCAGAATTGTTATTAAGGGCCCCAAATTACCAGGCCAAAATTCTTGGAAAATGAAAATTGAATTTTTATCAATCACTGGCAAACATTTCGTTTTCCTAAAAATCTTACATAGATGACCCTGACATCTACAATAAAATCCCATTATCACAGACTTCAGGAAACTCACAGATATCATCCATTATTTCCCAATTGCATGCTTCAGTACTGACAGACAGCAATTTTACTTACAGTAGTTGCATTGAGTCGCATTTTTATCAAATTCTGTAAATTTAATCATTCTCTATTTTGGTAGTAGTGACAGATATGTCATAAAATACCAGAGTTCTGAAACATCTTGATACACAAAATTTATATATTAGATGGTGCCCTAGAACATCAGAATTCCCTGGCCATTCTGATAGATCCATAGTTTCCAGCCTGTTTAGATGTAATCTGTAGTAATTCTTCTCTCATCTTCAGGATTCCAAATGATAATTCTTAAGACATGAATTTTTACCAGCCTGTGGAGTGTCTTATCCATTTACATCAGTTATAAGTCATCATTTTAGCTCTAAGCTTCTGTCACATCTCCAGAGCCTGCAGTCAGGTCATCACATTTCAAGAGTATCTTAGATAAGAATTAATAAGATCTAAACTCTCCTAGTCTTATTTGAAATGAGCTGTTCTGGTTTCTGCTACATAGAACTGAACTGAACAACAGAAAAACTAACTTTTGAAAATTAATACATGCTTAATGTACTGCAGAGTGACTTTTATGACAATTCTTGAAATATTTATACAGTAGAATATTAATAAATCCAATAATAAAAAAACTTAGCTAATGAACATGTCATAGCAGACTCTAGATGCAATGGATGAAATCTGTAGACTTGAAGTCCATTATATCTTGATGTCTTGAAGTGCATTATAACTGGATTCTACCGACAGACTTTCATCTCTTAAGACTTATATTATGCGGTCATTCAATGCCCAGAATATACATATATAAGTGACAGCTCGCTATTTAAATTCAAGCTGTAAACTTCCTAATAAATTAGGCATATAACTGAAGCCTTCTACTTAAAAAGTTGAAAAACTAAGTTTACCATAAGCACTGAAAGCAGAGCGAGGATCATGAAAAGGAATAGCATTGTAGCAACAATCAACAGAATTTTTCCACACCCTTCAAATGGATCTACAACAAAAGGAAGCTGTTATGAGATCAAATTTCTAGCATCTGTCACATTTCATTTTATTTCTTCTGCTAAATGGGAAACAAGCTTTTCTCCCCTTCATATATTTCTGTACAGTGTGTGAAAGTAAAAAGTGGACCAATGTTTAACATTTAACAGCTCGGCCGCGTGTATAGTGATTTCAACAACATTTATAGGCCATATACCTGGGAATGTGCCTGCTGTAATTGCCAAATCTCATGCTAATATCTTTAGTGTTTCCTGAAATGTGGCAAAAAAACTAAAGAGACAAATTTTAAAAATGACAATGGAATATAACGGCATTATAAAGTGATAAAAATTATTTGTTTATTTTCTGGCCCTAAAAAGAGCCATTTTAAAGGGGTTTTCAGATGATTTGTTGTGAGAGCAGGTGTTCAAAATGCCCACCCTTAGCCTTCACACATGCCAAAAAGCGCTTCTTCACTGACAATATCGACTTCTTGATCTGGTCTTCAGGCAAACTCTCCCAGATATTCTTCAGCACCGTCTTCAACTCTGTGATGTTCTGTGGCTTTGGCTGATACTTTTGATATATGTCGAGCATGATTCCCAGACGTGGAAGTCAAGTGGATTGATATCTGGAGAGTTGGGTGGCCAGTCATCTTTCTTGATGAAATCTGGACAATTTTGCCCCAGAAAATCCTGGGTCCTGAGAGCAGAGTGGGCAGGTGCTCCGTCTTGCTGGAATATAAAATCTTCTCCTAGCAAATCATGACAGTCCTGCAGGAGATCTGGTAGCAGCTGAGTAACGTAGCACTTGGCGTTTACTTTGGATTTGTCTGGTACGAAGTGCAGGCAAACCTTGCCCTGATGGCACACGTCAATTTTAAAATTTGTCTCTTTAATTTTTTGGCCATATTTCAGCAAACACTAAAGATATTAGCATGAAATTTGACAATTACATCACACACGTTCTCAGGTATATGGCCTATAAATGTTATTGAAATCACTACACACTCGGCTGAGATATTAAATGTCAAACATCGGTCCACTTTTTACTTTTACACATTGTACATTCTCAAATAATTCCTGCCGGAAAAAATGAAATGATATGTTACAGAAAAATGATGAAAATAAGTTATAAAGATATTA
This sequence comes from Metaphire vulgaris, assembly GCA_018105865.1. Classification (NCBI taxonomy): domain Eukaryota; kingdom Metazoa; phylum Annelida; class Clitellata; order Crassiclitellata; family Megascolecidae; genus Metaphire; species Metaphire vulgaris. The sequence goes on from CM030837.1 coordinate 11,847,418, forward strand.
TTAAAATGATACCATTTGCAAAAACCTGAGATGAACAAAGACTTATGGACAAGATCAAAGACAGGAAAATATCAATATCTGGACACATTAGCCGAATGAAAGAGGAAAGACTATTAAAGACTGATGATGGGAAAATTGAATGCCATATGGAAAAGAGGAAGACCAAAGAGAAGATGGATTGACAATATTCTTCAATGGACAGGACTTCACACCAAACTGCAATGCACATAACCAAAAAGGGAAAAGCTATCTCCACTGTTGGCTCCCATGGTCCTTATGGACTATGGAGTAGAGAGTGACACGGGGACAGAAATTTGTCCCCATAACCACCCAAAATCATTTTGGTTTCCCCGTCCCCACCCCGTCCCCGCATTGTCTGTCACCGTCCCCACGTCATTACCACGGCCACTGGCCAACTTTGTACCCGTACTGTTACTGTTTGTTTCAGAAATGGTCACCTCACTTTTGCCCTTTGTTCACTCCAGGGGCGTAGCGACGGGGGTATATCAGTATATATATACCCACAAAATACGTCTACCTTAGAGCTTTTTATGTGATTAATAAGTGGTCATTTGTGGTTTAAATGGTTTATGTGGCTTATAGTTAAGATTTATACCCCCTCCAATATTTATACTGCAAAATCAAATTCCTGGCTACGCCCCTGGTTCACTCATGCTGCATAAAATCTATGTGTCAGTGACTGAACTTCACTGAAAGAAGTTTTTCGATTTCGCAATGCTCCATATTTGCTTTATCCTAAAAAGTACTTTACTTTTACTTTTAAACGCACGTGCCACGTGGCACACAATAAGGCAAAGAACTTCTACTGAATTATAATGTTATAATTCCACGCATCCCAGTTTCAACAGTATTAGCACAGTAAAACTGTATTTCAACAGTGTTAACTGGCAGCATGGATTGCAATCAAGGGTGCAAGTGTTACCACTATTGCAAAATGGAAACAGAAGTTCGGACAATGATAAACCCAAGAATACCCAAGATGTTGTAAAAGCAAATTCTTTTTAATAGTACAACACCATTACCATGGTAACACCGTGACTTTGGTTAACCGTTACCGCGGTAAAATGGTATATATTTAATAGTTGTCCCCATTACTGCGGTATTACCGCGGTTTTACCTAGGTAACAGTTACCGTGTCACTACTATGGAGTGTGATGATAATGGTGATGATGAATTCTTATCTATGCAGAACTCTGATGTCAGGCACATTCTTACATCACAGAACTATGCAAACCATTTTTTCCATTACATATTGCCTGCTCTGCTCCACAGATTGTAAGGATGTCCATGTCCAAGATCACCCACTGTTTTTACTCCTACTCCCTCACTCAGTTCAATGCAAAAACTAGTCTCACTTTTTCATAATATCACTTCAAAGTATGCAGCACCTATGAGAAGAATAGAAGAGGCACTATACAAAATCGTACATTACACAACATATATAATATTTACCTAAGACATACAGGCATTATAGATCTTTATTTAAATTTCTATTTTTTCTATTTTTCTTACTTTCAAAACCAAGAGCAGTAGCTATCACTGGTTCAATGTTGTACTGGTAGTCCACAACAAGAGTGTCAATGTTGGGAATAAAGTATATATTTTCAGCATTTATGCTTTCCAGAGTGACATGGCAATGCCCCATTCGCATCTGCCGCTTCATATACTCAACTGATGATGGCAGATCCACCGTGCCATCATTCTTTAATTCAAGCTGTACTGAAATACTTGATTCAGCACTCTGTTCCAACTAAAATATTAAATAAAAGAAATAAATATTACTGCATATAACAAAAATATCTTTAACATATTGTAACAAACTTCCAAGATGAATAAAAACTTGCGGCCCTCAATATCATTACAATGTTTCATAGGTTCAAGCATCACACATGCAAACACACACACACACACACACACACACATACACCAATTACCTGCTGTCAGGAACGATAAAAGAATTAATCGATTCCACCCTGCAATTCTATACAGATCTGCAGGCAAATTGGACAATAGCATCCTATACAGTTCTTATTCTGAGTAGAAGCCATCTTTAAAATGTGTTTCTTCACATCTTTATTTTACTCAATTCAGGCTACATGTCATCATATGTGCATTTGTATCCCTCTGTGTTTAATGTCATGTGCATCTCTTAAAACTGTCATCAGAATGTTTCTGCTGAACATGACGTTCCAACAATCTGTCTGTTTATGTTACATGATTCAATCAATGCACACCTAATAAAGGTTATGGATTCTCACTAACAGCAAAATTCAAGCAGTGCCTAATAATTATAATTAATCAAACAAAACCCACTAAATATTATTAAATAAAAGCACAGTTCTGCATAACCCAAATGATTCTAATTTTCAGCAATTGAGTCTTATAAAAGAATTTCTTCTAATTGTAAACCAAATATAAAAATTATTTCTAAACTATTGTAAATCTGATTAAAATATGACCTTCACTAGAAAGATATACTGTTTTTCTATCAGGAGCCATGAACCGAAGGCATTCTCTACGATACTACAAAAAATCAAACACGTAAAAATATGTTAAATATTCAGTCATGCCTTGGTGACTATTGATATATACTATCGCGATAACTCATGGAACAGACTTTCATCAAGCTCTCTAATTATTATTATTATTATTATTAATATTAGCTAGACGATTTCTATAGCGCAATAAGCATGGCAAAAGTGGCCAAAGACAAGAGCGCTTTACAAAACTACGTATACCCGATGATGAATAAGTAAATCTTAAGATAACGTAGAAAAATTCCAAAAGAGTAAGATTTTGTGACATAGTCTGGTAGCGAGTTCCACAGTTCTGGATTGCCCCGAGTAACCGACTTGTCCTCAAACTTAGCCATTTTAGACAGGGGAGGCACAAGCAATTTGACTCGACTGCCAGATCTTAGCAGCCGACGTCGTTCCAGTGTCGTGGTCCGCTGTAGGAGGGAGGCGATGTAGTCCGGGCAAGTAGGGTCGTGTAGCGCTCGGTAAGTTAGTAGGCATCGCTTGAAGACGACCCGCTCCCGTATTGGTAGCCAATGGAGTTTATCACGAAGCAGCGGCGTGACGTGCGTGTTCCACCGAGCTCCAAAGATCAGTCACGCCGAGACGTTGAGCACGGATTGCAGTTTGTCGAGCAGGTTGGCGTGAAGGCCCAGCAGCACACTGTTGCAATAGTCAATCCGGCTCAGAACTAACGCCCGGACTAGCAGTATCATCGCCGACACCATGAGATATTGGCGCATCGCTTTAATACCCCGTAACTGGTGGCAGCATGAGCGGGTGACATTAGTGATGTTCTCACCAAATGATGTTACTCTAAAGTATGAGTAACATCTTTTGTTGCACAATTTCGACTCTCAAATGATTACTGGTATCTAAGTTAAAACTTTAAAACTTTAAAAGCCTCAATGCAGCTTCAAGTCGGTCGCCGTCGCTGTCAAGGCTCTGCCAATGGGCCGCCATTGAGATGGCCGCCACGTGACAAATCAATGGGACTGTGCAATTGACTGTCGTTCCAGACTCCACTGGAACATTCATCAACGTTGGATTTGCTGATTACGGTGGCAAACTATCCTCCAGCGGAAGACCGCTTCTTCGGAATTCGCCGTTGGATCGGATGTTACCATCAACAGAACGAATTCTTCCCTCTCGCGGGTCTACAACATCATCTTTCCGCTCCTCGCTAATGTGTTTTTCACAGAAGGACCGCTTCTCATGGACTCGATGCCAGTTTTTTCATGGCAGTGAGTTCATTTTGTCATCCGAATGGATTTTTAACATCGACATTTTGACCTTCATTGACACGTTAGCACTGCCAAAGCGCTTTTGATTTTAGTATTTGAACTATGTTTATGGTGCTATAAAAATTGTCCAGGATAATAATAATAATAATAATAATAATAATAATAATACATTCATACATACATACATACATACGGTACAATTAAATAGCAGTTGTTTGCCAAGAAAAATGCCAACCTGAGCAAATAAGGAAGAAAGCATTTTTCACAAACTAGCAGAGATACAACAATAAAATCTACAATGCAATCATGAAAGAAAAAAGGCATTCAGCATTTATTGTATTTTCATGCACATAATGCACCCCCCCACACACACAGCACATGGAGAATAGGAATTTATGTGAAAGTCTTTATATATCACGCTCATGTGTATACTGCACAAAGATTGTGCTATAACATCATGATAATTAGCTGATTGTATGCCATAATTGCGTGCTCAAAGCCAGCAACAAAAATGATCTTATGTTTCAGAGAGTCATCAGAATATTTGAGATTCTCAGTGTCATCTGCTATATCCTATAGCAGTGGTTCTCAGACCCCTTTGTCTTGCGGTCCACTTTTGAGTGTCAAAAATTTTTCGCGGACCACCTGAGAAATATGAAACCAGTGTCTGCTGAAAAAGCTCGACAAGCAAAAAAACATTATCGCCTATCAAAAAAGGCTGACAAGCAAAAAAACGTTATCCGTAAGTTTTTTGGGTTTTTTCACAATATGCCGTGGACCACTAAACGCCCGCGGACCACAGATTGTGAACCGCTGTCCTATAGTACCTTCAACTCTTGTTAATCAGGTGTCGCAGTACAGTGCATGAACGTTGTGCATCGTCTTTGGGAATGATATCCAGTTTCAGTAATTGATGAAGCTGTACTTTGTAAGCAGAAATAACATATTGACACCTAAGTAAAAGTTCCCACCGAATCGCTGTCTTGTCTGCCAGAAATTTTCCAGTGGGTCCTGTGAGAAGATTACTGGAAGAATGTAGCCAAAGAGGCAGTTAGATAAAAGTTCAGTTGCAATAGCTATGTTAAATATTGCTGTAACCACAAAGGTGTCAGCGGTGAACATAGTCAGCTTATGACATTGTTTTCTGGTACCCTCCCACCAAAACGTACTGACAGCATCACACATGGACAACAACTTTATGAAACTGTCGCAATCAAACTTCCATGATTCACAACTGACATCTCTGAGCTTGATATAACTGTATAGACTGTTTTTGACGTTTATCATTTGGAACCAACTTATTATCAACGTGACAAATTTTACTGTACCAGGTCGATATTCCAAAATATTTGTAACTGTTTCAAATGCTACTACAGTCTTGTCATTAAAGACCTTGCACACAAATGGTACTCTCTGCCTCTGCAAAACCTTAGGAAAGACCAGCATGTGTCTGTTTCATCATTCTTAGTGGTGCTTTGCTGTCGATTTCATACAGACGTTGGATATCTTTCCAGCAGGCTTTATACTATGTTCCATCCAGTTGAAAGGAAAGTTCCTACTGAGGCTCTGTTATCCAGTTATTACAAATGTTTTTATAAATATGAACATAGTCATAAACCAGATAGATCTGCTGTGTGTCATTCAGTACCTGAACAATCCCAGGGCCACCAAGGTCCTTGTACACACGCCGATTTAAAGGGCTGTTGTCACCAATAATTATTGAAACAGGTCTACCACCGCTGTGTTTGACCATTGTGATATCTTCCAAAAGGTACTCATTCAAATGATTTGCATCTAATTTTGTAACTGGAATAACATGTACAGTAAACCATAATGACACACCAACTCAAATGTCAGCCCTGAAGTAGTGTTTTCATTCAAAATGGTGACTTAATGTATTTTGTCAAGTACTTCCAGGTTACTTAAAATGTATAGAGAGTTCATTTCTGTTTGACTAAAAATTTCATAATTCCAGTTGCAGCATTTAATAGATGCTATGTGTCAATGAGACAACCACAAACCACCCTCGGGTGCAGCATGATCACAGGACTGGTGGAAGGAAACAGAGGCAGGGGACGTCCGAGGATATGTTGGATGGATAATATCAAGCCATGGACTGGTCTTTCTGGAGACTGCCTATTACGCACCCTACAAGACAGATCAAGATGGAGATCATTAATCCATTCTTGTAGCCAACCGCTGCAACGTGACAATGGCACATTGACATGACATGACATGTATTAAAAACTCAATGGGCCTAAGTTTGTGGACCCGAGCATGGTTGCCGTAATTTTTACTTTTAGAGGCCTATGCCTCAGAGACAAAGATGATAAATCAAATATTCACTACATCTTTATCAAGAGAGCAAAGTATCAGAAAGGAATAAATGAGTTTCTTCTAACAAGCGACCACACCTAAAGTGACCAGGACTGAACCAGGCAGAGCCCAGCAACTATTGTCTGGTTTCGAACCTGCCATTTCTTTCTAAACTGGCAGAGAGACTAGTTAACAATCGGTTGGTCCATTACCTGAATGAGAATGGTCTTTTGCCAAAGAACCAATCCGCCCATCGTAAGGGGCACTTGACAGAAATGGCAGTTCTATGGATCGTTAATGACCTGATTGAATCGGTGGCCAGTGGTCAATTGGCACTCATCTGTCTTCTCAACCTCTCAGCCGCCTTTGACACAGTCGACCATGGGATCCTACACGGACAACTCGGCGGTCCTACAGACTTATGGGGCAGCCTCAGCATGGATCCGCAACAACCTAGTGGACAGATCGCAGTCGGTCAGCTGGATGGGTCGCACGTCGACCCCCCAACCAGGTGCAATGCGGCATTCCTCAGGTATCAGTCCTGGGACCACTACTATTTATCCTCTACACCGCCGACATGGACCGTATTATAGAAAAACAAGGATTCACCATGCATGCCTATGCAGATGATGTGCAGGCATACTCATCATGTCAACCATAGGAAGCTGGAGTCCTTCGCACACGAGTTGAGGCCTGCATTGCAGCAGTAAGGGTATGGTTGAACCTGGCAAAAACCGAATTCCTCTGGCTTACCACTCCATGGAAATGTCACCTCATGATCGCTCCGACTTTGTTGTGGAGGTAGTTGTCATACCACCTAGTAGACAGTTGCGCCTACTGGGTGTACTCCTCAACGAGTCACTCACATTTGATGGACATCTGAATAACATCATCCGATCAAGCTACTGTCACTTGCGTCGGATTAGACAAGTGCATCGCTATCTGCCTACCTCAGCTGCGACAGACCTCGTCCGAGCACTAGAGGTCGCTTGCGTCGACTACTGTAATAGCGTTCTTTACAGCGTCCCACAGAGTCAACTCAGTCGACTACAGGCGGTACTGAATGTCTCGGCCCGCCTTATCTTTCGTTCCAGATGGAGAGTACACATCACTCCTCTCCTGAGGGACCCATTGCACTGGCTAAGGATCCCCGAACGGGTAGTGTTCAAGCGATCTTGGCTCATGTACTGCATCCTAAACGACTCTCATTGCCCAACAAACCTGTCCAAGCTGATCGTGAGAACAACGGCAATCGAATGTCGTTCTCTACTTCGATTGGGACACAGTAATCAACTGGTTGTCCCTCCTCCTCTCAGGACAGTGGGTCTCAGAGACAGATCCTGCCTGCCGGTGTGGGCTTCCTGCTCTGTGGAATTCACTCCCAAAGACAGTGACAACTGAGGCACTCTCTGATCGGTTCTGGAAACAGTTGAAGACACATTTGTTGAATAGCTCATTTTTGTAAAGCGCTCTTGACTTTGCTTCAAATACATGCTTACTGCGCTTAAGAAATTGTCTTGTATAATAATAATAATGATAATGATAATAATAATAATAATAATAATAATAATAATAATAATAATAAGCACCTTTTTAGGAGTACAACTTGTCAGAAGACATGGAATCATCACAGTTCAAACTTACTCCTTAGATTTAGCAGAGTTCACAAATAAATTGTTCTCGCGCTTCTTCTCTTCCAGATCATCATTCAAAAGTCCTTTGTCATTCGACAGCACAATATGTATGCTTACTAGCGCTGTTACATTTGGTTCTAAAGAAAGGAAAAATGCAATTTATAAATGTAAGATGGAGAAGCCCTGAAATCAAAATCAAATCTAAATAGAATTACAGCAATTTTGAGGCTTCTGGTCGTAGTTGAATGGAATTTTATGATGCTGAACTGGAGTTCCCTTGGTTCTAAGTGAGCAGCCTTTCGAGTAGCATTTGCAGGACCTTATTCTTTCAATCTCCAGGTAGACCAGGTAGATATTCAATGATTGAGGACATAAAATGATAAAGGGATACTAAATCTGACCTTTATAACAATTTTTAAAGTTTTCTTAGCTGCTACACTTCAAAATCAATAGTATTTAAAAGTATTTAAAATATTTTAAAGTAATGCATTGCCAAACTAAAATAAATGGCCTCCAGGATTGAATATTTAAAAATTTTAATGAATTTTAAAGGGGCTAAAGGAATGCAAGCATAAAACAACACAAATCACAAGGTCAATGTTCATTGAGGCATGTTTGTAAGTTGCTACTCACTACTACTACTACTACTACTACTACTACTACTACTACTACCACTACCACTACTACTACTACCAACTTTGACATGAAACCAAATTTAAGTGTAGCTATATAGTTAGGCCTGTCATGCTGCGACTGAGTATTAAAAATTGAAGTTTGACTTTGATATCTCACAATATGGCCACCTTACATGCAAATGAGATGAAACAAGCAGAAAGGTGGAGAAATATGTGCTGTACACATGTGACAATCTTGATAGAAATATATCTAGGAATTTTTAAGAAATCATAGTTTTTCTGCTGGGGGTTTTTCAGAGACACCCTGTAGATGTTTTAACCATGTTTTGGAAACTATTTTCAAATCTGTGTTCATCACTAGTTTAGTGTATCAAAATAACAAATATTCCTTACCACAATGGAGATGACTTTCATTATCTGATGCACGTGTTCCAGTTATCTCTTTTCCACGATCATCAACACACCAGCACTCAGAAGTCAACTGATGGCACTGCATTGGGCTAAAAGATCCATTAGCCTCACATTCTGGGACAAATTGCTTTGTCAAGTTCATCATCCTTGTTCGTTTGTCACCCCTTTTCATATAAGCCATCTCTTGAGCAAGATGACACAATGATTTTGCTGTGACACAATTTTAAAATAAAAGACAGCATCAAATAAAATATCAATAAACCCTGACAGATGATAAACAAACATTAAGACTTGTAACTCAGTTTTCTTTGGAGTAAATCTCTAACAGATTCAAGCTCAGAAAATTAAGCATCCTAATAAACAGAAGAACGCATAATACTTACGAGCACAGTAATATTTGGAATTCCTGGTCTGACAAACTTGCCCAACATCACAAAAAAGCTCCTGTTAAAAACATTCATAGAACAACATAAAGATGCTAAAATTAAAATAAATAGGCCCCAATGGCAATGCCTTACACAAAAATGCCTTTAATAATATGAACTAATATGGATGCTTTTTAAATGGCACAGTAGTACTTTTAGGAAAAAGGCAAAAGTTCAGATAAAATTGATAATACAACTTTTGCAGTATGACAGTATCGACTGTTATAAATGCAATATCATAGCAATGTACAGCTCCTGTGCTAGTCTGCTATATGGGCAAAGCCCTATCATATTGATTTGTCCTGTAGTGTGTAATGTAAAAATCTCACAGTTTGTTAAAGAAAAGTACCGGTAAGTGGTATGCACAAACTGCTGCGGCTAAAGTTCAGTCAAATTTTTGAAACTCAATATAAAAATATATTCATTAGCCAATGACGTTTGAAACATCTGTGGCTGATGTATTTGCTATACCTTAATGTGTATCAGAATGTTTAAATTGATTCCTTCTCTTGCTCTTGAACATATCCATTAAGCTAAATATGCTATTTAGAGTCTGCACTGAATGTCAGACACGTTCTTCCTATATCAGTCAGCTTTGTCAGACCTTGAAACTGTTCACAATAAAGCACAACCATGAACTCTTAAGTGAAGTTGCTGTTGGTTTTCATTTCAGACCTTTATTTTGGGTCATTTCTATCACTGGCTTTCTGTTTTTAAAATTTTTAATCAACATTAGGAACTGCATGCCTTGCACAAATCATTAAATAAAAAACATTTTGGCTATAGTCTGGACCAGAAGTTAGTAAATGTATGTATCCATTACAAACTCATACGAAAGTGTGAAGAGTTGTGTGGAATCATCTTTACTTTATCAGTAAGTACATGTTATTAAAACGATGAAAAATTTCAGGGTAGAATCTGTGTGCTCCATTTTTTCCTTTGTGCATTAACCTTCTGACCTTTGTGCATGCACATGAGCACAGCTTAGAAGGGAACACTGATAGGTCTATCAAGTCGCCATCACATTCATGAATTAATAGTTGCAAATGTTTTTGATATGCCACTGAGACATCCAGTGGGCCACAAATAAAGCCGTTTCAGATATTTGCATCTACATGAGGTTTTACAAACAAAGATGGATATACATATGGAATAACAGTTCTTTTTGTTGTAGAAATGCTTGAACCAGTTAAAGCTGACCTACTTGCATTCACTCACAATCTGTTCACCAACCTCATGATGATTATAAGGAAATGGCATTGCTGAAAATGCTGAATGACTTGTACAGCACAGCCAATGCTGGTCATCGAACTGCCCTACTGCAACTGGACCCATCAGCCGCCTTTGACACAGTTGATATTAATACTTTGCTGTGCAGGCTTCACTACACTTTTGGCATCTCCAGTCTGCCTCTCAACTGGATAGCGTCGTACCTCACTTGCCGCACTCAGACAGTACGTGTTGGCAGAAGTCATCGACAGAGTGCTGTGAATTTGGTGTCCCACAAGGCTCCGTACTCGGACCGCTTCCATTCATATTGTACATGGCACCGGTGACACAAATTGCAGCTTCATTCGGAGTGAACATAGCACAGTATGCCGATGACACACAATTGTACATCACGCTCATTAACTACAAAGCAAAGTTGACCCTGGACAACTGTTTTCGTGCTGTTCACCTCTGGCCTGAAGCAATGGATTGTCGCTGAATCCAGACAAGACAGAAGCTATTGTTGTTGGAACTAGCTCGTGGCAGCGCACAGATGGCAGGATATCATCTGTTGTGATCGGCACCCATTGCATTAAAACAAAAAGCAAAATCCGCAGTCTGGGTGTAACCATCAACAACACATTGTCATTTGACGGCCATGCTGACACAATCTGCAAGTCAACATATTTCCATATCCGGGCTCTAAGACACATCCGTAACAGCATAGATTTTGATTCAGCTGCCTCATTAGCCTGTTCCATGGTTAGCAGTAGACTAGACTACTGCAACTCTTTTCTTTACGGCACCTCAGGAAAAAACTTACAAAAACTGCAATGGGTGCAGACATCACTGGCCAGGACCGTTTGCAAAGTGCACCAAACAGAACACATCACACCAATCCTTGCTTGTCTCCACTGGCCACCAGTATAGTATCCAATACAAGATTGCGCTAATCACTTTTAAGACAATTACAACACAACAGCCCAGCTACCTGGCAGGTGTCATCCAAGTGCAGGAACCATCCAGACTACTGAGATCAAGAGGTGTTAACAAACTGCTACAGCGGCACACTTGCCTTTCTCTCACTGACCGTTCCTTCGCCAACGCTGCTCCATCTGTTTGGAACAATCTACCAAAATTTGTCACTTCGGACTTAACTGTTCTTTGGTTGCTTTTAAATGCCGATTGAAAATTGTACTCTGCAGTTTGGCCTACACTGTTTAGGACATGTGACTCGCCCCACACTTCTGATTCTTCACCTACTGAATGACTTAATGTGCATTAACAAACAAGTAATAATAATAATAATAAGGAGCTGCTGCAGTTAGTGTTGTTGCTCCTTGGTGAACTTCCACCACAGTTCACCAGCATTTATTCTCAAAAAGTATAATTATCATGGTGCACACTGGATGTCAAAGTTGATATATTATATCAAGATATTTTTGTCCAGATCACAGTTCAATATGATGCCTTGAGAAGCTTGAGGTCTGTGCCAGTCTAATGTGCTTGTCATCACAGTTTATTTTCAAGATCAATATCTTCTGTTCTTCATTGACATGTCAATACTGTCAACAGCACCTTGTCCAGTTTCTTATGCTGCCAATTCCTTTCTGCAGCTCCAAGTCATGGTCTTAAACTGCTGAAGCAGCTCCATTCTGAGTTTTATCAATGTCCTGTGCTCGATTTCTGCACTATGGTCATTGTGATTACTGTGGGGACTGCAGTCTGTAATTTTTGAAAAGCCAGCACTGTTCTCTGAGCTATCTCCGATCAATTTAAACATTTCAATCAATCACCATTGCTGTGTCTGGTCGGCAGTGTTGTAATAAATACTTCACTGAAGTATTGAAATACTTTCATAAATACTTGGTTCTCAGGTAGTATTTAAATAGTATTTAAATACTCAAATACCGAGGTAAGTATTTAAATACTGGCAAATAAGTTTTAAATACTTTTTAAAAATACTTGATAATGTATTTGACATATGATTCGCCACAACCGTATTTTTGTGTAAAGAAATGTTAGTTAAAATTATTTCTAACAATGTCAATGTAGGCCCACTTAATGTTCAACTTTCTAAAACCACCAGTAAAGAAAATGTAAAAACGACTGACGAAATAATAGAAAGTCGTGCATGTGAAAATTGCAATAAATCAAAAGTATTCAAATTTCTTAAATATATCCAAATACTGTATGGCATTTAAATACTATTTAAATACTTAATTTTGGATGGGTATTTCAATACTTTCTTAAATACTGGACAAAGTATTTAAATAGTATTTAAATACTTTACAAACTGCTGGTTGGCCACCTTGTCTTGCTCATCTTTCTGTTTTTTTTGACTATTCAGACTACATCGGGCAACAGTCATCCTGGTCTTTCCTTGGAATTTCATATCCCATCGAAGTTTTGCGATGGAATATTCTTTCACTGGAGACTGCCTCTCAGGAATTTGCCAATTTACCATTTGACTTTGCCACATAGAGAATTCTTTCCGCTATCCATATGGACTGTCAACATCATTTTCTTATGGGCTTGAATGACTCGTCAGTGTTGTGAAAATTTTATTTGCGTGAGATTGGGTTATGCATAACTCAAATGTAACTCAACTATGCATAACTCAAATAACTCAAGGGTTCACCGCTGGATTTCATCAAGGCAGCTCAGCTGACTCATTTGTACCATCTAAGTGAATTTTCAAGATCAACATCTTGGCATGTCAATATTGTCAACAGTGCCTTGACTTTGCTAATTTTACAGAGCTAAATAAATCATCTTAAATAAATAAATATACACCTGCAAAATGCATTGCAAATATACAGGTGTGAATAACTATTGGGCTATGTTTGATTCACAAAAACATATTCAGGCTTATAAGCGTATACCTGAACATGCATCAAATAAGACATACATGCTTCAAAATTTTATTGAAAGAATGTTACTATCAGCTTACTAACATCACATGAAGACTGCTCAATGGAAGTATCAACACAAATGCATGTATCGCATCCACGGTCATTCTTCTGATATCCATTCACACAGGCGTCCTTACACATTACCATTGGACACGATGAAGAATGATCATCATGAACTTTTTCCTGAATAGTAGTTTCTGCTTGACAAGTACAAGTCATGCAACCTTCATCGTTGTGTGCATAGCCATTAGGACAATAATTGGCACACATTGGTTCTGGGCAGTTACGTCTGTGAGCTAAAATAAATGCATAACCATACATACCATTGGTAGTTCAACATGATCCAAAAGATTCAGGACAGTATTGTCAAAATCAGACACATATCTATTAAGAACTTAATGATAGTTAATGAGTATTTGCCAAATAATTAGTACTTAACAAACGAAACTGCAAAAATGGAATCAACATTCTGTGCTAAATAAGTCTTTAAAAATGTTGCCATTTTTATATATTTTACTAACATTTCATCAATCAATGGTAATGAAAATATACATTTTATATAGCATCTCTCATATGGAACACAGATACAACACTTAAGAAGAGACAGGTCTTGAGGTACGATAGCAGAGTACTATAAGTAGTATTTGTTTTCAGTGCAACTTGAACTAAAATTGATGTAATTTTCAAACTGAAATTGAATAATTAGCTGATAAGCAATATCAGTTGATAACCTACTCAAGTCATATATACAAAGAGTAAGGCATTCAGAGTAATGCTAACATCACAATATTTTAGACAGTACTGATTTTCTTATTTGATAAGCAGCCATCCAGCTCAATTAACAAAATAAAACTAAAATTAGCTCAAACAATTAATTAAACTTACGAATGCACCTTGCTGATAACTTGACACATGATTTAATATCCTTACATTCATCCCAGTGGCAGACATAACCGTCAGTACAACTGACACCCTGGCACCAAGAAATGGAACAGCAATCAAATATTGACACAAAATAATATCCTAATATGGCAAAGCACACACTAACATTTAATCAAACAAAATGAAGTCAATGTAGTTCTCTCCATAATATCAAGTGTTCATGTCTTTTACCATCCATGGCTTTCGTTGATGTAAGATAAGCACTTATTGTCAAGATCTATGACATGGATTATGACAATAAGATCACAAAATTACCGGTAATCAACTATTGTGTTATGTTCTGTTCTTCAGCCATCCCCGATGCGAGGTTGGGCTACACTATGCATCATCTCTCTCTCTCTCTCTCTCTCTCTCTCTCTCTCTCTCTCTCTCTCTGTCATCTCTGACTTTGTGTGACATTATGGACTTAGATGTGCCATCCTTTTCTGTCCTTGACCGCATTTCTCAGTTCCTCGATGTTCATTGCTTCCATAATGTTATCCATCCATCTTGTCTTTTGCCTTCCTCTTTATCTTTTCCCCTCAACAGCTGCTCGCATCAATGATTTCTCCAATGAAAATCACATCTTCTCATAATATGCCCAAAAAACTCCAGGTTTTGTTTTTTTGATTATATAGGCAATATAAATACTTCCTGTAAGCATAGGTCAAATTCACTTAGTTGCATTCTCCACCAACCTGCTATTTGGCCTTCAACCTGAGGTATTGCAGCTAAGCTGGTTGTACTGCAATTATGTCCAAATTTCAGGCAAGGTAGCTGAGAAGCCTGCAACTGCACCCATAGCATTAATTAATCTCAACAAGTTTTCAACTGACATCAATCAACAATGGACTAAGCCATTGCCAATGGAGTCTCAGTATGGCACTGATTCACCACAGCCTGCAGCCATTTATCTGATAGTGAAATGAATGGTGTGAAATAAACTGTCTGTGAAAAATAAAATGAAAAAGTTTGTGGTCACTCATAGTCATAACAATGAATGGGCTCAAAAGGTCATGAGCTGTTAATATGGCATAACTATATAGGGTCAATTCCATCGTTAGGGACGGGACATTTGCACAAAAAAAGACACCTTAACCTACAAAATTTTTGATGATAGTAACTGGATATAAATCATTAGCAAGGTTTATCTCAATGGTGACCTCTGAGACAGTATAAAAACCAATCTTGAATTCTCTGTTCATAAAATTAGTTTTGCAGCTACTCGTTGAAGTATGCGTTAGGGACGGGACAGACTGTGGACATGATTTTTACGGGTGTCTCGCATAAACTAGAAACTCTGCAAATTTTGTCATTCTGAACTAAAAATTGGTAGTCCAACCCCTCAAGCTGACTTCCAAGATATCATGAACATGACATTTCATCCTTCAATGCCATCATAGTCATTACAGATATCTGTTTCGGCGTTAGGACGGGACACTTTTCGTTAGGGACGGGACATCGTGCAAAATGACATTTGAAATAACCTCAAATAGGGGTATCGTTCATTTTATCTAGCATTTTCTCATATATGTTAGGACAAAATTAGTTTAAAAACACTGAATTTAAAAGAATGTAGACCATTTTTGCAGATTGATGCAATAAGTAAGTAAGTAAAATCTAATGATTTCTGTAGCGCCTTGAAAGCAGCATAATCATAGCTGCTTATTCTTAGGCGCTCAGCCTTTCTTAAAATAGCTATGGGGAAGGTATATGATCAGCCAGGCAATAGTCAACATCCAAAGGGCAGTGAGGCTAGGTTGTTAGAGCTATGGAGGAAGTGATTTTAGAAAAAGGAATACTGTAAATACTGTAATGAACAGTCTTAAAAATTTAATACTGTTCAAAACATTAGCACTTCATACAATAAGAAGTTATGAATACTGAACTAAATACTGTTTTCTAATAAATGTAATATACTGTTTTCAAACAATTCTATCAACTTATAGAACTAGCTCTTTTAAGCTCATAGTTTCCGTTCCGTTCAACACATTATTTCTTCAAAACAGTTTTCATGAGTTTGTTAACACGATCTGTTTCATCTTGCGGGAAAGTGTACAGCCCACGCTGGTTAACAAGGCTCAGTATAAATTCCAGCACACAGAGAATTTCACATGGAGGCAGCTCAGCGACTTGTTCTTTGACGGCCACATGAACCTGTTTCTGGACTTTTGACACATGAAACTGATGGCAATTTTGTTTGTCTCTTGGTTGACACCATGGACCAAGCCGGGCCACCACACATCATCATAGATGCCAGCAATATATGTAGAACCTGGTACAATGTCTGACAGCTGGATGCCACTGTTTTGTGATGTAAGTGTCCGAAAGGCAGGCTCTGAAATCACTGTTTCACTGTCTGATTTTTTAACAGTATCATTGCATGATGCAGCTGCAAAGTGATGAGTGACATGAAGATCTGAGGTAGCATATGTCTTAAAGCTGATGGCCATTGAGTCTGAGAGTATTTCCAGTGAATGCGTATTCTGTGTGCCCGGTATGCTGCATGCTGACAACCACAGTCTTTCGAGATCGTGTTTCTCTGAAAACATTTTGATGCCATCCTTCGAAACCATCAGCACATTGATCTTTGGACAACGCAACTTTGCAACAGTTCAGAATGTCGCTGCATCATTTATACCAGCTTCACGCCTGCTACTGACTTGAGCTGCTACCATTCTTTTTACTGTTACCCCTATGCCATCTACTGCACCTTTGTCATTTCCAGGAAATGTGGATGTTGCACAATGCTGGGAGTTTGACACAAATAAAACTAAAGATGTATTTGTTCTTGAATTGTGATGCTGCCCCATTAGTGAAGATGTGAACATTCTTAAGTGCTGGATACTTTTCTCACACAGACAAATGAATTACCACACAAACAACACAATTACCACAGTGAATATAGAACTTAGCAATGCATATCTAAAATTGTCCCGTCCCTAACGTCCCGTCCCAAACGCATCAAATGTCCCGTCCCTAACGCTGTATCTTCAAAACTAAGTGCTTATAGGGTTTCAAATTTATCACAGTTGTTCTGGATGGTATTTCAGCATTGTGCACAAAAACTGTGACAAATATAATAACAGATGATTCTTGTGGTTAAACTTGCTGCGAAAAAATGTTAGGGGACGGGACAAAGCCAAATTGTATTATAAATGTCATGTCTTTGAAAATTTGCTGTGACAAATATATTACAATTTTAAGCATAGTGTTTGCAGTTTCATGAGGGAAATATATCAGGCTATTGAATAACATTACATTTTTTAGACATATTTATAAGTGTTTGTATCATTTTTTAAATGTCGGATACTTTGGCAATTGTGCTTTTATGCAGTTGCGAAAATGGACTTTTGGGAGGTCATAAACAAACCAAGATAAAAACAAAACCGCTTAAAAAAATTCAGAAAACTCTTTTGAACAGTAAACTAGAGATATTGTACATAATGGAAACCTACAGATTCTAATGCTATCTTTACTTTTTATTTTTCTTGTTTATGTCCCTGTTCTCATGGAATTGCCCATAGGACCACAATTTGCCCTATTTTTACATGATTGTATCGAGTTACACAACTTCTTGAACCCTAACTCTAACTATGATTACAACTCAGACCAGAGTTGTCATGATTCAATTTGCTTTTTGATTTGCCAATTTCCAAATACTATTTTATCAAATTTTCTGCTACTATTTTCACCTATAAAAAATGTATAATGATTCAGAAATCTGCTATAATACATGTGCTGATCACCATCTTCGTCATGTGTTGCATATTGCTACATTGGAAACCATGGATTTCCACTCTTCTCTGTTTCTGGTTTTTCTTATAAGTTTGATGCTATCTTTAGCTCTTGTTGCTTCTCTTAGACAGTCAGTATACTTTATTCTTTGTCTTGCTCTTGCTCTTTTCCCTTTTATTTTTCCTGTTATGATTAGATTTTCCAATCCATCCTTACTTATTAGATGTCCTAAAAATTCCAACTGTTGCTTTCTTATGGTTTTTAGCCATTTTCTTTTTACACACCAGAAGCTTTTAGAACATCCTCAATGGTTAGTTTTTCTGTTCATAAATTTTTTTGCATACATCTGAGAAACCACATCTCTGCAGCTTCCAGTTTCCTTTATTTTGGTAATTACAAAAAAGAAATAGCTCCTAGGTGTAGACTACAATACAGGGGGGATAGAAATGAAACAGGTAACACCGTTCAAATATCTAGGAAGCATTTCCACAAGCGAGGGAAGGAGTGAAAAAGACATTGAAACCAGAATAGGAATGGCAAAGACAGTCTTCACACAGCTTTAAAAATCCTCACAAATAAACACATTATAACAACAATAACACAGATCAGGATTCTTCAAAGCTATGTTTGGGCAGTTCTGATGTATAGATCAGAAACATGGACGTTGACAAAAGCAACAGAAAGGAAACTGGATGCTGCAGAGATGTGGTTTCTCAGACATAAGGTTGTTAAAACCGCTGGTTTTAAAGGACCGGTTAACCGTTCAAAAAAGACTGGTTAACCGGTTGTTATCGGCAGCCTGGTGTTGTGCCTACATCAAAGCACTTTGATGTTGCCGGCGCTGGGGCCGGCGTCCTGTGCGGCTACATCAAAGCGCTTTGATGTTGCCGGCGCTGGGGCCGGCGTCCTGTGCGGCTACATCAAAGCGCTTTGATGTTGCCGACATTGGAGCCAGCATCCTGTGCGGCTACATCAAAGTGCTTTGATGTCGCCAGCGTCCTGTGCGGCTACATCAAAGTGCTTTGATGTTGCCGGTGCTTATGCCGGTGTCATGTGGCCTACATCAAAGCCTTTTGATGTTTTCAAATTGAAATTATGGTTAACTGGTCAAGGTTAAAAGGACAGGTCCTTGCTCCTAGGTCCGGTTAACAACCGTTAACAACCTTACTCAGACATAAGCAAAAAATTTCATGACAGAAAAAATAACCAATAAGAAAGTTAGTACATAATTAAGATGAAATCATATATGAAACAGGGTACGAATATACATATTCCATCCAAAATTGGGGGTTCAGCTCCATTAGAGTATGAGACTCATAAAATATAAATGGTACCTCTTAAAAAGATTACAGATAAGTTCTTTTCTAACCTAACCATTGTTCTAGAAAGATCAATAAATAAGACATGGCTTGATATAAATTAATATTGCAATGAAGAGCTGGACTTCTTCATACTAGCTGGCCAAGATCAAAAACCAATGCTCACAATTTCTTCATTAAAAGAAAGATAACCATATTCAGATTACCTCAAGACTTTACTCAAAACTTATGAAACAGATATGTCTCTTCCATGCTATGGTTGACAACTAATATGGCTTAAACTATGTTAGAACATCAGCATCTGATCTAATTTTTAGACTAGACAGCAACGGCAGTTCTCTAAAAATTATATTGCTCACAAAAGCCCAAAGACAATTATAATCTCAAAAGATGTTACACTCTCAGGTATACTAAATTCATGGATAGACAAGATGATGGATAGACAAGATGAGTATCATGTCTTGTTTAGGTTCTTCCATATTTGGTCTCTAAGCAAATGGTGTTGGCAGGCAATTTCTGAGAAATCTTACAATTTTTACATTTCAATTTGCACAAATTCTTCACTTGTATGTGATGAAAATGGATATAAAGAAAGTAACAGCTGTTACAGTATTTCAAAAAGTAAAAGTTAATATTGATTTAAAATTGAATTTTTCTTGAAACTCATGTAAGAGACATTAACAAAATGTGCATATACAGTCACCTGGGGTGGGGCCCGGCCCAAGCTTGAAGCTAGTGCTTTGAGGCCTGCTCGGCCCAAAGCCTGTACCTTGCAGCCTGGCCCGAGGTACGGGCGGGGCTGCAAGGTAATTTCATAAAAGAATAATCTGCTAACACGATATTAAATACAATATTCATTTGTAAACTCAAAATCAAATAATTTTCTTTAATTATATTTAAAAATTATTTTCTTTTTTTCTTAACTGTTCCCTAATTACAATTTGTTTAACAGCTGAGTTGTAGCTATTGTATAATTGTCAATAAAGCATTAATATTTTGTTGCTGTTAGGAAAAGAAGAGGAAAAGGCAAGACTAAAGAAATATAAACTTGAATTTATTAAAGAAATATTGTTAGCGCCTAGCCCGTACATTTTGCACCCGTAGCCCGTACCTCGAGGCCCATAGCCCGTACCCAGGCGCCCGGCCCGGTACGGGCTACACCCCAGACAGTCACATAATAGAGCTAAATTATACAAGTGTATATGAGTTTCATTTGAACAGAAAAACTTTAATGCTAAAACTTAATCAAAAATTTTTACTTTTTATAAGAGTAAATCAAAATCAAAAATATTTTATAATTTTTTGGATATTATGTTTAATCAAAAATATTTTATACTTTTTTGGATATTATGATCAAAGGTTCCTCAATATTCATAAAAAAATTTCTTTATATGGCTTGCAAAATTTGGTAAACTGAAACATATTGACTGGACACTGTCACTATGTGGTGCAGCCTCTCTGAATTCAACCTTCTATTTGCATTTCAGAACAGAAAGCTACAAACATTACCCTTACCTTTGCACAGCCAACTGGCACATAGTGACAAATGCACATGACATGATAGGTATCATATATGATAATCAAGCTTGTATTATTCAGAATATTGCAACAAAATTTGGAAATGAGACGTTTGTCCAAAAATGTGCTACACACTAGTAAATAATACTAAATAGCACCAAAAGTTCAGCAATTTATTTATTTAGTCGACCAATTGCAAGTTTTGCTTCGCAATTTATTTTTTTGTTTTTTCTGTTAAATTCAACATTAAAACATGAAATTATTCAAATGGTTCTACTCTACCATTCACCTCAATATGAGTTATGAGTAATATGAGTTATGATTTCTGAGCCAAATTGGTTCTTATGAGAACAGTCTATTAATTCAACTGATTCTTATTTATAAAATTTAAACTGTTTCTTAAAGCCAGCTTGTAGCACAGCACAGGATTTTCAGCTTTACAGCTCTAAAAATGGAAAATAATAGGCTTTCCAAAAACAAATTGCAAATCTGCAGACAGAAAAGTGGATGTGGCACCCAATGTTTGAAGCATCATAATTCCAGATAAAGCTAAGCTGTAAAGCTGAAACTTGAGATGTGTTCATTTCGAATCATGAGGTAGTTCTAAGAAGTTTTAGACAAATCTTAGTACTGAACACCATAAAGCTGTTGCAATTGGCATGGAATGAACCTGCCAGCAACAGTTAGCAATAAACTAAGTGGTAGTGTTAAATAAGATAATAAATACTTTAAATCCTATTTCCAAAAATACAAAGTTACATAAATAAGGCAACAATGAATGTCTGGTCTGACATAATTTTTTAAAAAATACATTTGTAGGGCAGTCTAAAATAGATAGGCACATGTTTCCAAATTTTATTGCTAGTAAATAAAATGAAAGATACCTGACAAGGGTCTTCAAGACATTTACAGATAGGACATCCATTAGCATCTGTTTGGAAGCCATAGTCACAATCTGTTGAACATATAGGGCGCTTACATCTCACCAATGGCACAGTATCATCATAGTCTTCAGCCCAATCAGAAACTTCTTCAGCATTCACATTCTCTGTTGATTCATGACCATCAGGTCTTCCTAATAAAGGCTTCTCAGTTGGTTCATGACCATCGGGTCTTCCTAATAAAGGCTTCTCAGTTGGCTCATGACCATCGGGTCTTCCTAATAAAGGCTTCTCAGTTGGCTCATGACCATCAGGTCTTCCAATCAATGGTTTTTCACTAAATGATTCATTCACAGAAAATGATCTGCCATCATGACCCTTAATATTCTCATTCTCATCCAATAAGAAATCTTCAAATTGTCCAAATGCTGCAACAAACAAGCAATTAATACACAAGCATGCTAATTACAATTAGTATAACAGTTATAAAACTGTTATACTAATTGTTTAAATAGAAAATAGAACACATACAAAATAAATCAATAAGAAATGCTCCTGCCTGCTTATTGATTGCTTATGCATGTGTAACAAGAATATTTTCAACATACAAAGACTACTGCTAAACCCATTTTATGCTTTGACTGCATGAGCACATTTATCACAGAAAAAAACCAAAATCCAAAAGTATGACTTTCATTTGTCTCTGACATATTGTGACATAATGGATTCTGATGTGCTCCTCAGTCTTCAACTGCTTTTGTCCATGCCTCTATGTTTATGCCAATTGTTACCACAGTGCTACCAATCTAACTTGTCTTTTGCCAACCTCTTTTTCTTCCCTTCAACAAATGCTAACATTAATAACATTTCCAGAGTCGTATTGCCCCATACTGTGCCCAAAAATTCCAGTTTAAAAAAATCAGTCCTTCCAGAGCATTACTCAGCTTGGTTTCTGCAATCACCACTTGGTTTATTCTCCGAACAGTCCATGAGATTCTTAGAATTTTTCTCTAGCACTGCATTTCAAATGCATCGATTAACCTAAGATCATTTCCCTGAAGAGCCAAGGTCTCTCATTATAGGGAATACCACTGTCCTCACTATGAGGGCTCTTGTTCCTTTTCTGATGTCATTGCACTCTTGGATGAGCCGTTTAATTTCTAATCTGACATCTCCAATCTGATTTATGCTTGCTCTCAGATGTCTGAAATCTGTGACTAACTCCATCTTTTGCCCATCAAATATCCAGCTGCCAACCTGCCCAGATGCCATTACTTTGGTTTTCGATGTTTAACCCTTTACCCGTTCATTTATTTTTTATGGAATGTAAAATGGACGAGTATTCTCGAGGCAACAGGAAAAGGCAGTCTGAATCAAGTTTTACAGTATTTATTAATTATTCTAAATACAGAATTTTTTAAGTATACGTGAAATATTAAATTTCACCATAAGATGAATTAAATATGCACAATTATGGACACTTACATTTTCCAATTAAAGTGACAAAACATAAAATCAAAGTCACAGACATCTGATCCATTACTTTCTCTACAAAACATAGTGTATATCTAATTAATATAATTTTTCAAAAAAAAGTTAAATAAATAATTTAAGCAACAAACATTCCATATAATTTCCATATGACTACAATTTGTTGGTAGAGGTAGAGACGAGCGGCGTAACCGAAAGTAGTCCATAAGCACTGAGAGAAATTCCGTTGAAAAAGTTAGGGTTAGGGTCTGGGTTATGGTCAGCGTTATGGCTAGGGTTAACTCTAACTCTAACCCATACTGATACGTACTGATACATTACGGGTTGCGTAATGATACCGTATGCTGCTCATCTCCACTTCTACCAATTTGTCAATGCTTCACATTTGCAAATTTATATATATATATATATATATATATATATATATATATAATGTGTCCCTCTATCCTATCATTAAATAACATTTAAATTAAAAACTTTTACTTATTATTAGATTTCAGCTTCTCTTGCTTAAGGATTACCCAAGATATCAACCTAAACATTCTGTGACGAAACTTTTCAGAATCTCTAATTAATCCGAATTTTTTAATATATTTTGTAATTATAACTGTGCCAATTTCTGCCAAAGACAATTTTCTGCAACTCCAGTTGTAACATAAACACGTTAGCAGACAACCAGATAAAGTTCGTCTTCCTAGCAAAGTTACGCCAAATTCTTTGTCAACCAACAGTTTTACTTGCTATCAAATGAATGTCCACTTCACAAAACGATTCCTAACAACTGAAATTTTAATTAAGACTAAAAAATTGGACCAGTTTTTAAATGCATCTTGAGAGCAAATGGCGAAATGTTTTGCTGCCGAATCATCTTGAGGGGAGAAAAGTCTACCAACCTCGTCAACAATCGACGCAAATAAAGCAAATGTCGACCGAAGCCGAACAGCAGGCAAGAAGAACCCGGATCCGGACAGAATATTATTCTGTCGGATGTACGATTGTACGACAGCAATCACAGCATGCAAAGAAAAGAATCAGAATAGAATCGTAAAATTATCTAAAAATCAAACTGAAATCTCACACACTTACTCATTCGTCGAATTAAACTATTAAACTGAACAATCAAATGCCACTTGCTTCTGGTAAGAAATTCTAATATAAACAGAGTCGCCGCCAAACGTTTTTAAAAATAAGAAATGTTGAAACGCGTTAAAACTCGCTTTAGCAACATGGGAACTCGCCCTAACTTTTGTGTTATATTCCAGATTCTGAACTCTAATTAATTTTTACCAGCCACAACTAATTTCGATTCTATAACTTGACAAAGTCGCTAAAATAATAATTAATGCAAAATCAAAAACCAAAATGTAAATTAAAAATCTGCTATAAATTCCAACAGAGCTTTCAAAAAAAATAACAAAAATTCTACTGGAAAAATCTTGGACAACCCTTTAAACCATAAATCTAAGGGTTCTACTAAAATATAAAAGCTGCAACAAAGTCAATTACTAATTACAAAGTCACGATTCATAATAGTTTGATTCATCTGAAAGCACGAATTTGTAATTAGTCACGATGCTGCTCTATGATTTACATATTGTTAGACTCGTTTCAAGTGCGCATGCGCGCGCGTGCTATGCCTTTTAAAGTTCACAACTTCCATGGATTTATTATTAGAGGATACGGCATTACGTCATTTCTAACCAGGCTGCGTGAAGCCAGTAGCGCGTAGGCTAAAAATAGCACCTCCATTGTTAGCGGCCATTGTGGTTGAATCGGACGTGGGGGGTAACTGAAAGTTGACAGTTGATGACAAGGAGGGGAGGGGCAGTGTTATTTCTAGGATTTTGAATTTGGTGGGGGGTGTCGGAAAAATGGGGGAGGGAAGTGTCGGAATTTGTAAGTCTCTTCCCGGAAAAAGGCTG
This sequence comes from Metaphire vulgaris, assembly GCA_018105865.1. NCBI lineage: Eukaryota > Metazoa > Annelida > Clitellata > Crassiclitellata > Megascolecidae > Metaphire > Metaphire vulgaris. The sequence continues at coordinate 11,872,534 of CM030837.1, forward strand.
ACAAAAAAGGTCTTCCGACAATAAAAGTTGGGGAAGGGTGTCCTTCATTGGGGGAGGGGTGTTCAGAGCTAATTAGTATCCATTTTGCATTATCACATTACCAAATTTTGGGGGTGTCGACCTCAAATGGGGGGTGGTGGTGTTGAGGGGTGTTAGGAGGGTGTAAAATATCCCTGGGAGGGGTCGAAAATTGCCCAAAAATTGTTGACATAATTAATGGACAGCCCCCATGCCTTATTGAAAACACGATTAATGTCATCCAATAGGCTGTCCACTTGCTATTTTTCAAACACAAATTTCGAACAATAGCATCTTAATCAGTGGCGGCTCAGTGGCGGCTCCACAGGGGGGCCCCGGGGGCGTGCCCCTATTGAGTGCCTGGCCTCCCAGTGGCCCCCTGTTGGGACCCTATACCTAATACTACATACCTGACACCAAACGGTAGGCCCCCATGGTTAGAAGTTGCCACCCCAACTGCCCCCACTTGCCAAATCCTGGAGCCGCCACTGGGCCCAGGGTGGGTCCGTGCCCCCTATTGAGTGCCTGGCCCCCATTGGCCACCCGGTTGGAACCCTATACTTAATACTACATACCTAACAACAAGCGGTAGGACCCCCTGATTAGAAGTTGCCACCCCCCAACACCCCCACCACTTGCCAAATCCTGGAGCCGCCACTAGGCCCAGGGTGGGTCAGTGCCCCTATTGGGTGTCTGGCCCCAGTGGCCTCCCTGTTGGGACCCTATACTTAATACTACATACCTAACAACAAGCGGTAGGCCCCTATGATTAGAAGTTGCCACCCCAACGCCCCCCCCCCACTTGCCAAATCCTGGAACCTCCACTGATCTGAATCTCCATTTTCAATACATACTAATAAAAGATCATTGATAAAACATATCCACAGCTATTCCCCATGGCTCAGCTGATGATTTTTTGGGTCTACCAATGTGGCTGCCGTTTGGGAATTTCCCAAAAAGTTGGCTTCAGCCAAATGACGTAATGCCGTCTCCTCTAATAATAACTCCATGACAACTTCACACCAGTGCAGCTTGCATGCGAATTAATGGAAAATAAAAGTTCAAAATTGAACTGTCGGCGTAGAATAATGTAGCCAAACGGGGGTTGACAAATTCTCATACTTATCGACTTACGATTAATAATAATAAGTGTTTAATCTAGGCCGTTTCCGGGGGAAATTGCCCTTTTCCCCGGAAATTTCAAATTCCCCCGGAAATTTTGACATACCACATGGACTAACAGCAGCCCCTAGCAAAATAGCCCCCGGGTTTGTCAGTTTCCTCGTAGTCTACATTAAACACTGAGTTGTAGTAGTCAGTGGCGGTTCCACGGGGGGGGGGGGCTTCGGGGGTTTGAACACCCCCACTTGCCATCAGGGCCACCCGTGAGATTCGTGCAAAATTGCAGATAAATTTTTGTGGGGGGAGGGGATGGCTTTTTGTGTTACAGTGTTTGTGTACAGTATGTTGATTGGCAATATTTGCGTTCCGTTAATCTTTGAGTTAGTTGAAACTGGATCGTCTTAAATTCATAATGTGAACTGCAATATAATTGTGTATGGTTCACTTTAATACATTTTAAAGTTGACAGTCACCTTGAAATTATTATCTATGCAGTCTTTGCATGGATTCACAGCTGCATTGCATGCATAGCTATTATTACTACAATGCATGTTTATGCGTTGCATTAGCGTCTTTAGTTACTAAAAGTGGAAGTTGTTCAGCTTCAAGGGGGCTTCACCTCTGACTAGGGGATGGGCCCCTGGACCCCACTGGGGGCTCTGCTCCAGACCACCTTTAAAAGTTATTTAATGCACTCATTGCGTGTGGAATAGTAATTCTAACGAATTCTAATGTAAAATTTGTTCAGCTTCAGGGTCATCATTTTTTTGGGCGGGGGGGGCCGTGGTCCCCCAAGAAAATGCCAAAAATAATTTATAATGTATTGATGTGCAAAATATCATAAAATTTGCCAAAAATATAAAAAATTGCAAATTTGCCATAATTGGCCCAAAAACTGCCCCAAATTTGCCAAAATTGCAAAACAGTTGCAAAAAATTGCTTAAAATTTGCAAAAACTGCCTAAAATTTGCCAAACATTTGGCAAGCAATTATCTCGCCCCCAAGAAAAGTGTGAAATGACGCTACTGTTCAGGGTTAGGGTTACCCCTAACCCCCCACTCTCAAACGTCTGGCCCCGCACCTGGTAGTAGTAGTAGTAATGTGATTTAAAGTGGTTTAGGAGGCTTAAGTAAGCCTGTGTGAAAACCTATGTAGTAATCACTATGGTAGTAACCAAGGCTTTTTGCGCCGGAACGTGCAGTGCCCGAGTTTGTGTATTGACATTCTTCCCGGCTCTACAAGCAGACTCATGCTGTTAAACCAATCAGGCATCAGTTCGAAGGTCAGCCAGCCGAATGATAATACGGCTATCAGAGGACAATTTTCTTCACAAATTTGAGGTATGAAGAAAATGTTGAAAGCAAATCCACATATCAAAAACAAGATTTTACATAAGAATCATCAATATGAGCTTTCTTGAAATCAATAATACAATAAAATACATAAGAAAGAAATGTTGTCTACTGTTCTCTTCTGTTATAAAAAAAATCAAACAGGTTTATATTCCAATTTTGTTTCCAGCTTCTTATTGTCAGCAATCTTCCTGGCTGCTTTAAGGAAGTCTTCCTCAATCACATATCCTCGCTCTGCACGTATGGCAAACATACCTGAAGACATAATGAAACCATTTCTGTTATAAAAATTTCATTGTGATCTCAAGCAAGTACTTCTTACAGGTTCGAGATAAGCAGCAAAACCAGTTGACCAACATGAGCTGCTCCAAACACTTGTGAAATCCTGTGGGTCACTCATTAAATGTATCTGCCCAAGTTTTGATACAGTTGTTTGGATAAAACAAATTGTCTACATGGTCAATGTTTAATAAATAAAAATCATGGATGACGTTCTCAAAAATGTTTTATGATATCTTTGTGATAATCATAAGTTTTGCTACTTCCCTCCCACAGTTCATGAAAACTTATGTGTGTCTAGATTTGGACCATGCAAGTCATGCATTACTGCACTGGAGCTGATAGCAATTCAACAATGATTTTTCCTCAACTTCAGATAGCCTTTCCACCATAGTCTGAATTGACCGGTTCTTGTGCAGTTATTTCAATTAATTAGTATTGATGCAAACAGCATAGTAGCAATAATAATGTCAGTGAACTTAGTGATCGCAAATTATATAGACTGCAAAGGCTTCACCGACAATTGTGCGCCCGACAAATGCGTGCTAACTTAAGTGCAATTGACAAAAGCGCATATTTTGACCAAAACACGACTGGGTTCCAGTACAAAAGATGTGCTATAATATATTAAAAATTTTTGGTGCTTTAGTTAGACCAAAAGGATGACTTAGTTTTGGTTAGACATGTTTAAAAATTGTGCTATAAACAAACTGAAAATTCTCCAGATTATTTCTCAGCTAAATAGTCAACTTTCCATCACATTCCTTGATACATGGCACTTGCATCTACTTATAAACAACTCTATAACATCTTGATACCCAAACTATGCCTCGCGCTCCGCCCTACCCTTGCTGGGGCTCGGGGTGCTCCTCAACCACTGGATACATATTTTTCTCCACTGCAGTCGGTAAATAAATTTAAGTTGTCAGCGTGCTAATGTCAGACATGCATTTTACGGGACACAACTGCAAGGAGCAGCAATGTTGAATAATTACATTTGGAACTTTTGCAGACAGGTGTTAAATCAAAGTCAAGTTGTCTATGTAACCTTTTATTAAGTCTTTATTCAGAAACAAAAATCTAAAGCACTTCAGCAGAAAATTTCTTCACTCAGGCCAATACCGTATTTTCACGCCAAATTGCCACTTACGCTTATAGGTCACTCGACGTTTACAGACCGCAGAAATCCAGTAGCATGTAAATATTTTCATAGATAAGCCGCACACGAATATAGGCCGTATGCCTGATGTTGCAGTATCATTATATATATATATATATATATATATATATATATATATATATATATATATATATATATATATACACACACATATATATATATATATACACACACACACACACACACACACACATATATATATGTATACACACACACACGTGGTTATTCCCAACAGAGAAAGAGAGAGACGGAGAGAGAGAAATGGAGAGAGGCAGACGGAGAGAGAGACAGAGGGAGGGAGGGACGGGAGAGGGAAAGACAGAGAGAGTTATTAAACATAAATAAATCTTCTATCTTATCAGCATTCATAAGACAAAAAGAAGAAATTTAATTTAGATCAAGTATTTTGTACAGCCCAGGGCCTGAGAAATAGGTTAAATGAATGATCCAAATTATTTACTGTCTAATCTTGCTTAATAGCTGGATTAATTAAACGGTCCAGAGGCCGTTTCACAACCCTCCCTCAATGGCTTGAGGGACCACCGCCTGTAGTAGGGCCAGCAAAGTGGGTGGGGGAGAAGAGGGTCGCCCCAGTGAAAGCATGAACACACTGGGTTAACTGCCTCATGTCTCTCTCCCTCCCTTCCTCCCTCTCTTTCCCTGTCTCTGTCTCTATCCCTCCCTCCCTCCATCTCTTTCCCTGTCTCTGTCTCCCTCCCCCTCTCTCTCTTCCCAGCCAGAGTCTTTTAGGAAAAATTGGCCAGGCTCTGGATGACTCATTCTCCTAAGTCCTATAACAACCTTTGAGTGGGCTTTGGGCTACTTTCTCAATCAACGGCTGCGGGTTTTGAGAAAAGAAAAGTATACGGGTTTTGAGAAAAGTATATGGCAACAGCGGTGTTGAGACACGGTTAAAATGCTAGTAATAAAGTAAAACAAACTTCTTTTTACACTATTTCTAATTTAAATTATTTTTACAAGCCTCATGCCGTGCTAATTTAGCAGTTATGGTGTTGCTGGATTTATAATTACTGGTAGAATTATTTTATGTTATGGGCCTCCTGCTATTTGTAAAAATGTTTTTGTACAAGCTGCTTACTATTATAGGCTACATCAAAGGGCTCTTCTTGTAAAATCACCTAGAAGCCATGGCAATTTGGCGCGAAAATACGGTAGAACATTAAAAATTTAACTAGAACAATTTTTTCTTTTAATCCCTTTAACGGGCACGACGGATGGGATACGTCAACATTATCTGCATTATTTTGGCCCAAAGTCCGAGACTCGTACAGCAGGCTTCCTAGTCATTCGCCAATAGTGGGGCAACATATCAGATACATTTTATGCTATAAATTGCTTTAGTATCTATCCATTCGATAGATGACACCTTTATTCGTGTCAGAAAGGCTCTATGTGAAGCGTAATATGTACTCTTTGGACCGTTGTGTAGGAAATTTCTTTGAGAAAGCCAAGGGGTCCTCCAGTGTAGAAGTAATATATCTCTACCATATTCATTGATTCATTCTTGGACGATTTCTATAGCGCTGTAACAAGGCTGAGGCCCACAAAAAAAGCACTTTATGTGGTTCGATTTTCAAAATTTTTGATTTATTTAGTTCCTCTTACATCCCCCTACAACGTTGCCACTGACAAACGTGGGGTTACTGATGAAGATTCTTTTCTACGGAGCTTAAAATTTTTTTGGGGTTGTGGTGCTATTTTAGGCCGTAGAGTGGACCCTACCCCAATTTTTTTGCACAGCTGGTTAGAAAGAGCAATAAAAAAGCTAAACAATGGTGTATACTTCATCTTCTTAGCTTTCATATAGCTGGAGATATAGTAAATTTTTTTAAAATACGCTATTTAGTTTTGAATAATTTTCCAGCACTTTAACGATATCTAAAATTTAAATTCCCGGTTAAGATTGTCTTATTATTATCCTGACAAGGCTGATTTTTTATCACCATTGCTATTCTTACTCATGCTAGAGCGAGCAATGGAGAGACTAGAAGAGGAAGAGGAGGGAGGAATAAACATCCAGGAGAAGACACTGAAAGATTTGTGATTTGCTGACGACGTCGATCTCATGTCCTTCACGCAAAGTGGACTACAAAAGATGTTAAATACATTAAATGAAGAGAGTAAAAGGTTAGGTCTGGAAATCAATGTCAAAAAGACAAAAGTCATGGTGGCAGGTAGAGTGGAGGAGCCGATGGTAATCACCTTAGACAGCACCCAGTTGGAAACGGCCGAGCAGTTTGTATATCTGGGAAGCATGGTGTGTGCAGATGGGAATTGTAGTCAGGAGATTAGGAGGATTGGTCTGGCCAGCTCAGCATTGGGTCGCCTTGGCAAACTATGGAGCTCTGGAAAGTAAGGAGAAGAATCAGGATCGACAGTGATGTGATAAACACAATCAAAGAAAGGAAGCTCCAGATGTTTGGTCATGTCAGTCGCATGGAGGAGAAAAGAATTCTGAACGTTGCAATGGAGGGAACAATGGAGGGAACACGCCCTCCTGGAAGGCCCAGAAGACGATGGTTCGACGACATCAGAGAGTGGACGGGATTGAATCTTGGAGAGGCAATACATGCGGCACAAGACTGCGAAAATTGGAAAAGAATCGTTCAGCATGCTACTGGTCTCGACGGTTCCTGAGGGGACTATGAGCTGATGATGATGATGATGATGATGATGAAGGCTGATTTTGCATATGTTTGTTTACTCAAAAGTATTTTTCATCCAATCAGTCAACTCTGGGATCTACTTTTGATATTGTGGATAATTTTAGTGCATCATTTCAATTCACCCCATTTTAATGAGGCCTTTCAATTTATATCTAATGACGAGTGTTACACTCCATAGTGTAGTACTGCTTTGCTGTAGTACCAGTACTACTAAATGCAAGAACACTTATCTCATAAATAAAAATATAGCAGATAGAAGAAAACTTTTACCGGCTTCAGTGCATACGTTTCGCAGATCAGCTCCATTGAAGTCTTCAGACAATTTAACAATTGCTTCCCAATCTAAAAAAAATTAATGCCACTTGGATTACACATAAAAGAAAAAAACATATATACCTCACCTGTAATATTTGTGAAATTCGAAAACTTTCTGGCATATGGTCAAAACAGCAAGCCCGATAAGTCAGATTACAATCTTATCTACTAGCCTTTTATGTCAGACTTTGGTATAAATTTGCAACATAAATTGTGCATGTATAGCCAATTAGTTTTTAAAACAGTAAGTTCCAAAATACTTGGGCACTCATAGATCAGGACTTGTCTACAACAGCAGTCTAGAAATATTTCCCATGAAGGGCCAAAATTCTGAAGCAACATCTTTTCATGGACCACAATAAAAAATCCAGACTAAAAGGTCATTCATTATGTTACATATTCATTCATTCATTCATTCATTCATTCATTCATTTCCAAAAGGCTTATCTTTTAAACTGCATCAAAATTTGCTATCACATTTGCTTTAACCCATTCACCATTTTTTAAAATTTTTTAATCCGTTACCATGGTGGCAATTTATTTTAGTACGGCAATATATTGCTTTAAAATATTTTAAATACTTCTGATTTTGAAGCGTAGAAGCTAATAAAACCTTTAGAAATTGATGTAAAGGTCAGATTTAGTGTCCCTTTATCAACTTATGTCCTCAGTCATTGAATTTCTACTTGGAAATCGAAAGAATAAGGTCTTGCAAATGCTACGTGAAAGTCCGCTTCTAGAACCAAGGGATCTCCGGTTGAACATCGTAAAATTCCATTAAACTATGACCATAAACCTCACAATTGCTTTTATTCTATTTAGATTTGCCTTCGATCTTGATTTCCTGTGACTTATCCCCACTTTCTTGAGGAATTTTGCCGCATGGCAATGAATCTCCGGTTGCTAAGGAACCGCCATTACAGGCGAAGTCCAGGGGGCTGGATAGAAAAATATCAATTTTTCAAGAAATTGCGGCATATTCTAAAAAATAAGCGCCATCTGGCGAATAAATGGACACTAAAGCCATATATGTATAATAATGAGCCAGACTCATGGGCAACGGTTAGCTGTAGGCGTGCAAAGTACTGCCCAAGTCCCTCTCAGGGTCAACAGCTAAGCGTCGATAACATAACCAGTCTCTCTTGGGGTAAATGGGTTAACAGAAGATATTGGATATCCTGAGAGGATACTAGCAGTATCAATGAACTAGTTACTAAAGTAACTAAACTAATCCATAAATCAACTGTGGCTGAGACCTAATAAATCAATACCCTGATTACCAACGGAAATTATAACTTTATTCGATTTCTGGTGCCTTGGTCCATATAGCTGTCAGCATCAGTGCATGGCATATGTGCAATGCTCAAATAACTGAATGAAGCACCAGACTTCTGAGGCAAATATATAATATTTACTGGTGCTTGTGAGCAATAAGCAAGTAACCATAACATGACACAATTTTTTTCCAATTAAGTAGGTCAAGTGGGCCACATAAAATCTGGCTGCGGGGCGCATGTGGCCATGGGGTCAGTGGTTCTCACACAGGGCAGTCCCTACTGAACCACTTTAAACCTTGTTATATTATATTGTTATATTGTGTGACATGCCAGCTATAAAGTTAACATTCCCTGCAAAACATTCATCTCAATCTGAATTTCAGTCATCCAACACAGTGATGAAAAAGACCACTCAATTTGTCTCTATTACCACCATATATAAATGCTGGTTTCACAAAAAAACTATCACTTCGAAATAATAAAGTGAATAATAAAGTAAATATCGGTACATTCCTCACCTATTTCACCATTTTTGGCAATTGGAGCTGCATGTATCTTCAAGATTTCCATCCTTGCTTGCTCATTTGGTAGAGGAATTTCTGCATAACAAGACAGTTTCATTACTTAGTCAAACAAGTCAATATGAGTAGTGATGTGAGGTGGAAAAATTTCCCGGAAAATTTCTTAATTTTCCGGAAAATTGCGGAAAATTTCCGACGTATTTTTCCAGAAAATTTCCTAAAAATCTAAAAATTAAAAAATTTATTCAATGTAACTTTAATTGAATAGCAGAAATTATTCTGGAGGACTGATAATTACATTGTAGTACACAACTATTTTACTGTATAACTGTTAACGAACTGTCACATGAACACGGGGTGACGGGGGTGACACCGTGACGGTGCTACCGTGCTATTGTTAAGATTGAGAAACACTGAACAGTAAACGTATTATCTCAAGTTTTAGTTGCTAGCTGCATGTTTATTTTGAAATTTTAAAAAACTAGTTGACAGTTATTTGTTATAAGAAGCTATTAAGCTAATAACAGAACACTCAGAACAGTACAGCTTGATCTCGACATAATGTGCAATGTAATATCAGTATTATAGCATCATAGCATGCTTATCATATGACAGTATGACTTATCATTCACTTATGTTTCAATGTTCTTGAATTTACAATAAAACTATATGAGTCGTGACTACAGTAAAAAATTAACAGTTGTAGTAACTTTTAAAGGCCCTACTGTCTTCAACAACGTTATGAGTTTAATATAGCATAAATTTATTTAAACAAACTACAATTTTGTATTATATAAAAATATTTTCTGGCACAAGACAGTAATATCTATTTTTCATACTGGCGGAAAATTTCTCGGAAATTTTCCGGAAAATTTCTCGGAAATTTTCCTCAAGATATTTTTCCGGAAAAGCTACATCACTAAATATGAGTCAAGTCACTAAAACTACTTTACTCAGTATACATTTCAGGAAAACAACAATTGAAATCATATTTACAAGCAAACTCAAGGCAATTATACATCGGTAAGAAAAACTATTAATAGAGATCTAGGGTGTCTTCACAAGTAAAGGTCATCACAGTGACAAATGGTTGACTTCCTAGTCCCTTTCTGGCATTACGGGTCAGTTGTGTTTCTTCAGGTTGTCCACTCCATTATATATTTATTTACCAAGACTGCTGCTTATTAGCCTCTACTTATTTTAACCAGTATTAATCCTGTCTGGTCAAGATTCAGTTTCTCTTGAATATGTAATTGAGCTGACAAGCTTTTATTTATTGCAATCATCCTTCCTTTTCTCTGAGATTTAGCTATACCTCGTCAGAGATCTTTGTTCATGGAATTGACAAGGTTTTGAGCACACACATTCTCTAAGGCCATTAGGGTGCATTGGGGTGTCTGATGTATGCAGATGACATCTTGTTAATTTCGCATTCTATTACTGGGATGCAGCATAGGTTAGATATATGTACCGCTGAGTCCTGTGATCTGGATCTTAAATTTAACACTAAGAAATCAATGGTTATGCGAGTCGGTAAACGTCATGCATGTCTGTGTGCGCCTCTGATTTTGGATGGTGTTGCTTTGCCATATGTACAGGAGATTAGATATTTGGGTGTTGTGTTGAAGGCAGGTCGTTACTTCAGAACTTCTATTATGGGAGTTAAATTGAAATTCTATAGAAATTTTAACAGCATATATCATCATTTAAAATCAGCTTCTTCAGAACTGATCTGTGTTAATCTAGTTAGGTTATATTGTTTGCCTTTGGTTTTCTATGGTACTGAAGCAACATATCCTAACAAAAGCACATTAAATGCTTTGGATAGACTTATCCAGCAGGCTGTTTGTAAAATATTTAACGTTTATTGTAAAGATACAACCGAGTATATAAGGGATATTGTTGGTTTGCAGCTGACACATGATGCAGTAAAATACCAGCAGCAATCCTTTTTACTGAAGTATAAGGGGAAATCGCTATTTTTCTCTGATTGCATAGTAAATGTGTGCTTGAGGTCTGAGGTTATGGATATGATGCAATGAATGTTATGTTAGTTGAATAGGTATTTGAGCTTTGTTTGTTTGTTTTACTGTTTGAGCTTTGTTTGTTTGTTTTGGCTGTACTGTGTAAAGTATGTGTTTTATTAGTTTATTATTAGTTTATTATTGTTTTTTGTTCTATTTGATGCTGTGCTTGTCACAAAATAAAGATTATTATTAGCTACTCCTTTCTTCCTTCTCCTTTAATGTCCAATCAGTCTAAATATTAAATGCCAAGAGAAACAAGGCTCTCAAGAATTTATCTGGAACATGTCAAGATAAGTTTAGAAAAAGAATAAGCATAAATTATCAGGCTTGCAAATTCAATAAAATTACTGCCACAGAAGGCAACTATGCAGGCATAAAAGATACAAACATAAACACTAATTAGTACAATCAATTCAAAAACATCATTTGCAAGTAAGCATATATTCTAGAAATCCTCAAAACTTAAAATAATACTATCTCTAATACATTTCATAGCTCTAACCTATCTTTCGATCAAGCCGTCCTGGTCTAAGAAGAGCAGGATCAAGCGTATCAGGTCGATTTGTTGCCATTATTATCTTAACTTGACCCAAAGCATCAAAGCCATCCATTTGGTTCAACAACTTTAAAGAAAATAGAACACATATATAATTCCATTGAAAAACAATAGCAAATGTCTTCAATATTCACGACAACTAACTCTTAAGTTCTTAACACCATCAGTATTGTAACATTACACAACCCTATCAGCACACACAAATCTCAGGTCAGATCAGGTTTTCGTCTTCCAGCTTTGCCCAGCTATCGACTTCTCCATGACATCTCTCCAAAGTTCTCTGTCCTTTACTATTTCTTCCAAAGGCATTCGGTGTCTTCTGTCAGTTTTTCCGTTGATATTCAGCACTGCCATGTTCAGATCCTCTCCCAATCCATCCACTTATTGTCTTTTCAGTCTTCCTTTAGATCTTTAGAGTAGACAAAGTCACTCGCACCTGCTACTACCATGTGCAGAGGATCAGGGAGATCCACCGTTACTTGCCAACACCAGATGTGATTACACTGGTCCGTGCTCTTAAAATATCATGAGTGGATTATTGCAATAGTGTCTTACTCGGACTCCCTGTTAGCCAACTCAATCATCTGCAGTCGGTGTTAAATGTCTCAGCTCGGCTGATATTTGGCACGAGATGGAACGAACACGTGACTCCGCTACTATGGGATTACCTTCACTGGCTCTGGATTCCGGAGCGGATAATCTTCAAGCGTTGATGGCTAACATTTCGGGTGTTGAATGACCCTTTCTGCCCCGATTATTTATTATGTCTGATCAGCAAGCCTACGTTGACCGATTGGCGCTCGCAGCTTAGATCAAGTAGCCGTCTTCAATTAGTGGTCCCCTCCATCCTAGATGGCGGTTTTCGGGGACAGGTCCTTCTAGAAGGGCAACCCTGGGCTGTGGGACTCACTGCCGAAGAATGTGACAATGGCGACCTCCCCAGAACTGTTTACTAAGCATCTTAAGACCCATTTATTTAACATTTCCTACAGCGTCTTTTGTTAAGCGCTCTTGACTTTAGCCTTCACTATGATTACTGCGTTTTATAAATTGTCATTAAATAATAATAATAATAATAATAATAATCTTCTCCTCTCTGGTTTGTAGTTGAAAATTCATTTTGGGTTTCTTATTTCTTCCATTCTGAGTATGTGTCTGGTCCATTGGTGACTGGGCAATTCAGAGCCAGACAATTCGGAGTGGACAATTCGGAGAAGGACTAATACCGCCCTGAAAGTTGTAAAACTGTTTCAAAATATGACGATAAAGTTATACAACCTGTTTTATAAATGATTATAAGTAGTTCATGTCTAAAAATAATGATACTCAGCATTTTGTGTTGAAGTTCGATGAATAATGAAGTTAATTCAATAAATTGATGTTACGGCTACATCCTCTTAAGTACTCGATTGCATTCCGGTTTTCGTAATCTAGCACAACAGTCTGCAATCGAAGGCACCGACAATTGTTTTCACCCAACCGTTGGGGCGAGATTAGCATGTATTTAAACTAAGTGAAACTTTGCTCCGAATTGCCCTAGAACCTGTCCATTTCATTCTTCTCTTTTTGATTACTTCAATGATGCTTGGTTGCAGTGTTCTCTCTCTAATTTCTTTATTTTATATGTTCTTTGTATCCAATCTTTTGTATTCTTCTAAGCCATTTATTTTCTGTTGCTATTTTTTTCAAATATTTTTTATGGTCCAAGACTCACATCCATATATTAGTATTGGTATTACACATGTGTTGAGAATTCTTATTTTTGTTTTCATTCCAATGTCACATCTTTTGAAAATTTCGGTATGTAGCCTGTCAAATGTAGATTCTGCTATTGCTATTCTTCTTTTAATCTCCAAATCTGAACCTCCCTCTGCTTCCAATTCACTTCCCAAGTAAACAAAGTTCTTCACCATTTCAATTTCTTTACCGTTGTGTGTCACTATTGGCCATTCTCCAACTTTCTTTGTAATAGGCATTAATTTTGTTTTATTAGTGTTTATTTTTAATCCAAATTTTCCACTCTCTGTTATTAAGGCCAATGCTAATACTATAATGCTTAAGAGGCATTTTGCTAATACACATGTATCGCCAGCATATTCTGCATTGTATATACCGTATATACTCGTGATAAAGTCGATCCGAGTATAAGTCGACCCCTAGATTTTGGGTATTTGAAGGTGTCTAAAGTCATTGACCCGGCTATAAGTCGAAGTGACGTCACCGCGGCGAACCCTCTTGAGGTGATAGTGAGAGTCGGAACAATGGCGGACGCGAAGTGGGCATGTGGCAGCAGCGGCGCCATTGTTTTGATTGAAAAACTGCGTTTTAGCTTTGAACTATCGAGAAACTGAACGATTTTGACATTCCCAGATTGATTCCTGATGATTAAGAAAATTTTAAACCTGCTATTCGCTCATTCTTGACAATATAAAAATCTTAATTACCGGTAATCTTGAATTTTGTTATATTTATGTAGCGCCAATAATTAATTAATATTTATGTGGCGCCTATAAATTACCAATCTTAAAATCGCTGATGTCAACTTTTATTTAGATGCCGTAGCGTATGTTGAAAATAATTAATTACGCAAAGAGTTAGCTAAATTAATTATTTTCGACATCCTATGTATGGAAACTTTACCCAACAGTTAGTGCCTCGCGTATAAGTCGAGGTCAGGATATATAACCTGTGAATTGGCCTTAAATTTCTCGACTTTATCACAAATATATACGGTATGTATCATCTATAACACAAATCTACAATATTAAAAAGTAATAATGTGCAAACAATTTCTGAAATATGTCCAGGTAGCCAAATCACACAATACCAATCTTCAAAACACTTTCTAACGGTTATGTCTAGTCTACACTGTTTTTATCATGTGACTCCAAAAGCCTGGAGTGCTCCAGAGTGGAAATAAAAAAGGCACTATACATATTCTACATTACATTACAGATAAGACAGCAGCATATGGTAAAAGTTAGTTGCGAATAGATGCCTTGATTAAGATCTGGAGTTCCTGCATTTAAGAAGCTATGAAGCAGCATCAGCACATAAGTCATGTTGAAACTTAGAATTCTGTTTTGATCAAAGTTTGATAAATCCAACATTAAGTCAAATGCTCATAACTCTCCTTGTACTTGGTGCAAATATCATTATTTCATGCAGCCTTTAATCACTTTAAAGAAATATGAAGTACCAGTACTGTGTTTATTTAGTCAGAAGTACTTATTCCAGTCACCTACTTCCATAAGAGTTCTCTGAATTTCCCGATCAGCTGAAGTGCCTTCCGAAAACCTTCTGCCACCTAAGTTCAATAAATGACAGAGCAATGCATAGCATTGGTGCATCATATGGAAAACCCAGATAGCCAACTGGTCTAAGTTTATACTATTTTTATGGGCCTATCTAGAAATTATAGAAACAAATAATAGAACTTAAAATTACTCAGAGTAACGAGTAACCTTTATCACAAGTATTTGCTTTCATAAAATCACGGTACAGCTGCTTATCTATTGCACCTGTCGTTTTTGCTTTACCCGGGTATGGTGAACAGTTATATAGCGCATTATTAGTAAAATGCAATATATTTTGAAGGATTCAATTAATAAATAATTTTCACTTATTAAGATATTATTATGGATTACCAGTATTAGTCTGAATGCTAAGTCTGACTTCACAATTATTATCTGTCTGAATTTAGCTACCCTGTACAGATAGTTATAAATTCTTAAATAATTTCATAACAATTGGTGTTTTAACTGTTCCTTACATTATTAAAATTAATAACTTTGATATTAGAAATAATTTTAATTGGCAGTCATGTTTCTTTGTCATTCATGAAATTAGACTGAATTTTATAATTCTTAAAAAATGCGCTAGAAAAGTGCTATTAACCTTCTTATTAAACAACATGGTGATGGTACAACAGATAAATTACTTGGAAATTTCAAGACTTTAGTGTCATTGTGTTTAAATAAGCAATGCTGGCCGTTACACTAGGTGTACACTCTTTGCGTCGAACTTGTGGAGGCCAAAATGGACTAGATCAACACCCAGGACTCATCAGGTCATACAGAGCACAGAAGCAGGTCAGATCAAAATGTCCTTCCATAGGAATTGCTCTCGTCATATGACCACGTCTGCAATTAAGATTGGATGGGTGAACGAGCAAACTCTGACGAATAAAACTACGTCTGTAGGTGAACTGATCGACGAACGAAGTTATCAGTTGCTACGGGACCAAAACAGAAATCGACCTATAAACACGCGGTCCAACTCGACTCGGATCCTCTGGGCTCCTCGTATGCATACCAGAACTGAAGATGGCTCGTTCCGACCGCTTGCCTCTTCATCCTTGAATGCTCTACCGCCATCGTTATGCAATGAAACTCAATCGCGCTCAACATTTCTTGCTCGTCTAATAACATACTGTTTAGTGAATCAGCCGAGGCGCATTAGTTTTAATTGCGCCTTTTAATGAACTTATGAATGAATGAATGAAAGCAAAACGAACAACAAACACCGGACTTTTGTATATCTTTTATTATGCAATTTGTCATGCATAGTGTGCAAACAACAACGTTTTTGGGCCCATCCTTATAGTACGCACGCAAAGTCATATTTTCAACTTCCTCCCGTTGCACACCGTACATACGCAAAATCTCCAAAATCCAACCCCATCCCCTCAGTGCGTACTTACTATATGGATGGACCCTTTTAGCACAGTCAGTATGTAGAACCATTACTGGTAATTTTCGGTTGGGCAGCGACTTATACTCAGTGGTGACTTATATATGGAATTTACATAATTTTTAGCCATTTTTAGGACCTGCAACCTATACACAGCGGCGACTTGTACCCCGGCCTATACGGTATGTAATACCGTATTATCTTGGGTATAATACACACCTGTGTATAATACGCACCCTCAGTTTATAGTTATCATAATGTAAAAATTTTAACACCTATATATAATATGCACCCAAAATTTACCCGGGAATCCCTATTCAGTAACCTGTTTAGAATTGGGAGTGTAGATAACATTTTTCCCCACCAGCAGTTGGCCTACTTCAATTGTTTAACTATCTTTGTCAAAATCTCTACTGTATTACCTAGACAGTCACAATTTTCTTTCAAATTCTGTTTGGAAATTGAAGTATATAGGCCTACAAAGTTTCCCTCCACTGTTGACCACATAAGTAAAAACCTCTATAACACGCATGTTATATGCATGAAAATACAGTAAATTTAAAATTATGTATGTTTATTTATATAAAATTGTCTGTACATAAAATTGATTCCTATGTATAATACGCACCCACGCTTTGCACCAATATTTTGAGGAAAAAAGTGTGTCTTATACCCGAGATAATTAAAACAAAATAATTAACATTTTAAAAATTTATATATAGATGCATAAGTGCCATATTTTATTTTTGAGAGGATTTTGTGTGAAAGGTCTCAAAACAATTACTACATATGTATTTTTGACACTTGTCACAAAAGTTAGTAAAATGTTTTGTCAGCAACAAGACATTATAAGCAAACTATCTGCAACATGTACACATATGTAGTAAACATTATGGAAAAACGTTCTTTGGAAAATAAAACTGTAATTTTTTGAATTTGCTTATCTCTATGTAAGGAAGGGTATTTAAAATTTAAATGCCAGAAGGACCGCAAATCTAGCTAACAAATTGATATAACTTTGCAGTCAAACTCACGAAACAAACCATTTTTTTCACACACTTTAGAAGCGAAAGCATGTTGGCTATTGTTGTAATAACCCAAGATCATAAAAATAAGAGTCTATATTTAGAAATGAGTGCGTTTTGTTGTGAGGTCGAAAACGATTGCAATATCTGCAAAAGAGTTAAACTCGACACAGTGTTTCGCTATGAGATCAAAAAAGCCAACTACAGGTAGGTAATCCTCTTCAGTTTGCTTCAAACTTTGGCCTTTGTTAAATGAAGAGAAGAGGGCCTTGGCCTAAATAACTTGTTGCCTTTTCCCAATCATGTCAGGTCAGGTCTTCGTCCTCCAGCTGTGTCCAGCTATTGACTTCTCCATGACATCTCTCCAAAGTTCTCTGTCCTTTGCTATTTCTTCCAAAGTCATTCGGTGTCTTCCATCAGTTTTTTCCATTGAGGTTCATCCCTGCCATGTGCAGATCCTCTTCCAAACCGTCCACCCAGCGTCTTCTAGGTCTTCCTTTAGATCTTCTCCCCTCTGGTTTGTAGTTGAAAATTTGTTTTGGGTTTCTTATTTCTTCCATTCTGAGTATGTGTCCAGTCCATTTCATTCTTCTTTTTCTGATAACTTCCACGATGCTCGGTTGCAGTGTTCTCTCTCTAACTTCTTCATTTGTTATATGTTCTTTGTATCCAATCCTTAGTATTCTTCTTAGCCATTTATTTTCTGTTGCTACTAGTTTTTTCTCCAATTCTTTTTTTATGGTCCAAGATTCACATCCATAAATTAGTATTGGTATTACACAAGTGTTGAGAATTCTTAGTTTTGTTTTCACCCCAATGTCATGTCTTTTGAAAATATTGGCGTGTAGCCTGTTGAAGGTTGATCCTGCCAATGCTATTCTTCGTTTAATCTCCAAGTCCGAGCCTCCTTTTGCTTCCAATTCACCTCCCAAGTAAACGAAATTCTTCACTATTTCAATTTCTTTTCCGTTGTGTGATACTATTGGCCATTCCCCAACTAATTGGCCATTCCCAATCATGTGCTGCACATAAAAGTTGGTAAACTGGCATTGATCATACTGATGGCACTATGCTGCTTGCAGGCACTGCACTAAAGAGCCACAAGTCATAGTGGAATTCAATTCAACTGCAGCATAAAGGAATGGTGCGGTCGAATTGAATTCCATTATGAACCGAAATTTTATGCTTGTGTATGGACATATTCTCAGGAACATCATTGCTGAAGATAACACAATATTGAATTTTACAAACTTAATGCATACTTGGGGTGGGAAAGTGGCAGATTGGCAACACGCTGGAACAGCACACCGACAGAATGGGTTCGACTCCCGCAGGAACCCCCTAAGGTCAGCGCAATCTTCATTCGCTAGAGCGGTGGTTCTCAAACTGGGGTCCGTGATCCCATAGTGGACAGTCAAGCGGTTTCATAGGGGCCGTAAAGAAATTACTTTTTCAAGATATCTCACCAACACCTCAGAACACAAAACACACTTTGATGACTCTGAGAGTGCTGATTCCATTTGAATTTAAATTTGATGACTAAGATTTGAAACTATCTGATTAAATAATTGATTGACAAAACAAGTAGCCTATGTGTTAATTACAGTTAATTTAAAATTCAAATTTTATAAGGTCCACGAGTCATCACAAAAATTTCAAAGGGACCACCACACAAGATATCATAAAAAGTTATAGAATTGCTGTGCTAGAGGGTGGTGGTAAATGAGTAGAAGTTTTTGCTGTAAAGGTAAAACGCGGGTCTGGAGAAAGTAATGGCAAACTACTCTAAAGTTACCCCTTTACCGGGCGTGATGGTTCAGAGACATCCAACGTTATCTTTCGTTATTTGTGCGCAACATGTGGGACATGTCCTGTAAGTTTCATAGTTGTTTGTACATATGGTTCAATGTATCAGACACATCTTATGCTATAAATCGCTTTAGTATGTATCCATTCGTTAGACGACACCTATTTTATTTTTAGCTAAATCAGCTCTAAGTAATAGAGTATATGTATACTTCGGACCAAGGGGTTGGTGACCGGAAGATTCGGAACGGAAAATTCGGTACCGGTCATGGAAGATTCGGTACCGGAACATTGGGAACGGTATTTTCAGGATGTCAAATTCGGTCACATGTGTTAGGCACTGACTCTACCTCTCCCACCCCACCTCCGCTCCCCAATTCCAGGGTCCCTCTGGCTTTGGGTGGTGTCTATACTTATGTATATGCCCCTATATATTTAGGTAGAATATTTAAGTAGAATTTAGGTAGGTATACTATTAATAATTATATTCATTTTACTGATTTATACAGTTTTAGGATTAGGGTTAGGATTAGGGTTATGCCTACTGATTTGTATGTCGAACATGTACCAATTTATCCGGTACCAAATTATCTGGTACCGAATCTTCCACAAGTAAAATTTTGGTGCTGAATTCTCCGGTACCGAATTTTCCGGTACCGAATGTTCTGGGAACCCAAGGGGTTTACCATTATACCTTTGGCTGCACTGTGTAGATAATAGCTTTCAGAAAATGACTTGTTCGGGGTAGAATTAACATGTCTTTACCAAATGTTGACAGATTTTCAAACTTATTGATTTATTTTGTTCCACTGACATCCCCTACAACTTTAAAAATTACAAAATTTTCTTGAAATTCATTGCTATGTTTCAACAAAGGTGTTCAGGTTAGAATTGACATATCTTTACCAAATGGTGACCGATTTTCAAACTTATTGATTTATTTTGTTCCACTGACATCCCCCTACAACTTTGCTACTCACCCGAGTAGGGTTACCACTGAAAAATTTTCGCTACGGAGCTTCAAAATTTTTTTGGGAGGTTCTATTTTAGATGGATGGTTAGAAAGAGGAATAAAAAAGCTAAACAATAGTGTATACATTATCTTCTTAGCCCTTACAAAGCCTGAGACATAGCAAATTCCCAAAAAAGAGTTTTATTTTCCGAAGAACATTTTTCCAAAAAATAATTCACCAGTACGCTGAAGTCGTCTAAAAAAGTTAATCCCCGGTAAAGGGGTTAATGGTGCAAGCCACCTGTTTCACTGCTTGCCTAACACAGGAGATTAGCGCCGGGTCCCAAAGCTCGAACTAGAGTATGGGCTAGCTTTTACCTTTTTAATGCATACTAATGTACCTCACTGTGATATTAGAGCAGATAATTAGGACCGTATTTATTAAAATTAGCAGATAACAGTCTACTAACCAATAGCATCAATCTCATCCATGAAGATTATGCAAGGTTGATGATCACGGCCATAACCAAACATTTCTCTAATGAGTCTAGCACTCTCTCCAATGTATTTGTCAACAATAGCACTTGAAACAACCTGCACAGATGAAACAAATCATGAAATATTTGCAACCACAATTTTTCTAAAATGTAAACAAAACACTAAATAAAGAGGCAAGTCATTTACATAATCATCATAACTAATATAAAAGTTCATGAAGCGCAGAATTCTACATTGTGCAGCACATCATACAGTTTTTAATAACAGATACATAATAGAGACAATATTACCGGTATATAACAGATAATTAATGAGACCATCAAATACAATTTTAGTAACTCAAACACAAAAAATTGACAGAGAACATAAAAATTATGCATATATTATACATTATTATATTATATATTCACACACACACACACACACACAAATTTGGTGTCTTCCGCCAGTTTTTCCGTTGAGATTCAACGCTGCCATGTTCAGATCCACTTCCAATTCATCCACCCATCGTCTTTTCGGCCTTCCTTTATCTTCCCCTCTCTGGTTTGCAGTTGAAAATTCATTTTGGGTTTCTTATTTCTTCCATTCAGAGTATGTGTCTGGTCCATTTCATTCTTCTTTCTGATTACTTCAATGATGCTTGGTTGCAGTGTTCTCTCTAATTTCTTCATTTTTTATGTTCTTTGTATCCAATCTTTTGTATTCTTCTAAACCATTTATTTTCTGTTGCTATTATTTTTTCAAATCTTTTTTATGGTCCAAGATTCACATCCATATATTAGTATTGGTATTACCAAGTGTTGAGAATTTTATTTTTGTTTTCATTCAAGTGTCATATCTTTTGAATTAATCCAAATTTTCCACTCTGTTATTAAGGCCAAAGCTAATACTACAATCCTTAAGAGGCATTCTGCTAATAGACATGTATCACAGCATATTCTGCATCCTCTATATTTCCTGGCCTTAGAGAGGTTCCCAGCCCACTTGTATTTTCAATCTGTCTCATGACGTAATCTAATATAATGTTGAAGAGTATTGGTAATAGGATACATCCTTTTCTAAATCATTTTTTAAATTTTCAACCACTCAGTTTCATCTCCATCAATTTTGATACATGCTAAAACTGTGCTGTATAAATTTTCGATCAGCCTGATTATTTTGGCATAAATACCATATTTCCCCAGGAGTTCCCATACTCCTTCTCTCCAGAGAAGAGTCATAAGCTTGGGCAAAATCAATTGTAGCACATGACCAAATCTTCATTGAATTCTAGTTTATTCTCAATGAGTTGTCGAAGGACGAAGATTTGGTCAGAGCAGCCTCTTCCGTTCCTGAAACCACACTGGTTTTCCCTGAGACTTTCATCCACTGTGTCCTTTATTCTGCCAAACATGACTCTGGTGAAAATTTTTCCTGGTACACTTAAGAGACTAATTCCTCTGGTGTAGCATTCTGTTCTGTGACCTTTCATGTGTATTGGTACTATAATTGCTTTTCTCCAGTCTATTTTCCATATGGCTGTTATGACCTGATGTAGACATCTAAGTGTATAGCCACCAGTGTTTTGGAGCATTTCTGCTGTGATATTGCAGAATCCTGGGGTTTTGCTTTTTTCTCATCTGTTTCACTGTCCTTTCTATCTCTTCCATTGTGATATCGTCTTCTTCCCATAACTCATCCTCTAATTTACATCTATTCTCTGATCGATTTCATTAGATGTGTCTTCTGGGTTGTTAGAATATTGATTTAGTAGCCCATCAAAATGTTGTTTCCATCTGGCCACGATCGTTTACTTCTCCATTAATATTTCTCCATTTCTATCTTTAACTGGTTCAATATTTATTATGTTTGCGATTGTTCCTCCACTTAGTTTGTTGACATTTGCAAATAGTTTTTGCTATCTCCTCTTTCGTAAGCATCTTCCATCTCATTTGCCATCTCTTCCAACATGTTATTCTTATCTCTGGTTAATCGTTTCTTTAGCTGTTTTCTTAATTCATTTAGTCCAGTAGCCTTTTCAATTCCAATCTTACAAGGAATCATAGCTGCTTCTTCAGATTATCTTATTTCTGCCTGCAGTTCTTCTGTTTCTACAGATATCCAGTTCTTTTCCCCTATTCAAATTATTTTTATCGTCCATTTCAAACACATAGGTGTTCATCGGAGATGCCTATCTTTCTGTAGACTATTTCCTCCTCTGCCACTTTGCTAATTTCTGTCTTGAAATTTTCCAATTCTATTTCCAGAACTGTGTCAATATCTGTCAGGTTTGTTAGCACCTCAAACCTAAGCGCCTCAAATTTGTTTTGGATTTTGATTACACACACACACACACACACACACACACACACACACACACACACACACACATAAATTACACATATATACTAAATTAAATAAATATATATATATTTAATTTAGTATATATATATTTTATGCCCTCGGTACTTCTATATACCCGGTGTATGTGTGTGTGTGTATATATATATATATATATATATATATATATATATATATATATATATATATATATAGAGAGAGAGAGAGAGAGAGAGAGACAGACAGACAGACAGACAGACAGACAGACAGACAGAGACAGACTAAATTAAGATCTTAAGATGAGTGCTAACACAAAAACCTTTAGAAAATTTGCATCCAGCTGAGAAGCAACAGCTCTTGCCAGCAAAGTCTTCCCAGTTCCAGGTGGTCCAAAAAGTAAGCAACCTTTTGGTGGAGTTATTCCAACTCTTTGGAAGAGTTCTGGGTTCATCAATGGCAATTCAATAACCTAATTCCAGGATAAAATGAAACAAGGAATGTGTAGCTATGAGATTTCTACTGTACAAGTGCAAAGGCAACACCCATTACATATGCAGTGCCTGTGAAGCACAAATTGATCCCAAGTAATTCACTTAATTTCATTCTAGCTGAAACAATAATTATTTCAAATTGCCTTAGCAACTTTTAAAGTATGACTACCGGTATTCAAATGCAACATAGAAGCAGTATAAAAATACTGACAAGAAACAAATATAAGTTTGCATTTCCAACTTATATTAAATTTTCACAAAGTCCAGTATCTAGGTAAATTAAAGTGCACTAGTGATAGACAGCAAAAGAGGATAAATCATTTAATTACCTATGTTGCAACTTTTATTCCAATCCACAGGCTCACAAACAAAATTACAAACAAACTTGATCACTTGCCACGATATGCTCACCAAAACTTTAAAAAGCTTACTTCTCTCAGTTCACGAATCTGTTCACTTAGTCCTCCAATCTGTGCATAGCTGATGTTGCCCGGGTCTTCCGATGACATGTTATAAACTAGAGGATCAACTTCTCTAGGCAAATACCTTTAGAAGTAAAACAAATCAAGATGCTATCAGGAACACGCAGTTAGCATCAAATTTGGTTCAGTTTGCTCCAAGCACATCAGCTCTAGTCAATGTCCAATAGGAATATGCCAGATGAACCTCATAGGGTCCATTCACTTGTGAATTCAATGCATCTCAGCATGGCTCAAAACTAAGGTTGGGTTTTTGCAGCAGCATGGGTATATTTGCCAGGATGATTATTAATTCAAGAAAACGTGAATGCTTAAAGTTGTTCATCAAAATATTCAGATTTACTGCAAAAATAACTTCTAAACAGCGTCACCTAAATACCTAAATTGACAAACAATATATAGAAAATTAAAAACTACTTTCTGAGAACATCTACCCCGAACATAAGCAACATCTACAATCTTCTTACATCAAACTTTAGCTAAAGGAAAGTGGATTGTACCAAATTGCAGAATACAGAAAATGTGTTACTATAACACACTGTATTATATAGACCACTTTGCTTTAATAACTAAGTTCTGCTCCTGTGGCATCTGATAACAGTTTCAGGGATCAAAATGACACTTAAACTTGCCGTTAATTGCTGGCAGAAAGTTAATAAAAATTCAGCAAAATATTGCCAGAGACTTAGAAATATCTTCAGGTTCAAGTTATTTTAAATTAATTAACACATTCAGTGCCAGCTGGAAAAATCCTGTAGGGCCATGAACTCACAGCAGTAGAGGCTTAGTATACCCTCTTTCACCCCTTCCCAGCAAGGACCAGTGCTGAAACTGTTTCAAATATAATTGCTAGGTGTTGCAACCTGCAGTGATGGGCACTAACTAATTTTTTAAAGTTAAACTTTAACTAAACTTTATTTGCAATCAAGCAGTTTAACTTTTTAAGTAACTAACTTTTCACAGTAGTAGTTTAACTTTAACTGATAACTAATTAAAAGCAGTTTAACTTATTACTTTAACTTTTTGACTTTGACATGAGCTACTGAGCTAGTAAAACTAGGCTACAAGCTGCAACGAACACGATTTACAACTATAATTTCATATAGCACAATTTTAACAATAAACATAATTATAATAATAATGGTAATAATAATAATAATTCATAATTGAAACAGGTAATTATGCGGTTGACATGAAAGCGTAGAGCCTACGCGGGACTTAGCCTGTGCTGAAAGTGGCATAGAATCTGAATAACTCAAGTTTAACTATTGGCCAGTTAACTAAAAAAATTTCAGTTTAACTTATGCCTTAACTAAACTTTTACCCAACCAGTTTAACTTTTGATGCAACTAAAAAAAATTAGTTTAACTAAAAGTTAACTAATTTTTAGTTAACTTATGCCCATCACTGGCAACCTGAACACATACATGCTACACAGGATGCAGTAATAATTCCCTGCAGGTCAATTTGCAATTATTTAATTTGCCAATTATTTTATTATTTGTCCATGATATGTAGAATGAGATATCTCATCCTGAGCTCAGGGGAAAACTGGTCAAATATTGGACGAGATCTTGTTCCGGTCGGGGAATATGCTAAATGAAAAGAAAATTAGAAACAAGTAATTGGCTGACTGATTGAACATTGTACTGCATAATCTGCATATCTTCGGTTAGTACTTGGTAGAACATAACAGAGTTGTTTGATACTAATCTACAGATAAGCTGTAGTAATGTAAAGGAAAAGCATAAAGGAGTCCAATACTTGATACAAGTGATGGGTCTGGTGCTGATCTCTGGTTGCTTAGGCAAGAGGCGACTCAGCTGGCATATGCAATTAATCTAGAGTAGATTCCCAGTCAAATGTCTAGAGATACATAATACCTTCACAGCTTAACACTGCAATGACTGTGACTTTGACTGACAATATAAGTTTGTCTTCAAATAATCAAGCCAGTCAAATTAAAGGTAATTATTAAATGAATACAATGTTTGTATCCAAGCAGTAACGTAGCGTGCCAATGGCTACTATGGCTTGAGCCATGGGCGGCACACATGAAGGGGGCGGCAAATTGAGCGGCGATGACATTTTTTGCTTGTCAGGTTGTCAAAGAGTTTTAGCAAAGGGGCGGCAAAATTGAAAAGGGGCGGCAAATTCGGCCGCGACGACCTTTTTTTGCTTGTCAGTTATAATAGGAGCAGGTTGGGGCGGCATTTTTTCCAGGAGCCATGGGCGGCACGAGACCATGCTACGCCACTGTATCCAAGTACATTGTATTCAAATACATTTTCAATATAAAATAGCTTCTAAAACTGAAGTAAAAAATGCTAAATTAATTTTAAGTACCTCATAATAGTAAGTGTTGTCATATCTAAGGCAACCCTAGTGCCTGATTTTAGCTTGCTTTTGTCAAGTTGTCTTCGACATCCAACAACATATCGAGGACCATTAGTTGCTTTCACAATAACTATAGAATTGAACAAGGCATGGTAACACAATTAAGTATAGAATTGAATAAGACATAACACAATTTAGTATGGTGCACACTGCACAAATAACAAATACCTGTTTTAATTTAATGCAAAAATAGTAGAAGCTTGAAAATAATTTCTCTTTCACATAATAATATACAAAACTCACTTATTTTTAAACAATATTAACCAAATAACAGTTTTCAAAATGAATCAATTGTATAGAATTAAACATTAACACAATTCAAATACAATGTATTTGCTGTCTTAAACTCTGCATCAGACCTATTGAATTAATCAGCCATCATCAACATAAAGCCACGACTAGAAAACAAATCTCATAATTTTCAACACAGAATGAAATATGCAACATAGGCCATACACAGATTGATTAATTACTACTGCTTCAATTTTAATCAAAAAATTTAATGAATTACTCAAATTATTAACAATGCAATAATTACATGACTATTTTATTCAACCACAAAATATCATAAGAAAAACTTACATTTATCCTCTGTAAGTTGCTTCAGAACTTCTCCCACAATCTGTCATAAATACAAAATAATGATAATTTTAAAATTAGGTAAAAGTCATCATAGTAAAAGAAATCAACTTATGGATCACCATTCTTTTCATACAATAAAATGTATTGATGACTAAAATCAATTAAAACTAACCACAATGCTGAAACTCTCTATATATAAAAGTTATATACCATACCAAGTTTCAAGAATTTTTCCAGATTTAAATAAAAATGTAAGGTAAAATTTTTAATTTCTAATTTATTTGAAAACCTGAACAAAGCAGGAATTGATGACAAAGACAGAAGGTTAATAGCAGATTTATACTGGAAGTAGGAGGCAGCTATAAGGCTAAATGGTGATATAGGCAAATGGATATAGATCTTAAAGGGACTAAGACAAAGTGTGGTTTATCACCGGATTTGTTCAATATATGTGGTAAGGAAATTTTTGAAAAGATCAAGGATCTGGAAGGAATAAAGATTGGCGGAAATAATATCAATAACATAAGATTTGCTGACACAACATTATTAGCATTCTCAGAAAAGGAGCTGCAGAGATTAGTAGACAAACTGGCAGAAGCGAGTGAAGGCAAAGGACTGAAAATCAATACAAGAAAGACTTTTACTATGGTAGTCACCAAAGGCAAAGAAGTGCCAAAATGCAGGATTCTATTAAACGGAAGAGAAATAGAACAGGTGTTGCAGTTCAAGTACTTGGGAAGCATTATCACAAGTGATGACAGAAGCAACAAAGACATCAAGACAAGAATCGGCATGGCAAAATCTGCTTTCATGGAAATGAAACAGATCTATACTAAAAAGCAAGAAAATTTCAAAAGGAACACGGCTCAGAATACTTAAATGCTACGTAAGGTCAGTTCTGCTTTATAGAGCAGAGACTTGGACCATATCAAAAGCTATGAAAAAGAAACTGGAAGCTGCTGAAATGTGGTTCTATAGGAGAATGCTAAAAGTTCTATGGACGGATAAAAGAACTAATAGAGAAATTTTACAGATGATGGAAGAAAAACAAACACATTTACCATCAAGCTAAGACAGATGAAATTTTTGGGGCACTTGATGAGGAAAGAGGGACTCAAGAACTTGGCAGTTACAGGCATGGTGGAGGGTAAAAGATCAAGAGGAAAACAAAGATCAAAATACACAGACAAACTAAGAGAGGGACTGGGGATGGACAGCAACACTGAACTGCTGAGGAATACCAAAGATCGAGAAAAATGGAAGTCCATGGTCGCCGACACAGCAATGCATGGGCACCTGAGAAGGATAAGGTAAAAATTTTAATTTCTAACATAAAACAACTGGGTGCTATAAAATCCCCAAATCACCATGCAATATAATATGTAGACAAAACAATTTGTGGACTGACAATGATCGCAACTTTTTGAAAAAATCCAATTGCTTGACACATAGAAATATAAATAAATCTGGCCCCGCTTTTCACAAACATTTACGACCAGGTGATTTGGTATACACTTAAATCCTAGCAAGTCATTTATTACAATGAAATGGCTGCAGATCTCCTTCATGGGCCATGTATCTACATTGGTGACCTACAGTATGTTCTTCCATTTCTCTCTTCTGTCAATAGTTGTTGCCAATATGAGTTCTAATTCTGTATTTGCTTCTTTACATCAGTCAGTAGAGTCGAGTAGACTAATGATGTACATCATTCTTTGTATTCCTCTTGCTCCGTTGCCTTTGACTTTTTCAGTAGTCACCAGATTTTTCTTTTCTATCCTTCTTCATTATAGTGTCCAAAAAATTGAAGCCATCTTTACAATGTGGTAGGCAGAAATTTACTTTGCATGCCCACCATCTATAAGAAATTTACTATTTTACTACATTAAGCACAGGAACTAA
Source organism: Metaphire vulgaris (assembly GCA_018105865.1). Classification (NCBI taxonomy): domain Eukaryota; kingdom Metazoa; phylum Annelida; class Clitellata; order Crassiclitellata; family Megascolecidae; genus Metaphire; species Metaphire vulgaris. Next base: position 11,901,011 of record CM030837.1, read on the forward strand.
AAGTCTTGCTCATGACTCAATATTGTATGCATAAATAGGACCAATGGATACACTCAATAAACTGGGTCTTTCAATTAATGTCAGCAAAGTAATGGCACTTGGGAAAAGTACAATACCCATGGAGATAGAATGGGCTGATGAATTTCCTATCTTTGCAGTTTGCTCCGTGCAGACGGAGATTGTAGCTCGGAGATACCACGTAGAATTGGCCTCGCAAGTAGGGCCTTAGGTTCCCTCAGCAAATTATGGCGCAGCGGAGGACTTTTTACCAGAACCAAACTGCAGCTCCTCAACATGCACGTTTTCTCAGTCCTGTTGTATGAAGCAGAAACCTGGACCATAAAATCAGAAGACCGCAGATGCCTGGCAGTATTCGAGATGTGGTGTTACAAATGGATCCTGAACATATGGTGGGAGAAAGAACAAATAAGACGTCGAGTTGGCACAGTACAAGACATTGTCGCCACAATCAAGGAAAAAAGCTGCAAATGTTTGGGCATATTGCCAGGATGGGGACAAAAGATTAAGAAAGGTCTGCATAGAAGGTGCAATGGAAAAATCCTGAACGCAAAGACGGCCCAGACAGAGATGGAGAAACAACATCACTGAGTGGACTCGGATGAGCATTGGAGATGCTGTACATGCAGCTCAAAACCGTGTGAAATGGCATCAAATCACAAACAACACCACTGGTCTCAATGGTTCCTGATAAGACTATGAGAAGAAGAAATAAGACCAATAAAATTAATTTAGAAAGATGCCCAGCAGACCGCAATTAGCAGTTGGTGGGCCGCATGCTGACCGCATATTGGCCATCTCTGGCATATACACTATTTCTTTACTGCAGAAGCCATTTTTGCAAATAGCACTAGCATACAATATGCTTAATAGATTGGTGGGTTATGAAAACACAAGTTATGGTACAGCATGAACTTTGAACTGGGGTGCATCATGCACCTACATGAGTAAGCATGAAAACTGAGAAACAGGAATGACGCCCATCCCAAATTCCCTCATTTTCATCTGCAATTGCATCCATCACTGTAGTTTAACTCTGCATGGTGTCTCACTACAAAATAAGTCATTCCACAGTTCCACTCTTAACTTGGCGATTGAACCTGGCATGCAACCTCTAATTCGTCTTATTCACACTACCAGTCAACCAGCAGCTACCAACAATGCTCTACATGTACATCTAGTTGTGCATGTGTGTGTTTGTGCAGTTGAGAGCACATAGTGCTCTCACGGCTACATATTGAAATATTATGTCTTAGATTGATTGCATGAAATTCTGTACTCTGAGGAAATACATTCATAAAAATTATAGGATAGGACCTTGCAGGCCAGCTAAAACACCTTTTCAGGTCAAATTTAGCCCACGGTATGCAGGTCACTGTGCGAGCATGTAACTTTCACTAACTTTCAATCTACTTTTTATTATACAGTAAAACCCCATACCCCGTTATCCTGCCCATATCCGTCTGGCATTCTATTTTGGCAAGGGGCAGGGGTGGCGACATAACGAGGGCAAGTCAATTGAGTAATCCAATACAAAGTAGTTACACTATATATATATATACATATATATAGTGTAACTGCATAGTATAGTGTATATCTCGATAAACTAGGAGAACTAGGAGAATGGGTCCCATGGACTCTCCTGCAAACTCGGACCAGGTCGCCTTGCACGTCATTCCATACTCAATGACGTAGTCTACCGGGCCCTGGTGCGAGCTGGCATACCATCGGTCAAGGAACCGCCCGGTCTTCTCAGATCCGATGGAAAGAGACCGGACGGCATGACCATGATTCCGTGGCAAGCCGGCCGCTGTCTGGTGTGGGACGTCACAGTGGCAGACACAGTCGCTGCCACTCATCTGCCATTGACGTCTCTCTCTACAAAAGCTGCTGCTGAAGCAGCATCAGTCAGGAAAGTCGCCAAGTACACTGACTTGTCGACCGACTATTTATTCTTGCCATTGGCCTTCAAGACTCTTGGTCCAATCAGTCACGACGCACTCATTTTCATAAAAGAGTTGGGTCGTCATCTTTCCATTCTTTCCGGAGACACAAGGGAGAGAAGCTTTTTGCTCCAACGCATTTCGATGACGTCACAACGATTTAATGCGATTGCTTTCCAAGGGACTTTCTCTGCTTCTGGTCTGGATCAAGACGAGAGCTGAAGAGTATATATTTTTCTGTCTTCGGACACATTTTTGTAATAAGTCCCTCGGGAACTAAGTACCGAGGGCATAAAAAATTTTTAAAAATAAAAATATATATATACTGTATATATATATATATATATATATATATATATATATATATATATATATATATATATAGTGTAACTGCATAGTATAGTGTATATCTCGATAAACTAGGTTACTGAATGCAGGTGGTTACATCAGTGGTTTTCACACAGGCTTACTTAGCCTCCTAAACCACTTAAAATCACATTATTATTTATTTGAGAAGTTAAACACATGGATTCCACCCTACATTTAACAGCAATATGTACATACACACACACACACACACACACACACACACACACACACACACACATATATATACATATACAGTAAAACCTCTTTAGCCCGTCACTATTGGTCAAGAGTGAAAGTTTGGCGAGGGGTGAGTTTAGCGGCTTAACGAATACAATGCTCACTATTGAAACTACAGTAGGCTTTCCCCCCACGGGGGCGGGGATGAGAATTTTGGGTGCCCCGCGGATACCAGTAGGGACGGGTCAGCTCATGAACAAAAGACAGGTTGCTATATATTCACGTATAGACGGCAGGTCGGCTACGAGAAACTGTAAACTTGTAAAGGAAAAGGCTCTAAGCTAGTAGGCTGCGTCGGTGTTTCGTATTGTTGATAATGCAGACCAGAGTACCTGCTGCTGGTGTAATACAGCAGCATATAGGCCTACGCCCTACAGGTGAAAGTTCTGTAAAACCGATCCATTGTCTGCTTCCACAGGGACTGCTGGGTTGGAGACAAAAGCCACAGGAGCGGGATTGGCCATCGCAGGGTGGGGCGAGAGTGGCGGGAGGGAGGTCAACTGTCGGGGTCAGATTCTTGCCCCCCTCCCATGCAGACCTCTACCACAATCCCTTCACCAGTCATTAGCTGACAGGTTAATAGCTGATTATCAACAACGATGTATTCATCGGGGAGGAGGGGGTCATTAATTGTGTAAACAGTCGGTCGGGAGCTTGGCCTATAAACGGTCAAACAGATAAGTAAAGTTGCTATGGCGAGCAAAAGAGGTAATAATACATAGGCATGGAATTTTGAAAGTTGTGGCGAGGGCGAGGGGCGAGTTTGGCGACTAAATGAGTTATTTTACATGAGTGGAAATCCGTTCTTGACCCATCAATGGCGAGAGGGGAGTTTGACGACCTAAAGAGGGGCGAGCTAAAGAGGTTTTACTGTATATACAACAACAATGCTCTGCATGTATGTCTAGATGTGCATGCAAGAGATGGAGAGGAGAGAGGGAGTGAGAGGGGAAGAAGGGAGAGGGGAGGGAGTGAGAGAGAGACAGAGATGAAGGTAGGGAGAGAAAGAGAGGTACCACCTGTGCAATTGTTAACATTGTAATATGGCCCTCGGCTGTTAATGGCCCTCTCTCCTCTCCATCTCTTGCCTCTTAGCTGCGGGCAATTGACTTTCTGAGGAATGCCAACACCCAGCCACAATGATGTAGGGAGATGGTGTGGACAGATTTCTTCCATTTGATTGTTCCCATTGGCAAGCGAGCGGGGGATTTCATAGGTGGAAACACGGCTTTCGTTATACTGTACACAACAGTACCCTGTACAGTATAACAAAAGCCATGCATTGACATTGCACTTGAGCTCGTGGCAATGGCAAGATTAACGAGGTTAAATTACGTAGGATCAAACCCAATGCCTTGATGGCGAGAGGCGGGGATGGCAGCTTATCGAGGTAGAATGCATGGCGGGAAATCCATTCCAAACCTGTGCGTGGCAAGAGGCGAGTTTGGCGGCTTAACAGGGGGCGAGATAACGATGTTTTACTGTATTAAAATTGGACAGATACAATCAATAAAGAAATAATCCAGCTTGCAGCTTCTATGACCAGTGAAATATTAAACATATCTTTATATGTGTAAGTTACCTGTCCAACACTTTGAAGAGCTTTTAAATCATTTTCTGATTTTTCATACTGCTTTGTCAACTCTTTCAAGTTTTCTCTAGCTGCAATACAAATAAATTATACATATTTATTTACACATCCACATGCCAACTAAATGCAATAGAGAATCTTCAACAGAAGTTAATTCTTTTATCTAGAGTCAATCACAGTTTAAGACATTTCTGATAATACTACAGATACCTTGTTTGTAAATGAGGAATGTTTAGCTATAAGCTGATGACTCTAAGCCAGAGCATGTTTAAGCACATAAATATTTCCTACCAATTATTCATGAGATTTGAAACCAGATCAAATCCCAACTGGTTCATTGAATAAGAAGTCAGATGGATAACAAAAACGCAGCTCAAATGCATTCCAACTGCTTACCAAGAAGGTCATCCATAAAAAATATAGACAGTGCAAACGCTACCCATATGTGACCAAAAGGCTACATGATAACCGGTACGCGGATAATTGACCATAGGACGATTGACCGTAGGACGATTGGCCATAGGACGTTTGACTATAGGATGTTTTGATCAACAATTTTTCGATGATTTTTAAAGATTTCTTTGATGATTCAATAAATTCCAACCGAATGGGAGTCATCATCATCATCATCAAAATCGCATAGCCAGCTGGGGCCGTTGTGTTGCTCTGTGACCGGAATCAATCGCGTTGGTCCATAGATCTGGTAGCGGTTCGGCGAAGTCGTGCTTCAGCTGGTCCAGCCAGGTTTTCTTTGGACGGCCTCGAGGTCTCTTCCATACAGGATGAGGTGGTTGGGTCTTCGGTGCATGAACTTGAAGGTCTAGAATCTGGTTCGCAGGCACTTCAGGAGGCAGTCGTGCAACGTGACTGAATAAAAATATCCGACGATTCTTGAGTGTCGTCTCCATAGTTGGTAGACCAGTGGTAGACAGAGGACAGTGGCGTTTGTGATTTTATCGAACCATCGGATGCCTAGGGACTGCTGTTGGCGTCGCATGTGAAAAGATTCCAATGTCTTAAGGTCTGTAGCAAGGAGGGTCCATGTTTCACTGGCGTACAGAAGGACTGACATGACTAATGACCTGTACAGATGTGTCTTTGTGGGTGTAGATATGCGTTGGTTGTGCCAGATCCTTTGCAGGCTACTCATCACTGAATGGGAGTAGCCTGTTATAATCCCGATTATAAAAATTTAATATTAGTAATTAAAATTAAACATTTCTCCAGTGTAGTTGCGAAAGTTTAAAATAAAATCAAAGTATTCAAATTTTTATAGTTTTAGTCTGCATCACTGCTTTCTCAAACTGTGGTCAATCGTCCTATGGTCAATCGTCCTAGAACCATGATAACCTACCCCAAATATAAAAAAGAACTGTACAAAGATAAATGTGTCACAGCCATATGTATGCATGAATGCATAGAGATGGTATACATAGACATAGGTTTTTTCAAGCCTTGGGCGAATCGTCAAAGCCAGAGCGAAACGTTCACCGCCAGTGGCTACAATAGAGGACGAATTGTCTTGAGAGTAAATTGCCCTTGGGGCGAATCCGGGACTGTAAAACGTGGTTTTAAAACCTATTTTTTAGATTTTTTGTTTTAAAAGTCGAAAATGACGGCAAGAAAACATATGTGTCAAGAATATAGAACCCTTCATGGGTGTTGGGCTGTCGGCATGCCACACATTAAACCCTACAAATCTAAAAATCCTAAACTTTGTTTCGTAAAAACCTAGGTCTTTTAAGCCTTGGGCGAATCGTCAAAGCCAGAGCGAAACGTCAACAGCCATTATACAATCAAAAATCTGTGGATCGACGGTGACTCGACAATATTGAATCATCGACGTCGTTAAGTTAACTAATAAAATAAAATAAAATAGACGCACTTTCTTTCAATTTTCCGTCTAGTTCTTTGTGTTCGAGCAATTTCTTCCTGTATTCTTGGAGAATTTTTTCTCTGGGATTAGCCATATCGACTTGCATCGGAGTCATAACGCTTGTCGCCGCCATTTATCTCGTCTTCTCGGCAGGACGGCAACACCGGTGTTTCCGGCGCAGCCTTAAAAACTCATATGGCGCTTTTATAACCAGCATTATGGCTGCTTTTCGGGGCCTGAAAGTAAAATGCATAAGTTATCAAACTTAGCGTGAACTTAGCGTGGTTTAAAGTGACCTAGGCGGCATTACTGCCGGTGTGAAAGCCACTAGTGGCACTAACGGGGCTTTAACCGGCCCCGTCAGCCTACCGCTCCAGCACGAAACCCACTCGGTCTTCTTCCGCCAGAGATGTTAGTCCTTGACCCCTTGGTCTTGGTCCTGGTCTTAAGAACTCCTTAAGGACCACTTTCAAGTCTTTGGTCCTGGCCTTGAGGGTTCAGGTCTTGAATTGTTCTTGATATCAGTCATGGCCACATAAAATCTGGGTCAAAGTATATTTGTTTAGAGAATGAATTCTAGGTTATTTTTAGTCCGGGTGACTCCGCACTCCGCAGCGACAAATGGGAGAATATCTGCAGGCCATCAATTTCATTGCCATCACCAGACTCACAAATGACGATTGAAACAGCTGCCTGTTCACAACAGTTTGTCCACTTGCAAGTTGCAACCACTCTTTCAGAGTGAACATCTGCGACGCCTGCTCCAGTGGAGCGTATATTCTAGAGGTGTGTCGATTAATCGAAATCGAAATTTTTGGAAAAAACGAAATCGAAAAGACACGATTATCAAATAAATCGAAATAATCGATAATCGACGGGAAAATAATCGAAATCGCGATTAATTTTCGATTATTCCCGTAAGTTATATTATACAATATTTCCGATTCAAAGAAGGATCTATTTACCGTTGATTATCAGATTTTATTGAAAATGGATTCAACTGCGTATAAAGACAGGCGCCATCTTTCTGGGTTTGACAGCAGCTTTCGATGCGGTGTGGCATGCGGGTTTAATTAGGGTTACCATAATTGTCAGATGGAAAAAGAGGACACTTTCTGAAGTTTCCGGGCCCCTGGGCAGAGTAGTCGCGGACTCGCGGTGCCCCTAGAAAGTCGTCAAATCTTACCAATATTAAGTGCTGCAGTGGCGGTTACACGTGGGGGACGAGTGGAGATGCTTCTCTCACCGGACTTTTTTTTTGCTTGTCAAGCCTATTTTTAGGTAAAGATCTAGTAAAAATATGCGGAAACCTGCGGATGGCCTCTTTTGCTTATCGACCTATTTTTCGGTAGGGGAAAATTTCCCGTTTGTAAGTCTTTTTTCGACAAAGTTTATGGATTTTGTTTCTTCTCTTTTCATCTCCCCACCAACATCCTATGAATTAATTTCATCCGGAATCAGTGATGCCAGTCAACTTTTTGAAAAAAGCCCAGATGGCGTCTTTAAAAAAGCCCAGAAAAGCCCAGATTTGCAAAACAGACTCTAATCTATCGTCACTGGGACTCACTGCTATATAAAAATCATTTAAAATGTACTGTCGGTCTATGTATTTATTTAACAATCAAAATTATAGACTCAATTAAACTGAAATATTCGAATAACAGCGTAATATAATCATATGAGAAAGTTAGAATCGAACTCTGGAAATTGAAAAAGTGTCAGACTGTCAGTAATATAATGTCATGTATTCATGTAACATCAGTTACATCACATGTGTAAGATGTTCAATCTTCATAATGCATTGCTATTGACAGTTTGGGTGAGGGCTAGGTAGGCTTAACACGGGAGTCTGGACACTGGAACAGTCACCGGTAAGTCCTTATCATTCCCGCCTCGTCCGTCTTCGCCCCACCCCCTCCCGAACTAGAGTTGGTACTCGGTAGCACAGTGTCAGGAGCAGTCACCACTGCCCACCAGCAGCAGATACAATAAACTAGATCATCAGGCAGGCCGGAGCGACCCACTCCGCCCGCTCCGCAAGGCAGGGGCGCCAGCAGTTAGGGGCGCAGCAATCCGGCTGACAAACTACATCTGCCCATCATGCAGGCTTCCTGCCGTCGGTGGGGTCAAGACTTTAAATAATCGACCCTTAAAGACAAAGTACAGTAATTGAAGTGTCTATAGACATGGGTGTCAGAAATTTTTCGGGGCAAAACATAATAGTCACAGTTAGCATTTTAGGTCTTCATATTTAAAATTTGACAATTTTAAAAGATTGCCAGAATGCCAGGCAAACCATAAACAAAATCAGGCACTGTTATGCATTATTTATGTAGTGTTTTAGTGTGAACATATTGGTTAAAATCCAAAATTTGAAAAAACATATTTGCATATTCCAGGGGGCAAGTCCTCCTCTTATCCCAATGTATGGGCGCCCATGTCTATAGCGGCTTCCAAGGTAAGATCAGTGGTGCGCAACCAGTAGCCCGCGGGCCGGATCCGGCCCGCCAACGTCTTTTGTCTGGTCCTCGGAACAAATTAAAGCAACGCCGCAAACTGGTCCAAGGACAGTACCGGTAACTGTTATAGAAATTATATATCAACTGACTGGGCTATCAATCGTGCTATAGCTAAATCCTTGCACAGTAGTTCATCGAAACATTTATTAAAGTTAATTTTGATAGCGTTGCAGATTTATAGAAATATATTCAGACATTGGCGTAGTCGGGGGTTGGAACAGGAGGTGCCGTATAGGTCGCCCTATTCCGGTTAGGATCAACAGGATTTGCGCAAAGAGTGGAGAAATTGTTTCGGGGTGTGGGATGATTGTCAAGGGAATCAGAATTTTTGCATCGAATTAAAGATACATTTGATAAAGACGAGTAGCAACTTCTTCAAAATTGCCTCAATTTGAAGGATCTTTTGACAAAAGGCGCCAAAATAGATGTGAAAGGATTGGAATTATTTGAGGAAATTTCATCATTTAGTTATATTTAAATCGGAATTGAATCAGTTGACTAATCCACGTGAAACTCTGAAGTCTATTCATTTTTAAACCATCTCACTTGTCCGAACTGGACTATTGCATTACGAATCCTGCTTACTCTTCCTGTAGGCCTAAGTGAAGCCAATTGAGAACGATCATTTTCACTATTAATTTTATAAAAACTTATCTGCGATCAACTATATCGCCCAAGAAAGACTTATCAGGCTAGCTTTGATTGAAGTCGGGGGTTGGAAATTTTGGTCTTTAACCGAAAATGATGTAGGCCTATGTTCGAAACAAGACACCACCGAACTAAAAGAGAGCCATGCTAGCATGAAAGCTCGTAAAGTAATTTCTAAGTCTCTGCAGTGAATTAAAACCCTGTTTAGAGTGAAGAAACCCGTTTCTGTTTGTACATAGTTATTAGTTTTAAATATTTACTATATTCAGAGTATACAGTATCCGTGTTGGGCCTAATTTTGACGTGTCCGCGAGAAAATAAGTTGCTGAGGGCGCCAAATTCAAAGTTGCAGGGGGGCGCCGGAATGGCTAGCTCCGGCCCTGTCATCAGGTTATCAACTCATCACTAGATTCACTACATTCATCAGGTAATCCGATACAAAAATTCAGCAAACCGGTATGTGACCCAGACCCTTTAATTAGCAACACTCCATTAAGGCCCTGCAGCCCTGCAGGTGACAGCCTGACAGGTCCAACGGACAACGTGGCAACGTCAGTAAGGTGACTTAGGTCACAGCAGGAGTACAACAGGAGTAATTACGGGACAGACAGTTGAGATTTGAGAACTTGAGACAAGCTCAGGCAAATTGAAACAACGGCTCAACGGAAATGACTGAGATTTACTAAAACAAATGCATTTTCAAGAAAAATTTTTTTTAAAAAGCCCAGATTTCGGCAAAAAAGCCCAGCTCCCCAGACGAGGTCCGAAAAGCCCAGATCTGGGGAAAAAAGCCCAGCACTGGCATCGCTGTCCGGAATCATCCCCTCCAAGAAATCCTGGAACCACCACTAAAGTGCTGTACATATAAACTTTAAACTTTAAGCTTTTCGAACCCGGTTTTACGAGAAATTTGTTTGTAAGACTATGTGAAGTTTCACGTTAACACTCTGAACATATTTCGGCGTTTCGATGTGCGCCCCTAATCCAGTGTAAAAATGGCGCTTGGAAGCAGAATTTCTGATGACGAATGCTAAATTGAGCTAAATATAGCCATGGATCGCTTATTGTGATGGTATTCAACCTGTTAATAATGGCGACTGACAAAAACGCTGTGTTAATACAGTTAATATACAGCATTCCATGCGTTAAAAATCGGGACTGGCCAAAAACCGGACAAACCCGGACTTTGTCTGAAAAGCCGCCCGGACGCCCGGACATGGGCCCAAAAAGAGGACATGTCCGAGGAAACCCGGACGTATGGTAACCCTAGGTTTAATGTACAAACTCTCGCTCAACTTGCCACCCTGGTTCTGTCAACTTGTGGAATTACTCCTCTCTGACAGACGGTTCTTAGTTCACTTGGGAGAAGATGTCAGCTCCTGGAGACGTCAACGAAACGGTCTACCACAGGGTTCAGTTCTAGCCCCTACGTTATTCATTGTACCGGGGCCCACGGCTCTAAATTCTCCCATATTTCACCCGTACTAAAATCATTACATTGGCTTAAAATAACTGAACGTATCCAATATAAGATAATAACACTTACATATAGCTCACTTCAGTCATCAAAACCTGTCTACCTTAGATCACTATTAACCCCTCAGCCTCCTCGACCCACACGTTCATCATCTTACCTCACTCTGTCACGCCCACTCAATCAGTCATCCCTGAAAATTTGCAACCGTGAAAATTTGCAACCGTGCCTTCTCATACGCCTCACCTGAACTTTGGAACTCGATCCCAGCTTCCCTCCGCAGACTTGGACGCTTTCAAACAATAAAATCTGAATCCTCATTTCCTATAATTCCCGCATTAAATTCTCAAGTCTTCAGGTCTAAGCTTAAATAATTCCTTTTTCTAAAATCATATCCTCCATAGCTGTAACAACCTAGCCTCACTGCCCTTTGGATGTTGACTATTGCCTGGCTGATAAGTTGATAACATACCTTCCCCATAGCTATTTTAAGAGAGGCTGAGCGCCTAAGAATAAGCAGCTACTGCTGTGCTGCTTTCCAAGGCGCTATAGAAATCCACGAGATTTTACTTTACTTTACTTACTTACGGAGGTTTTAGGGGCCCGTGGACCATTTTGGAGAGTAGAAAACGTTTTTTTTCTCGTCAGGTTTTTCGGAGACGATGCAAAATGTTTAAGCAGAGGGTTGGTCCAAGAAAGAAAAACTTTTTTAGTGCAAGGGTTGTGGACAAATGGAACAGTTTGGACGAGGTGGGAGTGACAGTTGAAACAGTGAACGGATTCAAAGGCTATCTAGATAAACTAGGTTATTGAATGCAGATGGTTACATCAGTGGTTTTCACACAGGCTTACTTAGCCTCCTAAACCACTTAAAATCACATTATTATTATTATTTTTTTCGGGGCCCACAATTTTTTTTGTACCTGGGCCCGGAATTTCTCTCGGCGGCCCTGATTCTCGTCATAATATATTAGGTCAAAATGAAATCTCGGCTACAGTGAACAAGATCAGCTAGTCCTTCAAAATTCATAATGGCAAAATTTTACTATAATATTGAAATTGATTTTCCATGATGGCTATTCTTTTATTTATGTTACTATCACTGTTATTATCCCAAAATCTCAACATTTCAAAGTCAGAATTTAAGAGTATGGTAATCCAAATAAACTGAATTTCCCACTCAGCCCATGGACACCATTTGTCCATGGGCTTCTTGAATTTTGTGACTGGTGAATGAGCAAACTGTACACTTTAATTTTTTGGCGCCTTTGCTCTTCTTTCGCCTTTGCTTCCTGCTGCTTAGCTATCAGCCATCTGCAAATATCACAAGCTCAAATAAAAGAAACAGATACAAAAGTACAAAGTACAAAAGGCACCTCTATGATGGCTGTTCCACAATAATACAATAATATAATCCTCTTATAACGGATTTGCTTATAGTAGAATATGAGATATGGGACTAGGTCTGCTGGTCCTGGCCATGTGCCTATACAAACACACAGAAAAAGCATCAGATGCAGCGGGCCGTATAAAATGGAATTTCGCATATAACAGATAAATGATTTGGTCCCCAGAGCCACTTGAGGCTGTAGTTTCGTTAGGTTATAACGGACATACAGGCTTTGCCTAAAATGCATGTGTTGTGCTTGTGATATATGGTGATATATTGGATATTAATCTCTCCCACCATAAACTTTGCAGCCAGCAGTCGGGACTATACCAAGAAATGCTTCACTAGTCACTCAAGAGGAATTATGCCGACTGCTGGATACATAGGCGTAAACATCTATCAGGCCGCTAGGCTCTAGCTCCCTCTCCGCTTTTTGAGAAAGTCATATATATATATATATATATATATATATATATATATATATATATATATATATACAGTGATGGGCATAAGTTAACTAAAAATTAGTTAACTTTTAGTTAAACTAATTTTTTTTAGTTGCATCAAAAGTTAAACTGGTTGGGTAAAAGTTTAGTTAAGGCATAAGTTAAACTGAAATTTTTTTAGTTAAGTTAACTGGCCAATAGTTAAACTTGAGTTATTCAGATTCTATGCCACTTTCAGCACAGGCTAATATAAGTCCCGCGTAGGCTCTACGCTTTCATGTCAACCGCATAATTACCTGTTTCAATTATGAATTATTATTATTATTACCATTATTATTATAATTATGTTTATTGTTAAAATTGTGCTATATGAAATTATAGTTGTAAATCGTGTTCGTTGCAGCTTGTAGCCTAGTTTTACTAGCTCAGTAGCTCATGTCAAAGTCAAAAAGTTAAAGTAATAAGTTAAACTGCTTTTAATTAGTTATCAGTTAAAGTTAAACTACTACTGTGAAAAGTTAGTTACTTAAAAAGTTAAACTGCTTGATTGCAAATAAAGTTTAGTTAAAGTTTAACTTTAAAAAATTAGTTAGTGCCCATCACTATATATATATATATGTCATATATGGTATACTTCAAACGGTCAGGTAAAGTGGAATTACTGCAAGTACAATATAATAATTAATCTAATCTAATCTTAAACTTCTATAGCACCACTTCATAATGCACAGGAGCATCAACTGATGGCACACCACATCCAAATAATTAAAGATCCAGGTCAAATCCAGGGTATGAGGCCAGGCAAACGGGTCTATGGTGGATAGGCCAGGTCAAAAAGATGAGTTTTTAATCTTTTTCTAAAAATCTAATGAATTTGCAATGCGCACATGTTGAGGCAATGAGTTCCAGAGTTTGGGGGCAGCCAATGAAAAGGCACGAGAACCAAGAACTGTCCGAGTATGGGAGAGGGAGAGAACTATTGCAGACGAGGACCTGGTCGAGTATTTGCTTGTTTGCATAGAAAGTTTAGAAAGAAGGTAACTAGGTTCCTTGTAATAAAGTGTTTTGTATACCTGAAGACAGATTTTAAAGTCTATCCTTTCTTTAATTGAAAGCCAATGAAGACCCTTACGAACTGGGGTTATATGCTCACGTTTTGGGGTTTTTGAAACCACCCGAGCCAGTGAATTTTGAACTCGGAGTTTAGCCAGGTTGGATTTTGAGATGCCAAAGAGAAGGGAGTTGCAGTAATCAAGACGGCTAGACACTAAGGCATTTGCCAAGAGCATTAATGCAGATTTATTTAGAAATTTCCTAATACGGTACAAATCACGAAGATGGTAGTGAGCTAGCTACTTTACAGATGCTATTTGTATGATTTGTGAAAGAAAGTGTGGAATCAAAAATAATTCCCAGATCCCGTGCAGAAGTGCTTACAGGAATAGTCGAATCCCCAAGCTTAACAGAGTTGATAGAGTCAAATTTCTTGAGCTGGGGCTTTGTGCCTAAAAGTAGAAATTCAGTTCAATCAATACATTCAAGTGTGTCTGCTGGGGTGTGGCATGAGTAAATGGTGCCCTGTATTGTGTTCTGAGTAAGCAGCAACCAGTGACTATTTTAAGGATCTGTTTGGACTCCACATCATGACGAGCGCGTTGAGCGCGAGCCTATAAGGGGTCGGGGGGTAGAGCTCCCAGTGGGGTCCAGGGCAAAGCCCCTAGTGGGGGGTTAGGGGGGGCGAAGCCCCCCTTGAAGCTGACAACATTTAGCTGTTAAAATGTGCTATTTTGCCCTCTCAGGAGTCAGCAAATGCAGCCAAAAATATCTGCCATGTAACACAACAGAAGATGTAGACCAAATGTCCATAGTTTTTTATCTTCATTATGTAGTAAATGATTAATGTCCATAGTTTTTTATCTTAATTATGTACTATGTAGTAAATGATTAATGGCAGCCACTGCCAGCCAGTCTCAATTCTGTGCTGCAATAACAACTGCAAGAGGTTAATTGCCACACTGTCCTGAAGACTCCTGATGCAAGTAAATCTTCTATGTCGGTAGGTTAAGCCGCTAAGGTTTCTCAAAACCTGCGTGCAGTTCGTTTCGGCTGGTCACAGCCAGATGTATCTTCTTGCTCAAAGACAGTTTTAAACCACTGCTGTTCGGTAACTTTTGGAGTTTCACGATGCCGACGAGCCTTCTCTAATAGCCACTTCAGTACTGCTGGGCGTGGATCAAAATTGGACAATATTGGCATGTTGACATTGATATACAAGTAATCAACAATGATTTGTCTATCCAGATTTGCCCGATAAGTTGTCTTCAGTCGGCTATAAGCAGATATGAGGCGCTCACAATCAGCAGCATGCGGCTTGCACACTAATACTCTTGCCAAAGTTTCTGCTAGTGCACTCTGCTCTATAGTGGCCAAGTCGGATTCAAGTCTTGAGCACAATGTTTGAAGCACTTGTCTCGGAGATATATGTTTGTCTTTCATGCCAAGCTGAATATCTGTGTACTGGTCAGCCAATGTAGCTAAATCCAAATCTGGTGAAATTATGCTCCAGACAACTTGAATGTCTTGTGAATTAGCTGTAAAGTTACAGAATGAAGACAGGCTTGTGATGTAGTCAGCCAAGTTGTTGCCAAGATCAAGTCTTGTTGACATATAGTTTTTAGACAGTAAAAATGATATTTGTGGACTCTCCAATTCTCAGTCTTCGACTCCACATTATTGACTTTGGACTCCACATTTTGGTTGGACTCCACGCTTAAAATAGTCACTGGCAGCAACTCTAAATACATAATGGCAGCAACTCTAAATATAACGGACTCCAGTTATAACGGACAGTTTTACCAGATCCCTTCAAGTCCATTACAATGGGATTATACTGTATTGCCAGACACAGATGACTTGATCCAATCAAGTGCTATTGATGAAAATCCAAATGAGGTCTTCAAACAGTGAATTAGGACTTAATGGTCATTGGTACGACAGCTGATGACAAATTGGTTTACATTAATCACTGAACCATCAGAAGTGGGTGCACAACAGTAGAATCCAGATATATAAAACTGGCTTATATTGAAAGCCAACTTATATAAGAGGGTTGTTCCATAAATAAGTATTTCTGTTCATCATTAAATTCTGCACAAAACGTCTATTTTGGATTTGTTTCATTGTAAAAACTAACTAAACTGCATTGTTTTGTAACTTATTTATGGAACGACCCTCGTAGAAGCTTAAGCACAAGTCCCATGTAACACAATGTTAATACATATAAAAGAGACCCTAATATATCGAAATCGCTTATTTCGAAATCTTGCTTATATTGAAGCTGTCTCTCAGTCATTGTCAATCAGAAGCCTGTCAGATATATCAAAGCTACATTCAGTATATCGAAGTATGCATATTATCGCAGTCCCTTGAGCTTCGATATAACAAGAATCTACTGAAAATATTTGACTTTGGCCCTGGGAAATCTTTGTTTTTATCCAGCTATTGGATATTAATCTCTCCCAGCATAAACTTTGCAGCCAGCAGCCAGGACTACCAAGATAAGCTTCACTAGTCCCTCAAGGGGAATTATGCTGACTGCTGGATACATAGGCGTAAACACCTATCAGGTCGATAGGCTCTAGCGCAGCGGTTCTCAACCTGTGGGTCGCGACCCCCACGGGGTCGAATGACGATTTGCCAGGGGGTCGCCGGAGACCTTCAAAAATATAGGGTTGTCTCTTTTATTGTTGTTGCGCAAAATTTACTCATTTTAACATGTAAAAAGGCTGACGAGCAAAAAAGGGTCATCAGTTCATTTTAAGATATAGGCCTAAAAAAGGCTGACAAGCAAAAAAAGAAAAAAGGTCAAGAAATTTTATTCTGCAGGGGCCCGAATTTCTCTCGGCGGGCCTGGTTGGGGGTCGCCACATCATGGGAATTGAATTAAAAGGGTCGCGGCACTATAAAGGTTGAGAACCGCTGCTCTAGCGCCTTCCCTGCTTTTTGAGAAAGTACCCGGTAGCCTAGGAAATAGAGAAAGGCATAGGGGTTTGGTCCCCCACTCTTTCACCCAAGTTTACACCTATGGCTGAATAAGCAGGCCATCAAATAATCAAAGCCAGTGGTGAAGGGTTTTGCTCTCCCCCTTGATCTAGACTTCCACTTCTAAAGACAGTTATAGAAACTTTAATTACTGTACTTTACCACAAGGTCAATCAGGTTGCTTGGTCAGCCAGCCTGACCTCGTTAACTGCCAGTGTAGATAAACAAACATTGGGATTTTAGAGAGACTTTCATAATTTAAAATATTGTTTATAAATACCTTTTATTTCATTTGATTTGTTTATGCAGTGATATTATTTTTAACATCTGTTGATATAGATCTTAATATTTTGACATAAAATCGAAATTTTAGATAATATAATAGCCGGACATGCACATTTGTCCAGACTAAATTTTGATTTTCTATGACCCGGAATTGGATATATCAAAACTCGTATATATCAAAGTATTTATCAATTGTCCCTTGAGCTTCGATATAGCATGATTCTACTGTATATGTCATGCTACATATAAGAATATAATTCTGAAATCCGAGCAGACAGGATTATGTTAACCTTTTGTAGTCTCTTTCACACTCAGCGGCTGTATGAGTCTTGCACTGACTTCTATAATATTTCTCTTCATCATCCTTCATCTTTCTCTCTCTCTGTAGCTGTCTTTCTTTTACTACTTTCCATTTGTTGTAAGCTTCTTCAGACTCCTACAAAATTCAAACAGTCTGAAATCATTGTATAGTCTTAAAGAACACCTGCAATATAATTTAATGTGAAAACTGTTTTGTCTGCCAGAAATTGGATTAACCTGTTTGGTTTCCTTGCAGTTCTTAACGAGTTTTAGAACCTTACTTTAGATAAATAACGAACATATGTTGGTCTTGGGCATAGAAGGCATGGGCATGGATGCCCCACCATGGATGGGGCATCCATGGTGATTCCAGTGCTCTTAGGCTGCTTAAGAAACTAGTAATAAAGTAATTATGTGACCGTGATCGTAAAAGGTAGATTGAAATCACGCCCAAGATGACATGTGTCACGGCCTAGACATTAAAAAACCTGCCTGAATCAGTATTGACCCTAGACAATGCCTCCTAATAATAGTCTGACCCTTGCCCCTTGTTAGCAAATGCCATTGTTTCATAACAAAATGTCTACTTCTCATTTGGATTACCAAATCAAGAAATACAATCAAGAGTATTATAATACTACTCAGTCAATTCCAGAGATAAGTCAGCGGGAATCTACACGACAGACTACGGAGGAAATGCCAGCTGAAATGTTGAGTTCTAAGTCTAGATTTGAAAGTGCTCATCTTTCTGCAAGCTATTATAGACAGAAAGCAAATTCCAGTTTGTTTACCAATTTCAACATTAGATATAGGTACATTTAGCAACAAATCAGCAAATCTTGTTGAGTGAAAATGTTCTGCAATATCTAACATCAAATTCAAATACTGATGTTGGCCAATCTGCAACATTTTATAAACCAATAGGACAGTGGTGGTTCCAAGAAATCTTGGTGCGGGGATGCAATGAATTTCTAGGAAGTTGGTGGGGGATGCAATGATGCAATGAATTTCTAGGAAGATGGCAACTTGTAGGGGACCTGGGCATGGTAAACCTTGCTATAGACCCCAAAAAAGCTGACAAGCAAAAAAAGATCATTAGCAGTGTTTTGCCCAGTAAACCCTACTGAAAAAGGCTGACAAGCAAAAAAAGGTCAACAGGGCCCCAGCGCCATGTAGCAGCTCGGACCCGGGTAAACCCTGAAAATGCTGACAAACAAAAAAGGTCGGTGGGGGGGATGCATCCCCAGTCATCCCCAACATGGAACCGCCACTGCAATAGGACAGTTTTGAATGTAATTCTTTATTCTTATTCATCGTTGTCATCATCATCTTAAGCTTTTGACAGTGGTGTGACAATGATCCTAGAGTGTCGTCATAAATAGGTTATTAGCCAATGCGGTGTAACAACAAGCATCATCATAATGTTAAGTATGTATTCCCAGCATCCTGCATGCATTGGCCATAGTAGTGAATTCTCTGATATCTGCAGAGGTGAACAGATATTTTTCAACAACTGAGCAGTGATGCCTGACTGCAAAATCAGGTGACCTCAGTGATGTTTGGCAAGTTTTGTGCCTGGTGGTAAATAGGGTAATCTATCAGCAGTGAATACATTTCCATATCACAGTCAAGGGATAATCAGTACCCCTAGTTGTTTAGACCACTGAGGTCATCTAGCAGAGATAAGAGTTTGATTCCTTCCTTTTTCTGCCACTGTAGATTTCTTGCAGCTTGTACAGCAGCATACTTTGTGGCTATGTTACAAATTCAAGATCACACTAGATGATGCATCCTTGCCAATAAATATATATCCAGTGTTTATTCTAGGCCTTCTCTGGGGGGGGGAATTCCCCCCCCCCAAGTTTAAAATTCACCTAAATTTTTTTATAAGTTGCATGGGAGGATGGAAATTCCCCCTCAAACATGTGATGATGGGGAGGGGCTTTTAATTTTTGGGAGAGGGGAAAATGTGTAATGATGACAAATTTTTAATTTTTTTTTCGTTACAGGAGATTTGAGAAGAGTAAAAAATATTAGGAGCTTTGGTAGTATGACATTTTTTTGCTTGTCACTACATTTGAAAAGGGAAATAACCTTTTTTGCTTGTCAAGTTTTTTGGAGGCTCAGAACTTGTACCCCCCCCCAAACAGTTCAACCCCCCCCCCCAATGTCAAGGTGGCTAGAATAAACACTGTATGTATATATATATATCTTTGAGCCTTACCTGCAATCAATCACACATAGCCCCAGGATAGTACTTGCTAGTGCTGTTGCTACGGCCAGATATTTTTTACTTCCCAGCCTAAATCTGCCATGCTGTGTGTTAAAGTGACACATCAAGGACAAGTAGGATGCGATTCACAATCATGTACAGACGGTTTTGACACAGGGAAAGGCTATGAATTCTCAGTTGGATTTATACTGGCACATCGTTGGCCCTGGGAGTGACGAGGACCATTCCTGATCCCATGGATCAAGGAAAGGTGCTACCTCCCTCATTTCTTATTTATTGAATAATGAAACAATCAATGCCAATTGCCAGTTATGTACTAACAATGCATAATATATACTGTCTCAATACTAAATAAATAAGCAGTGAAAATTTTTAGGGTGGCTTTAAGCACAAGATTTCAAATTCTATGAATATCTCTAATTTGTGAGTGAGCAGTTTTGCATACACATATTCACCTAATATGCGCAAACACCCACCCACCTATAAACAAAATATGATATAAAAATTACCTTTTGTTTATCATCGTTTTCCTCGTTATCTTTCTTTAACCGCTCTCTTTTTTCTCTCTCATCTTTCTTTTTCCGCTCAAGCCAATTTTGAAAATGTTCATTGGAATCCTGCTTTTGCTTCTGACTTCTGTCTTTAACATTTTCTTTCTCCTTCCTCATATGATTGTTGAAGCTTGATGCTGTTGAAGATGAACCATTTGTCAATTTTTCATTTGCAGGCTTCAACTTCCTTTCATGAAAGTCTTTGTTTTTGTTAAATTTTGTATGTGATTTCCCTTGTGAAGACTTTGCAAGATTACCAATAGCTGAATTCTTTCCAGGTTTGACAGTTGACATTTTGTCAGTTAATGCTTCCACATTTGAGGTTTCAATTGACTTTGCAGCTCTATTGCTTACAGAACCATTAGCACTGATCTTTCGTTCCTCTTGACTCAGATCCTTAACTGCTACCATTTCAAAGTTTCCATTTTGTTCAATCAATACTTTTTCATTCAAGTCTTCTTTCAATGAATTTGTCATTGACTCTTCTTGTGTATGTGTGCTAGACTGGGCATTTCTATTTTCCATATTTTTGTTTGTACCAATTCCATTCTTGTCAGTAATTCTGAATGGTTGTGATTGACTTTGTGCTGATTCGTAAAAATCAACCATTTCATGATGAATTTTTGCATTTAATTCCAAGTCTTCATCCATTGGATTCTCTGAAGGTTGTGCTGAGGAGTCAATAAGGTTTTCCTTAAACTGAATCTTACAACTTCAGTTTTCAAATATGATTGGTGGTTCTTGAGCTAGTTCTTCATTCAACTGTCTCACCCTTTCAGGTATGTTATATGCCGAATTCAGTTCATCATCTATTTAAATTAATTTTCAGAAATCAATGAGTAATCAGAAGTTGTTACTCAATATAAAGACTATATAAAATTGACTATAATGAAACCATTGCTGTTGTAGAATACATAAAAATCTTAACAGTTAGGAACAGTAAATTTGATAAAAGTACACAATTGGATTTGTATTTTCTACCAGAGAAACTATAGTGCCTATTCCTAGTGATTATCATCATTGTCATCACAATAATAATCATCACTACTGCAATCAATAATTATGAATAATTGTCAGATTACATAACTAAAGGACAATATATTGTCCATGGATAAGAGTAATATAGGCAGAACTAAACTGCATCACAATTGCATTAAATTAATGCAAAACAGATATTCTTTTGGGTGATGGCTCTTAATTATTCATAAAAGTGAATATATTCTGTTTTTGTCATGGTTACATTTGTTTTGGCAACATTTTTCCTTCACCTTCTATTTTGTATTTCTTCGTAATTTGCTATTATAAGCAACTACAGCACAGTCACTTAATAAACTTTAATTTATCATAATATTTTACAAATAAATTACATAAAATGCAAGTTATCATAAAAAATTCTTAAAATCTGCCGATTTGTGTGAATCTTTAATTAAATCATCTTCTACCAAACTACACTGCATTTTATATAAGTGAACTTTAATAATCTCATATGTCATTTAAGATAACTAGACAACTAAATATTCGCGCAAAGCATGCAAGTTACAGTAAGTGCAAACAACAAATAGAAAATGAACAAAATAGACTCACACAATTTAAAAAAGCAATAAAAAAATGAAATTTTCACAAATTTCAAGGTGGTGTATCCAATGTTCTTTCCTGGCTCACAATAAACAGTCTTGCCTCGGTTCTTTTTATTTATTATTCTGTTAGTTATTTATTCCATTAATTCATCGTATGCGTGCTTGGTTGAGCCATTGTATGGCATTGTCATTCACTTGATGTAGGTCCAACAAACCTCTTTCCAGTTTGCTAAGTGAGCAGTTTTCTATGATGTACCGTAATTCATCATTCATAATTCGCAGCATTTGCAGAGTGGATCATCTTTGTACGGATTTGCTGCACACAGATCTTGCCCAGTTCAAAAGTGGTTCAATAAAGTTCATTTATTTATTATCCTATCACAAATTGCTTTCCTCTTTATTTACAATGCTCTTTGTCAATTGCATATACAGTGTACATGGACGCTTCAGTACACATGACCTATGTCTCAAACTTAATGTCAGTTCAAAATGATTGCTTATTACAACCAAGTAATTGGTGTGGCTCTTTTGCAAGACTATGGTTTCATGCTGCATTTAAATAATTGTGAATTATAATCTAAAATACCGGTACTACCTGGTTTCTGTCATATAATTTCTTACTTTTCAATGTTTGACAAGTCCTCTCAATAATATTCATATCCTTTGCCTCAATTGAGTCCTACCTGTGGATTAATTACTTATTTATTAGTTTGACCTGTGTGCTTGTGGATCATAATCCCAGTAATGCCATACAAAAATTGTTTAAGAGCATTATTGTTCATATCTAAAGTTATGCTATAGTACTGACAAATTCCTTCAGACATTTTTTTCTTTCTTGCATATTTCAAATTAAATTGCATACAGTAATGTATAGAAATCACAAATAAGTTAATAAAACAATTAATTATAGAATTCAATTAAATATGAGGCCCAATAATAATAATCAATAGTCAGGTAATTGCTAAAAATGTATAGAGTGAGTGATAAGGTCATTCGGTAGGTGGCGCCAGTCGACAGTGAGATAGTAGAAAGGAACGGTTTAGGTTTTAGACACCACCGTTTTAGTGGGCATCGAATTCTATAAAAGGAGGACTGAATCAATGCTCAGGACCGATAGCTGAGGGCAGCGTGTGTTCGGGAAGGGGAGAGACCGTGAGTTCACCTTCGTAGATACTGGTACCAGGCAGTACCGACAGAGAAAGAAGGAGGATACCGGTACCAGCGGTGCTGACGACGGAGAGAAGGAGCGGTACCAGGTGGTACCCAGCGTTGCCAGTGCTGGCTTTTTCCAACCAGATAGTGACGATCTTTTTTTTGCTCGTCAACACTTTTTGGAGATTGGAGACAAAAAGACGAAATGTTATCTGATTTGTGACGACTTTTGTCATCTTTTATCTGATTTGTGACGACTTTTAGCATCTTTTTTGAGGTTTTTACAAAGCTGGCTTTCCCTGGTTTTTTGAGGGCACGATTTGGGTTTTTCAAAAAGTTCACTGGCAACACTGGTGGTACCAATGGAAGATAAGTAGAGGTACAGGCTATACCAGGCGGTACCAGCCGCTGAGGTTTAGGAAGTGGTACCAAGTGAAGAGTTAAGGTGAGGCAGTACCAACAGTGGTACCAGCAGTAGTAATAGAGTGGTACCAGTGGAGAGAACAGTACTGAGGCAGGTTGAGAAGAAGGATACCAGTATCGATAGTGCAGTGGTACCAAGGGTACCGAGTGATACCAGCTGAGAAGAGAAGCGGTGCCAGAGGCTCAGCTGAGGGAAGGAAGTGGTACCAGTGATACCAGCTGAAGAAAGGAAGTGATACCAGCGGTACCCACGGATAAGGAGGATTGGTACCAAGAGTACCAAAAGATAGAAAGGCTTAGAGTTGAGTGTTAGGAGTTGGTACCAAGAGAGAGCAGTGAGTGGTACCGAGCAATAGGTCGGTACAAAGGGCTGGGTAACAGAAGATTAAGTGGTACCAACGGTACCGGACGATAGTAAGGTCGGTACCAGAAGGCGAAGGAAGAGAGGTACCAGAGATAAGACGGTACCAGAGAGATACATAAGAAGGGCCGTAAGAGGGGATTTACCAGAGAGTATAGATAGGGATAGGAAGGCCTGAAGTGTATAGAAAATCTTAAGCCAAAAAGCCTAGGTTGGACTACCACGAGCCTAAATCAATTAGATAGATAATAAAACCCTGTGTGCGGGCCAGGCTGGCCATCTGGTAAGAGCAAGAGAGAGAGAGAGAGAGAGAGAGCTAGTAGCAAACGCCTGAATCTGGTTTTGCCACAGTAACAATTAAAAGAAATACCAAAAAACGTACAATTACAATATTTTGTAAAAGAAAATAAAATGGACCAAGCAGTCCAAAGTATTTTTCAAATGCAAAATAATTTAAATTTTAATGAGGTATTTTTCAGATAGAAAAGCAATTAAAAATTATGAGTTAATGATAGCTTTTCAATTTCATATGCTGTATATGTTCACAATGGCAAAACCTGAAATATATCGATATTACTCCTTAGACAAGAGCGTTTCCTGTCTCTTGCAGTATTACTTAGACTTAGATCCCCCCCATACCCTCTGGAATATTGGGTTATGAGTCTTCTCCAGCCAGCATGAACAATGGCAACTTCTCTTGCTTCGGCTATCTTTAGCTCAGGGGTGTCCAACCGTGGCCCGCGGGCCAGAATGTGGCCCGCCAAGCCTTTTTATTTGGCCTGCCAAGCCTTTCAGAATTTAGTCATTCCTCTCAGCCCATGATTATCATCATCATAAAAAATAAGATATCTGAAAATCGTTCTTTCAAGAGTTCGTGGACACAGAATTTTTAATTGTGGAACATTTTGGATCTATTTTATGTTTCTTTTCCAAGAAACCAACACTGTCAATAAGGAATACAACATTAAGCAACAGTACAAAACAAAGCATTCAGTAAATTCAAAGCATTGTTGGTCAACTCCCCACTGATCACATAAATTCGTTGAATTAAGTTATCGTTTTAAAAGAAATACCAAAAACGAATCCCGAAGCAGCTATAAAGATCAGCTTCTTAGTAAGAGAAGCTATAGCTGAGACAGAAGAGACGTTTCAGATGGTGAGTTTGGAGAAATTTGCTGAAGTGGCCTGCCCAAATAGTAAGTCAAAATGGGGGGGGGATCTTACTCTTTCTTGGCAGACTGTTGCTCAAAGAGTTGACGATATGTCTACTAACAATGAACAGAACTGAATCAACTATGACAATTGCAGCACGCGAGTTTTACAGTCTGCCACTTGATGAAAGCACAGACATAAGTGACACTGATTAACTAACAGTATTTGTCAGAGACGTTAATAAAGAGAGATTTCTGCACTCGAGGAAATGCTTGATATTTGTTCAATGAAAGACACAACATATTGTAAAGACATTTTTGATGCTGTTAAGCAGGTAATGCACAAATTCAATCTTAATGAGAACAAGAATGAAAAATGCAAAACCAAGCTCAAGGTCTTCCCTTACAGATGACATCAATTCTAAGAATTGTGACTTCTAACATTGGAGCAGATATTGACTACTTGTGGAAACAAAAGCAGTGCCAGATTTCCCACAAAATTTGAGATTCTGGTATAACAGATTTTGTATCATAAATATTTAGTCTTACAACATGCTATATGCAATATATGACTATTCACAAATCACAATTCTGGAATTTGTGAATTTTGAAAAAAGTTGAAATGTTGATTTTGAGGTTTAGATATTCATTTTGAATGACTTTGTTATTTGTCAGTAATCTGGCCCTCCAATTCTAGTAAAACTGCTCATGTGGCCCTCCTAGGAAAAAAGGTTGGACACCCCTGTTCTCGCGTCGTCTCTTTCATGTCTTGCCATGTTTTCCTCGGTCTTCCAATGCCTCTTCTCCTGTCTTCTGGTCTCCAGAGGTTGGTTGAGCTGCGGGTCTTGATGGTGGCATTCGCAAGATGTGACCAATGTATCTGAGTCTGCACTCGTTTACTGCCTACAGCAGCAAGTCCATGCCAGTTAGTCGCATAACTTCCTCATTAGGCATATGATCTTTCTATGTCACTCCTACAATCTGATGGAGGCATCGTCGGTGGAAGACATCTTGTCTCTGCTGAGTCTTCTTCGTTCTCTTCCATGTTTCTCTTGCATACAGAGCAGTCATTATTACAATGGCAGAGAACAGATGCAGCTTGGTACTCTTGCTGATAGAGCAGCGCTTCCATATTTGGTTGAGACGTCGGAATACTGCTGACGCCATCCCAATTCTAACATTAACATCAGGGTCAATGTCACCATTGTTGGAAATGTTAATACTTGCAGTATTAACCTGCTTGAAAACTAATTTAATATAATGCACATGTCCCTATTCAGCAGGAAAATGGGTCCTGATACAACAGAATTTTAACTTTATATTCATTGTCATACACAATGTTGAAGTCCAACTACATTCAAAAGCCATTTGCACAAAATTAATGTTGTTAAGACCGCTGGTTTTGAAGGACCGGTTAACTGTTCAAAAAAAGACCGGTTAACCGGTTAACCGCTCGTTAGCGGCAGTCTGGTGTCATGCCAACATCAAAGCGCTTTGATGCCGCCGGTGCCAATGCCAGCGTCCTGCGTGGCTACATCAAAGCGCTTTGATGCCGCCGGCGCCTATCCCGGCGCCCTGCATGGCTACATCAAAGCGCTTTGATGCCACCGGCGCCTATGTCAGCGCCCTGCATGGCTACATCAAAGCGCTTTGATGCCACCAGTGCCTATACCAGCGTCCTGTGAGGCTACAACAAAGCATTTTGATGTTTTCAAATTGAAATTACGGTTAACTGGTCAAAGTTAAAAGGACCGGTTCTTGCTCTTAGGACCGGTTAACTGGTTAACAACCTTACACAAAATCAGATGATGAAATCATTTCACTTTAAACTACTGATTTACCTGCAAAATGAAGATCCAGTTTAAGATACTCTGACATTTCTGGTGCTTCCAGGTGATCAATGCTGGATTTAAAATTATAACCATAGTGAAACTCATCTTCACCTTCATTCTCCTCATCATAAATGTTTTCCTCACTGCTAGTGCCACTGACTGCTAATGCCACTGACTGCCTTTGCATTTGTTAACAGATAAATGTTGCTATCTAATGCAGCATTCTCATTTTGAGGCTGTGTCCTTTCCATTGCAACTTGGCAAGACTTCTAATTGCTATCATTTAAATAATATTGATTTTATAACTATCAACACCTGACAATATTATTCAGAGGTACAACAAGCAATTAAAACTCAAAATATAAACAAAATTTATGTCACACAACAGCCTATAAAGGAATGTGTTGATCCTCCATCATAACCATAAGCCATTTGAACCTGATATTTGGTCACAAAGTAATAACTGCCCAAATGTCACCGAAAGTATGGTTATTTGACAGCACGACGTCCCAGCCCAAAAAGTAGTCTCTGTCTCTTCCCAGCCTCATCCGGCGCGTCCTCGTCCAATCTTAAGTAGAAGTCGTTAAAGTGGAAGAAAATAGCTAAATCTCACAGACCTAAAAGCGACGATCAGATAGCATCAGCTTGCAAGTTCTTGTACGCTGGGGAAGAAACTTGAACCTCACTTATCTAAACGCGATCACATGTCATTAGTCTGCATATTCTAATACGCTGGGGAAGAAACTTAAAGACCTTCGTTCCTAACTCAATGATAATTAAACTTGAGTGACCGCTCTAGATAGTTTTTGATATTAGCGATCTGCATATCTAGCTGGGAAGAGGCAGAGACTACTTTTCGGGCTGGAACGTCGGGGACGCCGTGCTGTCAGATAACCCGCACGTAGCCTATAGCGACTGAATGCACATGCGTCGTCATAGCAACCGTATAAAGTTTAATTAAAGTTAGTTAACTTAAACAGATCGTATACCTATTTATGAATCATTATTGTATTAAATACCCCCAAAAGAGTCCTTGAGCTTTTCGAATTGCTGCGAATTATAAAAACAAGCTGAATATTTCCGTCGTACAGAACTACAGATTAAGCTAGGCCGCCCAGTGTTGCCGTCGACAGTTCACAAATAGGGCCTACGATAGCGATTTCCATATAAAATAATCTAGAATCCCACGATGTAAGTAAGTAAGTAAAATCTCGTGGATTTCAATAGCACCTTGGAGACAGCACAACAGTAGCTGCTTATTCTTAGGCGCTCAGCCTTTCTTAAAATAGCTACGAAGAAGGTATATGATCAGCCATGCAACAGTCAACATCCAAAGGGCAGTGAGGCTAGGGGGCTGTCCATTAATTACGTCAACAATTTATGGGGGAGGGGTTTGAAAAAGTTTGACAGTTGTTGACAGGGGAAGGGGAGGGGTCAAGAGAGAGCCCCGCCCCCTAGCTACGGCTCTGCAACAAAATAGGTGGTTTGAAAAAGTTTGACAGCTGTTGACAGGGGCAAGGGTCAAGAGAAGTTGACATCAACAAATTCATTTTTTACAAATGATAAAAAATAGAAAATTTCATGGAACACTATTTATTACAATGGAAAAAAAGCCTGACAAGCAAAAAACCAAGGTCATCGTCGCCACATTATGACACTTGATGAACAAAAGTTTTTGACATAATTATAGGGGTCACTGAAAGTTGACAATTGTTGACAAGGAGGAGGAGGTCAAAAATTGCCCAAAAATTGTTGACATAATTAATGGACAGCCCCTTGTTACAAAAACACGTTTACAATTTCTGATTCTTGCAGTAAAAATAACAATTAACTTAGCTTGATTTAAAGTGGCTTAGAAGGCATTACTGCCTGTGTGAAAGCCACTAGGGGCACTGACGGGGCTTGAACCCGCTCCGTCAGCCTGACGCTCCAGCACATAACCCACTCTGCCATCTTCCGCCCCTTTTCCAGATTGATTTGTCTGTCTCATTAAACGAGAGTAGGCCTATATCTTGTAACTGTGAATTTCTTCATTACTTTTCACATCGTAATATTTACTTTGATTCGACAAATAGGGCCTATGAGTTTTATGCACTCGATGGCCATTCAAAAAAGTAAATGAACAAAATATCACAGAAAGACAGTTCCAGCCGGTGATGCCAGTGAACTTTCTGAAAAGAATAACCAGAAAAAAACAGATTTCCAAACAAGCTGTAAAACTTCCAAACCTCTTGATATTGTATAATTTGTATGTTATTTATTTCAACTCAAATGTAATTAGATACAACATACTAGAGTACATAATAATAAACCAAGATAGTACAGTGTCTTAATTAATGGAATAACTGAAAACAATGTTAGAAAATAAATAAGCTAGGCCTAATATAATGATGCATTGCTTTACATTCAAAGCAATGTATACAAATCTGGATCAAATACTAGAAAGGTTGGATAATCAATTCACATTGCTAAGATCATTATTCAATAAATTATAACAATTGTAGCATTATGCAATGTGTGTGTGTGTGTGTGTGTGTGTGTGTGTGTGTACATCAAGCAACATCACATTTAATAGAGCTCCGACAAAACAAGCTGTAGGCCTATTTACTGTAGCAGAGAGAAGGGAAATCATTTCTTTTTTTAGAGAATCGAAGATCAAAGTAGGGGCTGTCCATTAATTATGTCAACAATTTTTGGGCAATTTTTGACCCCCCCTTGTCAACAACTGTCAACTTTCACCTACCCTCCATAATTACGTCAACAACTCTTGACCCCCCCCCCAAGATCAATGACAGGTCCCAATAACAAGGTTGTTATTTTTGTGGTGATGACCATTTTTTCCTCATCGAATGTCAAAATGTGGTGGTGATGACCTTTTTTCTAATGCTTTTTTCCATTGTAATAAGTAGTTTTCTATGAAATTTCCTATTTTTTATTATTTGAAAAAAGTGAAATCGTTGACGTCAACTTCTCTTGACCCCCTCCTCCCTCTGTCAACAACTGTCAAACTTTTCCAAACCCCCTCCCCCTAAATTGTTGACGTAATTAATGGACAGCCACGTATTCCATATAGGCCTAAATTGTTCAAAGAGACTTCAGAATTAATGTAGACACTGGTAACTGGTCAGTAAGTTGTAATCCATGTCAACAACTTGACTTTTCGAGCTCATGTGATTGATTGGACAGCGTGGAATCTTCCTTGCGTTGTTTCAACAAATCGGCGTAATATATCTCTGCCAACACCGTCCTTCACGCACATTTTCAACAAGGTGTTTACTTGGGTTAAACTTATAGCAAGCTTCATGTTTAGCAACTGCCTGTTATGGCCAGCATTCTGTTTGAAACAATTTCACATGAAAGTTTAAATTTACTTTTTTTTAAATCTCGACACATGCAAAGGATTGAGGTAATGCCATTAGCGTGCACCTAAAGTCTGCCAATGCATCAAAATGTCTCTGCTAATAATGTATTTTCAAGTTTTCAAGCGCTTCCTTAAAAAACAGATCCCGCAAAAAACACCAGCTATCCAGACGGGACCGGAAAACCAGATCTGGTGAAAAAACCAGCACTGGCGCCACTGATTCCAGCGCTTGTCAGAAAAAGCGATCAGAATTTTAAATCTTCTAGTCTGTGACTCTGTGTCAATGCTTCCACAAACAGATGAGTAATACTAATTATTTTGCGCCTCGATACAAATTCACGTTTCACACAAGGACAGTCAGATCATATTCTTTGAAAATTCTTTGAAAACGTAGATTAGTAATGCATGCGCCTCTGAATAGAAATATAAGAGACGCTATACAAATGCTACATTACATTAGAATAGCGATACTGAATTGATATTGGTATTTAATTGTCGGGTTTCGGTAGTTTTCGGTATTGTAACTACCGAAATCGGTATCGGTAGGCTATTTCTAAATGTCACGGTATCAGTTTGGTATTCAGAATACCCAGTGGCGGCTCCAGGATTTGGCAAGTGGGGGGTCGTTGGGGGCGACAACTTCTAATCATGGGGGCCAACCATTTGTTGTTTAATGTATGTAGCATTATAGGTATAGGGTCCCAACAGGGGGGCCACTGGGGGCAGGCACTCAATAGGGAAGCACGGGCCCCCTGACCCCCCCCCCGGTGGAGCCGCCACTGAGAATACCGACCCACCGTTACTCTATAGACCTTACAGTGTTTTTGTGACGGTCTGATACGGTACGGCGTGCCGGAAAAACTTTAAAACTAATTTCTATTATAGGCCTATTATAAAATGACTTTTGAAAGTTTATCATGCTTTGCATACTCGTCGCGAGAATGACAGATCGAAAAATCAGAAACCAACAAGAAAATATCAACACACTGAAATGATCTAGCAAAGGCATTCCGGTGTACAGTATGTCCATTGCAGTGGCGGCTCTAGGATTTGGCAAGTGGGGGGCCATTGGGGTGGCAACTTCTAATCATGGGGGCCAACTATTTGTTGTTTAATGTATGTAGCATTAAGTATAGGGTCCCAACTGGGGGGCCACTGGGGGCCAGGCTCTCAATAGGGGGGCACGGGCCCTCTGGCCCCCCTGGCCTCCCGGTGGAGCCGCCACTGGTCCATTGCCATCGACGCTTTTGCTGGATCACGAAGATGAGACGCAGACTC
This sequence comes from Metaphire vulgaris, assembly GCA_018105865.1. NCBI lineage: Eukaryota > Metazoa > Annelida > Clitellata > Crassiclitellata > Megascolecidae > Metaphire > Metaphire vulgaris. The sequence continues at coordinate 11,932,067 of CM030837.1, forward strand.
TTTGCGTGGAATACCTTCAGCGGTTTTCTCATTTGCTGACAACAGAGTTCAAGTCTCGACAGCGTAGGCTTATAACTGTAGGAGTACCAATTGATAGATGCTAATTTTGAGAGCCAACTCAGCCAAGGGGAGGCGTTTGCCTTTCCGGATTCAGGAAAACATTACTGAGAAGGCATGGTTTAATGCGTCTCTTCAACTTCTGGCAGCTGTAACCATGTGATGTCTGTATGCTGCCCAGATAGATAAAGTTTTCAGTAGATTCAACCGTTGAACCGTCAATGGACACAGGAACAACTGTAATACAACTACGCGTATAGATTTTGTTGACAAACACCATATCCCCAAGAAATTTCTCGACGGTTTTGGGCAAATCCCACGACTGGTCCCAGTCTAAATAGGGACCGTCCATTAATTACGTAAACAATTTTTGGAAATGTTTTGCCCCTCCACCTTGTCAACAACTGTCAAACTTTCTGTGACCTCCTATAATTAGGCCTATGCAGTGGCGTATTTAGAATTTTGGTAAGGGGCAGCCCATGGCGAGCGCGAAGCGCGAGCCTATAATGGGGGTTTGGGGGCTATGCCCCAGTGGGGTCCAGAGGCAAAGCCCCTGGTGAAGGTCAAGGGGCTAAGCCCCCTCATGCTGGCGACATTTTAAGATTTTCCAGATTAATTTTTTGTGAAAATATGCATGATTATGTTCTTTTCATCAACATGTGCAAGCCACCTTTATTGGAGATAAAATGGAATTCTGTGGGCTAAGCCCTGTATGCGTATTAGGCTGAAAATGTAAGCGTTTTAGACTCGAAATCTAATGTTGTCTGGCTAATTCGCTTTGAAGGTGGACCAGACGACATTTTAAAAATATCATGAACACTAAGCTTGTAAGTTCTTGGAGTAATGATTACTCCAAGAGTAAGTTACGCAAGATCATAGATGTGACGTCACACTGCTTAATAAATAAGTAAATCTAACAGTGTTCTGTTTTCTATCAGTAATGCATGACTTGACTTCTACGTGTTGTAACTGTTGTTTAACCCCTTGAATCCCCGTTGAATTTAACTCATTGAATAATTCTTTTAAGTCCCAACGCTGGAGTGACAAGATTATAAAATTAAGATTATGGTTTAATTAGAAGACCAGAGGCATATACTTGAATTAACTTTCTGTACGTACGTGGGACAACTACAGCACTTGAATGGCCAGAATGGATGGGCCAGGACAGGCTAGGCCAAGAGCCCAAGACCAAAGGGGGGCCATGGCCCAAATGGCCCAAAGGTAAATACGCCACTGGGCCTATGTCAGAAACTTTTGACCCCCTTAGATCAGTGACGGGTCGCCTTAAAAAGTTATTTTTGTGGTGAAAAAATCTTTTTTTCCATTTTTGCTCACCAAGTGTCAAAATGTAGCGATGATTACCTTTTTTGCTCGTCAGGCATTTTTTTCTAATAAATAGTATTCCGTGAAATTTTCTATTTTGTGATTACAGGCCTATGTAAAAATGAAATTGTTGACGTTAACTTTTATTGACCCCTCCCCTGTCAACAACTGTCGAACTTTTTGAACCTCCCCTTTTTTTGCTGACGTTATTGATGGTCAGCCACATAGGGAGACCGCCTCCCCTAGTGCTTTCCTCGTGGCTACTCTAAATTCTCTAACGGACCATGGTAAGAGTGTGTGTTTTGCTAGAGGCACGAAAATAAGGGCCCGGTCCCTGAGTCCCGCTCGTGGCTGCGCCAATGATGAGAAGTGGAGAAAAGATGAATCTACACGATAGCTCAACAGGATTAGCAAAGGCACCAGACACGTATCTGTTATGACAGGACTAATTGAAAGCAAACGAAAACATGGCAGACAAAAAAATATCTTGGCTAAATAGCATTGCTATGTGGAGTGGCCTTTCTGGATCCTACCGGATGCTTGAAACTTTTGGCAGCATGCGAAGCTTGTTTACCTATTTCTCTTTGTCCGACTGTCCCGACAGACATTAACGAGGTGATTTAGCCGCTTCAAAGCAACACTTTGCTTGTCTTGCCAATTTAGCCGATTAGGTCCACATGTCATGTTCTCAACACTATAATTAAATGTACCGGAAAGGTATAATAAATTCTACTGATCTTAGACTCATCTTCGTGTTGCTATGAAGTGGAATAATGCCGCATTGTGTCAAATCAAGGCCAGTATAATTAATTAAATTATGGTTTTGATTAATAAAATTCGTCTAAACATAATTGCGATCAGATGGACGTCGCTGGGGTGGGGCGTAGCGGTGCTGGACGTGTGTGGGCACTGGACAGGACCGAGTGACAACTACAACATCACAATGGGTGACATCAAAACGTTCGGCGTTTGCAAAATAAATAGGCCAAGCGATTTCATTTGCACATATAAGTTGATACAGGAGGACTCAAGGAGGTCCACGATGTAGTTTCTTGTTCTTTTATGTGTGTGTGTGTGGAGGGGGGGAGTAACACGATGGCTTTACCCCACCGGGTGACGCCAACTCTAGTGACGCTTAGAGCTGTTACGGTTTCACCTCGTGCAATTTCGGTCGGTTTCGGTTCGGTTTTAACCGAAAAACTGCGGTTTCGGTTCGGTTTTTTGAACATCCCTAGATTGCACAGCTTTTAAGCGTTAAAAATAGAGAAAGCGTCGTTTTTGTGTCATGTTTATGATGAGTCAGCAGCACTGCCTATGAGAAAGTGATGCAAATTTTATGTAGATTTACTTTTATGTAGCAATTATTGGCAATTGTATTAACTGAGAAGAGAAGGTGACTTAAAGTCCCGCATAATCATGCATTGTATTTGCTATTCTCTACGAAAAATAACCGTCCAAATTTGCATGGTCAAAACCGCGGTTTCGGTTCGGTTCGGTTTTAACCGAAAAACCGCGGTTTCGGTTAGATTCGGTTAACCGTAACAGCACTAATGACGCTTCTTGTAAATGGACTAGTTCTTATCGAAGTTATCGTAAATGCATCTACACTTGTGGCAGTTGTAAACATGTCCTGCACCTTTGTTCTAGTTTCTTTTTATGATTTGTTTTCCCAGCGATGCTCTGACATTAATCCAAAGTGCTCAAAGTGCAGACAGGTGTTACAGACATTCGTTAGGAAACTGCTTTTACCCAGTCGCCTATAAGAAGAGTCCGTGTATTGTCAATTACTTAAAAATGACATTATTTGGATTCGATCTCAGCATGGTCATCCAGTATGAAGGCATTTAGCGTGACTCCGACTTCAGTCGTTTGTTGCTCCCTGAGCAGCTGGGATGTCAAAGGCACGAATTTTGCTTTTCTATCAATCACTGACTTAGTCATTTGCTGAATAAGAAGGTGGTAATTTACTGCAATCAGACATTTTTGATAATTTCTCTTCTGCCAGATGTAAACCCTAAGATGCCTGCCAGAAAAGAAAAGGCGGCTAGAATAAAGACGTCGAAATAATTAATACGAGAGTTATTCACATTTGTCTAAAACGAATTATAAGAATCCGAAAATCTAGACACCCATTTGAGATCATAGGTTCAGTTAAATACTGTACAAAGGTGTCGTCTATGATCAACATTTTGCTCCCTGTTTTCAAAATCTATTGCGCAGCTTCTTTTCCACATATCATCATCTCATCTTCTTGTTCCTTCGTGAACTGAAGTTGAGGTGACACTTTTGCAGTCCCGTCCACTCGACCACGTTATCTGCCCATCGTCTTCTTGGTCGCCTTTTTTGTCTTGTTACCGGCATCATTCCTTGTTGGATTGTCCTCTCCAGTGTTAACTTAGCGTAGCTGTTCCGCTGTACAGGTGCCAAAAATGCAGCAGCTTCTTTCTTTTACACATATTGACGAACCGTATTTTTGTATCATAGTGCGTAATGAGTACATTTCGAAAGTCTCTATTCTCTTCTGTATTTTTTTCTCAAAGTCTAGCTTTCACATCCATATGATGCTGTACTCCATGCAACACCTTCTGTTATTCTCTTCTTTGTACTAATGCTGATATTATTACCTTTCTCTAGGCCTATGTTTTTATTTTTCTGGCGTCGAGATATGTAAACTTTTCCACTTGTTCCAGTATGGCGACCCCGGCTCACGGTCTCGTCGCGCGGCCGGTAGTCGGGAGGCTTCCTTCTCCCGCTAGTTTTCCCAATCGCCTTCTGCCGCCGACTCTGCCTGATAGGCGACGTTTGTTTCACTTTCCATTTCACGACCATCAAACGCGGTGTCCGCGGCTGCCGGGCAGGCACATATTGAGGTCACAGGTCCCTATTTTCCTCGTCTGACGTCTCCGTTTCCGTCTTGGCTCCGGCCTCTTCCGAGATTCACTTTAACTGGCTTCTATTGTCGTTGGCCACCGCTTTGTCTTGGCGCCTTGGGCGATTTTTGTACACGTTCTTGGTCACTGACTTCAACTTTGTACTGCACGTCTTCATTCTCTGTAACAGTACTCGTCTTCCGTCCCTTAAATACAGACGGCCATGTCTTATCCTCTGCGGCGGCTTCTTAGCGCGCCTGGTTTCTTCTGCTCACTCCTAGACGGGTAGCGGCGTCCATTTTTTCTCAGCGGCTTCCTAGCGCGCTTGATTTCCCGTTCTCTGATCGATAGTCGGGCGTCTGTCTTCGTCAGCGGCTTCACTGCACGCCGGTGTGTACCGTACCTGAACGGGCGGCGGTCCGTCTTCTTCAACGGTCTATCCACAAACTGGCTCCCCGCGTCTTAAAGACAGGCGAGCTTCTGACTCCATCCTTGACTCAGAGTTGACCTCTTAGGCACTGATATGATTGTATGTAGGCGTTTTTAATCACAGCCAAGATTCATTAACAACTCGCTGAGACTCCGTCGTCAACAGCGACTTTGCAAAGACACAAACGCAGCTTTCTTTTTATTTGGTTCATTTATGTATTAACGAACCATACATCACTGACAACACGTAACCAACCAATAGCAACAATGACAATCAAAGACAACTTCTGACGAAGACGGTTGATAACGATGCCTTCCTGATCGCCAAAATAACTAGCGCTTCAAAGAGAAGCAATCAACAACTCTTAATCCCTCTTATGTGTGAAACATCTCGTATTCAGCACTTTATCTGGCTCCCAACTAAATTCGTTTAAAATCGCCGTGCTTTTGTTCTATCGCTTCACGATAGTAGAGACTATACCACCGAAAACCACATTTAATTCATATAACAGAGAAAACATAGAAATTAACTAAGGACATTTACGGGAATTTTTCTACTCTAGTCGATCGATCTTGCCGCCTAACATGTGCGACAGAGTCAAACTACGCGGCCGTAGGCCGCCTGTTCGCCGTTTATGGAATTAGCTACGCACCGGGATTAGGGAGCCGACAAGCCCGCCGGCCGCCATTGATTTGACGACCGGTGCACTTGCAAGGACGAGCGATACCCGAGTCCACTGGCGCCCAGCACAGCGGCCGTCTTCTGGGTTCTGACCTCTCCTTCCAAGCAGTGGCGGCTCCACCGGGGGGCCAGGGGGGCCCGTGCCCCCCTATTGAGAGCCTGGCCCCCCAGTGGCCCCCCAGTTGGGACCTTATACTTAATGCTACATACATTAAACAACAAATGGTTGGCCCCCATGATTAGAAGTTGCCCCCAACGGCCCCCCACTTGCCAAATCCTAGAGTCGCCACTGCTTCCAAGGCGAAGTTATAGTCGTTATTACAATGGCAGAGTAGCTCTAATTAGTAAAAAAATTATTACATTAGCAAGTCAAGCAGTGAAGCAATGAAGCATTCAATAAGAAAACTGGTGGGTAATTAATAATAATACGCTCGCTATCAGTGGATGGAACGCCACCAGTAACTTCCGATACACCCTAATGGAAACGTTGTCTCCGTTTGTCGTCATTACTTTTGATATCTTTACATTTATTTGAAGCCCATATTCGCACTCTCTTGTTCCATTCTGCTTACTAGCTCTTGAAGTTCCTGTGCGCTCGATGCCAGCAAAACATCATTCGCATACCTTAGATTATTGATGGCTAGTCCTCCCATTCTGCATCCCCTTTGAAACCTCCAATGCCATACGCATTATCATCTCTGCTATAACATTGAACAGGCGTGGGGATATTGTACAGTCTTGTCTCACACCCTTTTTGACTTTGTACCAATCCGTGACTGACTGACTGTTCCCATTATTCTTGTGGCACCTTTTTGGTTTTAGTAAAAATTTTAGCAATTCAACTAGCTGTGCTGGAAAGCACATCTCTAGCATTACTTACCATAATTTTTCATACGGTACGAAGTCAAACGCTTCTGTGTAATCGTATAAAGCAGATGTACAGTGGCTGTTGAAATGCTTTAGCGTTTTCCATTATTATTCTTAAGTTTGCTCTGTGATTCTTTGTGCAACGTCCTTTTCTGAAGCCCGCTTGTTCTATTAGGCCTACAGCCTCCTCATCCTTCCCTCCTCCTCCCTTAGATTACAGATCAGTCGCGTAGCCAAGGTCTTCAATAGGAGGAGACGCCCAGAGGGCACCTAGGTTTCTACAGACCGACATTTACAGTCCCGACTAGAGATGTGCGGGTATAGGCCTACCCGTACCCGCGAGTATACCCTACCCACATTTTACGGGTAAGCCTACGGGTTGAGCACGGGTATAGCGCTACGGGTACGGGTACACCCGTTTTTACCCGTAAAACATGATATTTTCAATTCTCACTATACTAGGCCTATAGCAAATTAACAATGCAGTAGACCTAATAGAAAAACGTTATTGAGTATAGTGTATTAGTATAACTTGTATATCGCGCTCAGTTTGTCAGACAGTTATATGCCACTGCATGCATTTTACTTAATGAAAGCATAAAGGAATACAAATGGCGTTATCCGACGTCATCAGTAAAGTAGCAAACATAATCAAACGTAAAATCATTGTAATGGCGTCCCGCAGTTATAATGTTCCCTTGATAAATCGTTTTGTTGTTTAACTTCAGCTCTAAATTCTAATGCCTGCTCATAGCTAAACTATATCTACTAAATATTTTAATTAGGCCCATCGAGTCTTCTAGTCCATGTCCGACATTCACGTAGGCTTAGGCAGCATGCTAGCTGACTAGCTGTATTACACAATGTTACCAACCAGTAGTCCGGTACCCCTGAAAGAATCCGGGCCTACTATTTGCCAAGTGGAATACCCTGATTCCTAAGTCCTAGATCTGTCCTAATCTAAACATGTGCCTCTATAAAAAATTCTTGTCAACATATGACGTGTTTAAACTATGTAGGCCTACTCTGCTTTCATTAATACATTAATTTTGTTGCCTCTCTATAGTCTCTAGGAACGGATACGGGTACGGGTACGGGTACAGGTCCTTGTACCCGTACCCGCGGGTACGGATAGGGTAAGAAAGTTTTTGCACGGGTACGGGCAGGGTAGACATTTTGCTGTACCAGCACATCTCTACTCCCGACTATAGGCGGCTGAGGGTCAGAGAGCGTGGCGCGCTTCCTGGATGGGGCCTGGGGAGGAGCCCCAGCCTTAAACTGATTAAGTAATATTAGATTCAAATCTTGAGATTTGATGCATATTTTTCAGATCATATGAGCTCCAGACGCCCCAATAGGCAATTTATGACAGTTTTTCGGCAATCAGGTATGATGATTGCCGAATAACTGTCATAAAGTTTATAAATTTGCCCTCATTGAATACAAATTTTCAGCATTACTGCAAAAATTTCCCTCTAGTGTTGGCCTGCTCATGCTATTTCCCGGGAATTTGCGTTGAGGGGGGGATAATTGCAGGGGTGTCAATGTCCAGTGTTTCATCTAGACTTCTTGGACCCAGTGGGAATTGAATTGGGCAAGGGAGGTGGCTCAGGTGGCGGGGTTCGAAGCTTGGACTCTAGAGAAAATGAAAATACAAGTAAAAAATACGATTTCCGTTGTCATCTCTTCCGTTTTCATACGGTCCATTCTAATCTTTACAGAATCAGTTGCAATGGCTCGAGTTTCAATTTCCATATGCGAATGTCCCCCTTTAGAATTTTAGATGAATAGTTTTAACATCAGTCTGTTTTGGTGATAGCCAACACCACCCCTGGGAATGGGTGTAGGGGCAGGGGCGTCTGTCACAAATCGGGGGTGTAGCCCTCGCTTGGGGTGTAGGAAAATCTCTAGGCCTGCTCCGAGGGTCCCAGACTGCTGTACTTTTTAGTGGTTGCGCTAATGGGCATTAAGACAGGCATGCACGCACATCCCATTTAGTCCGAACTCTTGTGCATGTTTTAAAGACTTAAACAAGTCTTAAATTTTGTTTTATTACTGAATGGTCAAAAGCTCTAATACAACAACGTGTATCAATTATTCTGTTGACAATCACTCTGCCCTTCCTCGAAAAATTTCTCGACGGTTTTGAACAAAATCTCAAGAGTGATTCCAGTCAGTGCCGAAATAAGCTTGTGTAGGCCCATTTCACAAATAAATCAATAGCCCCCCGCCCCCAATAGCGATGCATTACGCAAAATGTCTTAATATTAGGAAATAATAATATTAATGTATTTTTTATAAGCCCCGCAATGGCATGATTAGACAAAGGTTCAGATAATATTGATGATAGCCTATATTTTAGTATGGTGATGATTCACGAGTCAGAGTATTAAACTCTGCCAGCATTGGCAATAGTGTAAATCTTACAGGGTCCTAAATTTCTGCATCTATCAATTATTATTTATGAGTAGGCCCGTTTCAATTGAAACATATGCAACATGGCTAATCCGGCCCTGATGTATTCCCAGCCCGAATAGGGAGGGGGTCTCGTGACTATGCCAATCCAATTACAAGTATGCACATCTGTGGAGTTCCAGCCACTGCTGTAGGCTCTATTATTATTTCATTTTTTGCCGTTAATGAATTCTTTTTTGTTTTTATTATATTTTAATATATATCTCTTAGACTCTTAGACTGTCTAACTTGGCCCAAATCTATTTTATCGTGTTATTCGTAGATGAGCTTAACATTCTGTAGTAAACAGACAGATGCAGGCGTATCGAGGCAACAAAGTGGGGTCCCTCGGTGCAGTGAACCTCTCTTCTCCTGACTCCAGGGCAGAGACATAAATTGCGGGGAAGCTTTTTGATGTTCGGCAGACACAGGCAATAAACAGACATAACAGCGACCATAAGAAGTGAACGCATGACTATAAATCGAGTTTGTGCAAAACATGCATTGGGTGTCGATAGTAGCGTGGTATCAGTGTTGGGTAAACTCATGCAATATATGAGTTAACTCAAACTCTCAACTCATGCTCAATGAAATGAGTTTAAACTCAAACTCAACTCACTGGGTTTCGAATGAGCTAACTCAAACTCTTTAATTATGTGAGTTAACTCATAAACTCATTTGACGAAAAATGTGCAGTGGTTAAATCATTTTCCGTGCTTAGTGCAGTGACAAATTTTCAGAACGACCTTTTTTGCTTGTTTTTTTGCGCGGACGTCCACAAATGAGTTCTGAGTTATGTGCACTGTGTGCAGTGATAAATTTTTCTTAAAACAGGCCCTGATGGATAGTGTATGGTATTTGTTGGCACTTCTATAAACTGACCGCGTGTCTTCTGTACAAGTGCCTATTTATTTAGTAAATAGTACTTACCTTCGGGTGTCGAACGAAATTGCTTGTAGCGGCGTACGTTCCAGAGATAGATTTGTTTACGCAGTTACTACATTTAGCAATGATTTTTCCTTCACGTTTATTAGTTATAGAAAAATATTTCCCATCTAAAATACACGGCACCTCCGCCATTTTCTTATCTCTTTACAACGGGTTCTGAACCATAGATTTATTATAATACATATATAATGATATTAAAATCTATGTTATGAACGGCGGTTAAGTTCCCTGTTGAAACCGGTTTTGGTTTATATTATCTTTTGGGAGTCATTATCTAGACATTTGTATAGCGATTTATTTTCCGATCAAAAGCGCTCGGAAGTAAACTTTGCGAATCAGATGAGTTTAAGCCGTGAGTTTACAAAAATGATATTTAAAACTCAAACTCACAGAAATAATGAGTTAATTCAAACCCATAACTCATGACAGTTGAAATGAGTTAACTCAAACTCGCAAATCCCTACATTTGAGTTAACTCGTGAGTTTAAACTCACGTGAGTTAACTCGTACCCAACACTGCGTGGTATTATTAAATTGCAGAGTAAATGCTCACTTTCATTGGTAATGTACGTAAATTTATATGCCCTGTGTCCAGGCAAAAAGTGACCAACTCTATTTTCACTATAATTTTAAGAAAACTTGGCCGATTTCTGTAAAAATTTGCAGTTCGAAACAGAAATAAATTGCCGATAGACTTCAGGTATAGATACAAACATTATCTGAAAAAGGTTACAATGAATATTAAAAATGTCCGCCGCCAGAATTGACACAAGATTTCAAACGTCGTCGCCTCTGATGAACTGGTGCTGCGATGACTGTGTGATCGATCTTTGCCCTTCTTACTCATGCCCCAGTCACCAATCTCTGCTTCAGTTCATTCAGATTGGAAATACGTGACCTTTCCTGTAGAAAACCCACACACAGTGTATTCCACCGGGTTCAAATCCAGTGAGTTTGGTGGCAGCAGTTGGATGGTATGAAAGCAGGAGTCTCTCTGTGCAGTAATTCAACGGCATTTTGAGTAAAGTCATAGAATTATTTAAATTAATTCAAAAGTCTTGAAACATAGACTTAAATTACCGTAATAAAAATCTGTCTTCCATGTTGTTTAGTGCTATCGCTTTGAAGGCGTGGCCTAGTCAGAAAGTTGCCGATCGCGGATAGATCCGCCGGCGGATCCATATCCACAAGAATTTCATGGATCCGCGGATCCAAGCTCCGAAACGCTGGCGAATGCGGATTATCTGCGGATCATAACAACTGGCAACAATTTGTTAATTATGAAGTGTTTTCGGTTTAGGTCAATTTCCCGTTGATGAAAAGTTGCGCAGAATAACTGTTTGCCTCATTATATTGTTTGATATCTTCATTCAAAGACGTTTCTGTTTCAAACTTAGGCCTAGATGATTCTTCCATAGATGAAAGTTCGACAAACGAATTAAAAAACAAAGCCGACTGTAGCTACCTGCTGATATAAACAAACCTAAAGCGTGTCTAATCAATGCCGGTTTGGATTTAACAGCAACACGCTCTACCGATGAAAAAAATTTTCTGCTTCGCTGACTCGACGCCCGTCTGCTCTGATAACATTATACTGTACACATATTGGAAAGATTAGAGACCAGGAACGGTAGGGGCGATGCAGCTCAGTTGGTATAGACGATTCGTTTATTATCTATTCATATCAGAGCAGTCACGAACCCCTAGAGAATCTTAATTTCTTGGGAAAACTTTTGCGAACCGTTCAGATTTCTTGATATTTTCTTAGTTTTGTACTGTATCCGAGTCGTCGTAGGTACGAAGATCTGTATCTAGAAGTACCTGCCATGCAGTTAGTATAGGTGGTCCAATTATGCAAATTTATGGCATCGGAGCGGGAGGGGTGGAGGCATGTCCGTCAAGAAAAAATAGGGCCACTTCATAGAGCAGTCTCTGGCCCTTAAAGAATCTTAATTTCTTGGGAAAACTTTTGCGAAACGCTTAGATTTTTAATATTTACTTAGTTATAGGCCTATAGATAATAATTTCCTCCAAAAAGTATGACAGCCTTTTCGTTTCTTTTTGTACGACCATTCAATCTGAAATATTGTATCTTCCACGGATCGTCGGGGCCTCTGGACATTTGGCCCTGCCCACTCTCGGCGGGCCTGGATGCCAGGTGGGATCCTATGCCAAAACCGGAAAGGCACCTGGTCATGCAGCATTGGTTTTAGGCCTAGTGTAGTAGGCCTATTAGTGAAGTATTTCAACTTCCGATTACCTGGGATGGGTAGAGAGTTCATCTCTGAGTGTAACTACCAAGTTTCATAGCTGCAAACTCCAGTTGCAAGTGTAATAGATGCTATTGCATTAGCAACTCAATGAATACACGTTAATTTGTTATTTTTTAAATTAAATAAGCAATGACGTCATCAACTTCCAGTTACTTGAAATGCATTTCAGTTCATTTCTGAGTGTGACTATCACCAGGTTTTATGGCTGTCATAGCTGTATCATTGTGCAAACTCCAGTTACAGCATGTAATTAAGTTCCAAAACTCCAAAAAGTCGGTCTATTTACTCCATCGTTCGTCCGCATGCAGAGGGAACATGGTTTGACCTGGAGTATCCGTATCGCAACGACATCCTGGACATGATCGAGCAGAGCCGCGACTGGTACCACGGACAGATATCGCTCAGTCCACCGCCGCAATCGGCAAAGAGAAGCGGGAGCAGTGGCGTCGGCAGCAGAGGCCTGATGACGATGGACACTGTTGGCGTGAATCTCTGTGGATCTACGCTCGCGAAAGAATCGGACGAGAAACTAGATGACGAGGATGAAGACGACGATAAATAACTTTCTAAAGCACTTTTACCATCCAGCTTAATTAAATTCGTGTAAAGCGCCCTTCACTTTGATCTATGTCATGCATACGGCGCTGTATAAATTGTCTAATTTGTCTAGTATAATAATAATAATTGATGCTATTGTATTAGCAACTCAATGGACACACATTAATTTGTTTAATTTGATAATTAAATAAGAAATGATGTCATCAACTTCCGGTTGCTTGATATTTGTTTGTAGGAAATTCAATTCTGAGTCAGGCTGCCAAATTTTACATCTGTAGCTATACTCGAACTTAAGTTATGACAGGTAGGCCTAATAGGTGCTGCGGTGTCAAATTTCAAAGGACCCATGCAAGTTCGCGGACTCGAGAACGCGCGCCGACAGTCCATTTATAAAGGGGTCTATGGACTCAACTCTTGGATTACGCGCTCTAGATACCTCAATAATTAATTCAAACGAAAAGACTTACTACGGGCTCAGAGTCTGCCTTGATTCCCAGCTGTTGTGTTGTTCCTAACTTAGCGTCTGTGAACTATTTCTCTTGTACGTAGGCTATGCATCTCATCACCTAGCTCTCTTGTATTTCCTGATTCATAATTTTCCCTCAGTACTCACAGTTATTTAAGTACATGACGTGTGTGTGTGTGTGTATACAGTATATATATATATATATATATATATATATATCGTCTTGGTCATCTCAGTGTGTTCATATTTGCGCTTTTTAGAATAATATTATAATCAAATTATCCCCCTTTCCGCCATGATCACAGTAGCATAGCGAGGGTTGGCCAGCCGCCGGGGACGGAAGTTTGAAAACATTTAAAAATTCTATTCATCACCTGAAAAAACTGACGAGCAAAAAGGTCGTCGGCGCTTGCGTCTCTCGTCCATAAATTCCTTACAGTTCTACATTTCTCTATTTGCCTTTGCCAACGCCATGGGATGCTATTACCGGTAGGCCTTCTCTCTCTCTCTCTCTCTCTCTCTCTCTCTCTCTCTTCCGCATGCAAATTTTCCCGCCTCTGACAAACTTTTTAACCCCTCAACATGCCGCCCCTAGGAACGTGCCGCCCGGGGCGGACCGCCCCGCCCCCAGAGGCGTAGATAGGGGCGGGGAGGGTACATATGTTCTCGAGCGCCGAGATGGGGGCGACAAAATCGGGATTTAGGGGGGCGCCAAAGTGGGATTTAGCTAGGAAAAAAGTAAAGAGACGCATAAATATAGCTGTGACGATTTGCTTTATTGTCCTTTTTAGCTTAGTAGCTTACGATCAATAGTGACTACCTTTTTTGCTTATCGGGGATTTTCTAAGCAGCAATGACTGACGATGGCGACCTTTCTTTTTTGCTTGTCATGGTTTTTCCGAGATTAAGATTTTTTTAAAAGTTTAAAGTTCAGGGGCGCCATCGCTATGTTTTGTCCTCTGGCGCCGGACTCCCTAGTTACGCCCCTGCCGCCCCTTCCTGCGCCACTGCATTATCATTCGCTGCCATCGTTGCCCTGCAGCTGATTTGCAGCCAAAGAATTAAACTGAACATAAGATCAGTCATAATTTGTCTTTATTCTCATGCGCCGAGCGATGCAGTGAACGAAGCCGATATCTGCGTTTCAGTCTTAGTCTTAGAATTGACTTTCGGATCGAAGCAAGAATTATGCACGGCAAACCACGCTGCACGTATAACCCATGTCAGCCATCTTAACTGACGAGCAAAAGACACACGATTATGTTACTATTGATGTATAATAGCATAACATAGCATAACACAACATAACATAATAAACAAGGTCTAAAGTGGTTCAGTTGAGTCTGCCTGTGTGAGAACCACTGTTGTACCCATACAAATCTAGTATCCTACAGTAGGTCTAATGAGGTTTATTTTGAAGTAATTCACACTAGTAGCCATTGCTATCTTCTCGTTTCTCGTCCAGTTCATTGTAGGCGCTTTTAGGTGGAACGCATAGTTATTGGCATTGAGTAGCTTGACGAGATTGTAAAAATTATATGTTTTTTGACAATTAAACAGTTTGGCATCGTGTTTGATTGCAATATATCTCAGTTCTACGGCAATTAAACCCTATTTTATAACGAAAGGTCCGCAAGCGGATTCTGCTAAAGAACTAAGATACAATGCCACATTCACCCACACAAACTCACACTCACAAACACACGCACACTGTGTTAGCACGTATACCATAGGAGCTGTTTAGATATCAGGCAGATCCTTGAGTAAGTATCCAAACTGCGCTAAGGTGAGACATGTTAAACACTTCCACATTTAACAGTTAGCAGAAGGTGAAATGCAACGCGTCTGTCAGCATTGGAAGAATACAGCCAGATAAACTTTTCTTGATGTCGATGAGACAGATTGAAGAAGAAGCAAAATGCGACAGGCAGATACAGGTTCATGGTGCGAAGGACAAGCAGAGGAAGTTCCAGCAGCCCCCGTCGGCAGAGGAAGAGATGCACCAGGATAGGCCGATCAAGGCTGAACAACAGACGTCACGGGAGATGAAACGAAAGATAGAGAAACCAAATAAACTAGATGGCGTGGCAAGGACCTAGGTTAAAAACTTCCTTGCAAATGCGTTTTCTTGCAAATATTAGGAAACTTTAATAGCCTTCAGTACAAGTTGACAGGAGTCGTCTAACCCCTCCAGCCACAGTCGACGCTTCATAAAAGGGGCAGCCACAGCACGTTCACAGACCGTGTGTGTGATCTGACCGCTTAAGACGAAGGAGAGGAAGGCCAGCGTTCAACTCAATTTCAGGCAAGTGTTGAAATCGATTTTGCAGTTAGACAGCATGACTTAGCGTTTATTCGTATCTGAAATGCTTTTCTGAAGGAGCGCTCCTATGTAAAAGCATTTCAAATCTGAAATGCTTTTGCAAAGGAGCGATTCTGCCACAAGAAAATTCTGACTGTTGTCTCCGTCTAGGGTGAAAACTTTAGAGGGTTGAAAATTTCAATAGGCCTATTTCTATGTTGCTTTTTTGATATTTCCGTGTTTCTCTATCCACCCAAATGTCTTTCCGGTGTTTGGATATCAATCTAGCGTTTTTCTTAAACAAAGAAATTGGGTGGCAATGTTATTGGAACGGCCAAGGTTCGTAGGGCAGAAAAGCCTTGTGAGTCATGGACTGCTTCAGTTGACCTGTGTACATTAGTCTGCACTCTGCAGTTTAGACGCCGTTCATAAAGTACGTCACGCTATTTTTGGCTATTTTTACTCATCCCCTGTCACAAACTTTCACAAAGTATGTCACAAATCTCGGACCCTCCTGTCATCAAATCAGCAGAATTCCGTTCATCATCTCTGGCCTACGCTTGACGCCTTACGATAAATCCGTTTCGTCTATATGCAATTCCATTAGATTTGTCCAATGCACTATGCCTGACGTATACTTTTGAAATGAAACGCAAGCAACTAATAACAGTTACGAAGGCGCATTGACGCAAAGCATGGACAGGCCGCTTGTTCCGACAAGAAAAAAAAACTCCCAACAAAATGCATGCACGCAGCAGAAAAATAGCTATATCGCGATCACCTCAATCTTCTGACGCATCTCACCGTCTGTGGCAGTCTGTAGCCATCAGGATTTCATGACCTTTTTTTATTTTGCTTATTCAGAGGGTCACGTGACATTCGTCACGAGGCGAGGTAGCTGCAAGGCCAGTGACTTGCTTGGTCTGGCATTGAATTTCTAATTGATCATTTCTGTATTTCAGATAAAATGGAGGTTACGACGTCTATCTTGACTACGCCGCTCTTGGCATTTCTGATTTTTACGAGCAGACCAGGACCTACAAGCAGTCAGCTGTGTGAAGGCCTGACGTCATACCAGCTGCAGTTGAGCACATACTGGTCAAAAGAAACCTTCCACAAACAGTATCCAACCTTCAGACCCCATGCTCAATGGAGTCGACTCATTGGTAAGACATCCAATTACATCTTATAGCATCTGGATAATAACGATTCATTTTGCTTTTTAAAAACGGCGGTAACACATTCGGTTGCTGAGTAAATTCTGTAGCGCCATTAACGTTAGACGAGTTGCTCGCGGAGTGCGCGATCGAAATAGTTCACTGAAATCTGGCATAAAGGTCGTTTATTTGCACGCTATTATATAAGCACTATTCTCGTCGTCGTCATCATTGCAATTTTATCACGTTGGTCGCCGTCACAACGACATTGCGATTCGTGTACAACTGTCAAAGAACGCAAGTTTAATTAATCTCTTAGCAACCATTGTAGGCCATAGATGCTTAAGATTTTGTTACGTTTTTAAAAATTTTACCTAAAACGCGTTTGTTAACGTTTTTATCTGTTTGCGGCTTTTTATATTTTGTACTTCAATCTTTGTGAAAATACCATAGTTACAAGATGTCATTGAGGTAAAATAGCGCAAGGGACATCTTATTATATAATTCTCAATGTCTGTCTGTCCGACGGACGGATACACGGCAGATATTGCAAGACGCTGTTGTCATTGACAACCAAGTATTGTTTAATCAAAACTGTATTATCAACGGAGCGTTTAACGAAACGTCTTAATTGCAGCTCCCGTCCCCCTTCCCTCACCCCATCCCTCTCCCAATCGCCCAGGCCCCAACCCATACCCGCCCTGCCCCGCCCTACCCCACAGGCCTCAAACCCCGTTCCCCTTCCCTCTCCCCATCCCTCTCCCAATCGCCCTTCCCTCTCCTCATCCCTCTCCCAATCGCCCCGGCCCCAAAACATCCCCTGCCCAGGCCCCAACCCATACCTGCCCCGCCCTATCCCACAGGCCCCAAACCCCGTTCCCATTCCCTCTCCCAACCCCTCTTCCCTCTCCCAATCGCCCCGGCCCAACACATCCCTGCCCAGGCCCCAACCCATACCTGCCCCACCCTACCCCACAGGCCCCAAACCCCGTTCCCATTCCCTCTCACCATCCCTCTTCCAACCCCTAATTCCCTCTCACCATCCCTTTCCCAATCGCCCCGGCCCTAACCCATCACCGCTCCACCCTACCCCACCGGCCCCAAACCCAGTTCCCAAACCTACACAACGCTGCTCCGAAAACCCGTACAACCCACTTTCCTCCTCCCAAACCTCCCTTCCCTCTCCCAATGCTCTGCCCCCCGTTATTATATATATTTATTCCTTCCTAGCCTCAATACCTATTTTTTTAAAATTTAAACCCTCAAGTGGGGATTACATTTTCAGACGCGTCACCGTACTGGGGATTTAATTTTTGGAAAAGCGTTCTTCAGAAATGATTGCTGTAACGTTTTAAATTTGCTATATATCAGGCTATATAGGAGCTAAAAAGACGAAGTTTGCACCATTGTTTAGTTTAGATTGTTTATTCCTCTTTCTAACCGTCCGGCAAAACAAAAAAATTTGGGGGTGGAGTCCACTTTGCGACCTAAAATATCACCCTCTCCCCCCAAAAAGATGAGCCCCTAGCAAAATATTTTCAGCGGTAACCCCACTTTGGTCAGCGGCAAAGTTGTAAAGGGATGTCAGAGGAACAAAATAAACCAAAAAGTTTGAAAATCGGTTGACATTTGGCAAAGATATATCAATTCTAACCCGATGACCCCAATGTTTCAACATACGTATTATCGGTGAATTTCGCGAAGTTTTGAATTCTGAGAAAGTTTCCAAAATGTTTTGAATTTGCTATATCTCAGGCTATATAAGAGCTAAGAAGAGAAGGTTTGCACCATTGTTTAGCTTTTTTATTCCTCTTTCTAACTGTCCGTGCAAAACAAAAAAGTCCAGCGTTCACGATGTTTGCGACAATCAAGTGATAATGAGTAGCAGGCTGTTGCTCGGCGTGAAAAAAGCAGCACAGCAAACAAGAGAATCAAGCACTGCATGTCGTTCGACACTGCCAAATCATTACACCTACATTGACTATCAAGTTTCAGAAAATTCATGCGAATGGGCGTTAACTCGGTTGAAGGAAAAGGCGGCGAGTTAAGGACAATTAATTGCGCAAAATGCTATTGCGTTTGCGCAAAATCGGGTGGTAAAACAGCCAATCTCCCCCGTCATTTTTGACGGATAACCACCTAGTTTATATTATTTTGCAATAGCATTTGATCCTGCCGTCTATAGCAAACGGGCTTCGGATAAAGATCGGAAGCTGACACGTTAAGGCTGGGTACCGATGCGTTTATTCGTAATGTCTTTGTACATACAGTGTATGCCAACAGCAGCCCCTCAGCTCTTATTATCTCCTATCTGATACCGAGTAAAGTTATAAATGCAAACTCTATATAATAGAAGACATCTATTTGACACGCTAGCAGCTGCGGGACGCCTTCACGTTCCTGCCATCCCAAAACTACCCTCCTCTCCCTCTTTCAACGGCCCTGGATAAAATGAAGCACTACCAGCACCAGCACCAACACCTATGGAACAGAAGTCCAGAACAGCCTGAATAGACAGCTCATATGTTATATATATAATTATATATATATATATATATATATATATATATGCATATGGTATGGGCATGTCAACAGAATGGATGAAAGGAGACTACCATACAAGGCACTCTACACTCAAATAGAAGGAAACAAAGGAAGAGGAAGACCCAGGAAAAAGTGGATGGACAACATCAGAGAAGACATGAACATGAAAGGAATTACAATAGTAGAAGGAAGACGATTGACAGAAGATAGAACTTCTTGGAAGCATTTTGTGTCTAGCTATTGCCGCTGATGAGCTGGCAGAAAGCAAAGATGATGATGATGATATATATGCATGGTGCATCTTATGGGACTGTAGTCTTAGATCCAAGCTATAGCTATGGGTGGAGTGAGTTTGGATTCTGTCCTTAGGGGGTTAAACTCCAGCAACCTGTAGAAGTCTGACGAGCAAAAAGGTAATTGTGCATTGCACCCGTTTAAATAGTTTATGAAACGTCTAATAACAATATTCGAATCAAATGATCAAATGAAATGTGACAAAGTGGTGATGAACTTTTTTCCCTTCCCTTACACCTACTTTTCCAACTTTGGATCGTACAGACATTTTTTCTGTTTTTTTTTAATTTTTCGGAAATAGCGCGTTCTAACGCGTTTTATTTGAATTTACCGCATTTTACCATCAATTGACACCACTGACTATTATAAATGATGCTATGGAAATGCATGATAATTATTTAACATCCATGGTGTAGACATAACTTGGTTTCAGTAGATACAGGTACAACCCTGCAAGTTGTAATCATAAATTGACAAACAGTGAGAAAGAGAAAAATTCTTGAGCGATTTAGGGGCCTATTTCCGAAAAATGTGTTTTTACGGCGTTTTGATCTCCAGCTGCAAGAGAAGGGATAGAATGGAACTAACTATCAGGAATTTTTCAAATTTTTATTTTACAGAAAGAGCGCGTTTTGTTTGAATCTTAACATATTTAACATCCATGGCGTAGACACATCCTGTTTTCAGTAGATGCAGGTGCTACCCAGCAAATTGTAAATATAATGTGGTGCATTACATAAATCGCAATTAAAGTCTTTAAGTGTGCGCCAGAGTTCTAGCCTCACGGTTTAACTCTAATATGACTCAAACGCTCTTGCGTTCTTGGCTGAGCCCCAGGTCCCCGTGAAGAAGCTCAGGACGCTTCCAAAACCTCCCAGTCGGACTAAATGGGATAGCAGCGCAGGTACCTTAATGGCGTACCTATCCTGGAACCCTGACTGCACCAATGATTATTAGCATTTAGGCCTCGAGTATATAGACACGATGTGCGCAGAGGCAGAAGGGTTATATTCGGACCTAATTTACTTTTGGTAATCGTGCAAAACGATGAGAAAATTGTACCAGAAGGTGTAGGGCTGTACCTATACGTTTCTATATAGTATCTGAAAATTTTAATCTATAATTATTCATTTTGCGGCTGGGGTTACGCCGCAGATTCCGTTGCAAAAACTCTCACAACGCCAGTCGAACCAACTGTTCGGATCCGACCAAGTTAGCTCTTATAGTGGATAGGGTGTCCAGATGACTTTTTGCTAAAAGAGCACATTCAATGTAATTCATAGTGAAAAATAGAGAACATTCTGAACAAAAAGAGAACAAACAAATTTTCAAAAATTAATATTAATTTAATAAAATTAGCCTAATTACTTCAATTCAGTCATTCATTTCCTCTTCGTCGTCTTCTTCATCATCACTTATGTATCTATCTGATGATTGGACACTTCAAGAAATCCGCATTGTCAATATATCTTATAAAACCCCTTACAATTCATGTCCTTGAAATTGTACGTTATCATTGCAATGATTTTCTTTATTGTTACCAAATTACAGTGAGAATAATTAAAAAATTAACTTCTACTTAACTTTATTTGACTAAAAACAAAAAGGAGAACAAAAGAGAACTTCAGTAAAAAAAGAAAGAGTAAAAAAGATCCGACCTAAAAAAGAGAACATGTTCTCTTTAAAAGAGATGTTCTGGAAACCCTAATAGTGGATGGTGAAAATACGATCAAAATCTCAAGATCTGAATCCAGTATTACCGAACATTTTTCGGTTGGGGCGGAGACCCCGCTGGGGACCTCACGAAGCTTCCGCAAGCCCCCTAGTATAGGATGTGGAAACGTCAGTCGTTAGAAATCTCCGTATCCGTCCATTCTGGAACCCTGGCTACGCCAGTGCGGCTTTCGGTTATTCAGTTGGAGATATTGTCCTGATTTGTGTCAGTTAGTAAGATCATCCGTTATACTGTAGATGTTAAGTATTCAGAGACCTTGATAGACGTATGCCCTCCCACTACAAATCAGTTCCATTCAGACTGTGCATTTGCTTTCCGTGTAGACTCTGACACGGCGATTGGCCACAGATTTACGGCGACATCAAGGCTAAAGCCGTTCGTCTTCGTGACTCGTACTGGTAAAAAGATACACGTGTCAATTATTATAGATGGGACGACCAAGAGGAGCTTAAACCTTCGCCGAGAGATAACCTCGCGGAGCGTGCTGCACCTTTATTTAATCAGAACTGAATGGCTGTAAAGCGAAAAATTTTTCCTACGTTCTCACCCGTTGTACAAATATAGTCAGATGAACGGCTAACAGAAATGTATCTCAGTCTTTTCGAATCTTCAAACATCAGATTTTTAAAAGAGGTTTCCTCATTAAAGCTTCACAAATGGCCTTAACAATTGCACGTCTGGCATCGCAGACGACGACGACGTCGACCCGTATTAGGTCAGGGTCGTTGAGTTGGTTCACTCGCAGCAATCTGATCGCTCCAAGGGTCTATCGTATTGCTTCTCTCTTTTAAAAATAGACGCTCACAGTTTTTAATGCATGTGTTCTAATGACGTCAATGCCACGCTCGGTTGACCGCTGCTGCCATTTCGACCGACGTCAGGCGACCGAGTTCGACACAACGACGACAATGAAAAACAAACACGAATTTGAATCGGTATTGGCGATTCAACAAACGAGGTATTGAGATGGCGTCAGCGTGCTCTTGTGATAGGCATTAGACATAGTGTATAAAACATTCAAATATTCCTCAATTAATTGTTGCGTTTGGATGTCATATTGAGTTCGGTCTATTTCGGTGAAGAGAAATTTCTTCACGAAGAATCACTTAGGCAGAAATTAATATTTCTCTTCGACACTTAATCTTAGGCCCTGTCTAGAGATTAGGGAGGGAGCCCCAGCTATAGAGCTGAAAAATATAGTACAAGAAATGATGGAATATCTTGTATTTCTGTGATGATCGTAAACTGCGGCGCCATACGATTCAGCAGGACGGATAAAACCAATTAAGGGATTTAAATTGAACCGGAAATTTGGCATATTTAATTGATTCCACTGAATTTCTGAATTCATTCGAGGTATTTGGCTGATTTGAAGCTTGGCAGGCCTATTGGGAATTTCTGTGACGACACTCTTTAGTCTTTACCAAGCCAGAGTTGGCAGGTAGACCAGAAAAACCACGAGTTATGAAACAGACATGAAGTCAAGAAGTGAAGATTTCATGCGGAAATTTCCACGTTATTTTGGCTCAATTGCCTAGAGGCCTCACGAGAATGACAGCATCAGACATCGAAGGCAATTTCAGTCCTTAACAAGTTCCATGTCTCTGGCAAGTTACCTTATCTGTACATTGCCTACAGGCCGAATAGGGAAAGTTCTCCACACAAAGTCTTAGATTTCTCCCCAAAAATTTGCAATTTAGGAGTTAGAGTAATTTCTCATAGAGCCCCTCTCTCCGAACGGCTATAAACAAACGCCTTCACCCCACAGCAGATGAGATGTACGCAACGCTGCGTACTGTATAAGGGTAATTTCGCAAAGCTATTTACTCCATGGCACAATTGTAAGCTTACTTTTCCAAGCTTTTATGATGCGCTTAGAGCATAAATTTTAACGTTAAGTGAACTAGTTACCCGTACTGAGACTAAAGTCAAAACGAGTGGAGTAGGAAGGAGGCTGGGGCGGCATTTTGAGGGATTAAAAAATATGTTTAAAAGACTGAAAAAATTGCAAACGAAAGAGAAAGAGAAATGGTCTCCCATGGCGTTGACAAATGTAGAAATGTAAGGAAATTATAAACGAGAGACGCTAGCGCCGACAACTTTTTTTGTTCCAGACTATTTTCAGGCGATGAATAGAATTCTCGATAATTTTTTCAAAACTTCCGCCCCTGTCGGCGCCAACCCACGCTACGCCACTGGCCATACATAACCCACGCTACGCCACTGGTCATAACCCACGCTACGCCACTGGTCATAACGCAGTGTCACTATAGGAATTATGAGTAATGATTTTAAGTCACTATAGGAATTATGAGTAATGATTACTGGCGTACAGTAGCCAGGTTCCCAGCCACCGTCGTTAGGCTCCTATAGGCCAGGGGTTTGAGGAAGCGTCATGCGCTGCTTTGAACGGTTTAGAGGCAGAGCCACAACCGACAAAATTTAGTTTAATATTAGATTCAAGTCATGAGATTTCTAGCATATTTCAGACTACATTACATCATATGGGCAACCATCCTATCCCCTACTAATAGAATTTTCTCATTGACTTTGCACGACCAGTTAAGGCCCAAATAGTAGAGCCCGACCTCTGCTTCCCTCGTGTCTGAGCTAACGACAGTAGAAGAGACTTATATCACCCAGTTTCGTATACTGAATGGGGCAAGAATAGCAAAAGCAAAAAGGCCACGAGATGAGAAAGCGTTGACACGCTATATTTAGAAAGTGTGTCGTAGACTCAGTTGGTTTGCTCCTTTAAAAGGTTTTACTCTGAATGCCAAGAGTGAGTATGAATATAGAAGCATAGCTTTGCTTTTAGCCATTCGGTTAACCTGAAAGCCTAAACTTGGCGTTTTTCAGGCACATTGCTTCTATTCCCATGCATAAATGGCCGCACTGACATCAGTTGGATATTATTTGCTTAGATCTTTCTCCCTCTCACCCTTCTCTTTATCAGATCGGTTAGGTAAATAGTATAGGCCTATATATATATATATATATATATATATATATATATATATATGTGTGTGTGTGTGTGTGTGTGTGTGTGTGTGTGTGTGGTTGACCTGAAAGCCTGGCGTAGAAGAAGAAGAAGAAGAAGAAGAAGAAGAAGAAGAAATAATAACAGTGTGTATAACTGTATATATACACACGAGCAATATGTCTCTTTGAATGAGATTCAATAGATATGTAGGTTCTATCTACGGAATCATTAATTAAAGTAAATCTCTAAGCACGACGAGCCTTTCAAGCATCAGTTACAACGATCGACTGTAATTCCGCCATTCGTTGAAGGCCATGTCCTCAATATGGCATTCGTTGTTCTTTTCCATATGATGAAATTATGAAATTGCATTGTTTTTATCAGTTTTAAGGCCATTTTCTCTAACTCATTTATGCCATACTTTATACGCACAAACCCTAAACCCTACAATGCCTGAATTGGCCGCCAAGATCTCGGATTTGGAAATAGGCCTTGATCTTAGACCCCGGATATCCCGGATTTGATCATTGCCTCGTCAGATCAGGCAGCTTCCTTTACCTGATTTTTATTCCACCAGACAGACTCAGGGCCTGAATCGTACATTAACCGCTCTCAGGGCTCGACCGGGTAACATCATCCTAACGCAAAGCAAAACTCAAGTGCCAAACAAACGGAGAGTAGCTTCGTCTTAAAAATAATAAATCAGCCTAAAGGGGTTCCGGAGATCTCTCTCTCTCTCGGCGGAGCATTATAGAGGCAGAGAGAAAATGCTTATCAGTGACAAGTTTCTACAGTTTATCTATCAACAACATAATTTGCCGTCCAAAGTCGAATTTCTATATGTGTCAAGGATTTTGAATGGGGAAGTTTACCAGATGTACTCTTTGGCAATGATGATGGCGATGATGATGATTATGATGATGATATTAGTAGTGATGATAATAATATTAATAAATGCTAGGCTATAATAATTATAATAATAACTTTTATAGCACCATCTATAATGCACCAAAGTATTCAATAGTACTCAAAATCCATTGGCAAAACCAGGCTAATACCTGGATATACGCCATTGTGAAAAGCAATAAAACAGAAAATAAATAAAATTCCAGCTGAAAGAATTGCCATTCTACTTTTGAACTCTTGATCTAAACGTATTCAGTGAATTTTTTGTATAGCCAGCAGGAAGAGACAGAGAGACAGAGAGACAGACGGATGGATAGATAGATAGATAGATAGATAGATAGATGATGATAGATAGATAGATAGATAGATAGATAGATAGATAGATAGATAGATAGATAGATAGATAGATAGATAGATAGATAGATAGATAGATAGATAGATAGATAGATAGATAGATAGATAGATAGATAGATAGATAGATAGATAGATAGATAGATAGATAGATAGATAGATAGATAGATAGATAGATAGATAGATAGATAGATAGATAGAGATAGATAGATAGATAGATAGATAGATAGATAGATAGATAGATAGATAGATAGATAGATAGATAGATAGATAGATAGATAGATAGATAGATAGATAGATAGATAGATAGATAGATAGATAGATAGATAGATAGATAGATAGATAGATAGATAGATAGATAGATAGATAGATAGATAGATAGATAGATAGATAGATAGATAGATAGATAGATAGATAGATAGATAGATAGATAGATAGATAGATAGATAGATAGATAGATAGATAGATAGATAGATAGATAGATAGATAGATAGATAGATAGATAGATAGATTTTGCCATCAATAGAATAATCTTTTCAATATACTGTAGCAGCGCTAATTCTAACTTCAGTGAATAATGAGTTTGGGAATCTTTTTGTGCAAAAGTCTTGAGGGCGATTGAGCGAAACTTGAAGTGATTTCAATGTTCAGTTGTCCTTTGGCTATGATATAAATCACAAGACTGTCTTAAATCTTGGCTCTTCTAAACAGGAGCCAGAACGCTAGTGAAGTGTCGGTTCACACGTCTTTAGTTTGATTAATCCCTTACCCTTAGGTCATTAATATATGAATTTATGTCTTTAAAACCTACTGATCTCGCTGTTGTTTACTGCACACGTAAATTTATGCAGACTTTTGCTGCTGCGATGACATACGACATAGACCAGGGAGCATTGCGTCTTGTTCAGACACGATTTAGCATTTGCGATGCTCATAAGTCCTTGTTTTGCTTATGGATAAACTGAATAAGTGGCTATAGTTCATTTAAACAAAATTATAGAGATTTACCGTTTCGAAGTTTTATTTTCATAAGTATGTCAAATAAAAAAGAATCAGGTCTACAAGTCAAAAAAGGAGGACAAAAGAACAGAAAAACAAATTAAGCTATCTGGAAGTTTTGACAGGTTCTGAGAAGACTGGTGAAAGGATAGCAATAGCATTAAAAGAGCTACACAAGGCCTGATACACCCGCTGCCTGTGGACAGAAGGCCTAATAATTATTCTGTAGCAACCTAAGAGGAAGGCGTCGCTCTTTCTGACGATGCTCCACTTCTGCTCGTCCAAACACTGTCAGAAAACTGTTGATCTAAGCATCATCACAACTACTGTCTACTAGCTTGAACTTAACTAGGAGAGAAAAGTTAAACTGCAGAATGGAATACATTGATTCCAAACGCATCTTAACAAGACCTTGAAAAACCAAGTCTTTTCATACTAGTTAAACTGTTGTTTGAATGCCAATATTTATAGGCCAGATTACTAATGCACGCAAGATAGTATAGAATTGATATACGAAGGATGAAACAGACTAAAGATTGTTCTTTTGCATAGTTAGTCATTAAGCATAGTCAGCCATTCACTAATCAAGTTTAGAGTTGCATTTCAGAAAGACCAATGTTTTCCACAATGTATCAGTCTATTTAGCCCTATGTGGGCGCATTATGATGTCGCTCTGAGAAAATATGTATTCCGCTGGAGCAGAAGTTGGAGACATGCAGAGTATAAGGGGAAGAACTGGTTTGATGAGGCTGCCGTCTCAATTGTCAGTTGTGAGCCGTGTGTTGGTGAATTTATCGCTTGTAGATACTTAGCCATTGGAGTCACTTCGTCAGCTTCATAGTTTAAATTAATACCTTAGATTTCTTCATAGAAGAAAGTTAAGATATTAGAGTGCAACACAAATCGTCAGTAAAAATAAGTGCGGCCACGAGCAGCAAGACGAATCTGGTATCCATGGATGTCAATGGCCTATTATTATGATCGATTTACTTTGGTGACCAGAACGCCGACTGAATGAAACAATGCTGCATGTTCAGATATGAACATTAAACTAGCAATCAATGCAAACCGACATAACGCGATTTGACTTTGAAAGCACAATTAGGCCCATGCTTTAAGGCAAACAGTTCTAAATACAGCAAAACTGGAGCCAATTTTCTTCTCAACATGTCACGGCTGGCACATTAGTGATTTGTTCATAAAGTGCTTCAATTTAGGTGGACTTAATCTTTTCTATAACATAGACGGTTGAAATTATCTAGTATTAGTAATTCAATGTTTTGGTTAAAGCCACTGACTGATTTCAAGGACAAGCCAAAGACTCAAACCTCAAGACAAGGACCATGACCAAGGACTCGACCATCAATGCCAGGACCAGGACCAAGGACTTATAATTTGTTCTTAAGGAGTCCTTAAAAGGCCACGACCAAGGCCAAGGACTAACATCTCTGCAAAATAGATAGATGGCTGGCAATTTAATGAAACTGGCTTAATTCTGACTAGAATGTGAAACCCTCAAAATGGCTGCTATACCATGCATCACGAGTGCTGTCTGTAAGTAAAGCCGATCTATCCGAGGTTTACTGAGATTTGGATGTGTTGTTTTTAATTTCAGGTAGAAGTCATAGCGGAAGATACTCTGCTTGGTCTGAAGGGAAAGTGGCAAGCGAAGCCATGAAGGAGTTCACGGAACAAGGGCTGTCGACTGGATTCGATGCGGAAACTCAGGGAAGCAGAGGCATCTTCGACGCCTTCGTCGGACCAAACGTCCCAAGTGGAGTTGGCTCCAGCACGACGAAGTTTCTCGCTCATTTGAATTACAGCAAAGTAATTTAAACAAATTCTATGCACTCCACTGGTTCGATGTACGGTCTTCCCTTCATTTCTGAGTCATTCATTATTCCCAGCCTTAGAGCTTCATTCTTGCCGCCATCTTTTATTTGACATGTATGTCCATAATTTTAAAGAGTTTTCTGTAGAAAACGTGTTGACGAGCAAAAAAAGTTGTCGGATCATTTTTACGCCCCCTCTGGTGTGCGCCCGGGGCCACCGCCCCACCCGACCCCGTCTGCAGCGAGCGATGTGATGACATATCAAGTGACTGGTGCAAAGCAGTATACACGAGCTAGGGCTGCTGGGCTGCAGAGATAAAGAGTGAGGGCAAACTGCAGAAATACCACCAGACACCAAAGGGCGTCTAGTCTCTGGCCATAGATGATGATGACGACGATGATGACGATGATCTAACAGAATTCGTTTATACATTTATTCTCTTAAGCATTGTCCGTGGGCGGAGTGCGTCATAGATGGCGCTGCGAGAGTACTTCCAACCTAAACCTGCCAGTTCTAAACTCAGACATTGTTCAGCCGCTAAATGTACTGTATATGCAAATACTTTTTATAATATAAACTGTTCATGTATTCCTTTCTCTTCGATCACTCGTTCGCTCATCCACTCATCCACTTCCACACATCTCCAGTTCCTTTTAATATTCCCGTGTGTTGTTGTTTTCTCCGTGCAGTTGTCGTTCGTGGCTCGAATGATTCCCAGCCCAGACTGGTTCGTCGGAGTGGACAGTCTTGAGCTCTGCGTCCGCGGCCAGTGGATCTCCGAGAGGACCGTGGACCTTCGACCGCTCGATAGCGGCACTGACCGAGGCTTCTCATTCACTTCGCCAAACTGGCAAGAGGATCCTCAAAAACCGATCTACGCCATGACACCCACGTTTCCAAAACACCCTGCCAGCTCATTTTATTATCCTGAATGGAAAGAGTTGCCCGCGATAGCTCAGGTGAAGCTCACCAGAGTCAGCGTCAATTGGATAGACAGTCCAGAGGTGAGAGAATTTCTTGGGCATGATGATAAATCACTCTAATAAGCTGTATAATTAGTCACGGAAGACTCTCTATCTGCATAAGACACAAAAGTTCAAACTTCAAAGATTTCGAAATATGAATTTGTGAGATTTAATAATTAGGTCTTTCGAGTAAACAAACATTCTGATCGCGGGACAATGGACTACGATGCACCAAAGCAATTCCCTATAATAATAAGTATTACATGTAATATTTCAGAGCCGCTGTAACCCATTGTTGATCTAAATAGCTTCAGAAAGTCAAAGGATGCTACTGTATTGTGTTGATCAGACTACAGACGGCAGAATATATCTTACCAGAATATATATATATATATATATATATATATATATATATATATGCACTTAAGACTGGTTATCTTCTCTCCTAATCCTTGGCGGTTATTTGATAGGACGATCCTCCTCCTTCATCCAATGCAACCGACATCAAAAAGCACGCTGAAAGCTCATCGTCCAACGCCAACAGATTCCCGTCCATCAGCAGCAGAGCAGCGGTGGTGATCGGAAAAAGCTTAACAGGATCGGAAACGCTCAGCAGCAGCAGCAGCAGCAGCAGCAGCAGCAGAAGCAGCAGCAGTAGCAGCGGCAGCAGGCCGAATTCCACCGAAAACCAACAGGTGATAGCCAGGTCGGTGGTTCGTAGAAAGTACGCTAATTCCAGAAGCACGAAAATGTTGAGGAGTGGAAGAACCATGGGAGTTAAAGGCGAAATGAAAGGTATCAATTGACTCAAACTTACTATATACAATATACAGTATATTCATTTTCAGTTTATATAATAATCAGTTTATATAACTACTACTACTACTACTACTACTACTACTACTACTACTACTACTACTACTACTACCACTACTACCACCACTACCACTACTACCACTACCACCACTACTGCTGCTGCACCACCACCACCACCACCACCACTGCACCTGCTGCACCACCACCTGCTGCTGCTGCACCACCACCACCACCACCACCACCACCACCACCACCACCACCACCACCACCACCACCACCACCACCACCACCACCACCACCACCACCACCACCACCACCACCACCACCACCACCACCACCACCACCACCACCACCACCACCACCACCACCACCACCACCACCCACCACCACCACCACCACCACCACCACCACCACCACCACCACCACCACCACCCACCACCACCACCACCACCACCACCACCACCACCACCACCACCACCACCACCACCACCACCACCACCACCACCACCACCACCACCACCACCACCACTCACCACTCACCACCACCACCACCACCACCACCACCACCACCACCACCACCACCACCACCACCACCACCACCACCACCACCACACACCACACCACCACCACCACCACCACCACACCACACCACCACCACACCACCACCACTACTACTACTACACCACTACTACTACACAATTACTACTACAACCATTGCTACTACTACTACTACTACCACTACTACAACTACCACAATTACTACTACTACTACTACTACTACTACTACTACTACTGCTACTACTACTACTACTACTACTACTACCCATAATAATAATAATACAGTAATAATAATAATATTATATATAAAATATAAAAATAATAATAATTATTATTATTAAATATGAGAAGGAAGCGAGGATTAACGCTATAGGTGGATAGCGTTGTCCATTTGCAGTTGGTTTGATGATCACTTTTCTTAATATCGTTGTTATAGACGGCACCGACGTTGACTGTGTCCTGAGCGAATGGAGCGATTGGGGGGCGTGCAGCAGGACCTGTGGCTCCGGCGGCGTCATGGTGCGCAAGCGCTACGTCGTCCGCCGTCGGCAAAACGACGGCAAGCAGTGTCACCCAGCGCTGCGCCAAGAACAAATGTGCAGCAGCAGCCGCGGCGGCGGCGGCGCTGCCACATGCACTTGACATTGTGCGGCAGTCGAGAGTCCGGATGACACAGTAACAGCAACTCACTGCCATTGTCACTTGTCAACTCCACAGTGAATGACACATCGCTCCTCCTCAGCAACTATATATATATATATATATATATATATATACTGTATATGCACATGCACTGTATGATCCAATTATACTGTAGCCAATGACAGCGAAAACTTAAATATCTGTATACATTACAGTATGGGCATTTTGGTTACGCAGCGACGCTGATGCTTATGCTGTAGGCCTACTGCGAACTTTCCCATTGCATTGATATTAAATATGGGGTTTGAATATGAACAACTCTATTATAATGTTACAGCTTGAAAATATGTTTAAATATGTTAGCTTTTGTAAAAAAAATATTCTTGAAACTTTGAAAGTGTTGCAATCTATTCTCATATAAGGGAATCTGTAGAAAAATTCGAAACTGTTGCAGGAATCCATATCCGAGAACGACGAGGCTAGCCATATGCTCTCACAGGGCAGACCCTCCTGAACCACTTTAAACATTATTATTATTATTACACGTTAAATATAGCTGCTTACTTGTATCTTAAGCAGATCTCCCCACCATATCTCGATGCTCAACTCTCTCCAGGGGCACTAACGATGACAAGAGCCATAGAATAGTTGCATTGCTGAGCCAACAAGGGAAAGTATTCATCATCATCATCATCATCATCATCATCATCATCATCATCATCACCATCATCATTAACCGTGGGCTCAACGCCTGTTGGTGTATAATGCCATCTCCACAGTTTTCTACCATTCTTTCCTGTTCATTGCTCTATGACTAAGATCCTGTAAACTGCTTCCACACATGGCACACCACTCATCATTATCATTCCATATAATTCCTTGAATTCCTTGCCTGATCTTCCTTTCTTATTGTTGCGAACCGGCCTTATTGCTAATCCACCAGGATGACTGACGCCGGCCGCTAACAGTATTTTCTTTCTTTCAATTATTTAAGGCGGGTGGGTATTCGACTTAGCTTTTTGGCTAAGGTTTTATTATTATATGGCTGATTCCTTCCCTCTACCTCTATTTCTCTCTATCTCTCTCTATCTCTCATGTATTACTTCAATATCTTAGCCCAGGTACTACCTCCATATCTCGTTCAGGTACTACCTCGCTCTTCTGTCAGGTACTACCTCTCTCTTCTTGCTCTCTGTCAGGTACTACCTCGCTCTTCTGTCAGGTACTACCTCGCTCTTCTGGCAGGTACTACCTCTCTTCGGGTACTACCTCAGGTACTACCTGGGGATCTACCGAGCCTTTCACGAGCTCCTTCTCTCTCCTAACACGCCGCGGTTTTATCTTTTGACGGGGCACAACCCTGCCCCTTGGGAACCGCTTCCGCGGTGGATTGCCACTTCCCTAACGGAAATGTAGTACCTCGAAGGTACCTCCACCTACATGGCACTCCAAGTCGAAACTCAGTATACCAGCCCCGTGGCCATCTAAGGGACCTCTATTTATAGGACTCTGACACTACCTTTAAAGAGGTGTGCTAAACTGCAACTACCTATCGGGCTATAACTCAACAATACCTAGCGCCCTCTACTGGATATTCTATGTCTAACTTCCCTAGGCCCTTCACCTATTTATTATATGATTATTATTATTAAAGGTCCTTAATTATTATTATTAATTTATTCCTTATTTAAACTACCTAACTGGCCATCAGCGCCATCTAGCGATTACTTTACAAACCATCTTCTTATATTTTATTATTGGATCTCATGCTTGCTATTACACTGGAAAACATGATTTTCTTAACTGAGAAGGTAATAGGTGATTCAGATGGGATATGACACGCTGATTCCAAATCTGTAAGCGGTTTTGCTGTAGCACGTCAGGTTTAAAAGTTATCCCCATCTAATTGTTTTGCATGTGTATGCTGTCAAGAGTGTCATGTCATGCATTATACTGGTTTTAAAAAAACATTTTTGAAAATTGTATAAGTTTTTTCAACTGTTTTATGACAATTTTGTACTGCCAAAATTGAAAATAATACTGGTTTCTTTGAATCAGGTCAGGCTTTTTTGCAAATTTGACTTTTAAAAAATCTAGCATTATAACTAAATCGATTGTATTATGTAAAATTAGAGGGCAACCAAAAAACATTTTGTCAGTTGTCTCAGAAGTTAGACTTCTTTCTGGGCATATCTAGAGTGCTGATTCCAAATATGGCATCAGATTTTTTCTATCATCTCTAGTTTTTTTAGATACGGCCATATATTCTAGACCGGACGTGCATGTATAATTGCCTATATCACATGGTAACAAAAAATTTGTGTTGCCCTGCTGCCTTAGAAGTAAGACCTGTTTCTTAGTATATTTATGGGTCATGATTCCAACTATGGCATCAGATTTTCTCTATTAGCTCTAGTTTTTTTAGATACGGCCATATATCCTACAGTATATTGGAAGCGCATGCTTATATATATTTGCTCTATGTAGCTTTTGATTGCTCTAACCTAAAGGTCTTTGTTAATAACATTAAAGGTTTTATATTTCCAGAAGGAATCAATTGAAATATGTGCAGTATAATAAATTATATGACTTAATTAAATAAGCATGATTCATGACAACTGTTTTGAGGTAATTGTGGACGCAGGAGCAGCAACAGACCCCCAGGACACATTTAGAAATACAATTGCATGTTAAATGCTTGAAGTGTCATTTTTCTGATTTCTAGTGTGACAAAATAAATGACAACTAATTCACTCATTAATATAGTTGTATCTAAATATGTAATAGTTGTTGCTTAGAAGTTTTTTGCTGTTCAAGGATAGAATTCAAATAGATTAAGGATTCTGCATTTAACGCAGTTTAGTAGAACCAAAATACAAGGACGACTAAGCCGTATCTAAAAAAACTAGAGCCAATGGGGTAAAACGGATAACATTCTTGGAATCAGGGCACCAAAATTACACAAGAACAGGTCTTACTTTGCAGGCAACAAACTGTGTGTTGACCATTTCATTATAATGAAATCTGCATTACGTAAATAGAAAATACATGCATACTGTATATGAAAAAATCACATGTAGCGATATAAAAAAAGTTGACCTGATTGAGCAAAACCAATGTTATATTTGAATTTAGGACATCAGAATTGTCCTAAATCTGTTAAGAAAACTTAGATATAAAATTTCATGTAAACCAGTGTTATGACATGTGCTTCAGTTACAGTAGACTATACAATTTTTCTATTTGCCCGTAACTAAAAATTCTGACGTGATAGAAGATTTTGGTGATTATATTTCGATTTAGCATAGCCTAATTGTATTAAATCACCACAATTCTTATCAGTTAACGAAAAAAACTTTTTTTTTGTTACTCAGTGTTATCAATTTCGCTACACTATTGGCGCCCTCCATTATTCCAAACATTAGAGCTTTGATCTTTCTGTCCTCTTCATTCTGCATATGTGTCCAAAAAGATGGAGTTTCCTTTGTTTTATTCTTTGCAGCATGGTTTGTTTGGGCTGAATTCTCCTTTACAGTTCTTCATTTGTGATTTTTTTCAACCCATCCGATTCTTAGTATTTTCTCTAAAGTATTCACGCCGTCACTAATGTAATGTAATATAATATTTGTTTAGCGCCTCTTCTGAAGAATCCCTCAGAAGCGCTCCCACAGCAAATTATTGTATATTGACAAAGAGATAAGTTTTAAGTCGTTTCAAAAAGAGGGCCATAGAATTAAGAGTTGCTAAGCCACGCATACTGGCATTCAAGAGCATTCCAAAGGATAGGACCAACTGATTCAAAACCTCGCTTCAGGAACAAGGAGGTTCGTGCTTGAGGCACACTGAGAAGACCATTGGTTGTGGACCGAAGACATGGCCGACCAGGGATAGAGCTAAGAGGATGGAGTAGCTCTGAAAGGTAAGATGGAGTGGCACCATAAAGAGAGAGTGCAACCGCTCTCAACACACGAAACTCAACTCGAGCAGGATAAGGCAGCCAGTGTAAAACATACATCATATAATCACTAATCTGATCATGTCTTGTGACACCAGCAATCGCCCTGGCTGCTGAACGAAGAACCATCTGGAGTTTATCAAGTCGCACCGATGGAAGACCAGCAAATAGTGAACCACAGTAGTCAAGCCTTGAGCAAATAAATGCATGAATCAAAGTAGAAGCAGATGGCATGTCTAGTGTACGTCGAATCACTCTAAGCTGGCGGAGATGATAGAAGCAACTGCGACAAAGTGAGGGTCTGAGAACGGCCGACTGTTATTAAAGAAGGTAATTGCCAATGGCTGCCTTTGACAGACAGACTCCGTGGGCTCAGCGCCCGTCAAAGAGCCAAAGGGTTAGCGCCTTCAGGTTTTCATGGCGTTTGCCAGCCTTTCCTTCTACAATTTACAACTGACCTCAGGATTGGCAGACCAGTGCGATAATAATAGCTGCCCAACCGCTCACTACATAAACAAGGTTCACCGAAAAAGCGCCCCGACATAAGGCCGATCGACAAAAGCGCGTATTTAGACCGAAAGATGACTATATAGGCGCTCGCATCCAATTCTATTATTCTAAGCAACCCTATATCACATCCTGATCCCCCCACTACGTCTCGCGCTCCGCACTACCCTCCCTGGACCTCGGGGTTTCCCTCAACTACCGTATACAGATATTTCTCCAATGCAGTCGCTGAACAAATTCAAGTCGTCGGCACGCTTTCATCGGGCGAGCATTTGACGTGACACGTGCTGGAGGACACCAGGAACAGTTCTCTCAGTCTGCGGAGAATACAGCCTAGATACTGGTTCAAATCAAGAAGAGGATCAAGACAGCGAGACGACTCATAAAGAACAGTTTTAATCTCGGCATTGAAGAAGACAATAGACAAGACTAAAGAACAGTCAAAATGCACAATAGTGCAACGTCAGCAATTCAGCAGTCAGACGTTTGCCTATATATATGAAGTGGATGTATTTAGAGGAAACGAAGATGATTTGGATGACACTCTACATTATCCCTACATACACTGAACAGCGAGGCAATATGCTGTGGACGTCAAGAAGACAAAGACGATGGTAATTAGATAGAATTTAAAAAGAGATTTGAGCAAAATGAGATAAATTTTGATGATAGACGATTGTGCGCTAAGAAATTCGACTCCAATTCATTGCTGGTCGACTGCGGCGGAGGCAGCCGAGACCGACAGTTGGGAGGCCGGCCAATGGTCGCGTCAGAGGCAACTCGTGGTGACATTATTGAAATATTGGGTATTTGGACAAGCACAAATTTGGAGACCCGTCCCGTGCGGTCTCCCTCCATGGTCGTCCGTGCCTCCGCTTCGTGGTCCATATCTTGATCAGTGCCCAACTATAGTTAGAACCTTATTTCAAGAACCAGTGCTGTTAAAATGGACTGAATCCACAAGAACACAGTTCTTGTGGATTCATTCAGGTCTTAACTATTTGGGTTCAGGTGGATTCAGTGACTCAGTCCATACTTTGCAGAACGAGGACAAGGCCCAAATCAGTTTAACATTTTTCCGACGTTAAAAGGTTGCGACATAGGTCTAATACAGCGGTTCTCATTCCGTGGTCCGCGGACCAAAAGTGGTCCGCGAGAGGGCGTCTAGTGGCCCGCGGCATATTGCGAAAAAAACAAAAAATTACGGATAACATTTTTTTTGCTTGTTGAGCTTTTTCGGCAGACACTGGTTTCCTATTTCTCAAGTGGTCCGCGAAAAATGTTCGACACTCAAAAGTGGTCCGCGAAACAAAGAACTGAGAATCACCGTTCTAATAAACACACCCTTGAATATAATCTATCGTCATATTTCACATGAATTATTCAACAAAGTTGCATTTCAAATCAGATCACCAGAACGAACAGTTATACTGTCGTAGCGACAAAATGCGAAAGACGGGACGAAACAGTCTTTACTGCACTAATACTGCAGCAATTCACCGCACGAGAGTCTTCAGCGACACCGTAAATGCCAAGTGTAAAAAGTTAGAGAGAGAGAGAGAGAGAGAGAGAGAGAGAGAGAGAGAGATACTGTTCTGTGCTACAGACTTGACAGAGCCATGCGCTTTAAGCACATCAATAGGACACTTCCGACAATTTGAAAAATTGATGCATAGCATAATTGAAATTACAAGTACAGTAAGATGCAAAGCGAATAGAAAATAGAAATGGGTCACGTTTTAGGCCACTGAACAGACACAGTACGTATTTTAAAGACTGACTGAACAAGTGAACTGCTGCTATCTACTATCCCTCACTCTAGAATGCTAGATAATACTGTTCTTCAAACCAGAGTGGATGAAATGCTGAGTCTGCTTCGTAAACATAACGACTTTAGAGAATTGAAACCAGCTCAAAATGTCACAACGCCTAGCCGGTTATAATCTATACAGTAGGCCATGCTGTGGTTCGACGGGTTCTGATGGCTGAATGAGTATAGGCTAAGCCTTATAGCAGTTCTTCGCCTGGACGTGAACCTGCCGATGAGATCGCCTCTTCTTTCGCGTGTCTGATTTGCGTGTCGGACAAGACGGGATCTAAAAACAGCTTCAATGTTGCGGAAAATGAGGAGTCATAAAAGCAAGACGGTGAATGGCGTCTGTCATTAGCACATGAATTAAGTACGGATCATATTATGCGCGATCGCTTCTCTCGCCCATTAATACGCTTGCTTTTGCCGGACATCGTCGCCTCTATAGACGCCGCTGCCTCTCTGATTTACTGCGCTCTGCATGCAGACTCGAGAACGGTCGTTCCTTTTGCCAGTTCAATTGGACGGATGTACACAATGCTATTAATGTTTATTAATTTGTTGCACGCCGATAACTGCGATATTTTGGAAATTTTATCGTCTAAATGGTATTTACGAATTTCTGATTCATTGATTGAACGCGTGGCAGCGTAAATCACGGAAATGACACGTCCTTTAGACGCTTATAAATTTATCTTCATTGACAGTCCGATGCTATGCCCACTTAAAAATAATGATCTGGCTGTGAATACAAATCGTATGCGTATACAGCTCCTTAATTACTCATTTTGCAGAAATCAGAAGAGGAATGACAGAATCACAGGTGATCAGACGCTTCAAATTGTTGAATTTAATTTAGACGCAACTAGAATTAGCTAAGAATGAAAGAGAACGTACGACGTATTTCCTTTTGCTGTCTTTTGAGAATTGATCGCGTAAAACACAATTTGTCAATAATTATTATAAAATTTCAAGTAGCTTGTAGGACAGCAACAGTAAAAGAGAAATGACAACCTGAAAGAGCAGAAATCAAATTGTACAGTCAATACTCATGCGTAGCGTAGGCCTACCAGGCTACCAGCGTAGACCACAGTATAACAAGTTCTCTGTACGTTGCTCCAAAGTGCTGAAACTCTTTTTTGATGGTTTGGCTATTTTGTCTATCTAACGGCAGCACGGCACATTTACTGCAGCTCAGCACCGTGAAACAACCCGAAATTACGCGTATTGCCTCTTTTGTGTTTCCCAGAGAAAATACTTGGACATGTAAACCGAGTAGACATTTTGCGAGCCAAAAGTTCGCTCTTTGCGGACCTAATAAGCAATTTGAAGCCTTATTTTAAGCGCAGATTCATCTAAGTATCTCCGAATGGTCAAAGTGATGAACTGCAGAGCAGGGAAGGAAACATGCCATGAGAATAATAAACTGCAGAAGAAACGAATGTTATAAATCCATCACAAGAACATATTTTTCTCAATCATAAATAAAGACCAATCACTGCTACGAATTGCATATTACAATTATTGAATAGAATCATATTAGCACGCAGCATGTATACGTCAACGCGTTTTGAATGTATTGAACAATATACTGGGATATTTTTGCACCCCCTAACAACCACTCCCCAACACCTCCCCCCACAACAGCCCCAATCTGAGACCGACACCCAACACCCTCCCCCAATCTCAGCTATGGGATGACCTTTTTTGCTTGTCAGACTTTTTGACAGGGGACCCCCAGAATTTACCGACATCCCCAAATTGATAATCCTAGAAATAACCCTGATAATATGCGTAAAACTTATTTATATAATTGTACGCGTTTACTATTTAAATTACAGTTATTCAAATTGTAGGCTACACATAGCAACTTCTCCTTGAGATCAAAGAACTCGTAAGGTACAGGGGCGCAAACCTGCTTAGAAAAACGGTCATGTTCTCATTTCCCAACAGAAAAGACACACTGGCTTGCCAGACTTTTCAGGACGCATATGTGTCCAAAAAGATGGAGTTTCAACCACCACAAAAACTAGAGACGACTTTTTAAAAGACGTTAAAAGGTGCAAAGAATGAGAAAAAACTAGTGATGACGTTTTTTGCTTGTCGGACTCTTTAAAATGTTAAAGAAGTAGGTTAATATACGTTATAACATGAAACTATTTATTACGTGGCCAAATCTGACTATAACGGGGACGCTATTCTGGGGTTCTGGCATAATTATTGTATTTGTTTCATAGATAAAAAACATCCGTGTCCACACCCATGGGGACAAAACCGTCGCAAAAAATACTCGTGTCAGGACACGAGGACACGGGTCGTGTTTGCGCCCCTGGTAAAGCAGACCTGTGTTGACTCTGTTGAGTATTAGGAAATTGCGACGCGTTTAAGGTTACGCTATTTCTCCGAATGAACGATGTCATCAAACGTGATTCGCCTCTGCTTTCGTTCTAATCACCTGAGGCGCCGGT
Source organism: Metaphire vulgaris (assembly GCA_018105865.1). Classification (NCBI taxonomy): domain Eukaryota; kingdom Metazoa; phylum Annelida; class Clitellata; order Crassiclitellata; family Megascolecidae; genus Metaphire; species Metaphire vulgaris. The sequence continues at coordinate 11,971,819 of CM030837.1, forward strand.
TGCAATATTTTACCCAGGTAATCATCGGAATCGCCGGTTCTTGGATGTTTCCCCGAGGAGGAGTTCGCGTCTGTAGAAGACCTGGCGTCTCGTTTCAGTTTCAGATTCAGACGATTCTCCGCCTGTTCACGGACATCGTAAAGACCTCCGTTCTTCCCACTGTTCTCCCTCACCACTTCCTGAGACCCAGACTTCGAATGACTGGATGTCGACTGTTGACTGGATTCGTCGTCGGGCGGCGCATCGCATGCGACATCTGCCGGTCGCTGTCTGCATCGACATTCGACGAAGTCTTTTGAGTAGCTGCGCTCCGCTGAGTCGGCGACTGGCGGATGGGAAGAGCGAAATGTCTTCGAGTCGTCAGCGACCGTCACGTGATCTGACCCGTTGAACAGATCTTGATTTTCGTTGTCGTCGTCATCGTCCTCCTCCTCCTCATCCTCCTCCGTCTTTGCTTTCTTGTACTTCGTTCGGCGATTTTGAAACCAAACTTTAACCTATATATCACACCAAAACAAAACTATCGATTTGCTTTCCTATATTAACATTGCAGAACATTCGGTTTTATTTTTTGTTAAATTCACCATACATGTTGGTGCAGAAGTTCAGGATCTCTTTCTCGGTTCTTTGATTTGGCTCAACGCAGAGCTATGGATTAACGTTAAAATGTCGAAAAAATTATTGGAGGGAAAGAAAAGAAGACGACACTCGCTTATTTATTTTTTTGCTTTTAAGATAGCATTTGAGCTTTTCGCCATGATGAAAAATTAGCAAAAATCTTTTTTGTCTTTTTTTGTAAATTTTGGGGCTCCTGTGCTCAAAATCCCCCGTGGATCCCCCCGTGAACCTGCCTGCCTCCGACATCAGCGGACTCCCGAGTGGCCGCGGATTTAAAAGAGTAACTATGCACCGTTTCCTGTGGCAATAGACAGGAGAACTAAACTGGATATTACAAAGCCTTGTGAGCAGAAAACTATTAACAAGTCTTAGCGCAGGTTTAAACGGCACGAATGGTCGACTGGTAGAAATCAACGCGTTTACCGATTCACTTGACATTAATAGAGTATTTAAAATTAAATGTCCAGATTCTTTAGCGGTATGGGCTTATTGGATTGCATGGAATTAGTTTAATTTTACACTTTTAAAATTCTCCAACTTAATTTAAGTGTATGCTTCGATTCAAATCAGCGCAGTGGTTTAGCATTTAAGGCCTAACATTGGCAAATCTACCACTCTTATATGCTAAAGTAGAGTTCCTGTGAGGTAGGCAGTTTAGGAAGGATTTATTAGACCTAAGATGTAAAGGCGTTGATTTGAAACATTCGGTTACAAAATAATACATACAGAAACGATAACAGTCATAACACCAGTGTTTATTCTAGGCCTTCTCTGGGGGAATTTCCCCCAAAGCCAAAGTTAAAAATTCTCCCCCATTTTTTAATATTTTAGCTTGGGGTGAAATTCCCCCCCCCAAAAAAAAATTGACGACAGGGGTTTTTTGCACATGGGGAGGGAAACAATATAAGGATGACCCTTTAATTTTTTTGTGAGGCATTTTGAAAGGGAAAATACAACGATAACTTTTTTGCTTGTCAGGTATTTCGAGAAGGAAAAAATGAATAAGGTTGACCTTGACTTTTTTTGGTTTTTTTGCTTGTCAGGTATTTTGATATTTTGAGAAGGAAAAATACATAAGGTTCACCTTTTTGCTTGTCAAACATGAGAAACTTTGTACCCCCAAACATGCTGAACTCCCCCTTCCTCAATATCTAGGTGGCTAGAATAAACACTGGATAACACAACTCAAGTATAAACGGTTGAGTTTATAGTTTATTATGCAAATCGTTGCCTGTACTCTTGGTCTCTTCGTGATTTATCGCTCTCTGTCTTTGAAGATAATGGACGACAGATTATGGGAAACGAAAGAAGAGACAGAATGGAAACAGCAGAGGGACGAGTATCAATAGGAAGAGATCGAAAAAATGAATGTCGGCGATGCTTAACGAGGAACGCTGATTAGAGAAAATTAAATGGAAACGGCAAACAATGATGAACTGCTCCACGAATAGGAATACATTTGCAACAATGGTCGCATCCATCGTCATAGACTGATTCTCGATATCAACAGAAAAGCGTCCAAAAACTTTCAATGCATCATTCGTCCAATCTTTCACTCTCGGATCATTAGCTAACGATATGCATAAGCATTGCACACACATATCGTCATATTTTTATACCTGTTTCTTCTTCTGTTTGATTTGAATAACTGATGACTCATTGACTCATAAAAATCAAGGCGGTTAGAATACCATTTATTTTTGATGGCAACTCGTCCATATAATCTAACGTCTGCAATTTGCTGAGCTTTTTTCTTGTAATGCTCAACTGAACTCGAAAGATACTCGTCGTTAAAGTGCACTGCTGAAGTGTTATTACTACAGACTGCGTCGCAGTCGCATAGCGCTAGAGCCTAATAAGCCAACAAATAATTATTCATCATCAATTACATTCAGCAAAACTTATACAGAAAATATCGACTTAAAATTTAATTATAGAAATTATATAAAAGTGTCATTCGCGCCGTTGCTCGTGACTTACTGCAAGTGTGGCGAGCAGGGATATTTTTACACCCCCCTCCCCGTCCAACACCCATCCCCCCAACCTTAGCTATGGGAGGACTTTTCTTGCTTGTCAGACTTTTTTGGCAGGGGACCCCAGAATTTACGGACACCCCCAAAGTGATAATCCTAGAAATAACCCTGGTGGCGAATTTTGGCGAATGACGAAAACATAAATTCACGATAAGGAAGCGCCGATCAAATGTATTTTCATTCGGGAATCAATTGGATTAAATAAGAATTGAACTGCCGCTCTGTCCATTGGGTCCTTTCTTAAAATTGCATTGATATAATTTTGCTTGATAGTGTGTGTGTGTGTGTGTGTGTGTGTGTGGTGCTTGTTCAAAGACGCTTCCGCATCAAAGACGATATCTCCCTATCAAAGACGATGTGCGTCTGTGTGTGCCTCTGTGTATGTTAGTGTGTGTGTGTGTGTGTGTGTTGTGTGTGTGTGTGTGTGTGTGTGGCGCCTCCTTTCTCAGCCGGTCTTACCACCGGTTACAGCGGAGTTGCTAGATAGCATCAGAGTGGGAAAGTTTTATAGAAAGGCGAACATATTTTGTAAATGTAGTAAATTAGAAATCTGTTTGTAAAATACTCTTCCTCAGAAAATTCTCGCTGTAACCGTTAATTTTAAAGAGACCGTCGTCGTATGAAGAAACAATAACCGATTGCTGCGAACGCGTTTTGTCGTGTAGAATATAATATATTATCTAGACTAGCTATTCTATGTCGATAATTTCCCATTGCGAGAACCCGACTGAGACATTAAGAGTTAACTGACGAATAGTGATAAAGACGTCTGTTTCCATGTGAAGCGATTTCTTTTGTTTACTCGAATGCACGTTGTGCCGTTTATCGAAGGCGACGTCGTTGCGTCTCGAAGGAAGCGATTTGTGGTGAAAGATTAAGGCCACGAACAGAGAGCCAGACAGGCTGATTAGCCCTTCGCTTCCCCATATGAAGTACGCGCGGATCATATCAGAGACGCATTAGGGATTGCCAACAAAATCAAACTGCCGATTAAGGTGTAAGAAAGAACATTATCGGCTTCTTACGTGACGCATGAGTCAGGTAATCGAAGGCTAACGTTTTTAGTATATCTAATACGATTTTGAACTGAGTTTTGGAAGGAAGCTGTTCCGCATTCTACCGTTTCTGTTGGTGGTTTTCCCTCCTATCTCTAATCTGAACTTCATTTCTTCGTTATTCTGACGACTTCCAATCAATAAAACTGAAACCACCTAGATTAGAAAATTTACCAGGAAGCTATTTTCATGTTTTTTAAACTAGAAATAGAATAGAGAGCTGCTTGGGATAATTTAGTTCGATGAACTCAGTGTTATGTCAGTTTTTGATTATTTTTCAGTTACAGTTACAGTTAGAGTTATTGAAATTATTTTTAAGTTATAGTTACAGTTACAGTTATTGTCATTTTTTCAGTTACAGTTTCAGTTACAGTTATTTATTTTTCAGTTAGGCCTATGTTAAGTTATTTTCAGTTAATCGCCATTGAATACATTAATGAAATTTCGACGTTTTTTTCTTAATACACAATCACCCTGATCTCTCTAATTGATTGAAAAACTACTGATATGTAAATATTTTCATATGCATGTCCATCAAAACGTCCATCAAATCATAACAAAAAAATATTGTAAGCATGTCATGTATTTACAATATGACATTAAGACATCATCGAATCATTTAGCTTAAGAAAAAAACAGAAATAATACGCAACTAAATATACAACAAATTTTTCAGTTATTTCAGCTATTTCAGTTATTTATTTTTCAGTTACAATTACAGTTACAGTTATTGACATTTTTTCAGTTACAGTTTCAGTTACAGTTAACTGATTTGTTATTTTTCAGTTAACTGATATTTCAGTTACAGTTAAGATTAACTGAGACAACACTGGATGAACTGTAGACGTTCGCTGTTGTATCTGTCTGAGGCTGTGTAAGAATTTGTAGAAGGACTTGTCAGACTTGGCTGTCTGTGTTAGCGCTCCGTTCCAAAGCGCGCGTCATCGCGGGCCTTGGAACCTGGTGTTCTGCTCCAGATAACGCGTAACCATATTATTCACGCCTTTGAAGATAGCAGGAATATTAGCCACGTAATCCTCAGCAGAAAACAGAATAGCATGAGTCACCAGGGCCAAGTGCCAGCACCTCCATCGCTACCTTTGGACTCATAGGTAGGGGCAGAGGCTACCTACCTCCAGTGGCGTAGCTAGGATTTTTAGGCCCTAATGCAAAAATATTAATGGGCCCCTTCAACTTAAAAAGTCACAACATGACGAACAGGTTTAAAGGTCAGCGAAGAACATGACCCATAATCATGGAGGATTTTCAACTTTAAAACAATGTTGCATACAGTTTCAAATTTAAATAGTATGACCAGTGTTGTATTAATAGTTGATAACAATAATCATAGTAATTGTGACATGTTATTTAATTCAATAACGAAATAATAGAACAATAACAATTATCTTACTTCTTATTTAACAATGCAATTTGCACTGTTGCACAATGCCCTATGCACACAGCAAAATTATTCATTTAGAATTGTTTTTTCCTCGCTTTCATGTTTGCAAAATCAGTAATAAGTTCTTTTAAAAATTTAAATCCATTTTATCTCCCTCTGCATGTTCTATACTTAGAATAGCAAGATCACGTAAGGGGCTGTCCACTAATTACGTCAACAATTTAGGGGGAGGAGGTTTGAAAAAGTTTGACAGTTGTTGACAGGGGGAGAGGGTCAAGAGAAGTTGACGTCAACAATTTCACTTTTCACAAATAATCAAAACAAGGAAATTTCATGGAATACTACTTATTACAATGGAAAAAAGCATGGCAAAAAAGGTAATCACCACCACATTTTGACATTCGATGAGCAAAACAGGGAAAAAATGGTAATCCCCGCAAAAAATAATAACCTTGCTATTGAAACCTGTCATTGATCTTGGGGGGTCAAAAGTTTTTGACGTAATTATAGGGGTAACTGAAAATTGACAGTTGTTGACGAGGGGGGTCAAAAATTGCCCAAAAATTGTTGACATAATTAATGGACAGCCTTTAACCTAGTTTGGCCAATAGAATTTCTCTGGTAGTCTTTGATAATTTTCAATTTGCAAAATGTCCTCTCAACAGTAGCTACTGTAATCGGAAGCGTTAATTATAACAGTTAATATTTTTTATTTAAAACACATCTTGCAAATTTTAACACTTAATAATAACGCATCGTCTGTCACCGGATTCCGGAAACCGAAAACTGTAAAACGGCTGTGTTTTTGTAGCGCTGTCATATTTAATACCTACCAAATTTATCTGATTAAGACTGATTTTTAATGTGTTTTTAATTATTTACTTTTGTTATTATTTACTTTCTTTTTTACATTGGTGGTCAAAAATGGCCCCAGTTCTTCTGTGGGCCCTAATGCATTGCTTATTCTTGCTATATGGTAGCTACGCCTCTGCCTACCTCTTGGACCCGAGACAGTTCAGCAGCGTGCTAGAACAACTCACCAACTATACGTGACCATTAATAGAATTGTTTGTGACAGACATTGAAACTTTTGCGGTTGAGATTCACCAGAGATATGCTAAGCAGGTCAAAGAATGGAAATTATTTCCCTTAGTTGATATCTTAGCAGGAAATTATTTTGTTAGCGTTGAGAAGTTTGAAGCATAATGGAAAACGAAAGCAAAAATCGTTTCTGACCTCTGGATACGCCCCTCTCTGGACGAACGCTAGCAACAGATGGGCAAGCAAACGGACAAATGAACAAACAGACGGTCGTGTAGATGTAGGCCTACGTGAGAGCGAGCGGGTGGACTAATGAACGCACGGAGGAACATACGAACGCACAAACGGACAGGCAGACAGACAGACAGACTGGTGAATGGCAGAAAAACGTTCACGTAGATTACCATCGTTCGTAGACCGTACCTGGAGACACTGTATATGCGCGGATCAAGGGATCAATGCACAGGTGCTCATCAGTTGGATTACTTGACGAGCGATCGATGTACGTTTAGCCTATTTAAAGTGTCGCCGCCACAGAAGAGACGGCTTCGTCGTCCGCCGAGTCCTAATTAGACGGCGGCGGCGGAGGCGGTCGTCAGTCGCCGTGTGTGTGTGTGTGTGTGTGTGTGTGTGTGTGTGTGTGTGTGTGTGTGTGTGTGGCTGATGGGCTGCTGTTTCACACATCAGACGACGGTCGGCGATTGCACGATCACGAACGGCAAACCACTTAAACACTGGTCGCCACCAGATAACACCACCACCACCACCACCACCACCGACGGCGTCTATTACCACACGTCAACGCTACCCAATGCTCAGTCGTTTACGCTTATGTATTTACAGTATACGGTCCGAATTACATTCACAGCACAGGATCACATCTCTAAGAAACGTCTTTGTCGCATGTTCTGCTGCTTCTGTCTGACTGCGTCCGTCGGTCTGTCTGTCTGCCTCTCTGACTGTCTGCCTCGCTGTCTGTCTGCCTCGCTGTCTGTGTATGCGTTGCATTTGACTCCCCCGTTATAGGCATTGGCTCATGCATGCGTGTGTTGTCGTCGCGTGAGTTTTAGCCGTTAAAGGCCCGTGAATTACGCATTGTGGAAAAATTAGAGGAAGAGTAAATACCATTATTTTAATGGCAGGAGAACGAAGTTGCTGGTCCATTGGACAATTTCCGGCGGAGGGCGGGTCGTGGCGTTCTGGCCAACGGTAACCTGAGAACAAAACTAATTCCTAGGATATCCGCACCCGGCGTTCACCTTTGCTGATCAATCAAACTTCGTCAATAGTTTATTATAGAAGGCCAAAAGTAAACATGACGACGCCCGCCGGTTGATCAGCTGAGGTTGGTTGGTGAGGATGCTCGAAATGCTCTTTGTGCTCACTGCAGTCGGCTCGTTGGCGTCGAGCACACGTCGGCAGGTGCATGTCACGTGACGCTGAATAGTGAATACGAAATTAGACATTAGCGTTCGACTTAATTGAGCAGAAAAGATGAGCAAACTGAAGTGGGAAAGCGGTTAGGAAGAATCAAGTGGACTCATGCATCAACAGAGAATCAACTGTGTTTGATCATGAAATCGGTCAAAGAAATCACAAAACGCGCTTTAAAAATATCACCGAAGCGGCCATTCAATACTTATTTCGATGATGATAACATTCGTTTTAAAAGTCGATAGAAAATTCAGCCTAAAGACGTCAACACTTTGTCAGAATTACGGAATCCTTCACATGAGTTCGGCTCGTCAGTCGTCACGGATTTCTTCCGAAATGATCTGTCTCCAAATCGGATTGCGTTTGGTGCTCCATCGGCTGATGCCATGGGCATTATGATAGTGGCGCCATAGAAGTGCATTGATTGATATTGACTGATATTTATGTAAAAATCTATCCGTTATCTCGACATTTTACAATAAATTCCCTTCGACAATTTCATCTGCAGTTTTACTTTAGAGATACAAACCTCATACATATATTCTAAAGTACGCAGTGTTTCTTTCAAAAATAAAACTACATTTACTGTACTATATATAATGAATTTTTAATTATTAATAAAATAAAATTGAACTTACAGTATATATATATATATGTATATAGTCTAAAGAATATCGGCCGATAGCTTGAAGATCAAAAGGTATTATATTATTATAGGCATCTTTCGCAAAGAATTCCGCAAAAATGTCAATTTCGTCCATCTTTTCTATTTTTGAGAGAATTCTAATTTTTAAGAATTTCAGTTAGTTTAAGACTTTAGGCACATTTTATTGTATGGCTTTTAAAGTTTATCTTTAAATTCCTACGTATGCCCATCCAGTGGCATGCCAGCATTACTAAACTGGAATATAGTGTACAGCTCTGAATTTTCAATGCCATTTTTATTTGTTTTCATTTGAAACATATTAGTATGCTTAAACATTTCTTGCATTCAAAAATGTCGCAATCAGGGGCGTAGCGACGGGGGGGGGGTATATCGGTATATATACCCCCCAAAATCAGTCAACCTTAAAGTTTTTTATGTGATTTGCATGTGATTATATGTGGTTCAGGCCCTATCAGAGGGGGGCCAGCAGGGCCATTTGGCTCCATCTGTTTAGGGCCTCTCTTTTTTTACTTGTCTAGAATTTTGGGAGAGCTAGAAAGCTAGATAGCTACTACTACAAGGGTCCTCAAAATTTGGTGATGACCTTTATTTGCTTGTCGACAATTTTGGGACTTTGGGAAAGCTAGAAAGGTACCCTGCGGCAAGGGCGTCATTTGGGGGGAGGGGGCAGGAAATGAAAAAGAAAACGAAAAAATAATGTATATTGTACTAAATAAATAAATAAATGTGATATGTGCAAAAAATCGCAAAAATTGCCATAAATTTGCCAAAATCGACCCAAAAATTGCTCAAAATTACTAAAATTTGCCAAAAATTTCCTCAAAATTGCCAAAAATTTGCCAAAGTTTGCCAAAAAGTGCCAAAAATTTGCCAAAAATTATCTCACCCCAAGAAAAGTGTGAAATGACGCTAATGCTCTGCGGTCCTCAAAATTGGTGATTACCTTTTTTTGCTTGGCAATATTTCAATTTTTGGGAAGGCTAGGAGAGGCCTCCAAATTCCCACTGGCCTGGGCCTCCTTCAGCCTCTGAAGGGCCTGATGTGGTTTATATGGTTTATGTGATTTATAGTTAAGATTTATACCCACCCAAAATATTTATACCCTCCCAAATCAAATTCCTGGCTACGCCCCTGTTCGCAATCTATATTATTCATTAACAGATTTTCTGTAGAAAATCGGCTCTGCAGACCAATGGCTACAGCAAACATTAACTTACAGCAGTGGTTCCCAAACTTTTTCGGTCGGCGTACCCCTTCAGACATTTTTTCGAAAATCCGTGTACCCCTAATTTTCAAAGTAAATTTAAGGAAGCACACTTTCGATTTTTAATAGCATAAACATGGTATCTGAATCATGAAATTTAATAATGTCTTCAAACCTACATGTAATCGGACTGCATTAGCCATAATCATTAACTAGTTACTAGGCGTACTAGTTTTTGGCTTATTAGGATAAAAATATCGTACTTGTAGCATTCAAAGTTAAACTTGCATAACCTATCGGTCAAATTAATGAAAACAATAAAAAGAATCAATGAGATGGATGAGGTTGCATCTCATCAGCCAGTTTCGAGAATCTTGGCTGCGTCTTTGATCCACGCATGGCGATTTTTGAATTTGCCGCGCTGACCAAGGAAGAGTCCAATACCACAAGGTGATAGGACAGGTTAAACTTTAAACTTATAGCGAGGGGTGACGGGTTAGAGGAGTCCAAAAGGTCTACATCTGTCACTGCAGTTTGAGAAAATCAAATCCAGTCATAATTTTGTAGAACTTTTGCAAATATTGTGAAATTTGTTATATCAAACATCAGTGCATAAGAATTCCACTGACTTTCCACTTTCCGCCGCGTACCCCCTAGGAAGTCCATTTTGTACCCCTGGGGGTACGCGTACCACCGTTTGGGAACCACTGACTTACAGATTCAAAAGTAATTGCCCACAACCAGTGGCGTATTTAGAATTTTGGTGAGGGGCCAGCCCATGGCGAGCGCGAAGCGCGAGCCTATAATGGGGGTCTTGGGCCCCAGTGAGGTCCAGAGGCAAAGCCCCTGGCGGGGTCAGAGGCGAAGCTCCCTGAAGCTGGCGACATTTTAAGATTTTCCGGATTATTTTTTCTGAAAATATGCATGATTATGTTCTTTTCATCAACATGTGCAAGCCACCTTTATTGGAGAAAAATGGAATTCTGTGGGCTGTGATTAAGCCCTATATGCATATTAGGCTGAAAATGTAAGCGCTTGTAGGGGGTTAACTTTTTTATAAAATACACAACACAACTGACGGAGAGACAGCGGTTGCAATTTCTGGCTTTGCAACTGTAAGTTACGCAAGGTCATAGATGTGACGTCACACTGCTTAATAAATAAGTAAATCTAACAGTGTTCTGTTTTCTATCAGTAATGCATGACCTGACTCCTACGTGTTGTAACTGTTGTTTAACCCCTTGAATCCCCGTTGAATTTAACTCATTTAATAATTCTTTTAAGTCCCAACGCTGGAGTGACAAGATTATAAAATTAAGATTATGGTTTAATTAGAAGACCAGAGGCATATACTTGAATTAACTTTCTGTACGTACGTACGTGGGACAACTACAGCACTTGAATGGCCAGAATGGATGGGTGAGGACAGGCTAGGCCAAGACCAAAGGGGCCAAGACCAAAGGAGAGCCACGGCCCAAATGGCCCAATGGTAAATTCGCCACTGCCCACAACAGGCACCCTAATTATAACATGTATTCGGTAGACACATCACATAGAACACATTATGAGCTAAGAAAATATCGTTTCCTTGTCTTCGTCGGCACTGTTATCGCCTCCTCCTCCTCCTTCTTCTCCTCCTCGTCCTCCTCCTCCTCCTACTCCAGTAAGCCTGCTAGTCTGGCATGACGTCTTTCTAGATATATTCAGCGCTATCCGGAAGTATAGTGGAGACGATGACATTAGCCTATACATCTGTTCCCCGTCAGGCAATCGTCATTCCGCCATTCAACTTCCAACGCTTTCTAAACCAGTTATTAACATCTAATGATAGATTAATTATATAGCGCCGCGTTTCGCGTCTCGCGATCAATGGAACGGGCTTCACTGTTCGACTGACCGGTCAAGTGAATCGGAGGCAAAGCAATAGTTGAGTTCACGGCTTAAGCACCTGGCCGCGTGCACGACGCGCCTACATGTACAGCAGTTGGACAAAGCGCTCCAAGAGCCCTCTGCCACTGATACGACTTATCAGGGAATGGGCTTTGCGTCGATGATGAAGTCGATTGACCAATGGAAATAAAGTCTCTCACTGAAGGATTATCAGGGTGACATTGATTCACGTGGGATTTGCTTGCTTGTCAAGAAGAGGTTGGACAGAAATCAGCGCAATATAACAAATATATATATATATATATATATACAATATATATATATATATATGTGTGTGTATGCGTATTAATTTTGATTGGTTCAGAAACTCGATTCTACAGCAAATATATTGGACATGGCAAGTGTCTATTCAGCCTTAACAACAAATAACGTTTAGACTCAATCAACAATGGTCAACCTACGTCGCTTAGGGGCTTATAGCAAAGCTCGTCTTTAGTTGAAAAGCTTATGAAGACTCTGTGCGCTATAAGCAATATAAATTGCATCTTTATGCAATTTTATTGTATATATATATATATATTGTATATATGTGTGTTTGTGTGCGTATGTGTATATATATGCACTGCGTCCGGTTAAAGAGGGGTCAACTCTATTTTGCTGTAACTTCAAAAAAAACTTGACCGATTTAAACTTGAATTTCCAGTTTGAAACAGAAATAAATTGCTGATAGACTTCAGGTATAGATACAAGCATTATCTGAAAAAGGTTACAATGAATATTAAAAATGTTCGCCGCCAGAATTGACACAAGATTTCAGACGTCGTCGCCTCTGATGAACTGGTGCTGTGTGATCGATCTTTGCCCTTCTTACTCATGCCCCAGTCACCAATCTCTGCTTCAGTTCATCCAGATTGGAAATACGTGACCTTTCCTGTAGAAAACTCACACACAGTGTATTCCACCGGGTTCAAATCCGGTGAGTTTGGTGACAGCAGTTGGATGGTATGAAAGCAGGAGTCTCCCTGTGTTCGTAACGGTGTGCGAACACGTTATATATTACGTCAAAAAAGAACTCAAGGACGGGTATATAAGGGTGCGTTTGTATATTCCATGATTTAAAATTCAGTCCCACATAAATCATTCAAATGTTTGTAGAAATCGGCCAAGTTTTCTTACAGTTATAGTGAAATAGGGTTGGCCTCCTTTTATCCATACGTATAAATACACACATGTTATATATTTATTTATTTACTGTATTTACTTGGGTTTCCGTTAGACTGAGAGAGGAGGCCAGTTCCTTTCGTTCTTGACCGACAACATACTGATTGCAGGCGAAGGCCTCTTCCAGTCGAACCAGTTGAGTCGGTGAAAACGCTGTCCGTATTCTCTTCGGCTTCCGGTACTGGAGATAACTGAACGCTGTCTGTGGCCCTATATACGCAATACACAGCACATCTCAATACAAACACTGTGCAGCAGTATACAGTACAAAACCATAGAGAAACGACGTATCGGATAGACAGTCAGGCTGTATCGGTCACTGACATGAAATGAATACCTTTGGCTATGCAGAGAGAAAGCGGACGCAACGAAAAAATGCATGAAGCAAAATAATATTTTAGTGAAATTGGATATAAGAAAAGAGAAATTCTTAAAATAATGAATTAAATTAATAATTGAGATCAACTCAAAAATACTGTAGATATGCTTAGGAAAACTCTATACCCTAGGGCATTTCGTTTTGCTGAGTTTAGCAGTGATCAATTGAAATATGGCGTTAACATACCTTTCTGAATGCGAATGTAATTCCATATAGCCTATACAGCAAGCATGGCGTGAAGCTAAGGGGAGACGAGACTTGCTAGCGGCTTGTACTACTTAAAAAGTCTTGTTCAGATACGACACCCGAGAGGCAACGCTTGAGAGAGTAAAGTTCAATCGCTACAGTTAGGACTCGCGTAAGTCAGAGTGTACGCGGCAGATGGTATGGGTTCCGCATCCACGTAGATTGTTGGAATTAGGAATAAGCGTATTAAAGCGGGACAAGTCATTTAAGTGAAAGCCGGTTAATGTTGAAAGTGACGCAGCTGACGATGAGAAACGGTGACGAGAGCACTGCATGCGTAGGCCTACTATGCTTTTGCTAGCCATCCGTGTGACACCATCCCAGAAGACAGAGGTAGATAAATAGACATAGACCAAGTACACACACACACACACACACACACACATATATATACATATATATATATATATATATATATATATATATATATATAGTTGACGTTGATAGATCATTACATATATATATATATATATAGATGAATAAATGCTAGATAGATAGATAGGTAGATAGGATAGATAGATAGATAGATAGATAGATAGATAGATAGATAGATAGATAGATTTCAGTTCATTACAGATGGATGGATGAATGGATGGAAAGATAGATAGATAGATAGATAGATAGATAGATAGATAGATAGATAGATAGATAGATAGATAGATAGATAGATAGATAGATAGATAGATAGATAGATAGATAGATAGATAGATAGATAGATAGATAGATAGATAGATAGATAGATAGATAGATAGATAGATAGATAGATAGATAGATAGATAGATAGATAGATAGATAGATAGATAGATAGATAGATAGATAGATAGATAGATAGATAGATAGATAGATAGATAGATAGATAGAGAAATAGAGAGAGAGAAAGAGAAATAGAGAAATAGAGAAATAGAGAGAGAGAGAGAGAAAGAGAGAGATGGAGAGATATAGACTATGGAGTTACTAGACATATTGTATTAATACGGTAACTTTAATGTCATCCTGTTCCAACGAAGGAATCCTATAGAGATATGAAATATCCAATTATGCAGTTTTTTCTTTTTTTGCCTGTCAGCCTTTTTATATGGAGTAAAGAGATGAAATAAAAGAGACATCCTATATTTCTGATGCGACCCCTGGAAATCGTCATTCGACCACATTCATAGCAAAATCCTCTCTATTCTATGCAGCGCCTGGACGAAGAGATGAAAAGAATGACTGAAACAGCATTCATAGGTTCTATACTGTGATGAATAGGTTAAAAAGTGCGATTGGCAGTGGAGAAGGAAATGAGCGAAGACGACAGTTGCAGGGAAAGCACTATACGCAATGCGTAGTAAGCACTCAGGAAGTAGGCGGGAATCAACTGAGACAAAACAAAGCAACTGATTTCGAGAACACCTTAATTCGACGGTGCAAAGAGGTCAGATGCTGGTCTGATAATTCAAGTCTCCCTCACAGTTAAAAACATACGAAGACTCAATGAAAAACGTAAGAAAAAATGGATTTTAAGCGCTTTGGTAGGTTTTGTTTTGTGTTGAAACCACTGTAACACATAGGCCTACAGTAGAGGTGGACAAACTTTTCCCTTAAAGGGCAGCATGAAACCTAGCACCAGAGGCGGTTCCACGTTGGAGATGCATCCCCCACCGGTCCACCAAAAATGCATCTTCAGTGGAAGATGATCGTCTAAACCAGTGCTTCCCAACTTGTGTGCCGCGGCACACAAATGTGCCGCAGCAACTTTAGAAGTGTGCCGCGGTAAAATATTGGAAAATTATTATTTTTAAAGATCTAGAATCTAGTCAATCTAATCTAACAGCTAACGTAAATAAGTTGACGATATTTTTGCTTGCCAGCTTGGGAAAAGGGAGAGATCACGATCACAGAGATGAGGTCTTCTTGCTTGTCAGGATCACAGATGAGTGTTTTTTGCTTTTTTGCTTGTCGACTGCAGTGTGCCGTTGACTGTATATAGGTTATGTTTTTTGGATAGAGTGCGGCATGGCTGGAAAAAGCTTGGGAAGCACTGGGCTAAACGGATTAGCCTTGATGTATATCCACAAAGATATGGACATATCCACAAACAATGTCATCGACAAATTCGCTTACAGCAACAGAAAACTCGATTTTGCACTATGACTTTGTACAACCAGACTAAAATGACTTTTATACATTGTCAATTCTGAACATTATATCTTATAAAGCAAATCTGCAGGTTTCTTCTAAACCGTTTACATATAATTCCTCTGAGAATTGGCGGGATCTTCCTAGAAATTCATTGCATTCCCTCACCAACTTCTTAGAAATCCATTGCATCCCCCATCAAGAGTTCTTGGAACCGCCACTGCCTAGCACTACATTAGGCCGGCAGCACATACAAAAAGCCATAATGCTTATAATTAAGAAGCTGGCATGCATTATGATCATAGGTAACTTTTTTGTATCATTTATTTAGTCTATAGCAGAATAGCATTATTGTATTAAACATACATGTATATTGCTCAAAATACCACATATTTTAAAACCATTTCTAAGATTTTAAAATAGAGTGCCATGATCCATAAAACATTTCAAACGTTCCCTAAAATAATTTTAAATTATCTCACTTTCTGCCACTCGTATGCACATTTCTAAATGACCGGGGGTGACTGCTCTGCCCATGGACTCGGAAATTCTCTCGACGGACCTGCAGTGGCCATGGACACATTTTGAAAACGCGTCAAGAGAAAATTCCAGCGCTTGTAAGATTTCGCTAAATAGAAGTTCGTAAATGAAACAGTGGTATTTACTGTATTACACTTTGGCAGCAGAGACAGCGTATATAGTGAATGAGGCGGGTCGAAGTACAGAATTCGATTTTAGAAATATTTCGCAAATGCGAAACAAAAAAAAATATGCCATACATACAGTAGAATTTGAATGTCTACATGTTTAGTTACAACGTCAACGATTCAATAGTTTAAACCATAAGCCTAGAAAGATTCCTCATACAGACTTTTGTTAGCTTTAGACTATAGTCAATGAGTCATGACTGATTACCCGTGTTTTATATTGTTTACCTTACTGCATTAGCTGGTTAATCTAAAAAAGCAGATGCAAAAATGTCAATCCAATATATATATATATATATATATATTATATACACTGTATATATATAAATATATACACTGTATATACACTGTATATATACACTGTATATATATATATACAGTATATGCCGATGTGGTTCAATTATTTGACAGAGGTTGACTTGCCTGAAAATCTTTGACCGATGAAGTCAATGGCTTGTGGAGCGGAAATAGAAGGACAGGAGTATCTGACTGGCGGAAAATTCCAGACCAGAGGGTCGAATTCTTTGTGGACGAAGGGTTGAAAGCCCGACTGACCTCCAAAAGACGACGCAGATAGGCTGAGCGGGTTACCTGGGGCGCGGTTGATGGGCGACAAACTCAGCGGAATTCTCAGAGAGTTCGAATCCAGGAGAGTTACGTGAGAAAGAGGATCATGTCGAAAGACTCTATTCTGAGAAGGAGAAGGACCAAGAAGCATTGCAGCCAGGGTGGCTATCTGAGGCGGCGTCGTCGTCGTCGTCGTTTGCCTTATTAAGCAGCTCCTCCGAACGCCTTCTGCGCCGTATTCAGACGACGTCGTGTGCATCGATCCCTCCCTTCTTGGTTTGAAAGCTCGATCTTTAAAATCTTCAATGTTACCGAAACTTTGTGGACTGTTTCTTCCGCTAATTATTTCGATGGAATTGAGTTCGGGAGACTTCCGACCGACCAGAGATTCGATCGTGAAAGCCTTGAACTTCCGACTAGTTTCAGAAGACATTTTAAATTAAAATTGTTCAATTCTGTCAGACGGAAAACCCAAATTTCTACAGATCTCGAAATGTTTAACTCTTCCGATCAACACGCAGGTCTATCGCTAGAATTTGTTCAATAAACACGCCTCGTAAACCATTTTTCTCTGGAATAGAGAACATCGAAGAGAATTTATTTCAGGACAGCTGGTACATCATCAACAGCAGCTACGCATGCAATTGTCACGTTCGAAGTTTGCCTCGACTAAGCGTTTCGCTCGGTAAATGATGGACTGAATTTGTTCAGTCGGAATACTTCACAGATCGGAAAGTCCTTGGAGTCTCTTCTGAGCTGGACACGTCGCATGCGAATACGCCAATTTCCAAGAGACTAAGCAGCTCAAGGGCTGATCAGTGGATTTGGAATTGTATCTATATATTCTCGGTCTGCTACGCGTAGATCACAACACGCCCGTCGATACCAAGAGACCCGGTGTCTAATCAAGAATCCTGTCCTAAATAGCTTCTTTCCACGTTGACATAGTTGACTCATTAAGCAATTGACGCGGCTCTTCCACTGTTGGACTACGCTGATTCAATATTAGTCGGTCATTAGGAAATTGTGAGTGGGAAAATGTGGGAGGAGACGACGCAAAGCGACCAGCCAATCAAAACGCTTTTCACAGATGAAGATGTAACGCGAGACGTAATTGGTCGTCAGGAGACGCCTTGTGATATCGATGGAAATGTGGACGATAATCGAATAAGACGCCAGCCGTTGGCCGATGGCAGGCGGTCGCTCCATTTCACGGAACCAGAATACCGAACGAAATAATATTGGAATCTAAAGGGAGAAGAAGAAACATTGAGCGCAAATCCACATATACTGTGTCCCTAGGTCTAGGCCATGACCTAGGGCCTGGGTCCCTAGGTCATGGCGCGATTTTGTCCTATCAATGACCGAACACCAATTTCTTCGCCATTTGACTCGAGCTAATGATCAGTGTTTTATACAGGCCTATTAGGGGGAGATTCCCCCCCAAAGCCCTCGAAATTCTTCCGAAATTTTGGCACTGACACGTTTTTGCATTGAACTTTCTCTCCAGCAAAGTCAATTCCCCTTCAAGGCCTGGAGTCTGGATAAAATACTGACTAATGATCATGTCAGGAAATACATGTGCAGCATAAAACAGTCGGTGACAAAATGAACACTATTTGCAAATCCTTTTCAGTAATTGACTACAGGTAAAGCAAACAGAATTCACAAGATTTACAAGTTTAACACTTTGTCCACAACACGAGCTATTTATAGTCTGCAATGGGAAATGGTCGCACTCTAATGTCTACCGAAATTTTTAAAATAGATGAGTAGCCAATCACCATGACATCTAACCTTACCACATTTAGTGTGGGAGAACCAACCCCACATTAGGCTATACAACGCGCCCAACTAACTTTTAAAAACTAACGTGAAATAAATTGCAGTTTATGTTAAATAAAATCTACAAATCGAATTTGAATTTTAAATAAGCAATTTTAAATAAAGCTGCAGTTATTGTTAGAATAGTGGCAACATCGTCTGTGCGGGCAAGTTCCATTTTGCCCGAGTAGAGGGTGTTGGAGATGACGTGCCCTACTTCCCTAGCACGGTCTGGAGACATGAGATCGTTTTGAGTAATACTAAAGTTAGATCATGAGCTCTTGGGCAAGCGTCCAAATGTCAATGGTCATTTGTAAAAGAGCGCTCTAAAGGTCGACGAACGGGAATTCGAGGACTTGGCAAATGATGCATACTGAAATTGTCTGCAACATTTTAAACACTTTAATTGATAGCAGCAACTACAACTAATAATTTAGGCAATTTCAAATTACAGCGAATGTCGTGTCTGAATCAGAGCCGTAGCTAGGGGGAGGGGGGAAGCTGTCCCGGGCGCCGATCGGTGGGAGAGCATTTTGGAGGTAAAAAAATAAATACAAAAAACAGCTGTACAGCCGAATAAAAGAGAAAGGTCTTTTGTGACGACAAAAAGGTCATCAGCCCGAAAATGGATAACAAAACTTCAAACTTCATGACGACCAAAAAAGGTCATTGCCGTAATTTAGGGTGGCAAAATGCAAATCTTGTCCCGGGCGCCGAAAACCCTAGCTACGGCTCTGGTCTGAATTCTGTATAGTAAAAAATTTGAGTAGACAAAGGACTTTGTTAAAGTATAAGATAATTTGAGGGGCTGGTACAATAGCGGTTGCGAGAGTTAGAGGTAGATACAGTAGGTGAGGTAGGTACAGTAGGTGAGGTAGATACAGTAGGTGAGGTAGGTACAGTAGGTGAGCGGGGCCGTGAACTGTCCTTGGAATATGTGGGGGTTTTAGTTGAAAGTTCTAATAGTTTCATAATACTGGCGCTGTAGTGTAATGACTCTTAAAGCTGTGACTCTGCTCTACGAGCGTGAAATTATGCATAATTAAGCGAATCATCGAAACTTAATCGAACGCAGCTCCGACGGCCGAACGAACCGACGGACCTCGATCAACAGCGTCATTAGACTGTGCTGCGGCGGGATGCGCTCGGCGTCGTCCGTCACTGAACGCGGTGTACTGGTTCACGTATCTCAAAGCGATTATTTGAGTCTAGAAAGAAACGCACTCTTCGCGCGCCACTGGAGAGCTCGGTTGGCAACCTATCTCTCTCGCTCTCGCTCTCTGATTTCGTTTGATATTGTCCGTTATTTAACTCTATTTGCATGTGGATGCAGTTAGCGCAGTTTAACACCTGGTCGTCAAATGAGAGTTTATCGGATTTACTGGAATTAATATTCGTGTAAAGCAAGTGCAGATTTCAGATCAATAGGGCAAATTCTGTATCATAAAAACCATGTTTAGTAAATTATTTTGTGTTACCAATTAAAACCAACATCACATTGTAATGAACAAAGAGCGCTGAACAGAAAAATTCGCTACCAAAAATTATGATTCGCTTATGTCTAGGGAAAAAATCTTCATACAAAGCCAGGGACGGTTCCCACGTTGGGGATGACTGGGAATGCTTTTTGCTTGTCAGCGTTTTCGGGGTTTACCTGGTCCGATCCTGCTATCCTTGTGTGCAAAACAGAGCTGATGACCTTTTTGCTTGTCAGCCATTTTCGGCAAGTTTTTTCGTTATTTATTGGCCAAAATGACATTTTTTGCTCGTCAACCTTTTTCTGGATTTCATTGCATCCCCCACCAACATCCTAGAAATTCATTGCATCCCCAACAAGAATTCTTGGAACCGCCACTGTACAAAGCCGTATGAATATTGGGAAAACCAGTGACCACTGCAACGAGACTTCCTAAAGAGAGTTGACTGAATTAAAATTACTCTAATGCATTATGCCAAACTAGTATATATCGTGGATGTGTTGATTTGTCGTGGATTTTAGAAAAAATGCAGTTCTTCTGTCTGAAAATATCTGAAATGTTTCATCCCATTTTATTCTCGAGGGTTGGCCAATGGTAACGCATTCCATAGCATGGGGTTCCCTCGCGTGACAGATCTCTCGCTGAGTTTCGCTGTCTTCGACGGAGGGAGAACGGCCAGAAGGACGCGACTGCTGCACCGAAGATGCGAGCGCCTTTCAGTCATCATGGGCCTGTGCATCAGTTCCGTTAAGTAGGGGGACAGGTAGAGTCGTGCAGGACTCGAAAAGTAAGCCAGCATCGTTTAAAGACGATGCGTTCCGGAATCCGGAGCCAGTGGAGATTGTCTCTGAGAAATGGAGTCACGTGGTCATTCCATCTGGCTCAGAAATAACATTAGCACTGGTTCAGTTGGCTGTCGGGGAGGCCAAGTAAATATGCTGTTACAATAGTCAACTCGAGATAAGACGAGGGCGCGGACGAATTGTATCGATGCGCATGCAGTTGATAAGTAACGGCGTATCTTCCTGATCTTCCGGAGCTGCATGTAATAATGCAAGCTTCGCCGTCACTTTGTTTACGTGTCCGTCCTGTTAAAACGTGGGTGATTTTGCACCTGCAAACTATCGCGTCGTTTTCGAGTCTTCTCGGTCTTTCGTTCCGGTTTTTGGAAGCGTTTCACTTTCAAACTGCCTCGTCGTCTGAGTGAACGTGCTGGACTGCTGCACAAACGTCGAGAGGCGTCGTTTTTCGACTCAAAAAAGGGTCGCGGTGGGCGTTCTCAGCCGTCATTCGGGACAGCGTCAGTCGCCAGAGGGCCGTCGAACAACAACGTTGAACAACAACGTCGAACAACGTCGAACAACAACAACAACGTTGGTTTCGTGTCCTCTCGGATTGTCCTCCTTCCAACCGTCTCGTTCGTCCGTGGAACGACCCAGATCATTGCGCCGACGAGTCGCCGTCCTCGACTCTAAAAAGTCGGTCTATTGACTCCATCGTTCGTCCGCATGCAGAGGGAACATGGTTTGACCTGGAGTATCCGTATCGCAACGACATCCTGGACATGATCGAGCAGAGCCGCGACTGGTACCACGGCAAGATCTCGCTCAGTCCACCGCCGCAATCGGCAAAGAGAAGCGGGAGCAGAGGCGGCGGCAGCAGAGGCCTGATGACGATGGACACTGTTGGCGTGAATCTCTGTGGATCTACGCTCGCGAAAGAATCGGACGAGAAACTATAGATGACGAGGATGAAGACGACGATAAATAACTTTCTAAAGCGCTTTTACCATCCAGCTTAATTAAATTTGTGTAAAGCGCCCTTCACTTTGATCTATGTCATGCATACGGCGCTGTATAAATTGTCTAGTATAAATAAATAAATAAACGTCAGAGACTCGTCCAATAGGACACCGATGTGGCGCAGTTCGATGGTCGGGGCGATGTCGACGCCGTCGATTGAGGACGGCGATCGGCTGATCAGGTGGTTCCTCCTGAGGGTACTGACCCAGACTTTAGCCCGATAAGTTGTATGATATATTCATTTCTTATTTTTTGCAACCTGCTCATCCATATATTTGCCATAAGCATCACATTTCTGCCACCATTAGGTATATTCCTTCTATCCACCGGGCGAGACCGAGCGACTGCCGGCCAGCATACTCGACTGGATTTATACGACCAATCAGTGGACGGCAAAATAACCGGTTAGCTTTAAATCCTGGCAAGACAGAGTTCCTCTGGGTCCCAGATGGGTGAGCAGGTTGCAAAAATGAGAAATGAATATATCATACAACTTATCGGGCTAAACGATAACATGGTAGAAAAGATCCGAAATTAAGATTAATTTGGGTTGGATGTGTGTGCAGAATGGAAAACAGCCGACGGCCATACAAAACTATACACACAAAGATACAGGGTAAGAGAAGAAAAGGAAGACCGAATAAATGGTGGATTGACAACATTAAAATGACCTAGAATCCAGACATATCAATATCACAGAACCTGAAAACCAAGCCAAAGTAAAAAACATTGAAACATTTCCTATCTAGCTATTGCTGCAATTAGCAGTGTTTATTCTAGCCACTTTGACATGGGGATTTTGAAATGTTTGGGAGGGGGCAAGGTCTGAGTCTCCACACTTTGGGGAGGGGGAGGAATTTCTATAAACACTGTGCAATTAGCTAGCAAAGAACCGAAATGATGATCTCTGTTACATATTTTAAAAGGCCTTAATTATGATTTATTATCGAGTGGTCGATAAGCTGTATTTACAGCTGCAGTATGTCTGTCGATTCTTATGACTATCCCCTAACTCATAAATTTTATTTTTCGACGGTCTTGCGCAAATCTCGCGACTGATCCCAACTCGAATAAGAGGGCCAGGCTTCTTGGCCCTGGCCCCTCGAAGCCACGTCAATGCTCTGTCTGTCTGTCACTCTTTCTATTTCTCTCAAGCTTTTCTTTTTATCTGTTTGTATTTTTCTCTCTAAATCTATGTCTTCTGGTTATTGAGTGTTAGCAAATTCTACTGCGTTATTGTCGTAGTTCAGTGATTGATTTGGACGATTGAGCATTTACTTATCTATTCTTTGTTCGAACCCAAATGAAAAACAGCAGAGGACATTTTCACTCAGTTGTTGCTCTACGAGACCCGAGTTCGACTTCAAGACTCAACGCTCAAAACTAATCTCCCGGTCTGTCAGTGGCTGAAATTATGAAACTGTAAAATCCATCGCTAAAGAGTCGTCATTTGCCATGAGTCGAATCCAAGTCAATAGAGTCGAAGTTACTTCAGCACTGATCTATTCAGTGACGTCTAATCATCCACCTGAAACACTACTAAACAGGACGACGCTTTTTTGCTCGTCAAGACTTTTTTACCCGAAAATGTCTATGTCCATCTATTCTGGAATCCTGGCTACGCCTCTGCGTCTAACCCTCCTCCAATGATAGAAACACACAAAATAATGACTGGGAAAGTATATGTGCCACACGATCGATTATTTACAGTGGCACACTATAGCAGCACTAGAGGCCACAAATACAGATTGCTTAAGCAGAGGGTTGGTCCAAGAAAGGAAAATGTTTTTAGTGCAAGGGTTGTGGACAAATGGAACAGTTTGGAAGAGGGGGAGTGACAGTTGAAACAGTAAACAGATTCAAAGGCTATCTCGATAAACCAGGGGCGCCTATCCCCCTGGCTGCTGGAAGCAGCTTCACCTTTCCCTGTCCTCCCTTCCCTCTCCTACATCTAAACGGGGATCCGGCGTGGATTTATCTAAATCACATTATTATTATTATTATTATTATTACTACTACTACTACTACTACTACTACTACTACTACTACTATTATTATTATTATTATACGAAAAACTAGCAGTATAACACTCGACACTGGACATTGACACCCCGCCACAAATTTATGGAAAAAAACCTGGGGTCCTGGGAAAATTTTTTGAAATCAGTAGATGCCCGTAGTGAGTTTCAGTGCGTTTTAGACATTAAATCGCACACTTTGGGGCACCAGGATATGTCTCATACCAGTAACTTCTAATTCTCAATTTCTGGAAAATTCCAACAGCTACAAAGCACTAATAGATGTAAGTTGAAACTAAAGAGAGACATCGCAGTAATTGCGCTGGCAAACTATTCAAAATTACCTGCAAATTATCTATTTTGTTTAGTATTTAGTTTAAAAATTAGATTTCTCCAACAACCAGAGGCGTCATTTGGGGGAGGGGGCTGGAGGCCGTGCCCCCAAGGAAATGAAAATATTAATTTATAATGTATTAATGTGCAAAAAATTGCCAAAATTGCCAAAAAATATAAAAAATTGCAAATTTTTCAACATTGCCCATAAAATTTGCCAAAATTGCTCAAAAATTGCAAAAAATTTGGAAAAAATTGCAAAAATGCCCAAAATTTGCCAAAATTTGTGAAAAATTTGCACTAAAATTTTCTCGCCCTCAAGAAAAGTGTGAAATGACGCCACTGCCAACAACCACACCTAGGCTTACATAATTTTTTTATAGAGGCATTAAAGCTGCAACAACTGCAAAAGGGATAACTAGACTTAAGGCAGCTGACTGAAACAAGTTATTAACAATATCTAATTGACTGTTTCACAGTCTTGAATGAATTGTAATTTGTTGATGGAGGTCTTTGGAAGGCTATAGTGGAGGGAGTTGCAGTAGTCTAATTTGGAATGTAGACTTCATGTGAGTCTATTGGTTTGTTATAAGTTATTTATATTTCACATGAAGTTTATATTCTGCATCATTAGAATGACTGTACGTAAAAGTGACAATAATAATAAAATTTTATGAATGCCTGATAATAATGAACTTGAACTTGAATTGAATACCGGTAAGCTTATATGAAGTTACAAAATTGCACTGTAGTAAAACCAGTAATTTACTTGCACAGGCATTTAGGGGCCTATCGAATTAATATGCTACTTTAATGTAATACCAAAACTCAGGGGGAATTTCCTCCTCCTAGGTTTTATAGGAAGTATTTGCTTCCTTTCCTCCTTGTGTGGGCGCCCCTGCGATAAACTAGGCTATTGAATCCAGATGGTTACATCAGTGGTTTTCACACAGGCTTACTTGTCTCCTAAACCACTTAAAATCACATTATTATAATGAGTGCGGGGAAACAAACCGCACGTTATGGAACGCTACCAGCTAACTTTTAAAACCAAAGTCAATTGCAGTTTATTTTAAATATAAGTTAAAAGTCGTATTCAAATCGTAAAGCATGTTTAAAAAAAATAAAGCTGTAGTTATTGTTAGAATAGTGGCAACACCGTCTTTGCGGGCGAGCTCTGTTCTGCCTGAGTAGAGTGTGTTAGAGATGTCATGTGCTCCCCCAGCAGGGTCTTGGGCAGGAGAGCGTTTTGAGTAACACTAAGGTTAGATCATGAGCAAGCTTCCAAGTGCCAATGGGGTCATTTGTAATTAAAGAGCGTTCCAAAGGTCAGCGAACGAGATTTCAAGGAGGATTTTGTCATATGAGGCATACTGTAAACGTCATTGCAAAGCTTTAAAACACCCTAGTCGAAACAGAAAAATTGCAGAAATTAATTGGGTAATTTCAAATCATAGATGTTGCAAACGTTTTTTTACGTTTTTTACTCATAAACAGAAAACGCGTTTTTTACGTTTTATTTTATTTTTTACGTTTTATTTTATTTTTTTTTCTTTGCGTTTTTCCACGGCTTTTTGCAATATGGCATTTCCATTATTTCTAGATCATAGGTCAGACAAGCGGTGAATCAAAATTTTCAAATGTTAAACAAGGCGTTACACAATTTCAATTACGCGAAGTTTAGCGCCAAAACGCCGCAATATTGAAAAGTCGAAAAACGAACCACATTGAGTTGAATTCTCTTGTTTTTGTTGTAAAGTGTACGAAATTTATACGAAAATGTGCGGTGTATTTTAAAGTATTATCGGCAATTGCTTAGAATTCCTTATAGAATGTGAGTTTAGCCAGCTTTGAAGGTGATACGTTTACGTTAAACCTCCTGAGCTCATTAGATGATCGCTTCGTTTCTTGACTATCTATGGTTTTTAGAGGAGCTAATTAATTTGGTGCCAGGACAATGTTATTAATATTTATTCAAAAATCTATTAACAAATTGTCACAATAAATAAATAGGCCTACTATAGCGTTTTCTGCATTCGGCCTACTAATGAGTGTTTCTCGTTGTCTTGCTTTTCTTCGTTTATAAACTAATTACGCTACCACAGCAGAAAATTAACACGTTAATTTTTGTGTTGGCTAAAAAGTAAATGAACGTTTTTTCCACGGTTTTTACGGTTTTTATTTTTTTAGACAAAACGCGTTTTTTACGTTTTTTATTTTAGATTTTACGTTTGCAACATCTAAGTTTCAAATCATAGTAAGTGTCAGAGGTCGGAATATTATTGGACAATCCTTGCTCCTAGGGGTGACAGTATTAGGCCGACTGTAACTGGCCACATTAGACAGGGCCGCCGAGAGAATTTCCGGGCCCCGGTGCCAAAAGTGGTCACGGGCCCCTGACCTGAGAAGTGCGTGAAAAAGTTGATGACCTTTTTCTCTTTTTCAAGGCAGAATTCCGGGTCCTCGTTACAAGTGCAAGTGTGAAAAAGTGTTGATGACATTTTTTTGCTTCTCGGTCTTTTAGGGGCATTACTTAACATAATCGGCCCAGGCCCCCTGACAGACATTCACCGGGGCTCCTGAGCTCATGACGAAGATTACCTTTTTTCCGTTGTCAGAGTCTTTTTCAGGGTTCAGGCTATATTGCTAGTACATCATCATCACCGGACCCGGGCCCCTTCGATCTCCATGGGCCCCGGAACAATGTACCGGCTGCACCCCCTCTCCTGCAGGCCTGACATTAGAGCAACGATAGTGCATTAAGCGGACAACCGAACACGAAATAACATATTTCTCTTAAACTCATTTATATATAGAAAATTAGTTCAAAACGCTTTACTTTTTCACAGTCCATCATCAGCTTATATTACTTTAATCGCTAGTGATTTAGGCCAAGTGTCATTGAAACACCGTTGAAGCTGATCAAACCTCCAGTTTTGAATTTGTGGCAGTTTAATCTCCCACTCCCCTTTCCACTCAGTATCGGGTTTACATTTTGTAGGCCCCGGTACCTAAAAAAGTTTCTGTTAATCATTTTCTCTTTTTTTCAAAATCTCGAAGAACTTTCGTAGGAAAAGTTACAAATCCAGTGTCTGAAAGTGGCGATGACCTTTTTTGCGTTGTGCGTTGCATGCGTGACAAATAATTCTATGTACATCCAAAAGAAAGATTATATTCCGAAAATAAAATACTAAATATTTTAAAAATCACTAAATAAATATATTGTTAATGGAAAAGGTGGACCCCCTAAAATTTAATTTTGTACCATCTGTACCGTGGTAAATCCGTCACTGTTCCCATTGACAGAAACCAGGGCCGTGAAGAGGGGAAGAGGGACAAATTTTCCTGGGTCTCAGGAGCTTGGTTAAGATGCCTCCGCAAAATGATGCATGTTCCCAGGTTCCGTTGCGGCTCTCGACTAGCCTGGTGGACGCCACTGCATGTAACGTATTGCTGTTGGCTTGTTGCTGAGCTGGACATAGAAATAGATAGGTATTAAGCGGTAAGACAGAGCGTTAAGGATGAATCTGATTGAAGCTAGGGCCTAGGAACAGTGCATCCAAAAGGCGTAATGCTAATGCGGAAATTATACTTAGAAGAATTGAAAACCTAATAGGTCTAAAGTATTTATTGCGCCTCATAGAACTAGAACTGTTGCGCCCTCTGGCGAATTGTTTGTCGAACAACTACTGCCTCCAGTTGTCCTTTAAGGAGCTAATTGTTGTCACACACAAACACAGGTCGATTTCACTCCACAAGAACTAAATCGCTAAATTCAATGATTTTTGAAAAATCTGACAATATCCGTCTCAAATTTAGATTTGACTTTATATGCACACGGACAAAATTGGGGCATCAATTTTTTTTACAATGAAGCAAGCAGTATGATCGAACCAGAGGACACAGCATGAAACTGTTCAAGAAACGGGCGCTAACGGGGCTTGAACCCGCTCCGTCAGCCTGCTGCTCCAGCGCGTAGCCCACTCTACCATCTCCGCCCTCTGATTCTGAGTCATCGTTGTATATATTTGGAGGAAAAGGAAATTAATCTGATACGTTTGGTCTTTGAGTTTGAATGATTTTCTAGCAACTTCGCCTTTTTTCAGGAGCTTGAGTCGGAGTCCCTGTCAGCTGCTGCTACTTTGGAGTATTATACTAATCTATGTACAGTGCCTAGCGCCTTGGTTTACTTCATTGAAGCGCGTTTCGTTGTTGGAAAGTTTTACTTCTCTCAATCAGTCTTGCTTACAAATTCTGACTCCGTTTTCTCATCGGTTAGTTTATCAATTTTTGTGAGTCTTGAATGACCGTTATGGTATGAGCTTTGGTCACATACAAATTGATCGGAAGCAATATAAAGAGAGTCTTCTATTTAAAACTTACCGGTTCACAAGGGAAAAACAGAAGCAGAGACTGAACAACGGTTGCTTCTAAAATTAAGACATCCGGATTTTAGTGCCATATATAGAAAGTGTTCAAAAAGGGTATGTCACGTGATGAATAAACTATATTTCCCTCTTTCAACTGGCAAGCATAAATGTATTTCGCCAATCGAACACATAGTTACACAGTTCAGACTGCAGTTTTAAAATTACTGAAATTCAGGCACGAAAAAGCAAGCAATAGTTAGTCATTTCATACCTATATGTAGGAGATTTCATGCGATGATAGATCAGGTTTAAATGAGTGAGGAAAAGATGAATTGTTGAAGAAAGTCAACTTTTCTAAGTTAGAAAGTAGTCGCAAACGCCTATAAGGAATCACGTGAAAATTTTGCTCAGCGAGAACAGTTTCAACAACGTCGAAGATTCTTGTAGGCGAGCACAGCCCAAATAGACACGGCAGTCGATCGAAGGGAGTCACGTATAGGAGTTCACTGTTACAGTCTCCGTGACAAAGTTCTCCTTTGATGTCGCGTGGCTATATTAACAAAACAACCCTCGGCCTATTCAGCCTCAATATTCCTAAGTCTCAAAATCAACGACTGCATCACTTGGTGAATGCCTACGCTAAACCAAGCGTCTTCATTTCTCCAAAGAAGATTAGCCTACATCTTGATTGTCAATTCCGATCTAACTGCATCTCGTATTTTTTGTAGCAGATCATTGAGAGGACAGAGCTCTGTCGCTCGTCGCGAAGAAAAACCTAGCACGCGTAGAATTATTGATAAAGAGTTGATCTCTTGAAAAAGACAAAACTTGGCGAAATGTTGACTGCTGACAAATTAACGAAGGAAGCGTCAAAGGAAGAAAAGAATCCAAACGATTCTCATCTGACTCGCGGCGTTCGACGGTTTAGAAACGCCAAGCGCTGCATAAAGCGGTTTCATCCTCTCTCTCTCTCCTCCTCCTCCTCCTCCTTCCATGAAAACGCCCGACTGTTACGATCGGAGGGTTGCTCAGTTGTTAGCATTTAAGTAGTAACTGCTGTTGCTGTTGCTGCTGCTGCCGCCAAGTGACTGGTTCCAATGTAGTCGCTGATTTCTCAGCGTAGGATCATCCTCGAGAACTCTACGACAAATCAATAATAGCAATATAATTGGCACAAATGAACTAAAGATGCACGGGAGAGGTCGCTGGTGGTGGTGACAGCAGCCGGAGTCGACGCTAGACTTTGGCATTATTTCTCCAAAGGGCATCTTAACTGCATCATTTCTTGCAAATGCAAGAGACCAGAATCAACAACAGCACTCTAATGCACTCCATATATATATATATATATATATATATATATATATATATATATATATATATATATATGCATGTATACGATGGATGCCATAGAATGAGGAGAGTCCTCGCTGCTGCTGCCCTCGTCTAACCTTCGTAATTGATTGCTCCGTCTCCGTTGATGTCCGCCTCGGCCAGCATTTCGTTGAACTCCTCTTCGGTCAGTTTCTCTCCGATGTTCGTCATCACGTGACGCAGTTCATCGGCGCTGATCAGTCCGCTTCCGTCTTTGTCGAAGATCCGGAAGGCTTCTCGTATGTCTGACTCCAGATCCACTTCCACGAATTTTTTGGCCATCAGTCGAATGAACTCGATGAAGTCGACGGTTCCGCTGCCTAAGATGAAAAAGCAAACGCAGACAGAAGAGAAACAAAAGCTGCAAAGCGACAATTAGACACCCGTAGGCACGCACTCTGTCACGAGCCTGCCATTTGAATATATATTAAACGCAATTTAAATGTTCAGCAGCTTCCCTCACTTAAGTATAAGCACACGTTTGGTTAAACTGTAACTAAAATAAGCTCAAAAGACACTTGTGTATACTGTAGAATGCGCTTATTTAAATTCTTCCTCTTTAGTAATTAAAACTTGCGGTTATGCCCAATGGATCAGGGGCATTTATAGACGCAGACTATTCCTATTCACTCTTTGCAACAACCGCGTGTGAAGCTAGTCAAGCGTGACTGGCATCTGATTTCGTAGTCTCCACGGATGACTAGTTTAAGGTCCAGCATTTGTTTCTTGAGCCCAGCAGAATACTATACTTGGGCGCTGTCTGTATCATCCGACGCCATATATATATATATATATATATATATATATATATATATATATACATACATATATATGGGTGAATTCAAATGCGAACTTGTATATTGAGAGAAATCAGCTCAGAAAATCCTCTTGGATTTCTTTTGCCAGGTTTGATCTAAACGCCTTGACGGAAGCAGGGCTGTGAAAATGTGATTGCAAAAACCCTAGGTTTTTAGGTTTTTAAAAACTCAGATTTTTCAAAAAAGTCAAATTTTAGGTGTTTGTTTTTAAGTCGAAAAATGAAAGATCCCATCTTTAATGCTTTAAAAGTTTGTTACTCTCTGCAAACAGCAGAACTCATATGTGACAACAATAAAGAGAAGGATCTAAAGGGCGTTGACATGCCACATGAATATAGGAATATATCTATGGATGTTGACATGTCAAACATTTGAACCTTAAAAAACTTGTTAAAAAGTAAAAAAACTAAAACCATAAAAACTTAAAAACTTAAAAGCCTCCATTTCATTTCTAAGAATCCTAGGTTTTTCCAGCCCTGAACAAAAGACGTCTTCCACTTTCCTAAGAAAGAGTTTCAACGGACTTACTAAAACGCATCAAGCAACAACAGCGACTTTTGACAACGGCAAAATTCACTGCAAAACGCCACAGACACTCACACACAAAATCAGGCACACCCGACCCTCACACATATATACACACGCATAAACACGCAAACACACGCATACACACACAAGTGCGCAAAACGAACGCGCAATCGCCAAAACACTGCAAATCTATTGCAAATTAGCATTCATCTATTCAAAATGGTTTTCAAAATCGGTTTTTATGGACAAATGAGGTCTTTATGGACAAATTAAGTTCCAAGCACAGAGGCTTATTGGATGGAGCCCTTGCCTTATCTGATCACATATAACGACTGACATAAAGCTGACACAGCCAAGCGAGAAAGCAGAATTGATTTCAGGACGAAGCGTGTGAATGTCCTGCATTCTGATCGGACATTCTGCCCCGATTCTCCATTTATAACACAAGATCCTCTGATGTCGTTAGAAAGTCGTTTACTAATAAAAGACGAGATGCGCCTAGAGCCGTAGACTGATCGTAGAATCCGATTCTGACCACCACCCATTGTCCCGTCTGACGGCACGCGCGTAGGTCAAAGTCCAATTATAATGGCGCTATAGAAGCTACTGGACAGCATTTTGCTTTAACGTCAGAATCTCGACACACTTTGACTGAAATTAGCGCGATCTTCATACGCATTTCAGAATTATTCGAACAGCTGTATACATTTGCTAAATTATTTGATTTTCTTTTAGTTAGAGGATTCCGTAAAAAAACCTCAGTCACAAAAATGCAATGGCGTCTGTCTCTTTTTCTCTCTCTGGTCGTTTGAAGTTACTTTCTATGTATAGTGAGCATTTACATGTAGCTAACCACAAGGTTTGTTCATCATTCCTTAGCTTTTACGGTCTACAACAAAGCATTATAATCAGTTTTCTATTTGGAATATGAATTATGTTTGCGTCATTATTCCGTCTATGAACAGACTTCAGAATTAGAAGCAAAGTGACTGACGAAATTCAACGATGATACTATGGCGTAACTTTAGGCGAATGCAAAAAGACTGATGCATTCTTTATATGCAGTTTAATGTAACTGTGAATTTATATAGCTCCTATCGTGAACCGAGTCTTTATATAGCTCCGTTTGAGAAGTCATTCAGAGGCGCCTCCACTATGATTGCCGCGGATTGATTGAGAGACGCATCAGGAGCATGCCGTTATTTCGTAAGCATCCCAAGGGATGGGATCCCAGTTGAGGCGAAAATGTTTCCTTAATAAGAAAAAGAATATCCGTGCTCCTCGGACGCTGAGTAGCGGGTTTCGTGCTATAGAGCGGGGTCGACCAACCGTAGAATTGAGGGACGAATGGACTCAGAGAGCCTATTCTATACTCAGACTCACTCAATAGAGATAGGACATGACTTCCAAGAAAAAAGCCGCTGTCCGCAACAGCCCCAAATTACCAAGACGGAATTTTACGGAAAGGGAAAGTTCGATCGTCGAAACAAGGAGCGTCTTTCATGTTGTTCCAATGGAATACCAAAGCAAAGATATATCCTTGTGTAGTCAAGTCCATAGCAGCAATAATTAGCTCTGAGTCTAGGTTGCGCAGGTCGACGGCAGAAGAATGAATGCACCGAAGCAGGGAATTATTAATCACGCGTTCATCGAATGACTCTCAACTGTCGAATGCAGCGATGGCAGAATGGAATGACGAGCTCAACTGAGAATCAAGACTAATAATTCCAAGATCACTGACAGTAGACGGACAGAGAGAGGAAACGAAATGCAAACGGTCGGAGTTGTATCTGAGTCTGGGCTGCTCAGGTTTCAGGAAAAGACGGTCCAAGTGCATTCCTCCGTACTCTACAACAAGAAATCCTGCCTCTCATCTGCAGGGCGTACTCTAAGAAATTTTCACTTAGCGTCCTCGTGGTGTTTTTGGTCCTGTCCTGCCATTCTTTCCAGAAACTTGACCGCTACAATCAATTTACTATGTCACCGCATAGAATGTAGCTACAAAAAGACTGTATAAGACTGAACGTATCTCCAAATGCAGTTGGAAACGCACGTTATGACTGATGCCCCGCGCAGGCGACGACAGAACGAGACTGAGAGGTGTACAGAAAAAGATGTTCTGTTGCAAAGTTTTTAAAAAAGGGACAGTGTGGTTCGTTTTTAGCTGGCAAGTTTGTCAGAAGAGTTTTGAGTTGTATAAGCTGTGCGAGGCTGCAAGTATTTAATGCAAACTGTTTTACCGACGATCATAACTACTGGGACTTGTAAATGCATCCAATTTTAGTAAAATGAAATGCGTGTCCAAGTTAATTTATCGGGTGTCCAAGTAATGGTTTTTTGAGTGTCACACAAGTTACACTTTAGAAATGTCCTGCATCTCTTTCAGACGAAAGCGCGACAGATTCAAGCAATGGACTCTTTCGTTAATTTGCATCGAATTAACATTAATATTCACAAATTGAGTTCATACGGGCATTTGAGTTGGTTTATAGGCCTAGCGTAACAGCGGCGGTTCCACGTGGAAGATGAGTGGGGATGCATCCTCCCACCGGACTTCCGGACTTTTTTCGCTTGTGAAACCTATTTTTTGGGTAAAAGTCTATTTTTTGCTTGTCAACCTATTTTTCGGTAAAGTGTAGTAAAAATTAGGGGAAACCCCTTCTGTCGGCTTTTTTCGGCAAAGTTTAGTGATTTACTTTTTTTCGTTCTCTTTTCATCCACCCACCAACTTCTTATGAATTCATTTTATCTCCTCCAAGAAATCCTGGAACCGCCACTGGTCCTGCGCGCAGTTGAGATTAAAACCTAATGACATTTATCATATTACTTGGATAACTGCCAAAATCAAGCGTTGATTCTTTGCCTTTTTAAAACTTTGATGATATCAGTGTTGTATCAGTTATTGATTATTTTTCAGTTACAGTTAAAGTTATTGAAATTATTTTCCATTTATAGTTACAGTTACAGTTATTGTCATTTTTCAGTTACAGTTTCAGTTACGGTTAAACTGTATGTTATTGCAGAACATAGAATAAAAGTCATTTTGGAACTTCTTAAATTTCAGCATACCCCTTTAAACCTTTCTAAATACGCTCATGATTTCAGTTACAGTTACAGTTAACTGATACAACACTGGATGGTATAAATAATTAATTAGAAACTGGTTCAATCCATATATTGTGTCAGCGTGTGTGTCCTCTGCGACCATAGGATGAATGAACAAGGCTTAAATGCGATGAGTTTCTTGTTCTTCAGAGCGGAGAACAGATTCGAACAGACTGTCGGCGACATTTCGCTTTGATGTAACTCATTTGACTCGTTCTCGATTAAGGCGAATTAATTCATTCTCTGTTTAGTGTAAAGTTATTTAGCGCAATAATTTGCAAATAGGAACTTAGCGAATAGAGGCAGAATTAAAGCAATCATTGTCTTTGCCGTTATAATATCTTCTTCGTGTTAAGTATTCTGCTCAAATTCAGGTCCACTTTTCCAATGATTTCGATCGTCCCGATCAATATCCCTCTTTGGTGGCCGTTCTGCTGTGTTTTTGAGTGAGGAGACTCAATCACCGAAGCGCTTGGAAGTTGGAACAATCGGGCTTTCGTCTTCATGCATTGGCCGTCGGAAGTGATTTTGTTTATTCGAATGAAGCGACCGACAGATGTCGCCACTGGAACCTCTGTCAGATTAATGACGCCTGCAGTCCTTCAATCTAGGCAGAGGAAATCGTAGATATTCCGAGTGCATATTAAATGCAAGCGAGAGTCCTTGCATTCATCGATGCAGTTTCTGAAGAGGAAAGACTGATCCAAAAGAGATTAACAGTTCTATTGCAGCTTAGATAACGACAGAGCTGGGTCTCTGATCTCGCGGAGGGTGGGGTGGGGTGGGGGTGGGAGTGTAGCGTTGTTGGCAAAGCGGTGCTGCTCCACAGTTCCGATTTGTTTACTGTTAATGCGGAGGAGCGTCTGGTCCCTGCTTCGGTGTCTTTGTCTTCCGACAGAGCGCTGAAGTTGCACGGGACCCGATTTATCTTCACCGCCCTCACGCAACCGACATCCTCTAATAAAGACAAAACGCTCTGCCGACCATCGGTCATCGGATTTCGTCTTCTAACAGCGCTATCTCTGGCGCTTCGGTTTGGCTTCTGCGTGTGGCTAGTATAGGGTTGCCAGATATCCACAGCCGAAATACGGGAGATTGTTTCCGCTATCAGTGCGCCCACTCCACGGTCCAGTTCATTGTGAATTATTATGGCTAGAGCTATACTACACTACAGTGCCATGGAGTATAGACTATGAAAAAGCAATAAACAACACTGTTCAATGCACTGCATCATCTGCATGCAGTGAATCAATATTACAAACAAGTTATAGGGAGGCGGGAGACTGAGACTGGAATACGGGAGCTCCCGTAAAATACGGGAGCTCTCGTAAAATACGGGAGCTCTGGCAACCCTAAGCTAGTAGCTAGCCTATTAGCTCTTACTAAATTTTTAATCGATCCGTCTTTAGGCCTATAATCTCCACAGCAGACGAACAGCAAAAATGACGATTTCCCAGGAAATTGGTTAGAACCAGACGTATATTATACTTGGGAAAACTGAACTAATAGCTATGCGTTCTGATAAATGAGAACCTCATCAGGATCCCATATGTGCATGTTCAAAGATTTTTATGATGCCATCTACTATTAATTCGGCTGTTGCTTATGTTGATGATTTTGCCTTTTGCATATCCAAATCGTACATCTACCTAACTGTATTCTATTCAGTAAAGCTTTGTGAAATTGAAACTCATTAGAGAAAACGGCAAAACAAAGAAAAAAGCTATGAATATTACACATTTACTAAAACACTGCTAATACAGTAAATCAGATCTAAACAAAGGAAATAGACGAGTCACCAAATTTTAATTACCTAAAATACCAAACCATCAAAAGTAGTGATTCAGCAAATGTGGCGAGGAGCTCTGTGC
The DNA here is from genome assembly GCA_018105865.1 of Metaphire vulgaris. Taxonomy (NCBI): domain Eukaryota; kingdom Metazoa; phylum Annelida; class Clitellata; order Crassiclitellata; family Megascolecidae; genus Metaphire; species Metaphire vulgaris. The sequence goes on from CM030837.1 coordinate 12,007,922, forward strand.
GAATATGTATCGATGAAATCTAAGAAATGGAATTGTCCGACTAAAATCTGAAAATTAGAATGAATTTCCGATTGTCGTCTTTGTCGATCGAAAATCTGATTTACTGAATGCAAATACAAAGGGAGAAAAAGTCGAGCAGAACGACAATAAACTGCGCTAAGGGTCCGACCACCGCCCCGCTCCCCGTCGACCGTTCACTGAATAACTTCCGCATTTATTTACATCGATGGGTCCCCGGAGGCTCCTTGGTCCCAGGGCGTTGCTCTGTCTGCCCTTGTGACAGTCGCTGATAAGAATAAAAGCAAGAGGAGAGCAAGAAGACACATAAAGGCTGATTTTATCAGAAAGTTAAATTGGAAGAACTATAGGACTACAAGAACACGAAGAGGAAGCAGAGATACATACACTCACGCACGCACGCACACATGCACACACAGTGAAGGATATAATAACACACACAAAGAAATATGTTAGACTTGTTGTCGGCCGTTATCTCCAAACAAGGTCAAATTCTTGTCTCATAAAATAAGAGCGTAATAATTAGTTTCTGCTTAGACCCATAATTGAGCTTTGCTGTTTATCATTCTTATCTAACAGATATATGTGAAAGTAAATGTCTGCGATATATAACCATGAGTCTCTAAAGCTCTTTGTATATATATATATATATATATATATATATATATATATATATATATATATATATATATATAGTTATTACAGTATTTTGCCGGATAGCGTGGACTCATAGTGACTCAAATAATTTCAGTGAATTTTGCGAAAATTTATATATGGACTTTTACATAATTTCCAAATCATTGTTCTTCAACATATATATGGAAGATAAACTATTAGTTTTTAACGATTAGTTTTTAAATGTCGCATAATTTCAGAATAAGCGTTTTCAGATTGACATTTATGAAGAAGCCGCAGTCTGAACAAACGATTGGTCAAAATACTAATTTTGTCAGTGACGCTCTATGGGTGGGTCAGGAACACGGAGGCTTAGGAAAGGGCACATAAAGAGGATTAGAGGCATTCGAAGTATGGATTTGGCGAAGAATGGGAAAAATCAGCTGGGTGGAAAAGATAACCAACGACGGAGACTGAAAGAGGGCAGAAGAAACGAGAAGCCTGCTAGACACAATTAGGACTCGACAAAAGAAGTGGACAGGCCATGTTCAAAGAAAGGAAACGTGTCTACTAAGAGAAACACTAGAGTGGAAGATAACAGAAAAATTACAAAAAGGGCGACCAAGGACAACGACGCTATAGAGCGGCTATTCAATCCTACGCAAAGAACAAGCATGGAACCCTTTAGGAAAGCTCAAGATAGAGAGGAGTGGCGACGCTGGAGCATGGAACCTTTCTCTGGACAGAAGACCTGATGATGATTTGTGAAGAGTTAGAAATATAATTTTTCAAGCACTCTAAAAATGTTTCTATGGAAATTCAAAACTAATTTTATTCAGAGATTTAGGTTGAAAAGCGTGTAAGTGACGCGACCCAATAAAAAACCTATATAAACGAATTAGGTCAAAGGCCATCAAATTCCGGTCATCCAATAAACGATGCCTCTGCTATAGAACGCTTCATGCTGGAATCCATCTCAAAGCTGGGCATATATTTATTACTAATAGGATCAATCAGATTATGGTATTGATTGCACATCATACATCGTGAAATCTCTATATGGACGCAATACACAGTAGCCTATACTCGTATATTATTTTTATTACGAATATTGCACTGTGTCCATACACGTGTTTTCATTTTCTGTCTAGTGAGTGGAAGAGCAAAGCGACGGGTGACGGACGATATGACATCGTTCCAGGAACTCTAAATCGACCAGTCGTCGCGCATGGTCTTCGTTGTGTCTCGTGATTAAGTGACACTGATTTAGTCGACAGTATCACACAGAGATTGCGATCATGAGCAGTGAACTTTGCTATCGGAATATCTCCACTTTCGGCTATTGGATGCTTTAATAAGTAAGTAAGTAGATACATAATTCATTCAGTCATACAGTAAGCAATGGCGGCTCCACCGGAGGGGGGCAGGGGGGCCCGTGCCCCCCTATTGAGAGCCTGGCCCCCAGTGGCCCCCCAGTTGGGACCCTATACTTAATGCTACATACATTAAACAACAAATGGTTGGCCCCCCATGATTAGAAGTTGCCCCCCAACGGCCCCCACTTGCCAAATCCTAGAGCCGCCACTGACAATAAGTGAGCTAGTCAGTCAGTCAGTAGGTTAGTTGCTCGGTTGGTCGGTAAATAAAGTCAGTAAGATTCCAAAAATTAGACTAAAACGAAATTAATTGGCATTATATATATGTATATACTTTAACATTTCAGAAAATTGTCTCTTGGAAAGCTAATTAATAGGCGCGCATTCGGCGACAAACAGACGAGAAGAAAAGAAGATCAACAGGAAACGAAAATAGAGAAAAAGGAAAATTGAGAGCCGTCTATTTCTGATGAAACTCAAAGATGCCCACTCAGATAATAATCCCTAAAACGAATATCACCACAGTCGCCGCACCTGATCTTATACTCAGAGTTTTCGTGGGCGTAACCAGGAATTATATTAATTAAATACTGACATATTAGTGAGTAAGTTTGGATTATAACTGAGATGAAAGCATTTAGTGCAAAATGCAAAAACAGAAAACTGTTGCGTAGAAATTAATATATAAGTGAAGATAACTGCAACGATGGCCTTAAAAGAGAAATTAACCGAAGCGAATCTCCAGTCGATTGTTATAACAAAAGACACTTAATTCAGGAAACAGTCTAAATATTTTAAAGACTGGAAGAAACTTGCAGAAAAAAAACTGTTAGATCGTCGTCTGCAGTCGTAGCAACATGGACTCACTAATTCAGTGATTGAATTAAGACGAAAAAGTGAAATCGTCTGACCATCGATGTCGACTTCGTCGATGATTCTCAGAAGTTCAGCTTCTGTGGGATTCTCTCCGAGCGACCTCATCACCTCACCGAGCTCTTTTGCCGTTATGAAACCGTCGCCATCTTTGTCGTAGGCGGCGAACGCTTCGTTGAATTCTACAAAAAACACCGATGATCGTCAGTTTCGCTGAAGTCCCGGATGGTGGTGAAAAGAACCGCCACCAAGCGCCTCTTCTCAGGGGCAAGTCCCACTGGCTTCGAATTCACGGATGCATCACCTTCGAGCGATGTCTACCGAGCCCCTGAATAACCCTTCCTGTCCTGTCCTGTCCTGTCCTGTCTTTACTCCGCTCCAGCAGTCTTTTTCTGTAAACTGACAATCGACAGATTCGACACGAAGTCAAGGAATGCGCAGTAGCCAGAAAAATAATTATGCGTTAATAATAATCAGTTGGACTATTTTCTAGCAGTTGAAAACATACACGCTGGATTAAATGAATGCTGAATGATTTCACTGATACATCCAATCATTAAATGTCTAACGAGAAACTTCATGGTCACGAGTTCTGCAAACTGTCAAATCACCGAGAACGGTTTCGACAGAATTTAAACAGCAGAAACAGTGAAGAGAGAGCACGGAATTTCCTTTTTATCAATTGATTGAGCGATCAACCAGAACTACGCTCAAAATGCCTAACATTGTTCTCTGTATCACATGAAATTACCATTTTACAATAATATTTAAACAATGGTAAGGGACAGCTACGATGGACGACGAATAACAGACGTTTGATAAATTTGATAATGAATTTTTTTTATAGAATATTATAATAACGGGTCAGAAAGTGGAGTTGGCCAACGTGATGTGCATCACGTGCACACCGCTGACGTGTCCAAAAGCAAGAGGGAAGAAGCGAAAGATAAATAATAATTAAACACTCACATTTCCTATTTTATTAAGTTACATTCATTTACAATTTTACATTTCTACAATAACGTGTTGTGATTTTCACTGCAGAAGATAATGCAAGCACGAATGCGAGAATGGTTTCCAATTGTGCGTTGTCCTTGTGAATTGACTTTGCTATCTTGAACGGCCAACTGCAGATAGACGCAACTGATAATTAATTAATTAATTAATTAATTAACTAACTATACTTTAGTATAAGTGGTTGAACATTTTAGAACATGCGGGTAGTTTAACTACTGACGCCATCCTCACAATTGGCAACTAAATGCCTTAGATACGTTCGCCTATGACGCTGTCTGGCATGCTGTGTGTGTGTGTGTGTTTGGTATATTGTCGTTTTATATTTTTATTCTTCATCTTTTTCATTGATATTTAGAATAAAATTTTACTAACGTGAAAGGCAGATGACAAGCTGCATTCCTTTTTTTATTAAACCGATGTATTTATTTGGTCATATCTATTTCTGTCGATTTATTCTTTGTTCATTTTCTAATTTAGATTTGTCAATCTGAGCCTCTTATAGTCAATGTATTAATAGCCAGTGCTACGGTAAACTAAGTAGAAGTTTCCTCAATTGATGAAATAGCCAATCATTTGAGACGCAGCTTGCAATTTCTATCTTGCGTGTTAGCGAAACTAAATTTAGCGATAGCGATATTATGTAAAAGTAAAAAGTACCTATGAAAATAGTTACTCAAGTAAAAGTAAAAAAGTACTCACCAAAAGTTACTTTTAAAGTAAAAAGTAAAAAGTATCGCGATGGAAGGAATCGTCAGCAACTCCACCTTATCATGCTAAGTCGCATTTGTATTATGGCCTACTCTTTTAAGCAACACACAGTAGCCTCAACAGTCAATGCGTACATATATCAGGGCTGGAAATGTGGTTTTAAAAAACCAAGGTTTTTAGTTTATTTTAACTGAAAAAATCAAAATTTATGCTTTTAGGTTTTTGTTTTATAAATAGAAAAATGAAAACCACACATTTAATGTCTTTAAAGTTTCTAACTCTCTGCAGACAGAGAAACACATGTTTGGCAAGAATATAGAGAAAGGTTTATACTTTATAGGTTTTGACATGTGACAAGAGTATAGCAAATTGTTAATAGGCGTGGACATGCCAAGCATTAAAACCTAGAAACCTAAATTTTATCTGTAAAAACCTAGGTTTTTCCAGCCTTGACGCATATAGGCCTACACCATTAACTTCATAAGTGCATTAGCAGCGTCAAAAGTAGCCCAGAGCTTGTTGTTTATTCTATCAACACTGCTGTGGGACTAAGTAGGGTCTAAGTAGGCCTACGGGAAGTTGGGAAGAACTAAACACCGTGTTTGAACAGCAACACAAGTAAATGCAACGAAAGTTGACGAAGAGAAATTTTACTTGTAACGGGACGTGAAAGACATAATGTAACGAAGTAAAAGTACTAAAATTTGAATAAAAGCTTACTTCGTTACAAGTAAAAAGTACTGTGCAAATTGTGTACTTCGTTACAGTATGAAGTACTCAGATTGGTACTTAAGTATTGTAACGCGTTACCTCTACTTCGTTACCGCGCAACACTGGAAGGCAAGAGTCTATCTGACATGCAGAAGCCATCTTACCCATGAATGCTGTCAGAGGCTTTGCTAAGATGTTGGACTCTACTAAAATGCTTGATCACAGATAACTGTTTTATCTCCTTGTTTTTTATCAAATGCATTGTCTTTCATGACTTCATGACTTCTAGTGTGCCGACGAAACACTAGGCCTACTCTGATCCTTAGGATCTATTCTATTGTTACAATACGGTAAAAACGTCGAATGCGTTTCATTGATCAGTGATAATATAATTAATTAATTAGATATCAAATTTTTTTACAACGAAATCATTTCTAAATTCCTCTGCAAACTATGACAAATAAAAATGTAAATGGGAATCAAGCGACTTAATCAGACAGCATCACACTCAGTTATTCCATCATCATCATCATCATCATCATCATCATCATCATCATCATCATCATCGTTGTCTCTTACCGCATATCTGCTGTTCTGACAGCTGTAGAATCTGTTCCAGGGCGAGTTGTCTTCCTTCTTCCATCTCCATTGGACTCGTGGCTTCCGAGAGCGGAGGACTGCAGCGGGAGCGATCCTTTTGGCTCGGTTTCTTCCGCGTTTCTCTTCCCCACGGAAAGCCGCAGTGAAACCCGAATCTCTGGACTCCGGCGGCGAAATTTCCCGCCAGTTCCTGTACGCTGCCAATCAACCTGGAAGACGGCGTCGAGTAACGCGTCGACAGGTGGCGCTGCTGTCGTCTGCTGTTCCTCTGAGTCGTAGACGTCGGAGGCGGCGGCGGCGGAAGGGGGTGATGGTTCATTTTGTGGCGACTGAAATCCTGATCGTGTTGTTGAGCGTCATCATCACGATCCCTGGCTCCAGGAGATCCGGATCGAAGACCCATCTGAACCATTCTCTCTCGCTGCTGCTTCTGCTGCTGCTTCTGCTGCGGCAACGACCGCCCCCTCGGGCGAAGACGCGGCTAATGTCTTCGACGACGCGCAAAGTCCTCGCCACCGGCGAAGGCGACGACGGTGTCTCCTCTTCCTCCTTCACGGGCGGCAGAGGCCTAAAGAGGGCGACGACGACGACGACGACGACAACACATCGTCGTTAACCGCCGTCAATTATTCACACCGTCGACGAAATAATGGAGGCGGGTTTTTCGTTGTCCGAAGGGTGGCGTTCGAGAAGCTTCAGTCAACAGAGCAGCTAAACGCGGCGGCGGCGCAGACTCTTCAACGGTAAGAGAGCGCCGTTCGAACAGGAATTCTGCTCCAATCGCACCCCATTGTCCGTCATTTGGGGTCCGCGGATCAACGCCGGACGAATTTTCCGCCGCGGAATCGAGTCGAACGCAGAATGTTTGGATTTACTTTTCTGTAACGCGACAACTTTTCAAAAAACGATGGCTGAAATTTAACCCGAGGTAAAGACGTTGAAAGAAATGGATAAAACGCTGAGAGTAGGAAATCGATGTATACAATACAGGCTTATTTCAGGAATTTCATTCAGCATTTTCTGGACCTTGGCACTGTGGCAAACTCCTTGTGCACTTTCTGTTGTTTCTGACGTGACTGATTTTTCGCTTCGGAATTGAGGACTGAGTCTCCGGCGGAAGGCAATGTCTCCGCTAGAACCGGTGGATCGGATCGGATATTCGCTCCTGGGCTGAAGAAAAATCACTCATTCGTAATTGGCTCAAGTAAGAAGGATTCCCTCAACTGGAAATGCCTCTACGAAAGCGCGCCTCGTCAATTGGAATCCCCCCACTATGGCACAGCGCCCATGTGGCCCAGAGATTCTCATGCACTTCACACTAGAGTTACACTGGATCAGTGATGATGATGATGATGATGATGATGATGATGATGATGGTGGTGGTGGTGGTGACGAAGACAGTAGCTACTTTATATAGAGAAGTATTGCAATCTATTCAAACTAAAAGCGAAATAGCAAACTGGAAATGAGAGGATCTTCGTATAGATTACAGAAGGAAGAGCTATCGTCGAGTGCTCACCTCTCGCCATATGTCGAGTGTGAAATCCTGTCAGCCGCTACTTTTCCGGTGGACTTGAGAACGGACTCTTGAGGTAGCGTCCATTTCGCGTGTTTCGTTGCTGGTGACACGTGTGAGGAGGAGGAGGAGGAGGAGGAGGAGGAGGAGGAAAAAGTCAAATGCTGCAAATAACGGGAACGATCGTCGCCAGAGGTCGTCGTACGATTAACAGCTGATGATGGATCGATACATTTTCAAAATAGCGAATCATCCGCCGAACGAACGGCGAACAGCGGACGAACCGAAGGCGAACCGAAGAGCGTCTAAGACGAACGCGTAGATCCGATGCTAATGCAGCTCTCGGCCGCTGCTGCTGCTGCTGCTGCCGCGGTCGACGCAGGAGAGACAGACGACGAAACCGAAGGATGCTGGACACGTGACCAGCGTCCAACACACAGCAGAGTCCGGCCAACGCACTAAACGTTCGTTCTCTCCTTCGGAAAATAATCTATGCTTAATGTATTCCTCTGACCGCGTTTCATAGATGGACAATTCGTCGGTTTTTATGGTAGACGTCTTTCGGTTTCCACCGGTAGGTCGGTCTCTGCCTGTATTTACACATCCCCTCCTCGACATAATGCGTCTCCTTCGCGGACCATTCTCAGAAACGCTATAAAGTTCTTTTGCACGGATGATTGCAGATCAACCAATTGATTGCGTTCAATTTAGCGCAACTGCGTGCAGTCTATTGAACAGTTTGACGGAATTTCTCCTAATTTTTCTTATAAAGTTTGTAAACGTTGTCTAAACGATCAATGCTGGAAGAGAAATTCTGTGTAAGCCTAATCGACGAAAACAAACTATGATCTTTTCATCGATAGAGGACGAGCAGCAGAATGGATTCTCAGAAAACTCTCTGATAACAATCACCTACATTAGTGTTAGGAAACTAGTGGCCTAAGATTTTAATGCTTCAAATGAAGATTTTCTTCATTAGGCTGTTTAAGGCATCTGCCATTTGTGATTGAATATATGCAATGTTTTCTACGGTAGCAGCCTACTTAGCTTTGTGGCACCAATTTTCACTAGAAGACCGGAGTTACAACAGCGTTGCACCTCCTTTAATGCGCAGTGAGCAGTTACTGTCTCTACGAGTCTCTATGTCACTGTCTCTATGAGACTCTAGCGAGTGTGAGCAGGGTAAACGTTCCAGACTGGCATTTGAGGAATGTATATTCACCCAAAGAGATCTGGGTGTTTGTAGGGAAGGGTGAATGGTAGAAGAGAATACTTCCCCCCATCCGCCCAGGTAGGGGCCTAGGTAGGACTCTTATGAGGCCCCTCGCTTCAGTGTTCTTTGGCTCTAAAATCATTTTCAAACGAAATTTGAAATCATTGCATTTGTGGCTAAGGATAAGTAACCGCATCGTTGAGTGGCACGCAAACGAATGGGAATCACGCTAAATTTTGGCAGTTCCAGAAATATGAAGTCAAAGACCTGTAAAGATAACTAAGACAGATATTAAAATGTTTGATTAATGTCGTGTTGTGGTAAGTGGTAATACTGCTTTGAGATGCACTTAGTCACTAACAACGGCAAACAATACCAACTATCGATTATTTTGGTGCATATAGATTCAAGCGGCGTCCGGGAATTGCCTTATTCAGCTTTATCGACTAAGTCTCTGTATTAGTTCATTCATGATCTGCATTACAAGCAGCAAATAACGCCCGTCTTCTGTGACCACTGTGTGGTACTTAGTGGTCGATTTAATTAAAAAAAACTGCAGTGGTCGGACCATCCCAATCTTTACGACCTCTGTAGTGGAAGTCGAACTGCCGCAAGTCAATATTTGGCCCTACCCTACCGTTATGGTCGCCTTCGACCTGTAGCTGGTTTAACCTCTCATCAGACGAAAATCCAGCATCTTTGAGATTCCTACTCTGTTCACAAAATCGTTGAGTAGGACGCTTCAGGCCATGGGAGAGAACCGCTGACCTAGGCAGTCCAGTGACAAAAGAGCTAAATCAAAGGGACCGATTGCATTAACAGATGGCGAGTAGGCTTAACATACAAAGACTAAATATTATTAAGACAAAACTAGCGTCTAAAGTTAAATTAAACATGTAGCCTATTATTAAGATAGACGGTTAGCTAAGGTAGTTTAAATGAGAGAATGGTATCAACCACTAGTCTAAATGCTTTAAAAAATAGCCTAAATACTGTAGGATAATAGATCGATCTGGTTATATCTATTAGATTGCAGTAGAAAATATAGTAGAACTAGGTAGCAATGTAATTGAGCAAGGCAAAGTTTGCTACTATTTTTTAACTCAAAGACAAGAAGGCAAAGAACGAGAAAACACGAACAAAACCATAATTTTAATGAATGCAGGCCAGATGGAAAACAGTGGTTCTCACACAGGTCAGATCCTAATGAACCACTCTGAACCCAGTTATTATTATTATTATTATTATTATTATTATTATTATTATTAGTAGTAGTAGTAGTAGTAGTAGTAGTAGTAGTAGTAGTAGTAGCAGCATCAGCAGCAGCAGCAGCAGCAGCAGCAGCAGCAGCAGCAGCAGTAGCAGCAGCAGCAGCAGCAGCAGCAGCAGTGGCAGCAGCAGAGCAGCAGGTGGTGCAGGTGGTGGTGGTGGTGGTGGTGGTGGTGGTGGTGGTGGTGGTGGTGGTGGTGGTGGTGGTGGTGGTGGTGGTGGTGGTGGTGGTGGTGGTGGTGGTGGTGGTGGTGGTGGTGGTGGTGGTGGTGGTGGTGGTGGTGGTGGTGGTGGTGGTGGTGGTGGTGGTGGTGGTGGTGGTGGTGGTGGTGGTGGTGGTGGTGGTGGTGGTGGTGGTGGTGGTGGTGGTGGTGCAGTGGTGGTGGTGGTGGTGGTGGTGGTGGTGGTGGTGGTGGTGGTGGTGGTGGTGGTGGTGGTGGTGGTGGTGGTGGTGGTGGTGGTGGTGGTGGTGGTGGCAGTGGTGGCAGTGGTGGTGGTGGTGGTGGTGGTGGTGGTGGTGGCAGCAGTGGTGGTGGTGGTGCAGCAGTGGTGGTGGTGGTGGTGGTGGCAGTGGTGGCAGCAGCAGCAGCAGCAGCAGTGGCAGCAGTGGTGGTGGTAGCAGCAGCAGTAGTAGTAGTAGCAGCAGCAGCAGTAGTAGCAGTAGTAGTAGTAGTAGTAGCAGTAGTAGTAGTAGTAGTAGTAGTAGTAGTAGTAGTAGTAGTATAAAATATGTTATCTCTGTTATATTACTTTTTGACAGATCGGGGAATCATTGGATTCAATCAAACTTTACCGTTGAAAGAGGATAGCTGGATGTAGTTGCATGGAGTCTGGAGTCTGTCAGAATGAATTGAATTCGCCCACCATTTTCTCTCAGCAGGTGACCCAACCATCCGGCTGCGGCAATCTAGTCGAGTGACTAATTAGAGCTGTGATGACGTCAGCATATGGCTGACCGCCAGTTTAAGAAATTTTGCGAAATTTAGACGACGTCCTTTATCGGAGAGCCTTCTGCTCACGTGATCAATGCTTCCAAGAACCGCAAGAATCGAGTTTTGTAATGCAATTGTTCACGCAGAGTAAGCTACTTTTGAGCACGATCTTATTCTGACGGTGTCCATATGCAGCGCATACATTGGTCACCAGACGCGCAGAAGAAGGATGGAACTGCTGTCGAAGTGTAACCGAATCACGTGATTAACGACTGGCGAAATCACTTTGAACAGTCGCTTAAATCGAATCTTCGAAACCAACGAATGCAGAAATCAATTTTGACTCGACCGTCCGTCGTTTTCAATCGCTTCTCTCTCTCTCTCTCTCTCTCTCTCTCTCTCTCTCTCTCTCTCTCTCTTGTTTCGCTTCATCTGGCTCTCCTCTCAACTGCTGTCGCTCTTCTCCTTACTCACCTTCGTCCTCCCCCACATCGGTCGACGCCCCATTCGCCTTTCGTTCTCGACGCCCAACGACACTCAAAATGCTTCATCAAATTATAGCCGCTAACTTCCTAAGTTCCTATCACTACAAATGGACGCCAGACGACCAGGTATTTAGCGAATAAAGAAGAAGAGGAATTACGAAAAATGGAAAAGAAGCGAAGGAACTGGTGGACAAATAGGAAGGGCGAAGGATAAATGGACAGATGGAGAGATAATATCAGGGTATATATTGGATGGTTAGAGAGAATAACAAATGATTGGATCAAATGATGAATTTATGAATGGACATGCATTCATATAACTTTACACACCTACTATATATATACATATACATATATATATGTGTATATATATAACTATAAATCGCTCAAGCGTTCTGACCGACTTGTTTTCTGCTCTGTTAATCTGGAAATATATTTGTGCATATTTCGCCTCGTGGCTAGGTCAGTCACCTCTACTAATTTGGGTTATGGGATCGATTGCCCACCATTTTAAAAGGAGAATTGGGTTAATAATAAAATGAGAAGCTTGCCTTAGGCTTAGTATGGGAAAAATCCAATTTTGTAAATTTGTAGATTGTGGCAAAAGGATTTTGCTTTAATAAAAATGCTGCGTTTCTCCTCGTGTGACTAGTCGGTGAGATAGTGAACTTTTGATCTGACGAAGCTGTAGCAGCAGCAGCAGCAGCAGCAGCAGTAGTAGTAGTAGTAGTAGTAGTAGTAGTAGTAGTAGTAGTAGTAGTAGTAGTAGTAGTAGTAGTAGTAGTAGTAGTAGTCAGGGTGGGATTTGATGTGCAAAGCAGTGGGGGGATGGGCCGAGCGAGCGCCGAAGGCGCGAGGGCCGAGTGGCGGGTGGGGTCTGTGGAGGGGCTTGCCCCTCCACAGACGACTAGGGGGTCTGGGGGAGCGTCGTGAGCTCCCCTGCGAGAAAGCCCCGGCCGCCAACGATTTTGGTGCATTTTGTCGTAAAAGAACGTCGCTGGTGACACTTAAATGTCATATAGTTGCGGCTTACGTGGCCAATATTATTTATTGTTTTCATTTCATAAAATAGGCCTATTTGGCCGGTGTGCTTTGAATTGGAGGAGGCGGGAATGGTCACATTAAGCAAAATTTTGCAAACAGTCTACAAATCTCAAAAGTTCTACATCCGCGTCCGGGAGGTGCCTTTGTTTACGTTCAGAGTCATCAGGACTCAGGAGGAGTAGGCCTATACACATTCCCGGCTCCCGATCAGGGGATTCAGGCTTCAGTGAAAACTTGCGATAACCAGTATGTTGAGGTTTTGCAAAGCACATAAAAATTATACAAAACTGAAACAATTTTAACATTTAGAATCTATGTGCTTGAGCAAGACATTAGGCTGCTATTCTGTGATTCCTGTATATATTTAGTTGCAGTTGCAAACTTGCAATATCAGCCTGCAGCCATGCAACTGTCCAGCTTAGCAAAATAGCGAAGCAATTGATGACACTGTTTCTTTCGCTTTGTACTTCTTGCCAGTGGGCGCATCAGACGCAGAATGACGGTTCTCCTTTAGCCAATGTTCCACGTATGGCACGGGATTAAATGCAGCAGGGTGCGGACCATTTGTCTTTATGAAGATCAAATCAGATAAGGAGTCGATGGATAGTCTATTACTACTGGACCAGTGACGGGGATAAAGACATCCCACCCTGGGATGACAAATTGTAAACCAGTGCCTGGGATGTCACAAACCAGTGAGGGGGATAATCCCTGGCACCCCCCTACAAATCCCACCCTGGTAGTAGTAGTAGTAGTAGTAATAATGATAATAATAGCAGTAGTAGTGGTGGTAGTAGTAGTAGTAGTAGCAGCAGCAGCAGCAGCAGCAGCAGCAGCAGCAGCAGCAGTAGTAGTAGTAGTAGTAGTAGTAGTAGTAGTAGTAGTAGTAGTGATGGTGGTAGTGGTGGTGGGTCTAGTAGTACTATAGTAGTTGTGGGCCTAGTAGTAGTAGTAGTAGTGGGGCTAGTCATAGTAGTTGTAGGCCTAGTAGTAGTAGTGTAGTAGTAATAATAGCAGCAGCAACACGGTATCAACAGCAGCAATAGTAGTAAAAGTAGTAGTTGTATTTTTAATAGTTGTTGTAGTAACGCACGATCCACAATGATATTTATTATCTGAAACGTGGAATATGTAAATGCAGTGTGTAAAAGTAACAAGTGGACCGATGTTTAGCATTTAATATCTCGGGCGCATGTGCAGTGATTTCAATAAAATTTATGGGCCATATACCCATTATACCTGGGAATGTGTCTGATGTAATTGCCAAAAGCCATTTCAAATGTCTTTCCATGTGCAAATGTCTTTCCATGTACACAAGAAATTTCATGCGCACACGGACTACTAAAGATTAGATGGAACATTACCTGGGGATGTGTCTGATATAATTGCCAAATGCCATGCTGATATCTTTAGTGTTTGCTGAAATATGGCCAAAAAACTAGAGAAACAAATTTTAAAATTGACACCGCAATTTAACGGCATTATAAAGTGATAAAAAAGTTTGTTTATTTTTGGCCCTGAAAAGGGCCGTTTTAAAGGGGTTTTCAGATGATTTGTTGCGGGAGCAGGTGCTCAAAATGTCTATCCTTAGCCTTCACACATGTCAAAAAGCGCTTCTTCACTGACAGTATCGACGTCTTGATCTGGTCCTCAGGCAGACTCTCCCAGATATTCTTCAGCACCGTCTTCAACTCCGTGATGTTTTGTGGCTTTGGCTGATACTTTTGATATCTGTCGAGTATGATTCCCCAGACGTGGAAGTCAAGTGGATTGATATCTGGGGAGTTGGGTGACCAGTCATCTTTCTTGTTGAAATCTGGACAATTTTTTCCAGACAATCCTGGGTCCTGAGAGACGAGTAGGCAGGTACGGGTAGGGTACGGTACATATTTTACGGGTACGGCTTGGGTACGTGTATAGCGCTAAAAGTACGGGTACACCCGTTTCAACCCCTAAAACATGATATTTTCATTCTCACTACTATACAGGCTGTAGCAAATTATCAATGCAGTAATAGAAAAAGTATTATTGAGTAAAGTGTATTAGAGTAACTTGTATATCGCGTATAGTTTGTCAGGCAGTTATATGCCACTGCATGCATTTTACTTAATGAAAGCATAAAGGAATACAAATGGCGTTATCCGACGTCATCAGTAAAGTAGCAAACATAATCAAACGTAAAATCATTGTAATGGCGTCCTGCAGTTATAATGTTCCCTTGGTAAATCGTTTTGTTGTTTAACTTCAGCTCTAAATTCTAATGCCTGCTCATAGCTAAACTATATCTACTAAATATTTTAATTAGGCCCATCGAGTCTTCTAGCCATGTCCGACATTCATGTAGGCTTAGGCAGCAGGCTAGCTGACTAATGTTACCAACCAGCGGGTACGGGTACGGGTAGGGTAAGGAAGTTTTTGCATGGGTACAGGTAGGGTAGGTATTTTGCTGTACCCGCACATCTCTAATGCAATCCTCCATACACGGCTCATATTAAAATGACTAGTGTTTTATGAAGCTTTTATGCAATTTTAGTCGACAATAAGTTGCAGGGTCACCGCATGTTACAAAGCCGCTGACGTGAGTCGCACAGTTCCACAAAGTTTGGAAATCCTGGCCTATAGTACTTTTTAAAATTAGCCTTATTTTCCAATAACGCAAGGAAAGCGTATTCCGACCATTTTGCTCTGAAACTCCACCAGCAATGGAGAATCTCGAAATGATATTGAGGAGAGCTGACGGTTAAGCGATTTTGCCAAATTCCTTGGATTTTAAAGATGCGTAACAAAGGTATGTTCATGGCAAATTTGAAAAACGATAATTTTCAAGAATTTCAATATTTATTTCTCTCCTTTTGTCTTACTTGGCAAAATATGAATAATTTTGTCTAATATATTTGCATATTTTTCATTAGAATTGAATCAGAGCTTTTGTTTTGCTATTTATTTAAAACTCCGAAGATTCCTTTCAACCAACGTTCGCCAGATGGCGCAATGCCTTTTTATATGATATTGCATGTTATTATCAGGGTCGCGGAACCTTTCAAAACCGCTTAATTGAGCCGCATTTCAAAAATGTTTGGGAAACCCTGCACTAATTGATTTCTCCTCTTGTTCTTCGACACATTCATCAAGCCAATTTGCGGTTCACAGTTTGCGCTGAATGTCAGACATGTTCCTCCTATATCCATTCCATTCGATTTGGTAGATCTTGAAACTGTTCACAATCAAGCGCAACTATGAACTCTTAAAATGAAGTCGCTGTTCGTTTTCATGTCAAACATAGGCGTAAACTTCTATTAGACCTCTAGGCTCAAGTGCCCCATTTTTTAGAGGCTATGGTGGGTGGCTACCATAGAGAATGGGGGAAGGTACAGGGCTCGGCCCTCCTTTTTCTTCCACGTTTCCGTCAATGATTTCAAATCTCTATTATAAGACATTTCTATTGTTGGCTTTCTGTTCTTTTATTTATTTATTTATTGACAATTTATATAGCGCAGTAGACAAGGCTAAGGCCTACAACAAAAGCGCTTAACACAATTCATATCCAATATTAAATAAATGTGTCTTCAAATTTCTAATGAAAAGTCCAGCTGAGACTGCTCCAGTCACATTGTCTGGAAGAGAGTTCCACAGGGCGGGATTCCCCGCGCGAATGATCTTTCCCCAAACTTAGGGGGTCTTGGACGGGGAGGGACCAACAATTGCACTCTCCGACTGGACCTAAGAACCGATCTCCTCTCGATCACAGTCGATCTCCGTACAAGTACAGTTAGATAATCAGGACAGAATGGATCGTGTAAAGCCCGAAACGTAAGCCAACAGCGCTTGTAGACAATGCGCTGTGGAACACGGAGCCAGTGGAGTCGATCTCTGGGGGAGAGGTGACGTGGTCACCCCAGCGACAGCCGAAAATCACTCGTGCAGCCTGGTTCAGCACTGATTGTATGCGGTTCAGTCTAGTATCCGGAAGTCCAAGAAGCACACCGTTACAGTAATCAATTCGTGTCAGTACCAGGGCACGCACTAATTTGACAGCCGCGCTCACTGGCAGGTACCGTCGAATTGACCTCACTCTCCGCAGTTGGTAGTGGCAGGAGCGTATCAGATTTTAAATTTATCGATATTTGGAACCGCGTGCTTTGCACAAATCATTAAATAAAAGACCTTTTCCCGATAAGTCTAGACCAGAAGTTAGGAGCCTAATTGTATGGAGCCGTTAAAAGTTCTCAACTAAACGTGAATATTTATCAGTAAGTAAGTGTATGATATGAAAGCAATGGAAAAATTTTCAAAATTTTTGGCGCTCCATTTTTCCTTTGTGCTCTTGCCTTGCGACCTCTGTGCGGGCGCACACGCGCACAGCTTAGAGGGAACATTGTTCCCAGGTACAGGTACGCGGATAATATGGCCTATAAATTGTATTGAAATCACTACACACGCGGCCGATATATTAAATGCTAAACATGATACATCGGTCCACTTTTTACTTTTACACACTGTACTGTATACTATATATATATATATATATATATATATATATATATATATATATATATATATATATATGGGTGTGTGTGTATGTATGGGTGTGTGTAATGGTAAATACTAAAATTGTATACTTGACGGTGAAAGCGTTTCTTAGAAAGATTTTCAGTCAAAATGAATCAAGAAAGTTAGCTGCTAAACTTGTGTGACGGGGATTGAATATCTGATAGGTGGATTAGACGCCACTGGATTAGACGGACGTGTGATTGGCGGTTTGGCTGAATGGGCGAGTGTAATCCATAAACACAAGAAGAAATTCAGGCAGACCCCCTCCGCTGCCTGCGCTGGTCTCTTATTTGAAACTGCTAATGTGCTGCTGTGCACACCGTTTCAACGACGGCCGCAGTCGTTATCGGCGTCGAGACGCAGAGGCGGCCGACGGCGATCGTTGCCTTCTGCCATCCGCCGCCGCCGCCGGGCGGAGAGCCGAGGTCAACTGGAATAGAGCAGCCGTGAAGAGCGCTTTACCGGCGTCGCTTCGTCATAGTCGCTTCGCTTCCGGACGAAACGAACACGCAGAAGACAGGAACAGGAACAGAGAGGACGAAGAGGAAGACAAGACAGTCGGCGCATCTGCAATGGATGCTGATATTTCCTCGACGAGCAGCAACGTTCCATCGGTCGTTGGAAATTAATGCTTTGCATATCTGACTGCTGTTTTTACCGATTTTCAGGATTCTCCTTCGCTAAAGAAAACGATGAACTCTGAAGTCACAGATTCGCAATGTGAAACAAATAACAGGATGGTCTTTTTGATGCAACTCACAGCAAGAAATAGCTAATAATATTAATATTCAAGCATTTGTAGGGCACTAACATCGCCTGGCACTATTCACCTCGCGTTGAGCTCACCGATTTATTGCATGAGCCGAAGTACAACTTGACTTTTTAACTTCCACATATTTTAAAATGCAGTGGCAGCTTGCTCTTTATGTCTGCGACTAAGAACTGATGATCATCAGAACCGCAGTCTCTGCTCCTGAAAGTGTTTAACAGTTCATCATTGAATTCATTCATCTTTTTCAGCATAATGTATAGTCGATCTGAGATTTTAATGTATTCCATTTGGTGCTATCCTAGCATACCACCGTATTCTATGTTATGTAAATAGGCCTATTGAGGCTATTGTTTTAACAATTTCTGGCTCATTCTCTATACAGAACTCCATTAATCTTTGTCCTGCTTCATTTTCTGTCCACAGACCTTCGCCTCCATTTATTCCTTCCAAAGGACCACAGGCTTTGAAGTCGCCAATCTCATGATTATCTTTACATCCTTATTCGATTTGTTCTCTGTTAACTTTTGCAGATTTCCATAGAATTCCTTTCCTCTCTCTCTCCTACTCTGCATCCCATGTAGGAGCGTAGATGATTTGTATTCATGCAGTGGCGGAACCAGGATTTTCGGAAGGGGAGGTTGGTTTTTGGTTTTGACCGTGACCAACTTTGGAAAGATCCTGACGAGCAAAAAAACGTTATCATCTTACTTAAACCTTTACCGTCTATAGCCAAGGAGGTTTGGCCCCTAAAGGCGCGTCAAAAAAATAAAAAAATGCATGGAAACTCATAAAAAAATTATATTCAGTCACTGATTAAGCGATCTCTCTTTGCATTATAATTGTGAAAACTTAGGAACTGAATTTTCCCGATATATTCAACTTTTTCTGCCTTATCAGGTGTGTCTATACTATAGCCAACGGCTGTTGAACGCGCTTTGGCAATTGTGTGCGACTGCTTTGTCAGGTACACTAAGCAGCCCTTCTGAGTAGACGCTTGCATAGCTTCACCAGGCTTATTCATGGATTGGGTTAAGTTGGTTAACCCATGAGTTGGGTTGGGTCCAGATTATGAAGAAATTAATGTGTTGGATTCGTGAGTTTCAGGGGCGCCCACACAAGGGGAAAAGGAAGCAAATGCTTCCTAAAAAACCTAGGGGGGAGGAAATTTCCCTCTGAGTTTTGGTATCACGTTAGAATAGTATATTAATTCGATAGGCCCCTAAATTCCCGTGCAATTTACTGGCCTTTACTGCAGTGCCATTTTGTAACTTCATATAAGCTTACCGGTACTCAATTCAAGTTCATTATTATCAGACATTCATACAATTTTATTATTATTGTTACATTTACGTACAGTCATTCTAATGATGAAGAGTGCAAGCTTCCTGTAAAATATAAATCATTTATAACAAACCAATAGACTCACATGAAGTCTACATTCCAAATTAGACTACTGCAACTCCCTCCACTACAGTCTTCCAAAGACCTCAATCAACAAATTACAATCCATTCAAAACTGTGAAACGGTGCAATTAGAACTGTTAATTAATAATTTGCTTGCATCAGTCAGCTGCCTTAATTCTAGTTATCCCTTTTGTAGCTGTTGCAGCTTTAATGCATCTACAAAAACTGATGTAGGCCTAGGTGTGCCTGGTGTGGTTGTTGGAGAAATCTAATTTTTAAACTAAATACTAAAAGTAACACTTATTCTATTTGCATTTGGATGTGGTCATATTGTCAAAAGATAATTTGCGGGTCATTTTGAATAGTTTGCCAGCGCAATTACTGCGATATCTCTCCATTCTTCGCTGTCTAGGCGACAGACGACTCACCTCTGCCGGGCATTGATAACTCGGGCCGATGAATCTCCGATCGACTCGATCCGGGCATTGAACTCGGGCCGATGGATCTTCCGATCGCACTTTTATTCTGACGTTCGATTCAAGTAAAGACTTCTAAAGGGCTGACTGACGTGTCGCGACAGTCGTGCCTTTGAAAATTCAATCCCTGGGTCTTCTGAGAGCTTTTTTTAGGACAAACGAATTTAACGAAAGTCTATATACGTAGCGACGGATCCCTAGCTTTCGAGAAGTCTTGTAGCTGAGGGTGGAAGAAATTTCCTGAAGTGCGCAATTCTCATATGAAGCATTGGAGGAGGAGGAGAAGGCTGGGGATGAAGTGGAGGAGAAGGAAAGAGCCACCCAAATATTTTAAACATAATTTTCAATTGACTTAGAGCGCTACATAATTTTAGTTCCTAATGAAAGTGAATACAATCCATTTAATCAGCTTACATAAAACTTTCCATTCTGACTAATCCTATCAAGCTATCCTAGATTCCCTAGAACTCTGACTAAACATAAACTCATCTTCCTATCTCTCACTCAACCTCTAACCAATACAAAACCAGTATTGCATTTAAATTATAATATTTTTCCAAGTAAAAACTCGACTTTCAAGAGCGGCCTCGAGCAATCAAGTCTCGGAGTCAAAATCGAATGGAAACGATTTTCTTTTATTGTATTTCCAGACACAAAACTTAGATCAAATGTACCGCATATGATGTTGCCATCTAGCGAATAACCATTAGCGAAAAACTGGTTTATACGCTTAACTGGTGAATGAACAGACTTAAGAATGAAAATGCTAACCGCCACAGTAATAAATTACATATGACAGGGTCTATAGTAGGCCTAGACCTATCTCCGTAATTGGCAATTAACTTAGTTACTAAGCATTCCGATGAAACCAGATTTCGTTTATTTGCCACTATAATTGTATCTAGGTGCATAAGAATAATAGAATAAGAAATAGAACTTTGCAGCAGTTTCATTTTTTAAAGCTCTGGCTATTGTTGCTGCTTAAGTTAAATGCCTTTTCGAATACTCATCATAAGTTAATCAGATCAACTGATGGAACTCCTCGTCTGTTTGCGTTCTGCTCTTTTCATTAACCAAGTGGCGACAACGCAAACGCTTCCCAAAACCCTCATGTCGTCGAAATAAAAGGTACGTGTGTGTGTGTGTGTGTGTGTTTGTCCGTCTTGATGACCAATTAGCGCAGCCACAACGTGGGCACAGGGTGCGGACCCATTCTATTCAGCCAAAGATTAGTTTCAGATTCTTGTACAAACATTAAGAACATTTATATGTGAGGTGGGAGGTTGTCAAATAGATGTCACATGGCCTGCAAATTTGTCCCAAAGTTCAAGATTTGAATAAATTATTTTCCTAAATTTTGGGCGGATGAGGCTTCGCCTCATATCACGCTAACAGATCAAAGCACAGCGAAATCGGGGAATTAATCACCTTTAGCATAGCCACGATGGAGCACAGGGCTCCTGCCAATGTAACCTCTACATTTTTTTGAGTGTCCGCGGAAAAGTATAGTGCCTGAGCGGCACACTTTCATGCCTGAGCACCTGAATTTTTTCCCATATGTCACCAAAGACATCAGCGTTATTTCAATTCAAACTCAAAATCACTGCGCGGCGGCTGGAAATTGCTGCCGTTTTCTTGTCATGTGCGCGGCCGCGCAGGCGCGCAGCTTAGAGGGAACATTGGGTCCCCTGCTACCCTATCTGGACCTAAATTAATCGTGAGATTCGTACAAAACCAATGAGAAAATTTATCAATTGGTGCAGGGGAGGTCGATATGCTGCAATATATTGCAGTCTTAAAATGTGCTCCAAATCTCAAGAAGTGAATCCGATATTACCCTAAATTTTTTGGCTAGGGTGTACTCCGCTAAGGGAGCTCAGTTAAGAGAGCTCAAGACTCTCTCCCAACATCCCTAGTCGGAACTAGAAATGTCGGTCTGCAGAATCCTTATCACCCCCCTCCCCATTACGGAACCTTGACAACCCCCAATGAATGCCAGCATAGCCACAGCAGAATATGAAGGGTTCCGATTGGTACGAAATGCCAGGTGAGCATTGGAAATTGCTGACAGCTAGTGAGAGGAGTCTGGCGCGCAGAAACTTGAAATTATTGTTGGAGAGCAGCATTCGATTTAGCGCTCGACAGCGGATCTTCTTAAAACTTAATCAAATATCGTTTTCTAAGTCGAAAATTGATTTGATTAATGACAAATTCCGATCATCTTATTTTAAGTTCTTTTAGTTTATAGACTGCTTCGGAGATTTCTTGTTCTTCTCAGCGAAAGCTGTCATCAATTACTTCGGAAAAGTGAAGGCCGTAGACAGATGGGCAGCGGCGCTCAGAGCTGAAACTTCCTTCTCTCGACACGAACGGGTTTTAGAGCCGAGGACTGCGCCGGATGAATTCGCGAAGACGGATCTGTGTCGGGGTTGCATCAATTTGGCTCGACATCCCTCAACGCCGTCTCCATAGACGAAGGAAGACACCGGCCGGGGCCGTCTTTGTGGACGGTGGCGGCGACGGCGGCGGCGGGGGGGGACTCGTCCTCTGGTCTTCGTCATCGGTCTTGTCGTCCCCGATGCGTTTGTAATCCATCTTGAGACATCTTTAGCAGTCTGCACAATGTGTCTCTCTCTCTCTCTCTCTCTCTGCGAAACCTATATCTAGCCCCAAAGCCGTATAAGATTTATTGAACTTATGTGCGCCGTTTTCATCCTTTCGCTATAGTCCTCGTCTGCTGTTCTATATCGTCATATATTTTCACTATGTCATGGTATAGGAAAAATAGCATACAACATCCACTGCATAATATCTTATAACAGGGCCTATTGCACAAATGAATAGCGCTTTTCGGAACTGTTGTCGACTTCGTTTTACTTTCTCAACGAGGCCCTGTTCAATGTCTCTTGGGTCTTCTTGACAAGACCAGAAGCTCTCTCCCTCTCCCTCTCTCCTTCTCTCTCCACCTCCTGCGCATTTTGCTCCAAATATGCGATTCCTCTCATTTCGTTCGTTCCCTGGAGTTCCTTTTCCAGTTATAAGGCATTTCTTCTGCTCTGCATTTTCCATTTTAGGCAGAATAATTTGATATTTTCTCACATAAGCTATGTCGATTTATTAAAGTAGAAGCCAATGCAAAACTTTGTTATACAGAAACGGCATCGAAATGCGCCATTGTAGCAGAACATCTAGTTACAAAATCTGAAACATTTTCAGTTAAACTTCGATGTCGTTTGGCAGAAAGGAAACCACTGTAGGCCCTAATAGGTTTTTGTCAGAGTTTAATGTGAAGGCCATTACGCAGTGATTATAAATATTAACCGGGGATGTTTTAACATTTTATTGCAAATCAAAATCAAATTTCTGCATTCGATTGGAATTAAAATTTGATTGGAATTAAAAATTGACTTTAGGAATTCCTAAACCTATCGAATCAGCAAATGTGTAGGTTCCTGAATCAAGCACATAGCGTCCATTGGCAAATTCTGAATCAGTGAAACATTTTCCAAATTCTGCAATCTCTAGTTTGATTGTCTGATAAAATATATCTGATGTCACGGTGGCCTCAGGACTGAAGGGAATAATGATGACGATTATTATGACAATGACGACGACGACGACGATGATGGCAATATGTACATTGTGCCACAGGAGAGATGCTAAGATTTGTTTACTGTTCTAAATTTGTGCGTATTATACGCTTAGTTGAAGCCCCTCGCCGTTTCACCAGTTGAATCGGAACAGTCCCAAACAATAAATTGATTTAAAGTGGTTTAGAAGCAGGTCCATTTAAGGCGCAGGCACGGAAGGCACGTGCTGGGACTCCGCGTTGCAGAGGGGCCCCGCCGGGCGGCGAAATAAGGTTTTCAGTGCTTCAGTTTTCATTTCCTGATCTTCGAAAAGTCTGTAAAGGAAACAACCTCATCACCGCTTTTTGGTGCTTGATTTTTTGCATCTTCTCCTCCTCTAAAAGTACTAAAGTATGACAAGCAAAAAACAAAAATGGTCGTCACTACCTTTTAAACTGCCTAGTGCCCCTATACTTCTTAAAACGGTACTGTTTAGAAGGCTAAGTAAGCCTGTGTGAAAACCACTGTAGTAAGCTGGAAGCTTTTAGGTATTGTCATTGTAGTAGATACGTCACAACAAACAGGATATATATATATATATACATATATATTAGTATTAGCAGCAAATGTTTCGGTATATAAAATCAGTCATTTTGGTGGAGGCGCAATCTCGTTGTCAGTACGGAAAGGTATATTTACTTTACGCGGCCAAAAATGTCGAGGAAATCGACACAGGGGAGAAATTCTGGTTGGTAGTGGTCACTATGTGAGGGTCATTTATAGTCCCGACACTTCCGTTACAGTGTACCCCATAGACTAATAATTCTTTCAGTATGCGCAGCCGTTGTAGCTCTCTATTGCTGGTTTTCCGAGCTAAATTGGCAATAGATTACGTCATCGTCATTGACACGTCGAATTCTGAAATCTGGCGTAAACCTTGGCAGCAGTGTTGCCAGTGACAGGTCTTTTTCACTAGATCTGGGGTTTTGAGTGATTTCTGGGCATCTGGATATTTTTCGAGAAATCTGGTTCTTTGCAGAGTAGGCCTAATTGAATTTTCCTGGGTAGAATTTCTGGGTATTTTTACTCGGAATCTGGGTTTTTGCCAGCAGTGAAAGGAGATTCATGCTTTTTTGCTAAGCGAATAGATTTAAAGTAAGAAGACGCGCCTTCGAACCGTCGGAGATCGAACATTTCCCCGCGGCCGCGGCTCGGGCATGGAATTCAGTGGCGTAGCCAAGAGGGGTTTTTTTTAAAATGTGTTTCCATGCATTTTTAATTTTCGGACTCGGTTTTGAGGATCAAAATCCCCGTTGGGCTGCTGACCAAAACTTTTAAAGCGTCATAGCCGTAATGACCTTTTTTGTTTTTCTGTTTACTTGTCAGCATCTGAAAGGAAAAATTGTATAAGGAAAGACGTAGAATATATAGGCTACTACATAGGATGACCTTTTTTGCTTGTCAAGAATTTTTGAAAAAAGTTTGTTACTGTCAAAAGTCAAAACCAAAATCCCCCTTCCGGAAATCCGGGCTACGCTACTGATGGAATTGTCTACCTCCATCAATTAAGCTCTCTCCTATATTTTATTATTGGATCTCAGACTTGCTATTATCAATTTCGCTACAATAAGAGTAGGACTGGTATTCTAGAGATTTCTCATAAAACCAGATTATTATATTTAAGACGATTACGAGGCTTTAGGAAGTGTGAACATGACCATTGCTTCAATTAACGTAACCCAAACACCATACTAAGTTGAACAGGCTTCAAAAAGTATTAAAATGTATCAACAAAGTAGCCTAATCACCCTAATCTATAGGCAAACAAGGTTATTTTGCAGAATAGTACAGTAGCTGGGAACACAGATTTGAATTTTAGATGCTGCATTGACCTCAAACCTACATAATTTGCAAATTGCAAGAAATCTTCAAAAGCAGCAAATATGATTAAAAATCTTTCACAAAGTTTAAATGACAGTTATTATAAGCAATGAATAGCGGATCTTATTAACCCCCCCCCAAAAAAAAAAATCCAAAGAGCAACAATCCTCTGTAATCCAGTGAAAGCATCACGGCAAATTAACGGAATGCGGTGCACTTATGTGTACTGATGTTCCCATGCATGCAATGCAGCTCAAATTAGCTTTACATATCTCTTGTTTTACTACTTCACCAATTCATACTTATTCATTATTCCATACTTATTCTTGCTTAATTCTCGTCTTCCCTTTTCTCCATCCATCGTACTTCGTCGACATCATAGACTTTTTCTACCCTTTCTCATTTTCTGTTTTCTTTCATCTGTTCATAAATCTTAATCACTTTTATTCCTGTCTTGTGTTTTCCGCCGAGATCTTTCGTTTTATACGCGCAATTCTTTTTCTTTGTCGACCTATAGAGGCAGCGAATTGAAAATTAGCAGTCTGTGGTATTCTGAGAGCTCTGTTGTTTCAATGGAGGCTTCTGGAATTTGGTCTCAGATACAGTCACGCAGTCTACACAAGTTCTGAGCATGTTTCAACTGCTTCAGCAAAATGGAAATGGTTTGCTCCGACGATAACTGAATTCGATTGAGGGCTATACATAGTATACAGCAAAGGTTCTTTCAAGCACTTCTTTAATTTTGGTGCGATTTGACTCATATTTACAATTTGAATCTTTTCACAGATAAATTGCAGACGAAAAAAGTGGCAGAAACTCAGTTAGTACCCAGATTTTTGCTTAGAAATATAAAAGACATTTTATAGTTGGTAAAATGACGTCAGAAAAATTCAAAATATGCAAAATATATTGCAGTTTACTTTAAAAGAACAGTCTTAAAATGTGTTAAAATTAAAATTTTCCTGTGGGTCGTAGCTACTAATGGATTAAAAAAAACTAGAAGCTGGTTGAGCTCTATTCGTCGCAGGTGCGATAGTCTCTACGGGATATTGTTGGACTTGTTCTGGAAATGACGGCAATATATATATGTTGAAGCGTGGCTTCAGCACTCCGCGTGACATGGCAACCTTAGAATGAGGAAGGGAGCATAAAAATAAAGCAATGAGAAAAATTACGACTTGCACAGACTGACGAAGTGAAAGTATAGCAGAGCATCACAGTGCCCTCAACACACACACACACGACGCTTTTCATTAATAGGAGGAGGAAGAGAAGAGGAGGAGGAGGAGGAGAAGAAGAAGAAGAAGAAGAAGAAGATAACCAGAACGCGAACCGGATAAGTGGACTGTACTGCTCGTGACTGCTGTGCATTTCAACTGCTTCATCATTTTCACCAGCTGGGACACCTCAACTGCCGCGGTGTCAGCGTAGTCTTCGTCATACTGATCGTCTAGAATATTAGTGCCACTATTGAGCGTGCAAGTGGCTTACGGTTATGTGAAATGCTCTGCGCGTGACTGCTAATGTAGGCCCAACTGCAATTCTTAGGTTAATTTTGCCGCTTCCGGTGTTCTGCTTATGTGCAGAATATTCTGAAAGAATTGAAGACCGAGCGGAAGAAGATCAAGAATGACTTTTCTGTATAGGTTGGAATTGAAAAGATCATTTGTGGATCATTTTCTCTGAGTGATAATTGACGACAAAATCGATTTCCATTTTGACGACGAATACCGCGGAGCATTTTCACATTTGCTCAAATAATAACACTACGACAATATTAAGAGGAGCCCCTTTCATAAAAGGATGATCTATTGTCATCATGAAGACCAAATGTAAGCGGCGAATCGAAGGTCAACCGGAGTTTAGGTTTTTATCTCTCAACTGTATAGGGTCCTCTCCTGTTGCACGAAACTGTCGACCCCCAAACACTGCAATGGAGATTGCAATTATTGCGTAGAAAGGATTTTTAAAATTATATTTATATTTCATATTATAGATGCAATGATAAAATAAAGAGCTATACAAACGTTTGCCTGCTGTCAGACGACGCCTGCATTTTGTCTTTCGATTCGACGAACCACAAACGGAATTGGGAACTCACTCGTAAGTAGACCCTTAGTTAATTATATTGAACCCTTTCTGGCGCACGTTGGATAGTTACATTAATTGGTTATATGCAGAAGAACTGATCCAACTTGACAATGCATTTCAATGAGATCGCATTCATCGCATGGTTCATACGTTCATAGGTAGGCTACGTCAGACACTGTTCTGTACACTGACATTGAGGATTGATTTCTGCAGTCGGTGGTGTTACAATGCCTAAAACGCCAGGCGACAACAGTCTGTCGTCACCGGTTTTCTAAAAAGACGGCGGTTGCGTTATATAGGTGCTGCATACGATTAGACTTCAGTCGATATTCACTTGACACATTTCTCAATTTTTCTGAAGTGAGTGTCCTCAAAATTCCTCACGATCTAGTCAAATAATCGTGAATACCTGATATTTTTCTAGCTTCTAAACATCTATGCAAACTCGCACAGCAGTAGACTTACTCCGGTCGTCACGTTTGTTAGAAATGAGGAATTATGACATTATAAGAAATTTGACCCACTATATGGGCATAGCTAGTGAATATATATCTGACATCGAAAACTAATTGGACGCAATGTAATTCTTTCCCCATTAACAGAAAAAACAACAAAATCTAGCCATCGAAAATAGCTCGTTTGATGGTCCTGTTCTACGTGGGTTATAATAGAAGCCGTACAGGTGAAAAGCAATATGGCGGCCGGAGCCGTTCTGGTCGTAAGGAAATGTCATGCCATCTATTCTTAGCGAGCCTCGTAAATTGTCTTCTTCGCCGCTGACGATGACGAAGAGACGTGCTCTGAATCATCGGACATTTCGATATGACGTGAGGATTTCCCTCTTCAGTCGTTCATTTCCGAGTGAATCTGCACTCCAAGTATTCTGGCGAACACAGACTGTTGGCGTGTCTTGACGCTTCTCCGGCGGCCATTAATTCAATGCCAATAGTCATCAAAACGGACAATATGGCGGCAATCTACCGAACAGGACTGACATTTATAGTTAATCGGAAATTCAGAAGCAACGAGCTTTGAATACCGATGTCCGGTTCACGACTACTGAGAAGCAGATGAGAGGCGGCCATAGTACGAAGCCTTGACAGAATGTCAAAAGCTGCGCTGACACTGATGGAGCAGTAGGTCGCGGGTTCGTGACCCGCAGGATCCCAAAGGTCGACTCAGCCTTAGTCGCTAGAGGGCAGTGGTAAAATGAGGAGCAGTGGTAAAATCTGCGATAAGTCAAACAGGTACGCTATGCGATGCACTAGCCCCGTATCCGTAGTATTGCACGTCTGGCTGAGGGCTATAGAAATGGAGATCAGCGCCGCCCTATGAGCCCGTGAGGCTCGGGAAGGACTTTGATTTTTTTGAGTGCATTATTAATGCTGTGATTCTGACGTGAGCTCTGAAAATTTCAGTTGAGGTTATTGCATCTTTTAAAGCTTCACAACCGACTTCGAAACAGCTTTAACACGCAGAATCGATGACACGGA
Source organism: Metaphire vulgaris (assembly GCA_018105865.1). Taxonomy (NCBI): domain Eukaryota; kingdom Metazoa; phylum Annelida; class Clitellata; order Crassiclitellata; family Megascolecidae; genus Metaphire; species Metaphire vulgaris. Next base: position 12,036,536 of record CM030837.1, read on the forward strand.
AAGATGAAAAAACTGTGCATCTCTTTTGAAAAGTATGTCTGACAAGAAAAAAGTCATCCTCATCAGCATGACCGCGGTCATGACTGGCTATAGAGCATAAAATTGCGGTTTAAGTCGATTACGTTCTTTGTGATTGCCACAGCAATCTGGGTTCATTCGCAGTAGATCTACACTGGACACCATCCTTGCTTTGCGTCTTTTATCAGAGGTGCATCGCGAGTTTCGCAAGCCACTGAATGTTGCCTATATTGACCTCAGGGCGGCCTTCGACTTCGTGGACAGGAAAGCACTATGGAAAGCCCTGTTAGGCCGTGGCATTCCTAAGATCCTGCTAGATCTCAGCAAGGAACTTCACACCGGCACCACAGGCCAGATCCGCCTTGGCAAGCATCTCTCTGGAAAATTCCACACTACCTCTGGAGTCAGGCAGGGATGTATCTTGGCCCCTGTATTATTTGCTGTGCTATGGACTATATCACGAACTGGGTCGTCGCCGGAGGCATGGGCGTTCAGTTGGGTGATTACAAATTTGCAGATCTCATTATTACGCCGACGATGCTGCTCTTTTCTATGAAAGTCACGAGAATTAAGCTTCGAGATATCCCATACTGCGGATGGAAACCGAGGCCTCCAAATTCGGCCTTCACATATTGTGGGCTAAAACAAAGACCCAGAACCTCGGCTTTGGGGTCACCTCGAGACACCTATCTCCATTGGCTCAGAAACCATGGAACAGGTTGATTTGTTCTGCTATCTTGGCTCAAACATGCACAGTATGGCTAATTCGCGAAAGGAGTCTCTCCGCTGCATATAGGTAGGCCTATTGCCTTCTCTGCCGTGAATCTACTTGACAGAATCTGGAGGCAACAGAATTTAGGCCTTAAACCCAAATTCCGGATGTACACCTCTCTGGTTGTCCCAGTTCTTCTCTATGGCAGCGAGACCTGGGCTATGACCAATCGCGACTGGGGCAGAAAATCGAGGCATTCCACTCAAAGGCCCAGCATGGGATCTTGAATTAACGTTAGATGGTTCGACTTTGTACGCAATGACGAGATTTATTCACGATGATCTGACCAGGAGACTATGCATTCAACAGATCGGTCGTTGGCGTCTTGGTCTCTTCGGACACGTAGCACGACTTCCGATCGAAGTACCCGCCTCTGCCGCAGCACTCCGCCTCCGGGCTGCATCCGTCGTCCGAGATGACGTCACAGATACCCTTGATTGGCATCGACCACGAGGAAGACCGCCAGCCATCTGGCTTCAGCAGATGACTGTGATGACTGTGGAGACTAACAGCCACCGAAGCACTACACTGTGCTCAGGACAGAACATTATGGAGAGCATTCGCAACGGCCACTCCGGCTATGCGTGACTGATGATGATGATGACGATGATGATGATGATGATGATGATGATGATGATGATGATGATGATGATGACAGAGAAGACGTCTAAAATGCGTTAAAATTTACGTTTGGGCATTTGTGATCGTTTTAAGCATTTTCCGGGGTTTATATCCCCGACCAGCGTTAAAAATAAGAAAGGATGAAGAGGAGGGGAGGGAGAGGGAGGAGAGGGGTGTTTTACTCCGGTCGGAATTCTTTTCTTAACTACGCCAATATGACTGTGTTCGCTAGAAAATTTGCTTAGGAGCTGTCCATTAATTACGTCAACAAATTAGGGGAGGGGGTTTGAAAAAGTTTCACAATTGCTGACAGAGGGAGGGGGTCAGAGGGAGGGGGTCAGAGGGAGGGGGTCAGAGGGAGGGGGTCAAGAGAAGTCGACGTCAACAATTTCATTTTTTACAAATGATAGAAGTAGGAAATTTCATGGAATACTATTTATTACAACGGAAAAAAGTCTGACAAGCAAAAAAAGGTCATCACTACCACATTATATGACACTTGTTGAACAAAAGAAAGGGAAAAGGTCTCATCGCTGCAAAAATAATAACCTTCTAAACCTTTTAGGGGACCCGTCACTGATCTTAGTGGGGGTCAAAAGTTTTTGACACAATTATAGGGGAGTCACTGAAAGTTGACAGTTGTTGACAAGGGAGGGGTAAAAAATGCCCAAAAATTGTTGACATAATTAATGGACGGCCCCTTATTATGCGATATTAGTTTTATTTGCATATTTCAAAAATATTCCTCGTACAACGTACCAAAATTGCAGTTACTAAATATAGCACATCGCGTGCATTTTGCAACCTTTACTCTGTTGATTACGGCGTCGTCAAGGTGAACGTATTGTTTGATAGAAATCTTTTGCTTGAAACTTTTGGTGAAATTTGAAACTACGTACTCCTTTATCACTCGGTCACCGTTAGCAATGAAAAATTTTAATTTAGTCAAAGCGAAGGTGCTTAGTTGTGGAAGCAGTGGCGTCATTTCACAATTTTTTGGGGGGCGAGAAATTTTGTAAAATTTTTCTTTTCAATTTTTTTACAAATTTTAAATTTTTTAAAATTTTTCGACTTGACGAGTTTCCCAAAAAGTTGACGACCTTTTTTTGCTCGTCAGTCCTTTTTTACGATTAGTTACTTCAGGTTACTCTCGACATCAAGCACTCCTTTTTAGGGCTTTAGGGGCAGCTGACCTTTTTTTGCCCCCCCCAAACGCAAATGACGTCCCTGTTTTTGTTTTTTGTTGCACATTAATACATTATAAATTAATATTTTCATTTCCTTGGGGGGCCACGGCCTCCCCAGCCCCCCCAAATGACGCCTCTGTGTGGAAGAGAAGAAGAAGTGAAAGTGAAGAACGAGAGTTGCTAAAGAAAGTGCCAACGGTCGAAGCATTGTTTCGGCGAACAGAGAGCGTTCAGCTGCAGACACCAAACGACTCCGGTGACAGCTGTGTTCTCCATTGCAGATGGCCGCCGCCCTCTGCTGCTGCTGCAATGGCGGCAGCGGTCAGTGAATGGAGATAGCGTCATCGCTTGTGTGAACTCAATCGGTTGAGAAACGCTTCTATCGAACCCAACATGAATCACATGAGAGTCGATTCATCGCCATAGTGACCAGGCCCATCCAGAGGGGAGGGCCAGGAGGGCCATTTGGCCCGGGCCTCCATCCGAGAGGAGCCTCAAAATTTGGCGATGATTTGTAAATATTGGTGAGAACCTTTTTTGCTTGGCTTGTCACGTTAAGAATCTGGTGATGACCTTTTTGCCTGTCGCCGATTTTTCAAATTTTGGCTGACTTTTTTGGCTTAAAAATTCCACCTGGCCCGGGCCTCCTTCAGCCTCTGAAGAGGCCTGATAGTGACCAATGTTTTGAGAGAGAGCTTGATTTCGCGCCGACAAACTGCCCGACTGACTCGAGTGACTCTTCAGTAGGAATCCTCCGAAGTCGTATCGTCATAATGGAACTTTCAACGGCGCATTTTATCATTTTATGACACCACACGAAGCTGTTACTTCTTAAACGTCGGTGTCGATGGATAGGCGGATTTTCAACTGCACCGAAACCACTTTTCAATTCCAGATCCACTTGAGAAGGTTGGATCTGGAAAGGGATTTGATGAAACGTCATTCTGATGCAATAGCTGTGTTTATAAATTAAACAGTTTTGAGCAAAGTCATCATAAACACAGAGTATGGAAGTTGAAGCGCGACTCAAACAAAGACAACCACAATCAGCAAAAGATCTAAGAAGCAAACAGCACAAGTGCTGTAGTCATCGCAGTAATGGATACGAAAGTCAATTGCGGATCTCTAACTGATCATGTGCACTGCTGTTCACACACACACACACACACACACACACACACACACACACACACACACACACACACACACACACACACACACACACACACACACACACACACACACACAGTGCATATATATATATTGGACAGAGTACCTGAAGAATATATATATATATATTATATATATATATACTGTATATATATATATATATATATATATATATATATGCTGAATATGCGTGTGCTTGTAATTTGTGGTTTGCTGGAAAAGTGGGATATCTATATATATAATTCTCGATGTCTGTCCGTCTGTCCGTCCGCAACACGGAGGGTATTGCAAGACGCTGTTGTCATTGACAACCAAATATTGTTTAATCAAAACGGAGCGTTTAACGAAGCGTCTTAATTGCAGCTTAAACCCCCGTCCCCCTTCCCTCACCCAATCCCTCTCCCAATCGCCCAGGCCCAACTCATTCCCTGCCCGGCCCCAAACCCCTTTTCCTTCCCTATCCCAACCCTTTTCCCTCTCCCCATCCCTCTCCCAATCGCCCCCAAACCCCCGTTCCCCTTCCGTCTCCCCAACCCTTTTCCTCTCCCCATCCTTCTCCTAATCCTCCCCCCAAACCCCCGTTCCCTTCCGTCTCCCCAACCCTTTTCCCTCTCCCCATCCCTCTCCCAATCGCCCCGGCCTCAACCCATTCGGGCCCAGGCCCCAAACCCCGTTCCCATTTCCTCTCCCCATCTCTTTTCCCTCTCCTCATCCCTCTCCCAATCACCCCGGCCCCAACACATTCCGGCCCCGGCCCCAAACCCCGTTTCCCTTCCCTCTCCCCATCCCTTTTCCTCTCCCCATCCCTCTCCCAATCGCCTCGGGCCCAACCCATTCCAGCCCCAACCCATTCCCGCCCCGGCCCTAAACCCCCGTTCCCCTTCCCTCTCCTTATCCCCTTCCAACTACCCATCCTCTCCCAATCGCCCAGGCCCCAACCCATCAGCGCTCCGCCCTACCCCACCGGCCCCAAACCCCGTTTCCAAACCTACACAACGCTGCTCCGAAAACCCGTACAACCCACTTTTCCTCCTCCCAAATCTCCCTCCCTCTCCCAATGCCCTGCCCCGTTATTATATATATTTACTCTTTCCTAACCTCAAACCCTATTTTTTTAAATTTTACCCCTCAAGTGTGGATTAAATTTTCAGACGCTGTCACCGTACTGGGGATTTAATTTTTGGAAAAGCGTTCTTCAGAAATGATTGCTGTGACGTTTTAAATTTTCTATATCTCAGGCTATATAGGAGCTAAAAAGATGAGGTTTGCACCATTGTTTAGATTGTTTATTTCTCTTTCTAACCGTCCGTGCAAAACAAAAAAATATCGGGGTAGAGTCCACTTTACGGCCTAAAATATCACCCTCTCCCCCGAAAATTTTTTTAAAGCCCGCTAGCAAAATATTTTCTGCGGTGACCCCACTTTGGTCAGCGCAAAGTTGTAAAGAGATGTCAGAGGAACAAAATAAACCAAAAATTTTGAAAATCGGTTGACATTTGGCAAAGATATATCCGTTCTAACCCGATGACCCCGATGTTTGAACATAAGTATTATCGGTGAATTTCGTGAAAGTTTTTAATTCTGAGAAAGTTTCCAATTTTTTTTAATTTGCTATATCTCAGGCTATATAAGAGCTAAGAAGATGAGGTTTGCACCATTGTTTAGCTTTTTTATTCCTCTTTCTAACCCTCCGTGCAAAACAAAAATATCGAGCGTTCACGAGCTTTCCGACAATCAAGTGAGAATGAGGAGCAGGCTGTTGCTCGGCGTGAAAAATCAGCACAGCAAACAAGAGAATCAAGCACTACATGTCGTTCGACACTGCCAAATCATTACACTAACGTTGACTATAAAGTTTCAGAAAATTCACGCGAATGGGCGTTAACTTGGTTGAAGGAAAAGGCGGCGATTTAAGGAAATTAATTGCGCAAAATCCTATTGCATTCAGGGTCGGCGCTAGGGGGTGTCCGCGGGTCCGGACCCACCCAGCCTCGGGCAGGGGCACCCAAGCAAATCGTTCAAATACGCAGAAAAATGTTGATTGGGGGGGGTGAGGGGTAGTCTGAGCCGGCGGGTCCTGGCTGTGTAGATTGCATTAGACCCACCCAGTCAACAAATTACAAAACCCAGCGCCGACCCTGATTGCATTTGCACAAAATTGGGTGGTAAAACAGCCAATCTCCCCCGTCATTTTTGACGGGTAAACACCTAGTATATATATAAAACTAAACAACTAGTACTGATTTTGACAAAGATGTGTTTAGGTTTTCATCATAGATGTAAAAAACATAAATTTTAAAATAAAAACCATGAAAAAACATGTTTTTTATAAAAAAAATAAAAAACATTAAAAAACATTGTCTTAAAAAACATTGGCCTCGTTTACAGACCTTTATTGACCATCCATCCATGCATTACTTTCGACACATATTAATGAAGTAATTCAATTGAACGATCCAGAACTCAGTCAGTCGTTGCACAAATGAAATATGATTTTTAAAAGTATCTAATACTACTGTATTGTGAGGTGTAGAACACTTGAACATCTATAAGCCCTGATAGGCGTTATAGAACCTTTGACCCTCGGACCTCGAGAATATTCTCACGAGCGACTTAACGAAAGCTGAAACACCTTTGACCCACGAAGTGACCGGGTCAGAGATGGCTTCTATCAGATGACCGCCCCAACATTCCGAACGATAACCCTAACCCTAACCCTTCCTCAGTGCAGCCGATGACACCTGCTGTCGAACACTAATTATTTCCGCATGAAGAATTCCTTGGATTCTGCGAACGAATAAATAGTCGGTGTTGGAGTTGCCTGGAGATGGGGGGTTGAAATCTCACCCCAGCTCAAATTCCACAACTCCAACGTTGGAAATAGTGGAGTTCTCCAGCGAACCAGATCCAAGCAGAATAATTAAAACGTATCCCTTCAGAAATTGATATGCAAGCAATAAGATACAGAAAATAAAAAACATAAGGAACTTAAAAAACATTAAAAAACATGTTTTTTAAGAAAAAATAAAAAACATAAAAAACGTTTTTTACATCTATGGTTTTCATAATGATGATTTAAATCAGTACAGTGGCGTGATGATTTAAATCAGTACAGTGGCGTAGCCAGGATTTCCGGAAGGGGGGTTGGTTTCGATCGTGACCAAACTTTGCAAAAATGTTCTTATTTTTCTTTTTTAGGAGCTGACAAGCAAAAAAGATCGTCACCTTCGAATTCTTTCTAGTTTTTTCTATTTTCTATAGGCTATAGCACTTAGACATTTTTTCGATCGGCAGCCAGCCAAGTGGGAGTTCTGACCCCCAAACTCGCGTCCAAAAATGAAAAATGCATGGAAAAGCATGGAAAAATTTTCCGTCGGCAGCCAAGTGGGGGTTTTAATCCCCAACCTCCCCTTGGCTACGCCACTGATTCAGTAAGACTGAATGTCCGATGGGAATTCATCATGGACACAGAATTTGAGAACCGCTCGCGTACAATGGCCACCGTCGTATACATTTATCTGTGCTTTGTCGTTTAAGCGACTGATTGGATGACTGATTCGATGCGAATTTTACTGAAAACCAAGCTAAAAAATCCCGATTGAATCGTCAGGAATTCTGGGGGGAAAGGAGAAAAGTGAAACCGTTGAAATTTGGAACGCAGAACATCTCGGATGCGCTTCCAGTGAGTGAGTGAGGGGCTACAGCGCGCTCTGACATCTGCTGTTGCCTGAAACCGCAAAAACAGAATCACCAGACACCAGATCAAGCTCCAGATATGGAAATACAACGACACATGCATGAATGACTTAAGGATGTTCCTTAATTGAACTAGGTTTTAAGTCGCTCGCAATTAACTATTTTAACCTATACACTGTAGGTAAAAGAATAGGCGTGCGTCTTGTTTTGCAGAAATTCTGGACTACATGTGGCGTATCGTGCGTTGGAAGCGCCCGGAGCATACAGGGATTTGCGCCTCCAGCTTTCTTTCCCTTTTCTTTCCAAAAAGTCTTGACAGGCAAGAACAGGTCCTCGCCCGCATCGATTATGTTTTAATGGATTCTTCTTTTGCAAGTCTTCTTTGTGAATTAAATTACATCTATTTTAAGTCAACGTATTTTAGGAATAATTATTACTTACACTTTTTTCCACGTGGAATTTTGCTGCCCCAACCCTCTCCCACCCCCACGGTACGCCACTGATTCTAGAAATGGCTCGGCTGCGATTTGCAAGCGAACAGCGAGGACCGGAAGCTTTGAAGACGCAAATTAAAGAATTTTGCTGCTTTTAAAAAATTAACGATTGCATGTTGTATAGAGCTGTACAATTCTCAGGCGGTTGAGAATAGGAAGCACTAATGACAATTAAAAAGATTAAAAAGCCTCAATAGGAAAATAATTTAATCTCTCTTTATGGCTGTCAACTATTTTTTAATTTTTTTGGCTATAATAATTATACTGTTAAGTTCCTACAGAAATTTCAAGCATTCTCATGTTTTGTCATTTGAACAGGTAAGCGAGATTGCACTGAAACTGATTCTCGTCGAGCAGAGAATCTAAATAATTTTCCCAGTTCCGCGGCGTTACACAGAACCACAGACTGCAATGTTCGCTGTTCTAATCTCATTAGCAGGACTTGATTTACGGCGATAACAGAGGAAGGGCTTTCACCTAGACGGCGGAATGAAGGAAGAGATGGCGTCGTAAAGGAAATTACTGATCGCCAATGGCCTCCGAATCAAACGCACGGGGCGAGGAAAGGCAAGCGACCGCCAGAAGACACAGTGCTTTGCGTGATCACCGATGCATTATCTTCCTTCGCCTGATCTATATCTCGACTCTGACCGACAATAAATGAACGGAAGAGGAGCGACAGTCCTATGGGGGGGCGGGAAGAAGGGAGGGAGGGAGACGATGATTAGAATACGATTACGTCGATTATTATTGCAGAAATCAGAACGGAGCACAGACTGTGCGTGAGAATTCCGATGTCCTCGAGCATACAGCCTCCATCGAGCAACACCACGACGCCTGGCCGTTTGCTAGAAGCCAGTGGCAAGTGGCTTTAGCCATTCGGACGGTGCCGTTCTCATTAACACTGAGCCAGCGCTAGCCATGCCACCGACGCCGACGCCGACGCCGACGCCGACGCCGACGCCGACGCCGCCGCTGCCGCCTCCATGGCAGCGGCCATCGCCCTGTGCAGTGCCGCCGCCCGCCCGCCCGCCCGCCTCAGCCGCCGCCGCCGTCGTCGTCATCGACGCAGGGGCTAGCGCGCTTTCCGTTCGACAGGACGTGCTGTCCGTGCGTCGCTCGCCTTTCTCGGCCTCTGCTGTTCCGTGACTCTGTATTGACGAGATCAAATCGCACATCCTCCGTTGTGTCATAACATTTTCGAATATTGAGATCATCGTAAATGTCCGACGCGATGTTAATGTCGTTCGATTGAGGGACAAAGATACGCGACGATGAACAGCGCTCTTCTTAGGATTAAAGACGGCGGCGGCGGCGGCGGCGGCTTCCTTTCTTCTTCTTCTTCTTCTTCGCTCGAATATGTCACCGGATCAAAGCACCAGGCGACACCCGACAGGAGACAGATGAAAATGCTTTACCGGGCTCTTGCCATGATCGTCTGTCTCATGGTCGCCTTCCAATTCACAGACTCCATCAGAGGCAGATGTTGGGTGAAATGCGGTCAGTAGAAATGGATCCGAATGTAAAATAATAATTAATCGATAGATTGCTAATTTTGTGTCCTTTGCGAAAATTTTCCATCCTATCTGAGAGCGTGGAATGCGAATTGCATCGCACGACATCGCGAATTAGAAAATTATGATGAATAAATTTAGAGAAAACCGCTGCAAATAGACTGACCGTATAGTAGAAGTCAGTGGCGTGACTAGGGTTTCGGAATAGGGGAAGGGGAGGGCACATCGACATTTTCAGGTAAGAATTTCCGACGAGCATAAAGGTCGTCAAGGAGTTCTTCTCCCATTCACGTATTCTCTTCGATCGTGCAACCAACCTTCCCCAAATTTCCCGAATGGTTTTGCGCAAATCCCACGACTGGACCCACCCAGAATAGAGGAGGCCCCCGCGCCCACCCGTGGTTACGCCGATGGTAGAAACGGTCGTTTACTTCACTACAGCAACTACCTTTGTAGACTAAGAAACTGCAACGTTATCGACACTGTGGAAGTTTGCGTGAGGTTTGACCGACATAGGTTGGTCACCGCTATAGCTTTGTTTTCGGGGATCAATTCTGATCTAAGTACGAAAGCAAAATCTCGTAAATTTATATCGCGTCTTCAAAAATATGTACTGTATACAGTAACTGCTTATTCCTAGGCGCCTAACTAAGTTTGAACAGTTATAACCGAAATGAAGTGGTCAGTCGGGCATAGACTACTAAATGAGTTGTCCATGAGTCGGGCAATATCAATTTCAGAAATCAGTCAGAGTGGATGCGGGAAAACAGCGAAGCAGACTGTGAACAAAGAAACTGAAAGAGACGTGACTTGACTCTAGATTTTATGGTACTAAAGATTTATTGCTGGGCAAAAACTCTTAAAAACTGTTTTAATTTCATTATGTAGGCTATATAGTCTACTCAAGAAGACGTACGGACTAAGGAAAGTCTAGCTGTAATAATTAATCGGCTCATTTGCAGAAACTCGTGAACGCAGCACAAGACAAATATTGCCAGCCGATGTTAGTGTAGAAAATATTATTTAATTGCTATTCTAGAAAATTGATTACTGTCTGTAACGGTAATGGTGTGAGCGATAACATAGGCAATTTTTATACATTAAATATTTAATTATAAAGCCGAAAATAAATTCAAACTGAGACTTAGGCCCACAGGTAGATGGGAGCGCTGCAAAATAATCCAGAATACATAAAGTTAATATTAATGATTACGACTATGATTTTTTATCCTGCACAAAATTTAAGATTTAAAGCACAATCCAACGAATTAAAATGTGAATGCTTCCAGTCTACGTCACTGCTTCCCAGCAGTAAGTAAGCAAATAAGTAAACTCTCGTGGATTTATATAGCGCTTTGGAAAATAGTACAGCAGTAGCTGCTTATACTTAGGCGCTTAGCCTTTCTTAAAATGGCTATACTATAGGAAAGGTGAATAATCAGCCACAGACAATGGTCACTATATCCAAAGGGCAGTGAGGCTAGGTTGGTATAGCTATGGAAGAAATGATTTTAGAAAATGGAACGATTTGAGCTTAGATCTCAAGGCATCAGGAGATAATGCGGGAACTATGGGAAATGGGGATTCAGATTGTATCGTTTGACAGTGTCTAAGGCTGCGGATGGAAGCTGAGATCGAGCTCCAAAGTTCAGGTGTGTTGTATGAAAAGGCACAGATTTTCAGGGATGACTGATTCAGCGGGCGTGAAAGAGTGAGATGAGATGACGCTGAGGGGTTAATAGTGCTCTAAGGTAGACGGGTTTTTATGACTGAAGTGAGCTATATGTAAGTGTTATTATCTTACATTGAATACGTTCAGTAATTTTAACCCCTTAACTGGAGATCCCGGATATATCTGTCCATTTTACATTGAGTTACAGTTAAATACACGGTTAAGGGGTTAAGCCAGTATTATTGATTTTAGTGTGGGTGAAATAAATGGAGAAAATTTGATGACTTAGTAACAGCGCGCGTCAGTGCTTTTTGAATTGATTGCAATTTACTGATGGAGGCTTTGGGAAGAACAGCCCATCTAACTGCCGCTGTCACAACTTCTCTCAAGAAACATTTTGAAAAAGAAATCGACTAGTATTTAAAACAAAAGCAAATCCAGCATCATTCTTATAAAATTATGCCCACTGCAATTTTGCCTTTAAAAAGTGACACTGCTAACATAAAACTACCGTAGCTGTTATTAATTAACTGCTAATTAAATCTCAAGGGTTGGCTTAGACATTAGAGCTTACTAAGGATTGTGATCAAATAGCATGGAGCGTTATTTTAACACGGATGAAGCCTTATTTGCACTTCATTTCCGATTCAGAATTGATTCCATTTCTATTCGTTCCATTTTCAATATCGAGTGCGATGCAATGAACGGAGATACTTTCAAAGCGAACGAAAATATACGAAAATATTAAACACGAAAAAGATTATGATTATATTCCACCACTGTCAAATTCACGTAATTCTTCAAATGCTTTTTCAAGACAGATAGATAGATAGATACTTTATTTATTTATTCCCGGCCATTTTTTTAAGCGCAGTAGCAGGGCTAAGACCCACGACAAGAGCGCTTCACACATAATCATCACAATAAGTAGCTCATTCTAAATAAGTGAGTTTTTAGGTTCTTAATAAAAAGTCCGGCAGAGACCGTGCTGGTCACGTTGTCCGGCAGAGTGTTCCACAAAGCAGGGTTTCCCCGCGTGAACGACCTTTCTCCCATATTGATGGTCTTGGATGGTGGAGGGACGAGGAGTTTCCCATGTTGACTGGACCGCAGGTGCAGTCTTCGTTCATTTGTCGTCGACCTTTGATAATATATAGCTAGATAATTAAATAGATAGATAATAGATAGATAGATAGATAGATAGATAGATAGATAGATAGATAGATAGATAGATAGATAGATAATAGATTGATAGATGGATAGATAGCTAGCTAGATAGATAGATAAATAGATAGATAGATAGCGCAATGCGGAATATTCAATTACTTACATACTGATGAGTACAGTACATTCAATGCAGTGTACAACTGTATATTCATGGATACATGCATAAATATAGGCCTACACATGCCTGTATACATGCATATACGGATACAAAATATGTATGCAATGCTCGTCGAGTTGTTGTAGACGGTACCGGGAACAGCCAAAAGTCCAATAATATCTGACGTCTCGGTTCAGGTGAGATGATGATGATGATGATGAAAAAGTAATAATATATTGGATTTTCATCAACCGTGACAATCGGCGATCGTCCTAAGCGCTTGGTCACTAGCGCTTCGTCTGACAGAATTAGAGACCGGACGCTGAGCCCGTATAGTAACTACTGGCGTAGCCACGGGGATCGAGGCCCCTGGGGTCCGAGTCCCCGATTTGAGCTGGGACCGATCGTGGGATTTGTGCAAAGAGCGTGTGTGAAGCGCTCTTGTCGTGGGCCTTAGCCCTGCTACTGCGCTTAAAAAAATGGCCGGGAATAAATAAATAAATTATCTACACTGTATCTATCTGTCTTGAAAAAGCATTTGAAGAATTACGTGAATTTGACAGTGGTGGAATCTAAGCATAATCTTTTTCGTGTTTAATATTTTCGTATATTTTCGTTCGCTTTGAAAATATCTCCGTTCATTGCATCGCACTCGATATTGAAAATGGAACGAATCTCAAGGGTTTGAGAGCGGGCTGTAGGAAGGTATAGTATGATGAGAATGATGAACGTTTGCTGCGCTTAAGAAATTGTCTTGAACGAATGAAGGTTAAAGCGCCATAGTTTGACAGGACGACGTTTTTTCTCGACAAGACTTTTCAACTGAACTCCTGAAAATCTTGATGTGCCTTCCATTCCGGAATCCTGGCTACGCCACTGGTAGTAACATTTGGTTTTTTGGGCATTTTCTATTTTTCTGATTCGCAATTTTACCGCCCCGATCGTGGACCTCTTTCCTAGGATTGCATTGATTCTATATTTCGAGTAAATTGAATTGTCGTTCTTGGCTGTCCATAACTTTGGGATAGAATGGCATTGGTAGAATTCTTTCAATTTGTTTCGTTTGTGTCGCGTTTTTAGGACTTCGCTTGGATAATGTGATGAATGAACATTTGTGCATTGCATTTTACAATGACAAATCCGCATAGTGCTATACCAGAGTCCTAATCACTTTCAGTCGAATTAGAAGACACCGGAATCAAAATGATTGCGTAGAATCATTCAGAGATCAAAACTATCCTGCTCAAATGTCATATCATCATCATCATCATCATCATCATCATCATCATCATCATCATCATCATCATCATCATCATCATCATCATCATCATCATCATCATGTTCTCTGTCCTGGGACAGGTTCAGGGCTCCATTGTTTCCATTCCTCTCTGCGTCTTGCTTCTTCTTTGATTTCTGCATAGGTCTTGTGACGCTGTGTCTGTTTTCATCATCCAGTCCAGTAGCATCCTCCTTGGTCTTCCCTTTGTCTTTCTTCCTGATATTCTTCCTTCAATTACTGTTCTGAGTAATGATTCTCCTCTTAGTACGTGTCCAATCCAGTTTCTCTGTCTTTTTTGATGGTACTGATTATCGATCTTTTGTATGTATGTATGCATGTATATATATATATATATATATATATATATATATATATATATATATATATATAGATATAAGAGATAGTTAGCCTCACAATTTCTTAATGTCTCCGGAAACTTTTTCCATAATTTCGTCGGAACAAAATACCGAGTGCTAAAAATTAGTGACACTGTAACGGTAAACCCGCGGTAACAGCGGTAGGCCTAATTACCGCGGTAATTGGGAAAGTTTGGCAAAAATATGTAGCATTACGCGGAAGGGTGGTTCTTGTCTTGTCTTTAATATATATATATATATATATATATATATATATATATATATATATATTAAAGAGTGTTTGCATATATGCCTAGTGGCGTAGCCAGGGTTCCGGAATAGCCTAGTAAGAGTTTGCACATCGCCATTTTCGGATAAAATGTCTGCGACGAAATATGAACGTCGAGTTCTTCGTAGATTCACGTATTCTCTCCACTATAAGCTACCTACTCCTCCCAGAAAACATTTTCAACGGTTTTGCGTAAATCCCACGAGTGGTTCCCAGCCAGAATTGGGGGGAGGCGGGGCGCGGCTCCTCGTGGCTACGCCAATGTATATGTCTCAACAGTTGATATTTTCTCATCAATTTGGACACTGCCATTCGTTACGCAGCGACTGAGTACTGTCCTCAAAGGAAGTCCTGACTGTCTGATCGATTGGCAGCGTATTACTCAGCTGACGGTGTAGAATTGGAAGTATATTTGAGGACGAAGGTTGGGCTCAGCCCCCGACAGAGGCGCCGAATTAATAGTTCATCTATTATTGGTGGGGATTTGCGTTCTAAAAAAGATGTCCCATAATTCTCGCAACATCGATCGTCTTTGTTCTCGCTGGACGGCGTGTGCGCGTGGTGTAATCTCCCCATTCGCAGGGTCTTCATGTCGACTCTGCAGACCACTAATTCTCTTTTGCTGAACTGAATCGGAGTGGTAGTTTTCACGACCACAGCGACTCTCCTTGTCTCTCGAGTGAACGAAGTCCGCGTAGAATTAATCTAGTAAATGGATCCGTCTTCCCATCAGGCCCGCCATAAAAGCCTCTTCACTCTATCTCTCCTCTGCAGCACAACTGCATGAAGAAACGAAGAACAGAGCATTTTCACGAGCACTTGCCTTCCAAAGCATCTGAAAGCGACGCCTCCTCCCATAGAAATTCCGATTTCATTTAGAGAAAAATAATAAATAGCCTTTGATCACACGGCTCTACCATAGTATATCAGAAACAGTCTATACTCTATAAAGTATCATTGGAAATAGATTAGAAAAATAATACCTGTTTTAAGACTGTTTTAAGGTGAACGTTTACTGAGTTGACAATATAGCTTACGAACACTTGAGATGAACGCAAAGGAAAACCTGAATAAAGGGTCAAAGACCTTCGTTGCGTTCGGTTAGGATAAAACGCCAAGCTGAGTATTAGGCGAGAAAGAAGAGAAGATTCATGAGAAATCGTGAAAAAACCATCAAATGCCAAAGGAAACTTTTTGAAGAACTTTGGACTTCGTCGATAACACGCAGAAAAGTCACGCAAGAAATTATTAAGAATGTCAGAGATGGGAAAAATCTTTCAAAGAATCGATTTGGAAAAAATCTACCTTCAAAAACTTTTCGCAATAATCACTCCAAAATTTCGTTGGCGACTTTTACAATCTTCGTGATCTTTTGCATAAAACAGCAATACACGTTTAACTTTCGATAGTTAGGAATTTTTCTAACCTTTGTAATCATGCGCTGATCCGTCCTTCTAGCTTAAACGAAGCCACCAGTTACCTGTAATCGTCTGATGTAAGCCTAACTGAAATGTTACAAAATCAACCATACAGTATTACACGTTATAACTTCAGTCGCTGTAGGCTACTGCTCATAAACCACAATGGAGATTTGAAGAGGAAGCTAATGGCTCGATGACTGTGTGATTCCAGTGATCAGTGTTATTTCTAGGATTTAGAATTTAGGGGTTGTCGGAAAAATCGGAGGGGGTGACGGAATTTTGAAGACTCTGCCCAAAAAAGGCTGACAAGAAAAAAAGGTCATCCGACAATCACAGTTAGGGGGTGTCCTTCTCCATTGAGGTGGGGTGTTCTGAGCTAATTGGTATGCATTTTCTATGCATACCATTGTCGCATTACCAAATTTTTTGGGGTTTCGACCTCAAATTGGAGGGCGTGGGGGTGTTAGGGGTGTATAACTATCCCTGCCAGTGATCAATTTTAGTGTAAAATTGGGAAAATAGAAATAATTCAGCGAATAAATGGAAGGAAATTTCTAGATTTATTTTAAGCGACGGAGAGAGTAGTGTTGTCAGAGTCGCTCGTCACACCATTATGGTCTGTCTGAATGTCTTCCGTCGCCAATTAGGCCTAAGTGAGGCAGCAGCAGTAGGAGAAAAATCGTATACGATGTCGTGAAAAGTGAAACGGAGTAAAAGTTTACATGTGTAGGCCTACTTCGTCTTCTGGCTGCATAATTCTTTGTACTATTTACGCATGTAAGCCTACGAATTCTCAAAATTAATGTTGTGTTGGTCTTCGTTTGAGTTAGGCCTACTGATCTTCCTTCGTAGATAAATTTAGGCTGACAATTTTTAAACTTATTTTAAGCAATGAAATTTCCAACATGATTTTATCGACATTCAGCGTGTCCCACATTCTGCATTACATTTAAAGCGAAAGAGTCATTCGAAAGCTAATCCAATTTCTTTTTAATTTATCCTCGGACAAGTTTCCAGCTTCTAAATTAGGTTTATCCGTCGTCATTTAAGTCTGGGAGAAGTTTTTAAGGAGTTAATCTATTATCATATTGAACGTGTTGTAAGCGTGAAGCTACGCGGCACAACAGTGGATCGCTTACTACGCTTAGAGACAATGTGCTCGAATCCTGCTTATGAGGCCAATGCAAATTTCGTAAATACAAATACACATACGATACAAATGCAATAGAAAATACAAATACATTTTATTTTCTTAATAAGAAAGTATTCTAAAATTTAGCTTAGTAGAACTATAATTATTTAAGCGCGCTAATATTGCCATAAAAATTTGTTGCATTGCCAACGTACTCGGCTAGTGTAGGTCTAACTTATCGGAAGATTTAGTTTGCAAAGGTTCAGTTGAAACGGCTTTGCGGAGTATCACAATGCCTGAACACGTCTATACAGCTGCAAAGGTATCTCATGCTTTCATGTGATAAATTTGACTTTGAATTGGATTGAGTTGAAATCAATTAATAAACTCTATCCATAAATGCTGTACGGCTGTTTAGCCTAATGGCTAGCCAGCTGATGCCCTGATAAAGATAGATCTCGTAGGCGCTATGCTACAAAACACTCACTGCGGCGGTAAATAAATAAAAGTTTTATGTAAATAAATTTCTCTCGTGTGTTAGCAAGTCATGAAATTAATTATTTTAAATGCAAAAGTGGTTAATAAAAAGATTTAATATGGTCGCTTTATTTCTACAAAAATATAATTAACAGTCAGAATAGATTACCAAACGGATCACCCTTGCCGTATCAGAATTCGAACCCACCACCATCTGCTTTACTCACCGACGCGGTGACCTTTGGACTAATCGGAAAACCTTGCATAGGCCTATGTAATCCCGATAAAAAAGACAGAATAAACAAATGAATAAGGCATCGTACATGGCACTGGCGTAGCCAGGATGGGTCCAAGCGCTGAAGATTTTAAGTAATATTAGATTATATATTAGCAATTTAGCATATTATATTAATGTTATAATAATAGTATAATATGAGTATATTATAGAATATTAGAATTTGAGTAACAGTAGACTTAGATTGTCAGCTCTGGTGCAAACTTTAAGAACTTTAGTTGTAATTTATTATTGAGGGGCCAGAAGTTGTAAAGCAATTAAATAGACCCATATCAATTCTTTCGACAATCACTCTTTCCTCCCCAACAATTCATCGGTTTTTCGCAGATCTCATGACTGCATGGTCCCAGCCCGAATAGCGCTGTCGGGTCTTCTTTGCCCCTCGTGACTATACATGGCAATGACCACAGTGCCTTTGCTAGATCAGTTGAGTGTTCTGCTATTTACATTTCCATTCACCGTCTATTGAAACTGCCAATACAAATGTCTCGAGGCTTTTCATAATAGGGATGCATATGCAGATATGCGGTAACGATTTTGCGCACAAGTCTACTAGACTACTAATGACTTTGTGGTAAACAGTCGCACTACGCGACTCGGTCTCCTTTGTCCATGGACCATCGTTTCCACGGCTGCCTATGGTTGCATTTTTAATGACATGGAAATGAAGTTTCAGTTGTCTCGTAGTTTTTCGTGGCTCTACTAATAGCACTGGAAATTGAGTGTGCTCAGATCACAAGTAGCCTACGTACAGAGAGTACAGTCGCTTCGTTCTGCAGTCGAAGTCAACAATGTTATTTACACATCTAACTATGACGTCCTGAATGGCGTCAAGAATGTCAAGAATCTATAATTAAGCTTCATTTCAAACATTTTGGTGTCTCGAAGTCCTTCCACGCCTCACTTTTTCGCGGACCATCTTTTAAAAATCTGCGACGGATGCACAGTTCCCGAAGACTGCTCGCATAGAAGCTTTTCCACCAACGCCGCCTGAAATAATTCGTCTGCCTCCCTAAAGATAGTCGCTAACAGCATTTGGGCGAGTCCCGCATTCTGCAATATGCCAGGCGCCGACACCTCGATGCCTCCTTACAATGCTGAACACGTTGTCCAGTTGATGGCTACATTTATAGAGTATTACATGTATACCTACAGAAAGGCCTACGCCAGCGGCGTAGCCAGGATTTCCGGAAGAAGAGTTTGGTTTCGATCGTGACCAAACTCAGCAAATTTTTTAAGGAGCTGACTAACAAAAAGGTCGTCACTTTCGTATTCTTTCTAGTTTTTTCTATTTTCTATAGCACTTACAAATTTTTTCGATCGTCAGCCAGCCAAGGGGGGTTTTGATCCCCAAACTCGCGTCCAAAAATGAAAAATGCATAGAAAAGCATGTAAAAATCTTTCGTCGGCAGTCAAGGGAGGATTTTTTACCTCCAAAACTCTCCTTGGCTACGCCACTGACCTACGCAATACTTTAATTAAATCTGCGGTATAATTCACGCTGCGGGAGTATCTTGTGAACTGCACACGGTTCTTTGCAGCACATTCAATGTTATGCACAAACATGTGTTTCATGTTATGCGCGCGCACAAACCGCAATAGATAATTTATCATAATATGGAAATTTACTCTGCTTTAATAATTATGCACGTCATACATTGGTTTACACTTAATGCCTCCAACTACTGATCGTCTATATTACTCTACTGCGACCGATCGCTTACGACCATTACCGACAGTCTTATTCTCACAGATGGCGAATTGAATTTAGAATATTTAGAATATTTAAATGTCTATTAGCAGTGATACCAGCTGATGTTGTGACAACGGCACATCGAAAACAGCAAAGATCAGAATGGAAGTATTAGGACGCAGTGACCCACCGACTGCATCACGTCCATTATCACAATGCCAAATGCCTTGTATACTGAATCCTATCATAATATATAGCGTTTCTTTACTTCTTTCGTCGGATCTTTGAGGCTTTCGATCTTCGTTCTCGCCTTTTATTTACATAATAAAATAAAATAATAATTATGTCCTGTAGAAACCCGGTTTATAAGCCGTACGACGAAAGCTAAGAAAGGTCAAAGGAAGATTTCCCAGAATTCGTTGAGACATTTTCACTGCATTTGACGTACGCACAGACAGAGGTGCCCTGCAGTTAGAAAGACGCTCAGACGAAAGACCTGTAAGACCTGACTTCATTGAGTCTGGCTTTAGTCGGCGTTTCATCTGGAAATCTGAACTGAGATATATGAGGCGTCTTTTGTATCGCAGAGAGAGAGAAAGAAAGAGAGAGAGAGAGAGAGAGAGAGAAGAGAGAGAAGAGAGAGACAGAGAGAGAGAGAGACAGAGAGAGAGACAGAGACGAGACGGAGAGCGCAGACGATACAATGGGAAATAAAAGAACTCTTCCCGGCCGAAGGCACAGGGCGTGAAAGCGATGCAGTGGCTTTGCACTGTAGATCGTCTACTGAACCGAGTGAGCATAACCGACTCCGAAGAAGAATAAAATAAATAATAAAGAACTTTAGAGCATTTATTTATGCAGTGAAAGCATTACTTTAAAAAGCCAAAGTGCAAAGTTCGAAGCTTGACGATGCGCAGCACAGACTGACTGATGTCTGCACGACTGACAAACGTATAAAGCGCTGCAAGCGAAAGCAGATAGCCAGAGATACTCGATAGGAATGCTGCTTTCTCGTGAGAACTTCCTCGTGAAATACTAGCCATGCGAGTTTAGTACAATCCTTGTTGCTGCTAAATGAGCCTAACTCTAGGAGAGCAATCGAAGCGCATAGTGGGACCTCTGATAAAAATCCGATGATTTTAGGGAGCGATGAATAGCAGAGAGAGGGGAGGAATTTGGAGGAGTAGACGAGAGTCGGGTTCATTCTGATTGCCGATTGCTTCTTAAACGGAAGAGACATAATCTGAAGTTCATTATAATTTAAAATAACCTTTGATAAGACGTGTACAGAGGACTCGGCCGCTTGTCCGTTGATTGGTTCGTTGATTAGCAGAAGCCTTTGCACCGAATGACCTCTGACTTCGAAGACGACGCTAACTGCTTCGGATCGTAAACGGCTTCAGACGGACGAGTGGGACGACTCAACGGCCATAAAATGGACGTCTGCATGGAGAACTAAGACGCAGGCGAAAATCGCAGGTTGCACAGGTAGCCAGGGACGTCATTGGGGGGGAGGGGGCTCTTCCCTCTGATTTTTAGTGAAAAAAATTCGTGAACTTTGATGTTTTTAAATTCATTGTGTTCTCAACTGTTTTTATAATTGTATTACAATCACTTCTCCCCATAGCTATTTTAAGAGAGGTTGAGCGCCTAAGAATAAGCAGCTACTGTTATGCTGCTTTCCAAGGCGCTATAGAAATCCACGAAAATTTACTTTACTTACTTACTTTACTTGTATGACCTATGTAGTATCATATGTAGCATGTACTATGGACAAACCAATTTTAAAAAATACTGTCTGCCTTGCAGTCGAAAGTCTTGCCCCTCCCCTGGAAAACTATGAAATGACGGCCCTGCAGATGGCATTAATAGTAATGCGCGCCTCTTCTATTTCCACTCAAAGCGATACCGGTTGTGATGTAAAAAGAAGTGAGACTTCGCCGTTTTCGCAGTGAACTTTCACCAGTGGTCAGTGGCTTAACGACGCCAGAGACAACTAATGACCAGGTTACTTTGCTTTCTGTCCAGTTTGAGCAAACAAATATGTTAGGCTTCTAGAAATATATGTTCAGAATATTTTATGATTTCGCGCGTGAAGAATCTTGCATCAGTTATCAATCTGTAACGGACCAACGGTGTTGTTTGGAGATTGAAATGGAAACGCATCTGTATAGTCGCCAGTTTCCGTATTTTCTTTAAACTGTCGTCTACCAACCATGTTATAGCCTATATCAGTCTGTATTACGCATTATATGGCGTACAAATCAATGCTAGAGAAGGACAGTGTGTATTATTATTATTATTATTATTATTATTATTATTATTATTATTATTATTAAAAGATAAGATTCATATGGTAACTTATCCAATAGCGGACTGCGTGAACACATTACATTGTTAGTTATTAACATGAGACAAGTAGCTAATCTGGAAAAACCATGTCTTCAGATGTTTCTTGAATGTATCGAGTGATGAAAAGTTTTGTATATACTGTAGTAGAAGGCAGACTATTCCAGGTCTTCGCAGCAGTAACTGGGATGGTACGATCACCTACCGAGGTGAGGCGTGCACGTGCATGGGACGTGTAGCGTCTTAGTAGAGGCTGACCTCAAGCGCTGTCGGCCCTCGAGGTCTGCTGTCCGCTGCAGTTCAGCCTTGAGATGATATACAGTATCGGTGGTGGTAGGAAGTGAGGCGCAAATGAGTGGAACCAGAGGTCCAGCGACTCCAGATGTGCTCAGTGTGCGCCCCTAAGCTCTGTAATTCACTACCAGCATCACTTCGCATAACTAACAACTTATCATCTTTCAGATCTGGTCTTAAAACACATCTGTTTGACTGGGCTTATCCCTTTAGATTACTCTCCCGCCGTTTCGGACTGATCTTCTGGCTTGACCTGGCTCTAATGCTATTTGGATTTGGTGCGCCATCGGCTGATGCCCTGGGCATTATGATAGTGGCGCTATAGAAGTTGATTGATTGATTGATTGATGCACGCTGCGCTGGGCGCTTAAACACAGTGCTAAAGGTCTTAAGCTATGGCTGTGCACATTCCTTCGATTAGAGGAGAGGAGCGGGTGGTCTGAAGTAGTGCATGGCATAAGCAGTGTGGGCAATTCAGTTGAGATATATATAGTGACGAGGATTATATTTACACTGTGTAATGTACATTGACAAGAGAGACGACTGTCGAGCAAAAAGGCGTTATGCTTCGGTGCAACCAGTTAGAGCAGTGGTTCTTAACCGTGGGTACTCGTACCCCTTGGGGGTACTTGAAGTACGTTGTGAGGGTACTGAATAATCCAGAAATTCCGGAACACAAATTTTTGTCCTGGGATAAGGTATGCTGGTAGTGGGTATTTCGTTCTCTTATACTTGTTTCAGGGGATCGACTGAAAATGCAGGACCGGAAAATGCCGGACTGGAAAATGACGGACGAAATTTCAGGGGTGGAAAACGCAGGGCTGGAAATTGGCGGACCAAATTTCAGTGGTGGAAAATGCAGGACTGGAAAATGGCGGACCATATTTCAGGGGTGGAAAATGCAGGTCTGGAAATTGGCGGACCTGTTATGTTGTGCCCACTGTTACGGGAATGTCTGGAAGTTGCCCAGTTTTGCCGCACACCAATTGACAGCGGTATACGTATATTTATATAGATTTCTGTATGTGTGTCGATATATATATATATATATATATATATATATATATACTGTATATGGTTCGTTTTAAATTTCATAAACACTACATTTGTGTTAACATTTCATTATGACTGCGGTTTTATTGAATTTCTATAACAACTATGTTTGATTACTTTTCTTATAAGTTATTTTCTTTGTATACAGTAGGTCTTACTTAGGCCTAGTTGGCGTTATTATGGTATAAGTTATGCCAACTACAGTGATGGGCAACTAACTAAAAAATATTAGTTAAACTATAACTAAATTTCAACTAAAAATAAGTAGTTAAACTTTTAGTTGCTAACTAACTTTCTAAAATAGTTAACTAAACTAAAAAAATATAGTTAAACTTTTTGCAACTAATTTTAAGTAAGTAAGTAAGTAAGAGAACGTCAAGATTATAGTGGTAACTTGTCTAAAAGACTGCGCGAACACTTTAAACAAAATTAAACTAAGTAGCTAGTCTTAAAAGCCAAGACTTCAGTCGATTCCTGAAAATATCTAGCGACGATGACTCCCGTATGTCAGCAGGAAGCGAGTCTGCGCGCAGCAGCCACCGGGAAGGCACGATCTCCGACGGTGACAAGACGCGTTCTTGGAACCATAAGCACCGAAGTCGCGGACGATCTAAGTCGGACAGGCCCGCGAGGTCAGAAACACTACGAAACTCGGATGCTAGATAATTCGGACCCATCCCGTGAAGGCAGCGATATACAAGAGTTGATAACTTGAACATGATGCGCTCAGGCACTGACAGCCAATGAAGATCAACAAGAAGCGGGGTGACATGATCACATCGGGCCGAACGATAGATAAGACGAGCAGCACAGTTCAAAACAGACTGCAACCGGTCGAAAGAATAGGCAGGTGACCCCGCAAGAACTGCATTGCCATAGTCGAGCCTAGTCAGTACCAGAGCAACAACCAACGTCTTAAGGACAGCTTGAGAAACAGACCGACGCAGACTCCTAATCAAACGAAGTGAAGAGAAACAGCTGGCGACAGTCTTGGATACATGCAGCAGGGTCGCTGCACTATCAAGGTAGATTCCCAAGTTACGCACTGAGGCAGCTGGGTGGAGCTCGAGATCGTGGATCTTGACACAGTCATGCGGCAACAGGTGCTGTTGCCTCTCGGTGGCTAGCCAGAGCACTTCCGACTTAGAGACGTTAAGCTGGAGCCTATTAGACTTAAGCCAGACTGACAACTCATCCAAGCACCGGGTGAGACGCTCAAGAAGCAGATGCGTTTCAGACGGCCAGCAGCCACCATAGATCTGAGTGTCATCCGCGTAAAGATGTCCATAAAGCCCATGTTTAAGAATGATACGTATAAGGTCGGCCACGTACAAGGTAAATAAGATGGGACCAGGACCGAGCCCTGCGGTACGCCGCAAGTCACCGAGATGGAAGGGTCCTGGAGTGAGGACAGCGGACGAATTGCGTACGGTGGTCAAGATAGGAGGAAAAACCATCTCAAAGCCACATGACTAATACCATAGGAGATGTTAAGACGACGCAGTAGGATGGAGTGGTTTACGGTATCAAATGCGGCCGTGAGGTCGAGAAGGACGAGGAGGGCAAACTTTCCTGATCAAGTTCACGAAGTATATCAGAAGTGATCTTAAGAACAGCCGTTTCAGTAGAGTGAAAACACGATAGGCAGACTGTAGCTCGGGAAGGAGACCAGAAACCGCGAGATGGTCCATGAGTTGCCTAGAGACGAAGCGCTCGAGCATTCGATAGAACAGACAAATTGGAGATCGGTCTGTAAGAGCCAACATCAGAGTCATCGAGACCAGGTTTCTTGATCCGCGGTGTCACGAAAGCGGCCTTAAACGACTTCGGGACCTCACCCAGTTGTAGTGAACGATTCATGAGCTCGGTAACAAACGGCGCCAGGATATCGGAACACTCACGAAGGAGGCGAGTCGGAAAAGGATCACTGGCGCAGCACTAAACACAGTGTCAGGCAAGGCGCCTAGCTCTGCGGTTACTTCTTCCACAGAGAGTGCGAAACCGCCTAAGGAACACCCAGACGGAGCCGAAGTAAAACAAGGGGGCTCATGTTCCGAGGTAGCCGTCAATACAGCAGACACTTTTTTGCTGAAGAAAGCAGAAAAATCATCAGCCGTGAGTCTATCAGGTAAAGGCGCGCGCCCACGCCCCATGAGCGCATCAATCGATTGCCAAAGCCGACGCGGTGAAGTACGCTCCCGCTCTACCTTACGACACCAGAAGACCTCTCTCTTCCGACTTATCAGTCGTCGGTATGCTCTGCGATATTTGGTCCACTCAGCCGTAGACGACACGGCGTCAGCAGGGGAGGCACGCCGAGCCCGGCGCTCAGCCTTACGAAGCATCATCTTTACAACTATTTTTCAAGTATCAAGTATGTGTTCATGAAAACAATTCAAAACATAGACGATGCTGGCAGCATCAACACGTCAGTCAATGAACCATTGAATTAATT
This sequence comes from Metaphire vulgaris, assembly GCA_018105865.1. NCBI lineage: Eukaryota > Metazoa > Annelida > Clitellata > Crassiclitellata > Megascolecidae > Metaphire > Metaphire vulgaris. The sequence goes on from CM030837.1 coordinate 12,062,097, forward strand.
AATCATTGCATTTCCCACTTACCAACGAGATCAAAGATCGTAAGTAAGTAAAAATACACTGGTCTCTGACCAAGATCAGTGATACATGGTGTTATCGTTGTCATGAAAAAAATTACCCAGAAAGGAATAGATAAAAAGGTACTGTAATTTCGGATCACCAACTAAAAATTTTTAGTTAAACTATTTAGTTATTAACTAAATTTTTTTAGTTAAACTATCATTTTAACTAAACTATTTATATTTAATTAAACTATGAAGCTAACTAAAAAAAGTAGTTAAACTTTTAGTTAGCAACTAATTAGTTAACTAGTTGCCCATCACTGGCCAACTATGTCTTACTTTGTTATATTCTAGTAAGTTTTTTCATGGAACATTATATTTATACTGCTTTAGTAATGCGTTTCTAATACCCACTCTGCTTTATTTGGTATTTCTTATAATAATAAGTCTTGGAGAAAAGAAATTATCTTGTGTTTGTATGCGTATGTTTTTCGTTAGCAACATACTATAAAGTAGGCAGAGCATTAACATTCAGTAACATTTCCATTCACTGGCATAATATCAGGACACATGAGACAAACCGTATAAAATAACACAGCATAAAATAACATGGACACAACATAACAGGTCCGCCAATTTCCAGTCCTGCATTTTCCAATTTCCACCCCTGAAATTTAGTCCGCCATTTTCCAGTCCTGCATTTTCCACTCCGGAAATTTGGTCCGTCATTTTCCAGTCCTGCATTTTCCAGTCCGGCATTTTCCAGTCCGGCATTTTCCAGTTATTGGCGTTTTTTGGTCCGTCATTTTTTGTCCTGCATTTTCAGCGCTCCCGTTTCAGTGGTACGCAATCGTAAAAAGGTTAAGAAGCACTGAGTTAGAGCGTGAGAGCAACTGTGTATTTGACTGCAATATGTCTGATAGGAAATGACAGAACGAGAAGGTCAAATGAGCACATCTATCCAGCGGCCTGCAGATATGAACGACGTGCAGCATCGAATTACGCTTTCGAGATAAATTAGATTTATTCCACTTATTTGCATGCGACGGAACATGTTCTGTGTGGTTCTGGAGTCGAAGGAAATAGCTAATAGCTAGCTGACAGATCTGTAGAACATAGCAATGCAGAACATTGTTGTGTTATAGCGATGTGTTCAACATAGCTGTTTGGTTCTCGATTGATGTTCGATCAGAACTGGATCTCTCAGATGCCGACTGTTTGCCCCGGTCGTCGTGGGTTCGACCGTCCCCATGCATTGCAGCAGCGGTGTCCTCGTTGCAGTGTTTGTGTTGACGGTCGCGGCGACTTACGACGGCGGCGGCGACGACGGCGGCGACGACGACGGCGACGGCGACGTTTCATGGCGTCCGACGACAGTCCATCGATTCGGCATAATCGGATGCAGGAGAATGGGCGCTGTCACTCGACATGCACTGCACGGCCGATGACTGACTGCCCAGGATGGACAGAGTCACCACAGGGCGACAACAGCCGAACGAACGGCTGCTGCTGCTGCTGCTGCTGCTGCTGCTGCTGGCGAGAACTCAAGAGGCGAATGATCTTTGGGATTTGCGCTGGCTTTTCCACCGCGGTCGAAAGGAGATTTTCTTAGAAACTGACCGACTGAATGACAACAGATGCGATGAGGATGAGGATGAGGAGGAGGAGGAGGAGGAGGAGGAGGAGGACCGAGGCGTCGTCGAAATGGCGTCGCAGATCCTAGACTCATCTAGTGTTAGGAATCTGATCAAAAATTCACACCTGAGATGCCGTTTCTCCCTTTAACGTTCGCCTTGCCGTGTCCTCGGGCATTCATCTGACTTAGAGCGCAGAATTTTCTATAAAAGCTCCTCCTGTGAACGACTAGCGCCGGACCCATAACAAAGATGGGATCTGTATTTTTGTCAGCTATTCCACAATATCCTCTTGTTTCATCGCTCCAATTTATCGAAATCTCTTGTATTCTAGCGTACAATATCATTCCATGTTACACATTTTATTCCTGTGTTTCATTCTGTGAATTCAAAATCAAACCTATTCTAAAATACTGTCATATGCCGACATTTTCTGGAAGAGTGGTTGCAAGCAGAGGTGGACCGAGGGGGAGGGGAGGACATATGACCCCGGGCGCCGAGGTGAGGGGGCGCCAAAATTAGGTATTTGGGTAAGTGAAACGTACAATAAAGAATAAGAAACACGTGTGCACATGACGACCTTTTTTTGCTCGTCAGCACTAAATGAAGAGGGGCGCCATAACGGATGAGGGGCGCCGAAAACGATGTGACCACCTTCTTTTGCTCGTCAGCAATGTTAGGGGCGCCAACGGTGCACTTTGCCCCCGGGCGCCGCATACCCTCGGTCCGTCTCTGGTTGCAAGTGGACAGACTGTTGTGAACAGGCAGCTGTTTCAATCGTCATTTGTGAGCCTGGTGATGGCAATGAAATTGATAGCCTGCAGATATTCTCCCATTTGTCTCTGCGGAGTCACCCAGACTAAAATATAACCTAGAATTCATTCCTTAAACAAATATACTTTGATCCAGAGTTGTCCATGGGTTGGGTTAACCCATGGGTTGGGTTGGGTTGGGATGGGTTTGGGTCGAGATTTTAAAAAAATGATGGGTTGGGTTGGGTTCATCATCATCATCATCATCATCATTAACCGTGGGCTCATCGCCCGTTGGTGTATAATGCCATCTCCACAGTTTTCTGCCATTCTTTCCTGTCCGTTGCTCTGTGACTAAGATCCTGTAAACTGCTTCCACACCATTCTTCAATATCATCACACCATTCCTTGTGTGGTCTCCCTCTCTTATTGGCACCCTCCATTATTCCAAACATTAGAGCTTTGATCTTTCTGTCCTCTTTCATTATGCATATGTGTCCGAAAAGTTGGAGTTTCCTTTGTTTTACTCTTTCCAGCATGGTTTGTTTGGGCTGAATTCTCCTGTATAGTTCTTCATTTGTGATTTTTTCGACCCATCCGATTCGTAGTATTTTTCTATAACATTTTCTTTCAAAGGCTAGTATTTTTCTTTCCAGGTCTTTGGTGATGGTCCATGTTTCGCATCCATATAAAAAGCTGCTGAAGATACAGGTTTCGAGTATTTTGGGTTGGGTTAGGTTTCGTAAATCTGCACCAGTTATTCTGTTAACCACGTTAAATATAGGTTTTCTGTTTTCTGCGTTGACAAACTATTAGATTCTTGTATTATGTCATTAAAAATGGCGCCATATACGTTAGCCTACATTCCATCGTAGGCAGTGCATTCAGAAGTCTGTAAACAGTGGACAATAGCTATTCAGATAGATCAAATCATGTGAACGGCTGTTGTTGACTTGTTTTAACACATTCCTTTTATAAACCGACCACGGCCAGTTGACAATAGCAGGACTGGATTAACCATTAAGCATACTAAGCACGTGCTTAGGGCTCCATGAGGGAAAAGGCACAACGGTTTTACCTGTTACGTTTCTCAGTCAAATATTTTGCGATCTAGTTTAATAAATGTATTAATCAGTCGCTTTGTTCTGATCGAAATTCCATCAAAACAACTATGCAAAAGACAGGTTGGATCCCTTATCTTTACTATATAATTATAGATTTTCTTCATGATATTTGTCCTTGCTTTCTTCCTTTTAGAGCTGTGTGTGTCTGTCTGTCTGTGTGTGTTCTCAATAACTGTAATTGTGTTCCATCCAGTCTTATAACAGTGAACTATTCTTCTTGTCTGTAAGAACTGATCAAGCGAATCGATGTCCAGCAGCGTATAGCCAAGAGGGAGGGGGTTACCCCTGGCTACCAACGAAAAATTTTGTTAATGTGCTTCCATCTATTTTAAACTTTCTGACGCGGTTTTTTTGCGGGGGGGTCAAACCCCCATGGTTGCCGACGCAACGTGCTTCTTTGACCAGTCTATGCTACGGCACTATGGAAGTTGTTTCGAATACATACATACATACATTAAATTAAATGCATCACATCACGGCGACGCTGGCATTAATACAATCATTGTTTCTCAATTATGAGAATGAATTTCCGGTTTGTTGCAATAACAACTCGAAATAAGCAAATAACTATTTATGTGCTTGAATGTATGTATGCTTTTAAAATTGCGATTGCACTTTCACGTTTTTGTATGGATGGGTTGGGTTGGGTTTGGGTCAGAAAACATGAATTTTGTTTGGGTTGGGTTGGGTTGGAAATTTGGTGGGTTGGGTGGGGTTTGGGTTGACAAAACCGACCCATGGACAACTCTGCTTTGATCTAGATTTTATATGGCCATGACTTGATTTCTAGGACAATTCAAGGACTCAACTCTCAAGGCCAGGACCAGGACCAATGACTCAACCCTCAAGGCCAGGACCAGGACCAAGGACTTGAAACTGGTTCTTAAGGAGCCTTTAAGGCCAGGACCAAGGCCAAGGACTAACATCCCTGCTAGTATTAAGCAGTATTTGAGCTTAAGTCCATTAGTAGACTAGTGCTTATACTGCTGATTTATAACGACGTTTTCTTTCATTCTTTGCTGCTGCTTCGGATTAATTGAGAAACGAGTCCGATGTTTTTCTGAGAAGCATTTTCCGAATTTCAACGACATCCATTCAACGATCCATTCGTACAAGAGTAACGACGCATATCTAACGTTCAATCGTCAATAGTGTTCAATTTGCACAATTTGCATTACTTGCGATTGAGAGAGAGAGAGAGAGAGAGAGAGAGAGAGAGAGAGAGAGAGAGAGAGAGAGAGAGAGGGGGAGAGTCGTTGCTTCGGGAATCTAGAGCGTTCAATGCATCGCCGAGATGTCTCTTCGTTGTTGGGCCTGTTGTGTGTCAGATCATCGTTTGCTTTTGGCGTCGGATGAAATCCCAACCGCTTGGCAATTTCACGATTGCGACGACGACGACGACGACGGCGGCGACGGCGATCCATTGACAGCAGGAGGGTGTGGTTGTGCGTTTCGTGGTTTCAGTCTCGTAATATAATCAATTCACGTCATGTGACTGTGCTAATCTATTGTTTTTAGATCCATTGTCCGTCTCAGGGAGAAACTGCAGAGACCTCAGAGAAATGTCTAAATCATCAGTTAGATATATATATTTTCTTCATATTAAGGCATTTCCTTCCTTGCTACACGTCTTCCTATCTGCGACAAATAGTTGAGTCTATGTGAAGATGTTGCCCAAACTTAGATTCCTAAATGAATTCCGACAAGACACGATGCTGTTCTGATCGATTTCTTCTCAGCTGAGTCCTCACAAATATCATTTGCATATTCTCTTCCAGCATTAATTTACTTATTAACCTACTGAGAGCTATTATTGTCTTCGAGCATAGGAAGTTTCAAAATATGTTTTAGGCTAGAAAAGTAATAAGATGGATTCCAACATATGTTGATATCTGAAAAGGTTATCCCTGAATCTAGATAATGCTGGCGCAAGATAAAAAATCTTAGTACTTTCGGTAATAATATCTAATAATATCTAAACTTTGCAGTTTGGTCTAAATAATGACCACTACTGCATTACTTGCAACCGCATCCATTATATGCATACAATTATAATATACTGAACTATGCTGACTGCTCGATAATTATAATATGAGCGAGTAATTCTGACGACAGCGAGAAATTCAAGTCAACTGCATATTTTCTACGGAGTGCGTAAATGAAAATGCAAATATTGTGTCATCTCTAAGTTACTAACGAAGAGAAATTCTGAAAGCGATCATGGGTCTTTTGTATTTGAAAATTCAAGGTGTTAGTGGTGTAAATATGATTAAGTCTACACACCTGAGTAAGACCAAGGATGCAGTACGATGATCCTTGGTCTTAAGGAAATATCTCTTTGTTCTTATTCTTACTCCACTTTCTAGACAATGCTGAGACCAAGGACAATGACTCCAGAGCGATTCTTTAGAGTAATGGCCTTAATCTTGGCCTTGTCCTCTCTCTAAGGCAGTGTTGTCCAACCTTCATGCTATTGCATGCCGCACAAAAATGCGGAGACCCTTGGCGGGCCAAAGCAAGTTGTAGCACTGAATATATGGCATAGCCTAATTATGATATATGTATGGCATGCCATATAAAACTGTTATGAAATAAATAAGACTATATACGACTACATGTAGTATAAGACTAAGTGTTAACCAAGAAATAAAAACACTTTGGTGGTAACTGCTATAAACAGCTATATTGCTGTAATATTATCCTTTTAACATAGTATTCCAGTTAAAATTAAATAGTAAGTAAGTAATCTACCGACTCGGTGTCTTACTTAGACTTAGTAAGACCAGTGACAGTCATTTGATTGATTCTGCTCAATTTCAATCTAATGATCCATTCTATTCTATTGAATGAAGACTTTCTAATCTAGTGCGAGCACTCGGGAAGGTTTTTCTCTAACAATACCAGCAATGTCAATTTCAATGATTGTGGCGCCAGGCTGGATGAAAGAAACGAGAGCATTTTTACATTAGCAAACTTATCAAAACAGCGTCAAATTTTAACTGAGCGAGAACGAGACTTGCAGCGAGATGACAAATGTAAGTAAGTTAGTTATAATAAGTAGCAAATAAGTATGTTTAATAAACGCCGTAACCTGTGGAGTGTAGATAAGTAAGCAATTTGGTAACGTCCTAGTCTTAGTATAGTCCTATAAAATAACGGTAATAACCGGCCCTATCGCTAAAATTGATATTTCCCCAAACTAGGTGGCGGACCCGATGAAATTGGCCCGCGGGCCGTCAGTTGGACAACCTTGCTCTAAGGTTTTTTGGTCAATTTTTAAAGTCTTCTCTTTCATTGAGTAAAAGTACTATTATTCCAGAAAATCTGTAGGCATACTCGTGAATTCCAACTTTTTAACCTGAAATTAACTTGATTTCTAAAGTGCTATTTCTAAAGTCGCGACTAAGGTAAAGTAGCAAAATCCACGAAGGCGAAAAAGATGCTTCAGGACTAACTAAGAGATTCAACGCCAATCAATTAGATTCTTCTTCAAACTTCCGTGTACTTTGCAGTGATCCTCTGTGTGTGTGTGCGTGTGCGTGTGTGCGTGTGTGTGTGTGCTAGTGTGTCCCCTATTGCCTTCTGTTGTCCGGCTGATATCTGTCAGTCTATATGTGTGCGTGAGTGTGTGTGTGTGTGTGTCTTAACCTTTGACTAGAAAGATGAGTGCTGTCCGCTCGCTTGCTCGCAGTGCAGGATAATACTAATCCAATACCTATACCTAATACCCAATCATTGAATTCATGCTGAACAACATTTCAATGATCGCCACCTAGCCAAGCTCTGCGCCACGTAATAATTAGGCCTATGTACGTTAAAATCACGCAATGGCCATTTGTGACGCTGTACACGTATTTTTTTGTGTACGTTAAAATGTACGTTAAAATTTCGCAACTACCTCAGGCTGCGAATAGCAACGTCGTCGCACGCCCAGCCCTCTGGCGCTGCAATGACTCGACTAAACCGTGCTAAACTACGATTCTACGAACAATTGTTATAGCAACGTCGTCTTCGAACATCGTCCACCAACGCATAAGGACTAAACCGGTCTACCAATAGTCAACGCTCGCCCACCAACGCATCGCGACGTAAGGACTAAACGTCTAAACCGTCTACCAATAGTCAACCAATCAGAACGCTTGAAGGTAACAGACATACAGAATAACGATTTTAATATGATAGATGCTGACTTCATTTATATATATATATATATATATGCCTACACATATATGTATATATATGCCATATATATATATATATGCATATATATATGCCAATATATATGCATTGATTTATATTATATATATGTGTGTGTATTTATTTATTTCGATATTATGTGCAGCCAAAAGACAATCATAAACCACACAAAACCAAACCAAAAGAAAACAAAAGAAACCAGAAGAAACCAGCACAACACAATGCAAACAAAGCTGATACATTTGTACAACATAGACCTAAGATCTTGATTTCTGTTGTTCGGCTGTCATGTGTCTGTGTGTTGTGAGCGCATGTATGTGTGTGTGTGTGTGTGTGTCGTCCATTATCTCTTACGCCTGTTGTACCGATTTGACCCGTGTACAGTTTCCATTTGAATAAGCAAGTTGCTATCCTATTCCACGTTTTCCTACAGCAATAGTAAAAGCAAGCTGCATTTCGTTCAGTTGAATTGTGCATCTGAAGAGGCGATCTATAGGTTCTTTGATCCTGTCGTCGGTTGGTGCCGATCTGTTGGTCAGGAAAACAGTCAAAGCTCCGCTTAATGTTTATGGAATGAACGTTCTCTCTGAGCGTTCAATGCTCAGCATAAACCATCTTGGTCATAAATTCTGTTTTCTCTGTTGCCCGTTTAGCTGGCATAGAAAGCCTGGAGCAAAAGTTAGGCAGCTCTGTTTTTCTGTCTAACTTTCATCTTCCTGCGGCCGCTGGCAACCATTTCGCTTAGGTTTTCACTAAGAATTTTCATCACAAACTCCACCATCGACCGGCACACCAGAACTACAAGAGACGATCGGTCCATAAATACGCTACAGTTTTATATGTGCCTAATAGTCTCATCTGCATGTAGGCCCAGACAAATTTAAAATCAAAATTTTCCCTTCCTACTCTGTCTCGCTGTTTTCCACTCTGTTGATCTCTGAAATTCGCTTGTTTTTGAGGATGGATTTTACGGTACCATCGATTAACGCCGTCTGAGTTTTAAAACTGCGTTGCAGAATTGCATAATCGTAATTAGCCTATTACTAACCTCCTAGAAAAGCATTTTATGTCTTACAAACTGTTAAACTTATTCTGTCTTGTTCCTTTCTGCTGGTAGGAGTTTCTCTAACGAAATGTCTACAAATTAGTATGTTTAGACTGAACTCAAATTTACATTTTAAAATGCTCAAAATTACTTAGAAAATTTATATGAAGCTCAAAAGACGATGTACTACATCTCGGAGCCAGTGGTGCGATTAGATCATACACAGTGCACAGGAACACTCTTTATTATTGTAACAAATTAGCGCAACCACTGCATTTGTGCACAATTCTATACGATTGCAAACAGATGCGGGTATGAATATCTAAAGAAATACATAGATATATCTGTAGGCCTATATACAGACCCGTCTTTTTCCAGTTTGAGCCCCTGGCACCTGGCGGCCTGCGGGGCCCGGATGGGTTGGATCCAGGGCTGTTTTAAGGCATTGGCAAGGTAGGCACGTGCTTAGGGCCCCGCGATATATGAGGCCCCCGGCGGGGGTGAAAAAAGATTTTTTCTGATGCTCGAAAAAGTTCATCACGTTTTTTGGTGTTCGATTTTTCAATTAATTTATCCTCCCGAAGTTGATAAGCAAAAAAGGTCAAAACTTAAAAAGGCTGGAGCGTGCGGGACCCCTATGATGCGCAGGGCTCCGGGCACAGTGCCCAACTTCCAACACATAAAGACGGGCCTGTGTATATGTTCATGTGGTTTCCAGATAAATCATTAATTAGAGCTTGTGTGAGCATTCATTAAAACTCTATAAAAAGAAATCTATTTTTGAAATATATGCTTCACTACTGGATTACATTCGCGTCCCGACTTCTTCTAGTCCTTAGCGATACATTCGCTGTCCCAGAGTCAGGCTAAGCCTGACGAGATGAAAGGACCTTAGACGAACATTCAATCATCATTTGTCAAAAATTGCTAGAAAAATGTCGGTCGTTACAAGAGATGATCAGCGGGTGTAATGACCCGAGGAGGAGGAATATTGAAAAAGAATGTGTCTGAAAACGATGAAACGACGGATCGACACAGAGAGAGAGAGAGAGAGAGAGAGAGAGAGAGAGAGAGAGAGAGAGAGAGAGAGAGAGAGAAAGTGTGTTGTGTGTGTGAGAGAAAGAGAGACAGACAGACAGACAGACAGACAGACAGAGAAAGTGTGTGAGAGAGAGATACAGACATACAGAGAAAGAGAGGGGGAGATATCATCAAGGTTGCTTATAGGCGAATGCCTTGGTTGGATTGCAAAAGATCATCTGCAGATACTGAAAATTCGAACAGTATGGTTACAGTCTAAAGCAAGCAATTCGGCGTTCCAATGAGCATATCTAATTCGTTTTAAAGCCCATCAACTAAATGTCATACGAAGAGCAACTGGCAATTAACCGTTTTGTTTAGGTTTATATTGGTGTTTGTTATTTTATTCAAAACAATGCTTCCAGGAGAGCGAGAGAGAGCGAGAGAGACTCTGGGGTCTGTTAAGCAAAATTTTCAAAAACCTGTCAAGCTTATTCGGTAATATTTCTGAAATAGTGATCCCTTGATGTCTGTTTCAATTCTCGGCTGATTCTCGCACTCTTTGAAATTGCAGCGGCTCGAGTGCGTCCAGTGATGTGTGGCGTGCGTTGCCCAAGGCAAAAAAAGCAGCGAGAGATTGCGTCTCTAACTTGTGCCCAAAATATCTTGGCAAGCAAAAACCTTTTTCCCTTATCGTATTAACCGCGTTCCATTGCAAAACTAGATCTGTGAATGTCATACCAGGCTTGTTTATGAGTTTTTATTACTTCCTCTTTTCTTTTGGCACTTGAAATTGTGCGTCCCAAGAATTTTGCGCTCGGGGCAACCACCCTCTGGCCCCCACGCTCAGGCCATCGAAGTATAGAAACAAATGAATCGATCACTTAACCTGCGACGTATAATAATGCATATGGCATCCGACCTGTGCATTTCTCTCGTTGATTCAATAGCATTCCTACAATGTCAATCACTTTCCAACCTACTTTCGCGTCGTCGAAACAACCACGAAACATGGTAATTGATTGATCCGTCGTCGTCAATCGATCATCTTATCTCAGATTCTAAGACATCATACAAGCGTCGACCCCGCTGACAGCCGTAATCGAACCTGTGACAATGTATCTAAGGCAATGCGAACAGTCCCGACTGAGTTCATTTCCAATATAAAAATGATATTTGATTGAAGCACTGATTAAAAGGTCATCATCATCATCATCATCATCATTTTTGCTCTCTGTCAACTCTTTAGCGGCAATAGCTAGACGAGCAAATTGCTTCCAGATTAAAAGGTAGACCTAGTTAATTACCTTCAGAATTAACATTTTCTCCGTTGATGATGATGCTGGTTGAACAGCATCAAATGGAACCTGAATAAACCCTGTGAGATGCGGATGGTGACGATTCTGATGTCTCTCGTACTTTGTCGGGCGATGATGTTGCTATAGAGACATTCTTCACAACTTAACGCTAACCCTTCACCATCTGCGTGAATATATATATAGAACGGAGCGATGTTGTCATGCTCTATCAACTGAGGGCGTGAATACCTGCCGTACGTCACGTAGTCCAACGAAAGGGGTTGTCTCGGAGACTTCGAAAGAAGAATGTTGTCGTGGCTTATGGCTTACGGGAGAAAATGAATGAATTACATATAATACAGTCTACTCTCAGGAGTTTCAGCTCATTTTCTGCCATTCTAAGGTTCTACCATATTCATTGAATCCATAGCACGCACTTCATTTGCACATCTTTAGTGAGCAAGAATGTTGTTGGATTACTGTTTAACTTCGGGGAGAAAATGAATGAATTATCATCTATCTATCTATCAGTCTATCTATCTATCTAGTTTCTATCTATCTATCTATCTATCTATCTATCATTCTATCTATCTATCTATCTATCTATCTATCTATATCATTGAATCCATCTATCTATCTATCTATCTATCTATCTATCTATCTATCTATCTATCTATCTTTATCTATCTATCTATCTATCTAATCTGTCATTGGATGATCTATCTATCTATCTATCTATTATCTATCTATCTATCTATCTATCTATCTATCTATCTATCTATCTATCTATCTATCTATCTATCTATCTATCTATCTATCTATCTATCTATCTATCTATCTATCTATCTATCTATCTATCTATCTATCTATCTATCTATCTATCTATCTATCTATCTATCTATCTATCTATCTATCTATCTATCTATCTATCTATCTATCTATCTATCTATCTATCTATCTATCTATCTATCTATCTATCTATCTATCTATCTATCTATCTATCTATCTATCTATCTATCTATCTATCTATCTATCTATCTATCTATCTATCTATCTATCTATCTATCTATCTATCTATCTATCTATCTATCTATCTATCTATCTATCTATCTATCTATCTATCTATCTATCTATCTATCTATCTATCTATCTATCTATCTATCTATCTATCTATCTATCTATCTATCTATCTATCTATCTATCTATCTATCTATCTATCTATCTATCTATCTATCTATCTATCTATCTATCTATCTATCTATCTATCTATCTATCTATCTATCTATCTATCTATCTATCTATCTATCTATCTATCTATCTATCTATCTATCTATCTATCTATCTATCTATCTATCTATCTATCTATCTATCTATCTATCTACAGGATTTACCATCTAACTCCGATCATTGTCTTGATTATCATTTATATAATTTATATAATTTCAAGCATAAATTGTTTTTATTGTTGAAACATTACTGTTGGCGATATAATCATGTATGCCAGAAAGAGTGACCGACATTCATTCTCTCACTACGTGACTGACTTTCTAATGGTCAACTGTCGTGAGTTGCGGGCGTCTGGGACGAAACTCCTCTCTGGTCGACGACGACCTACCTCCCCTCGGGAGGTAGAAATTGAATAATTCTAACCCTTTGGCTCCCACTGAAGATCGGAAATTTTGGGGTAGGAGTAGTTCGACCCCACTGCGTTTTTAAAATTAGAACACTTCTCACTTGCTCATATTATGACAGATGGTTGACATTTTGTTGAAAAATCATTATTAAAGATTACGCTATCTTGGAAGGTCCGTTTGAACATTGTATTTTTGAATATTTGAATTGCTAACAAAATCTGATTCGATTGGATTTTTTATATGATGCCTTTTAGTTTGTGTTGTCCAAAGTACTTTGTCGCTGTTGAGACTGAATACGGATTCATTGTGCTACAGAAAGAGTGGTACTGCAGTTGATACATTACGATATATTGACACCCGGTCGTTCGATGCGGAGTACTTCAATCTCTGCAATCTGACGTGACCTGGGTTCATCCAGTTGGATCGCTTCGAGTGATTCAATTTTTTCCGTCCCCTTATTTGTGTTGCATCGGACTGAGACAGTTCCGATGTGTTTGTTCTTCGTTCTTCCATTCATTCTCTGCCCTCGTCTGATACGAATCTTGAGTCAAAGAGTTCATCATTTGATGTCATAGTTGAAATGCATGACATCTTGAAATCTTCCTGTATTTGACAAGCATCAGATTAAACCGATAAGCACAGTGGACGGTGGTGCCCTCTGCCTCAGAGGCGAAAGTTAAAAGACGTTTGTTAGACCACTAATCATATCCAACAAAGAGCGAATGAATATCCGAAAAATTAATAGACCTATAGGCCTACGTGCTTTACAAAAATTAAAGGTCCATTCATAAATAAACTAGTAAAACTGTTTGTAGTTTTTCGCTTCAGTCGCTCTTCCAGTCGACTGATCTGTTAATCGAAGGAAGGACAGGCAGCGGCGAAGGACTTCGGAAGGAGAGGGGAACCGCCCTCATTCAACCCATGGCCGTGGAATATGCTGAAGGCACTAACTATTCAGTCCTTCTTCAACGGTTTTGAGTCTGTTGAGACTCATTTGTTTTTGCTGTAGCGCTATATAGTAGCTAATAAAGAAATATAATCGCAGGGTTGACCATAGATCCTTAGCCTCTGTAGATTACGGGATGACCGGAAGTGTCTTTGCCACCGGATCCGGATGTTTTGGGTCAAATTCAGTGTTGTTAAGTATCTAAGATACATGTATCTAGATACGTATCTTAGATACAAAAAAGTATCTTGTATCTTGTATCAAGATACATTTTTCAAAAGTATCTAGTATCAGTATCTTAGATATAAAAAAGAGTATTTGTATCTGTATATTTAAATTAGATACAAGATACTTTTAAACTCTCAATAGAGGTTGATTATATTGGATATTGGTAATGTGTGGACATTTCAAATATACTTTAAGCTAAATTATTAAGAGATATAAAATTTGATTAATATGACAACCTCTTTGGTTGTAAATTTGCATTACATCTATGACTAATTTTCTCCGTACTAGGTTTATTTTGAAACAAACTCTTCTTGGAAATTTTTTGATCAATACTAACTTCTAAATAAAGTATCTTAAAAAGTATCTTGTATCAAGATACTTTCAATTTGTATTTATATCTTTATACTTTTTATATCATGTATCTAGTATCAGTATCTTTGATACATTTCCTCACATGTATCTGTATCTGTATCTAAGATACATGAAAAGCATCTTTAACAGCACTGGTCAAATTTTTGGATTTGGATCCGATCCCGAGCGAATATCACCCCACAGGAGTTGTTAGAACGACTTATCGTAACATAAGTTCTTCCCATCTACCCGGGTTTGAAATGGGTTATCAGTTTCTCTGAAGAAGGTTACTTCAGAAAGAGCATTACGCGATGCAGACCATTGATTCATTATCCCAACGTATAGTAACTAATACAGCTGCCTAACCGACCGTCTTCACCAGTCGATAATAAGGCAGTTATGAAGGTTATGGTAAAATGATAATAGTGGCCATCGTATATATATGTATATACATGATGTGGGTACATACTGTATATATGATGTGGTTATATATATATATATATGCATATATATGCAGGTACATATATATATATCCATATAGCTGATGAGAAGAATTTGATATTCACTTTAAGTATGAAGATAGGTGTTTGTATATAGTTAATGTCAGGATTGGTTATGAGTTATAAGAGGAGACCTGTAGTCTACTGGTAAGAATATCCGACGTAAGAGATCTTACTATGATAATCCTCTTTGACGTACGGAGAACCTATTTAATATTGGAGACCGAACAATTTCCCGCAGACAGTACAGTAGGTAAGGTAAGGTGAAGTAGTGTAATTGATTTGCATAAACGGTTCCAGATATCTATGCCAAGAAATTTAGTTTGAGTGTTAGAGACCATATTGGGATTGTGAAAAAGTTAGTTCTTTGATTTATAATAAACCGGTTTTCTAAGCATTATGGAGTTAGATTTGAAAACGTTTGCTGAAAACTTATCTAGTTGGAGCCATTGGCGGACTCTCTTAGACGCAATCAGGCCCGCCGAGAAAAATTTCGGTCCCTGTGCAGGAACAGTAACGGGCCCATAAAAAGCTGAGTTTATCATTCTTAGAAAGTTCTTCAAACATTTAATAACAAATTCTGGGCTCCTGAAGTTTGAATCAAGTGTTAAAAAGTAGTGATGATCTCTGTTTATCAGGCTTTTCAGGACGTTAAAGTAAGTATGGTGGACGGGCCCCAAAGCACAATAAATAACACTATTTCACGAGATAACATTTCTCAGACCTGCCTGGGTCCCCTACAGATCGCCGGGGCTCTGTGCATTTACCCCCTCTCGGTGGCCTTGGATGCAAGACTTAGACTATAGGTTCTGTATGGTATTTTGTGAAACGATGTGGTCGGCATCAAATATTAATAGAATAAAGGATGGGGATTGATGAATATCGTAAATGCTTGAGACAGTGCACAATACACGATCTCATCCACCGTAAGAAACTAAAAACTGTAACTGATCGGTTTTCATGACCCTGGTTTAACAAAGATATTTCAGACGCAAAGCAACAAAGAAAAAGATTGGAAGGAACATGACGACATTGCAAATTTCCATCCAATATTAGGCCCTGAACTTCTAGAATGCAATGTCGCTGCGTTCGCAAACAATAAACTGAACTATGCCAAAACTGAATACTAATCCAGCATTGTTAATAATAATAATAATAATAATAATAATAATAATAATTATTATTATTATTATTATTATTATTATTATTATTATTATTATTATTATTATTATTATTATAACACATCTCTGTCAGCACACCTCTGTCAGAAGACGAACGTCTGTCATCGGCAACCGCAGAATGGTTCATTATAACAAGCCTGCAAACGCCAAAATAGATTAGAAACATCATCAATATAATAATAATAATAATAACACAGGCCTACAAAAAAATTGGAGAGCTTTTTTCATTAAACTAGGTGATTCTTGTAGTTTTTGAGGTGCTGGTTCCAAATATGCTATCAGATTTCTCCCATCACGTACCGTTTTTGGCAATTTCAATAAATTGAATTCTATTATACAGCTACAATGTTGGACAATTAAGTGAAAGGTGC
This sequence comes from Metaphire vulgaris, assembly GCA_018105865.1. Lineage (NCBI taxonomy): Eukaryota > Metazoa > Annelida > Clitellata > Crassiclitellata > Megascolecidae > Metaphire > Metaphire vulgaris. The sequence continues at coordinate 12,078,378 of CM030837.1, forward strand.
ATAATAAAAAAGTGAAAATAGAGTTACCAAATTTAATTTATTTTAACAATGTGACAGTGAAAGTTAAGGCAGGTACATTACTTCTTTCTAAGAACACAATGGTTGGAATTTTCTCAATTTTTTTCTCAGCAAAAGTCCACGAATAGCTCTTTCTCTTATACGATGATGTAAACCTGGCGTCAACATTGGGGGATAGAATAATTTTTAAAAGTTGACCTCAGAAATATAAATATCCCTCCCATTTTGGGGATATTGCATATTATGGTGGGGACTTAAAATCGATGAAATACGTCTTGACAAGCCAAAAGAAGGTCATCCTGATATTTTTATATTTTCCCTCTCCAAATACCCTGACAAGCAAAAAAGGTCATCCGAAATGAGAGAATGTGGATTTGGCGTAATTCTGGCATCAATATCATGGGGTAGGATAGAATTTTTTTTACCATATAGCCCAAAACATTGGGGAGGATAATTGATACTCTGTCCCCTGATTCGGGGGGGGGACCACGTCCCCGTGTTTTACGCCCATGGATGTATCCCGAGTTCCCCGCTGGAGAGACCAGCAGTAATCTCCCATCATGTTTACATCCCAATGGCCTTGGTATCGCTTTTTCATTTCTTATATATCTTGCTGAAACCACTCACCATGCTCTTCACTTACTGATTCAAAATTTTCTGGAGAAAAATTTAGGTGAGAATGTAAAAAGTGTAGCTTCAGACTTATATTACACTAAAGTCTTTCAAACGTTTCTAAACATGTTGTCAATTATATTTTTGCAGCCAGGGTCTTTCTCATTTCAAGAAACTTCAAAACTACCTGCTTAAATGCAGTCCAAGCATCCTTTTCTCTCAATGTCATCATTGTGTCACAACCTATGGTCCTGCAGAAGTTTTTGTATGTCAGGACCAACAAAGACACCTTTTTTAACTTTGCTTCTGATAAGTGAAGGAATTTTTGTATAGATATTGAAAGCAAGCTTCGGATTTTGTGAGTTCTTTGACAAATTGCTTCTTAGGGTCCAATTTTATGTGTAGTGGTGGAAGCAGTACCTTTTCCGGGTCTATCATACTTACGCGCACAATGTTTTTTCTTCCTGGTTCAAGATTTTTCTCACTTGTCCTATACCAACAAAAAGATGCTTCAGGAGCAAGAAAGTTCTTTTCTTTCAACCTGGAACTAAGAAGTTCAGCTTCCTCTTTGGTTAAGCATATATAAGTCTCTTACTAGATCATCCAATTCGCTTTGCTCAAAATGCTGAGGTTTGCTGCTTTATTATTCGCAGTCAGATCCGGTGTCGAGCTCTTCACACTCAGAATTACTACTAGTTGTGCAAAGAGCTTGTAATGAACCTGGTGGGATAGGAACATAAACCACCTTATCTGGTGCCCAAGACTTTTCCTGGTCTCCGAGTTTTACACCAAAGTAAGCAAGGTACAGCTTTTTCACAAACTTCGTTATGTTCCCTTGATGTTTCTTGACCATAAACTCACCACATACATAACAAAACTGTCAGAACTATTGACACAAAGACGACTTGCCATTTTACAATAAAAAAGCAAACAAATACTAAATGCCACGAGTCACGAAGATGACTCAGAAACAAGAAGAGAGACGCCAGCTTATCAAATCAGACGACTTCCTAAGCTGGCGCCATCTGACGTCCGTGTAAAAATGTACGTGATGGAGCTATTTCGTGCTCATTTTCGGTTTCAGCATGCCGAAAAACATAAAGGAAGGCCAAAATTATAGAAAAAGCTTTCTCCAAAGTGCCCCCGCCCTTCCCACGTTACACCGTTACGCCACTGAGGCCTAGCACTATATAGGCTAAGCACCAAAGTGAAAATCTAATCGTTGCTGGCATCGATATGTATTTTCCAACAATGGGGTTATGGTTCTACTTTGGATCCACCATTATTGATGTCAAGTGCAATATTAAAATGGCAATATAGAAGTTTCTTAGTGAGTTTGGTCAGCTGGTTCTACAGGGTCTAGCCAATACTAGACATTTACTGGACATTTCGTCTACAGCTGAGAAGAAACCCGGGTATGCAAATTGTCTAGTAGCCTAAGTAAGTAAGTAAAATCTGGTGAATTTTTATAGCGCTTTCGAAGTAGGTACCGTGGAGGCTGCTTATGTAAAGGTGTTTGGATCCTTATAATCGTGGCGATATTTAAACCATAGTTTATATCGTTTAATCCGCAAGTCGTCAATTAATGCTTCTGTCATAAGTTAAATGCATCTGCAATATTATTGTGACGCAGTTTATCCATCCTGATATAGAAGTAGTTATCGCGGCCTTCTCTTCTTTAATTTATAACTACATTTCCCGCAAATAAACCCTGTGATATAGAACATGTACATGTACAAGTTTCACCACGTTTTATTACAATGGCACCATCATATATGCAGCATTTTATAATGTATTCTGGTATATATATATATATATATATGAGTATATAAAATATTAAGGATTGATATCGTATAATATCACAGTCTGATCCCATGCAGTCCCTTCTATTCGGAGCTGCAGTGTGACATGTAATATCGTGACATCAACAGCCATTTCAATGGCGTTCTAAGCTTTCAAAGGCGTCAGTCACATGCAGCGCCCGTTTCGTCGTTCCAAATGTTATTGCAGAAGTTCTGACAAGAAGTTAGTGACCGCGAAATTGTACACGATCTCCATGACGACGACGACGACGACTACGACGACTACGAGGCAGCAGACGACTGCACAAATACTGCCTGAACAGCTCCTGTTTTGAAGCCGTTTTCCATCACAGGCATAAACAGCCACGAAATCGAATTTTCAAGACTTAGAACTACTGAAGACATTCTCAAAGCTCTGTGAAGTTCTCTCAAAGACAGACATCCATCCATACATGCATGCATCCATACATTTATTCATGCATACAGGCATTCATACATATCTATATACATACTGTACATACACACATGTACATACTGTACATACACACATACCCACATACATACATACATGCATACATACTTACATACATATATTCATTCATATATACATGCATACATACATTCTCACAAACAGACAATAGGACATATATACACAAACACATGCATGCATACATACATACGCTGCTTCCACACAATTCCTTAATGTCGTCACACCATTCTCTGTGTGGCCTTTCATTCTTGTTGGAGCCATCCATTATTCCTAACATCAGGACTTTGATATTCCTGTCATCTTTCATTCGGCATACATACATACATGTACAGAGACACACATAGATACATACATGCATACATAAATGGATGCATACATCAACATTGTGGACATATATATATATATAGAAATATATATAATAAATATGCTGTAAGTATTTTTTATTCAGAATGCAAAAAGCAATATTGCAAATTCGATGTTGTGGCATAATCGAGCACATTGAAAGTGATTTTGGCGTCCGCTGTAGCAGCAGCAGCAGCAGCAGCAGCAGCAGCAAGCAGTGAGTGTGGATGAAGTGAGCTTATATAGAGCGTCGCACTGCTGCTGCATCTGCTGTGCTCTTTCCACTGGAAGTGTGCAGGCGGAGACGAAATTGCTGCACCTGGGATTACTTCGTCAAACGACGACCAAAATGCAACGTCTGACACTTTGTACGCAAGTCGCGTTTAACGGTCGCAATGATGCATATTATGTTACACGACCATAAGATAAGCAACATCATCTATTATTCTACGCTCCGATGTATATATACATATATATATATATATATAATTGTAGCATATATATTAGTATATATAGATGCAAACGTGCACAAGTAACAAAGAGCCTGATGCGATAGGTGAGAGCGCTTTTATAGGACACATCTATAATTGTCATTCTTCTGCATATATGAATATATATATAGTATAAATGTATATATACAGTATATATATATAAATGTATATATACAGTATGTATAGATGTTTATATACACTATATCAGAGATGTCCATGGGTTGGATTAACTCATGGGTTGGGTTGGGCTGGGTTGGATTGGGTTGGGTCAGACTTTTCCATATTAATGGTGAATGGGTTGGGTTGGGTCAGAAAATAAGTCATGGTTTAAGAAACTGTAATGTATTACAGTGGGTTGGGTTGGATTGGGTCAAGTAAACCTATTATCGGCATGGGTTGGGTTGTAGATTTGATGGGTTTGGTTGGATTGGGTTCCAAAAAATCGACCCATAGACATCTCTGCACTATATCCGTGTTATTTCTTGGAAGGGTTATCCATCTTTCTTGTGTCTCAACAATTTCCTTCCTTTTCGTATGCGTATATGATTTGCAGAAATTCTACAAAATCACATCAAATTTAACTGACAATATAAAAATTACGAATTCTAGCTATATTGAACTGCAGTTCTAAGCGTATTATTATTATTATTATTATTATTATTATTAGTAGTAGTAGTAGTAGTAGTAGTAGTAGTAGTAGTAGTAGTAGTAGTAGTAGTAGTAGTAGTAGTAGTAGTAGTAGTAGTAGTAGTAGTAGTAGTAGTAGTAGTTGATCTCAGCTGTCGAGTAAATACTTTAGTGTAGTAGTAGTAGTAGTAGCAGTAGTAGAAGTAGTAGTATAGTAGTTTGCTGTCGAGTAAATACTTTAATGTACTTTGCTAAGACATTTTGACATTTTGTCTTGTCTTGTCAACCTTCTTCTTCACTCCGAACATTGGTTGCATTATGAACTGTCATCTTCCAGATGTTACGATCTTCTGCTATTCTTATCACCTGCTCGATAGTGAGTCCTGTCCATTCTTTGATGTTGTCTTCCCACTTTTTTCTTGGCCTGCCTCTTTTTCGTGATCCAGGCATTGTGCCCTGCATTATATCCTTCTCCAGACATTCCTGCTTTTGTTCGCATAATATGTCCCCAGTATTTCAGTTTTCTTTTCTTTACTGTTTCCAGTAGGGTTCTTTGAACTACTGCTTTATCCATTACCCACTCATTCGTCTTCTTTGCTTTCCAGGAAACTCTTATTATTTGTCTTAAACCTTTCATTTCGAATTTGAATGCCTCATCTTCCTTCATTATTGTCCAGTTCATCTTCCTTCAGAGTTGTCCATGGGTCGGTTTTGTCAACCCAAACCCAACCCAACCCAACCCACCAAATTTCAAACAAGTCATGTTTTATGACCCAAACCCAACCATCCATACAAAAACCAATTGATTTAAAAGCATAACATTCAAGGACATTTTAGTTGCTTGCAACAAACCGGAAATTTGTAATTGAGAAACAATGATATTAAAAAAGTCGTGATTGATGCATTTAATTTGAGTATGTGTATTCGAAACAACTTCCATAGTGCCGTAGCATAGACTGGTCAAAGAAGCACGTTGCGTTAGGCACCCCCGCAAAAAAACCGCGTCAGAAAGTTTAAAAACAGTTGCACATTAACAAAAGTCGGTAGCCAGGGGTAACCCTCCCTCTTGGCTACGAACATCGATACTTGATCAGTGCGTCAGACAAGAAGAATAGATCATGTTATAAGACTGATGGAACACAATTACAGTTATAAAGAACAGAGGATATACACACAGACAGACAGACACACAGCTAAAAGGGAAGAAAATGAACAAATATCATGAAGAAAATCTTAATTATATAGTAGAGATTATCCAACCTGTTTTTTGCATTGACTGATGGAATTTCGATCAGAACAAGCGACTGATTATTTAAATTTAATTTTTCCGTTTTTGAGAAACGTAACAGGTAAAACCGTTGCGCCTTTTCCCTCATGGAGCCCTAAGCACGTGCTTAGTATGCTTAATGGTTAATCCAGCCCTGCTATTGTCAACTGGCCGTGGTCGGTTTATAAAGGAATGCGTTAAAACAAGTCACCAACAGCCGTTAGAATGATTTGATCTATCTGATTGTCCAGAAGAAACAGATTTCTGAAATCGAATCTCAGCCACGATGGAGAAGACGGTTAACGTATATGGCGCCATTTTTAATGACATAATACAAGAATCTAATATTTTGTCAACGCAGAAATGAGAAAAATTATATTTAACGTGGTTAACAGAATAACAGATTCGATGACGATTTCTGAAACCCATCATTTTTATAAAAATTGAGCCTAACCCAGAGAGGTTGCAAGAGACTATGGCATAATTATATTTATTAATAGGCATTTTAGCTGTTAAACATTGAGAGGCATATATACTTCAAAAACGGTTTTGGAAGTAATGGCATACTAGGTAATAGTTGAAATCTTCAGCCTATAAAGTCTATAGACAGCATTATACTACTGCGTAATCCGCATTTTAGGTGATCATCTATTTCTAAATGTTAGAGGATAAAAGAAACAGCAGTTATTAACAGAGAAATGTTCTATCATAATTATAGCAATTACGTCATGGCAATAATGCATCCATCAATTAAGTCATCAGATTTATTTAAGTGGATTTTTCCGTTTTTGGTCATCTGAGATGATCCCCACCATTTGCCAATCAGACATATCTTGCTGAAAACTTGTTTCTGAATACAAACAGGTGAAGATATCGAAGGAACAGTGTAATGGAGAAGACTGGGTTGGCTTGGGTCAAGTAAACCTATTAATGAAGGGTTAGAGTTGAGATTTGACAGATTGGTTTGGATTGGGTTGAAAAAAATGGACATCTCTGATGTAATGTAGCATTTGCATAGCGCCTCTATTTCTTCTCAGAGGCCCTTCCGACTTTGGAGTCCCAAGATAATATAGTGGGACTTTTAGCTTTTGCATTGAACAGAGTGAGGGAATAAAAAGTGAGGCCCGAATGGATGAATTCAACTCATTCCAGAGAGATGGTCCAGTCACTCTGAATGCTTGACGCTGAGTAAAATGTATGAGTGAACTGGGAACGTGAACTTTCTTGCGATCAGTGGAGCATTTGCAAAAAATGTGCAAAAGTGGAAGAAATTGGCTAAAATTAGCCAAAAATGTCAGAAGGAACCTGACCTCAAAATTTGCTGCAGAGCAAACAATTATCTTGTCTGAATTTAATGCGTCAGAAATGAATGCTACTGGTTTTATCTGCATAAAAAAATATGTTAGTGATGAAAGCTTTAGCCACAAGACGAGCCGATGCATCTGAAACAGATTATATTTATTAATAGGGCTTTTGGTTAAACATTAGGCCAAGAAATTTTGAATAGCAATAGTCTGTGCGATCTTCAGTCGCAAAACTAGCGATAAAATAGAATAGAATCGCGTAATCCTGCATTTTAGGTGCGTATAATTATTTCTTCATGTTAGACGTAAATAAAACAATAGTTATTAATAGAGAAATGTTCTATCATAATTATAGGCCAATATCATATTATAAACTTAGCATCCATCTAAATTTTTAAAATATAATTTGTGTTATAAGGCTAGTGGATTTCAAACTGATTGGTCATCTGAGATGATGTACACTAATGGACCACAGTACAGCTGCAGCAAAACTTATTTTCAATTGAGGACAAACAGGTGAAGATATAGGGCAGGGGTTGTAATTTTTAAGCCCTGCACCCCTAAATTTTTTTCATAATGTAGGCATGGGTTAGGCCGGGGCTTAGGATTTGAGGGGTGGTTAGATTTAGGTTTTTAGAAATTTAGATTTTGGACATCTCTGATGTAATTAAGCATTAGGAGGCTTAGGTTATTTCTTTCAGTAGGCCTTTTTAATAAAATTAAACTGAAATATTTACAGTCAATATGACCAAAACAATAATATAATACATTTTTATCAATATACTATATTATACTAATAGAGTGAATATAGCTAAAAATGAAGCTTATGAAATAAATTGTTACATTAATTACAAGATGGTAAAGTCACTCTGAACAGAAAATGATTTTCCTTCCATGTATGAGATGTCTTTAAAAAGAAATTTTGTTCAAAGTTCAGTAAGCCACTTTCAATTTAATGACTCATTTGTTCTTTAATTGCTTATGAGTTTTTCAAAACCTGGCACTTTGTTGTGATTGCAAGCATGTCATAGTGCATCGATTTTGATTTGAATTTGATTGACAGAAGAATAGAAAGCCGGACTCGCATAAGTATGTTGTTGCATAAAATCCAAGATGTTAGCACAGTTAGTGCCTTTTCACCAAGTTTTGGAAACATGTTCATTCTGAACACCAAGATTGTTCTAAACTTATAGTATCAAACTGCATTTCAAGGACACGATTTGTGTGCAGTTCAAGAGATCTTGTAACCTCTTCATCATCCAACATATTATCCAAATTGAAGGAGTATGGATTTATAATCCATTTTTCCGAAGGTTCCAGTTCCCCTCCTCCAAAATACCCATCAAATGACTTTGATAGTTTTTCCAAATGAATAATAATAACAATTGGAATTACAGATTCATTGTCACCAATAATTTCTTCAAGTGATGTGGTATAAAATAATAACAGGAAACATAAACAAACCATCAATTAGAAATTTCATAGAATATTTTAAAAATGCAAGTTTGTAGAAATAAATAATTAAAAATGGGAAGTCTAAAAGTGAAATGTTATCATGCACTTTTCGAAGTACAGCTGAATGCTATTTCAATTGAGGAGAAACAGTGGCGTGCCTAGGTTATTTGAACCCAGGGCTATAGGGTATTTGGCTCCCAGGACGGTGTTCTCAGGTGTCGCCCTCCAATTCCAATTCTCTGTTGTTCTAATTTGTTCATCGGCAAACGTTATAAAAATTATTGAATGAAAATTAATTAATAGAGCGAAGCCAACAGTTAGACCTACTAGCTTTATTTAACGTTTGTTTGCTACTGGTCAATGTCAAAACAAAATGTCAAATGTAGAGAAATGTCAATTCAATATAAAACAAGCATACATTGGCCTAACACGCGTAAATAAGTCAAACATATCTGCGTGAAAATGATATTAAATGACTTACAAACGAATGAAAGCGATTTCTCTTGCTTTTTTGTGTGCAAATTCTTGAATTTCCGCCGATTCTTCAGAGGAGAAAGTTACTGAAGAGTCAAATAGACAGACCGTAAACAACGGAAATCAAAATGTACATGTATACCCGTGCATAGACGATTGAGCATTTGAACGGCAATGCACACTAAGTGTTTCCGTATGTCGATTCTTGCGTTTGATTGCTCGCTCTTTCTATTCTGTCTTTCCGCTGCTAATGGAACTGTGCTATAGATTTATTGACTTTTCTCAAAATCGAATTTATGACAGAGAGAGAAAGAGAGAGAGAGAGAGAGAGAGAGAAAGAGAAAAAGAGAGGAGATAAATGCCGAGCCTTATCGAGGTCTATGCTCCTACTGTTGCATCAAAACAGTAAATGAAAGAAACGAAAGATACGGTAGAAACGTTGATTATGGTCTTTAGAAGACAAGATGTGGGGCGAGAGGGGTTGCTGTCCCGGGCTACATAGGATGCCGAAAGACCTTACCTCCTATGTCTGATCTTCTCTATAGATTACTGATTTGCAGTGACGGGCACTATAGTTGTAAAAAATAGCTAAACTAAGCTATTTCAAATAAATAATTGTAGTTAAACTGTTACTTAACTATTAATCAACTATTTCATAAAAATAGTTTAGCTTAACTTCTTAAAAGTAGTTAAACTATTTAAACTATTTTAGCAGCTTTTGAACAATATTTTATTTTTACCGTGCATAATTATACTCGAGCAATGCATTTATTTTCAATACCTGCCCATAGCAAAAGGAAATCGATAATTTTAGCAACCGAACGTAGTAGCTCATATAGTTGTTATGAGCGCATCCTAACCAACCCTTGACTGGTTTTCGCTAGGTGGCGTTGCTGCACTTTGGAAATGAAATAAAACCCTAAATAGCTGCATTCGTGATATAATACTGCAGAAGTACACAAAATTTCATGCATTTTGACACAAGGATTATTATTATTATTATTATTATTATTATTATTATTATTATTATTATTATTATTATTATTATCATCATCATCATCATCATCATTATCATCATCATTATCATCAAGGCGACTTTTTTTAGCGCCGTGGGCATGACGAAGGCCAAAGTCTAGGACTCTAGGGCACTTTATTAACAAATGTCACTTGAATGGGGTATTCAACAAGTGAGTCGTTAGATTGTTCCGAGCGATACGATACTGTTGGCTTTCGTGGCGTTCACTGGCAACGAGTTCCATAGAATCGGACATGGACTACTAGAAACCTGGACTATCAACTGAGCCTATAGCAGAATATTTGACCACAGAACGAACGCTTCATTTCTTCGGCCCCCTGATGTAAGGTACCTTAGACAGTTTACTGTCCACTTACTCTAGTAGTCCACGAATCGGATTACCACGTGAAGCCGATTTTCCTCCGAACTTGTATGTGTGTGTGTGTGTGTGTGTGTGTGTGTGTGTGTGTGTGTGTGTGTGTGTGTGTGTGGTCTTGGGAACTTTCTCTGGTCGTCCTCTCTCGTTACTGATATGAACCGAATTCAAATAAGTAAGATAATGCCGAAAGTAAACGGCGACAAACAGATCACTTAACGACTTTCAAAGGAATAGAAATCTGATCTGGCCATGTTCTCGATTGCTGTCAGAATTCTTCGCTTCATTTCCTTCATCATAATGTTCAATGAATGTGGTATTTTCTCACGAAGCGCTGAGAGGGAATCATCTGCTGACAGTTTTTTGCTTTTGTCGTTTTCTTTCACTTGATTTACCTTGCTGATCGATCGTACATTGCAGCTTCAATAAGCCTCTGCTTTACAAACGCCTTATTTTCCCCGACTCTTCGCACAGTGTAGGTATTGAAACAATATAAGACAAAAACAGTGGTTCTCAACTAGTGGGCTGCGGACCGAAGGTGGGCCGCGGAGGGGAGCATCGGAGGACAGCGCTGAAGTCTCAAAGCAGGAAAAGAGTTATAAAATAAATATAATTAATTCGCATTTTTGACGCTATGCGAAAAAGCTGCAGGTCGCAGAATAATTATTGTGGATGGCTTTTTGAGATTGTTCCTGGAATGGCTTCAGTGCGTGGTTAGCTGTCCTGCCAAAGATGAGGAGGGCGAAGTAAACGCACGCTGCTATAGCGCATCAGTCGATCATGTGACATTTCAAACAGCGTTCACTCTGAGCATTCAAATATTGACTTGTGTTACAAGATGGCAGTTTAACTGATACTTTGCCCGCAACAGTTTACGCTAGAGACTGACACGGTAATGGTAACAACAGGAAAACCGTGGTAACCGCGGTACCTGTGGCGTGCATAGGGGGCCGGTGGGGCTGTGGCCCCGAGCATCCACCAGATGGGGGAATTCAAATTGTCTCCGCTACCTTTTTCTGTTTTGCTTGCTAACACCTAACATAAAGGTGGCGGAGGCATCTTAATTAACTTTGGCCCCGGGCACCCGCCTCTCTTGGCACGCCACTGCGCGGTACTAATTACCGCGGTAATGGGAAAAATTTGGCCAAAATGTGGTTTTACCGCGGAAACGGGTTCTGTCATGCGGTATTACCGCGAGAACGGAGACGTTTACTGCGGCCATACCGCGGTAGCAGTATTATCAAGTTCATAATAATAATAATAATAATAATAATAATAATAATAATAATAATAAAAATAAATAAATAAGGAAATCAGGCAGTATCCTAACACGACAATCTGGAGATGAAAGAGAGACATCTTTCTTCTACAACGAATATCCGTGACACTCCAGAGATTTAACGCTGTCGCCTTCCGTGGAACTTTCACATAATAATAATAATGTTATATTTTGAGAACTTCATAATAATAATAATAATAATAATAATAATAATAATAATAATAATATTGATGACGCTGTGTATGCGTTCTTGTTTTTCTGTTGCATGCATGTAGCCTATGTAGAGTATTTAGTAACCCAGTAAGTTATTCGTTATGTAGTCACGGGTGCATTGAAACGTGGCGCTAGAGCAAACAACAGAGCACCGGATGTACTGTCTAGTATTTCCTTTTCAATTTCATATGTCGTTTTTTAACTTGTATTGTTTGGAGCACGTGGATTATTATCTTGCATCGCTCACAGTTAAGAATGAAAAAAATGCGACATCGATGAATTGATTAAAAGTAAAAGTGAACGAATATCGTTCAACAAGTAAAACGAAGTTTATAGTGATGTTTGGCCACACTACGGGAAGGTTCTAGTTTTGACGGCGATTTCAGCTTCCGCGTGCGGTTTGTGTCCTGTGGTGACCTATTGAAGTAGAAGTCTCGGGTCGACATAAGAGGATTTAAACTTTACTTATTTTGCCATTTAACAGTCGAAAGCTGGACGTTATAACATGGAAAAGAAAATTAAAAATAAATTGTGCTTTTGTTGATGTATGAATTGGTTTGCTGCGGGAACAATGAGGGGCGGAAATTTCTGGTGCGGATATTGGTAGGGGGTGGGATAAATGCAGCGGGAATGGGATGAAAGAATCAATGAGGCACAAACAAAACATTGGGGATAAATGATACTATATGCCCTTCACTGATTATTGGGTGCGACCGTACCCCGCAGTGCCCTCCGTGATCTACGCCCCTGGTTATAGCATAAAAACGAAAATTTTGCTTTTGATAATGTATGAAGTGGCTCACTGCTGGGAGAATGGAGGAACGGAAATTGCTAGGGTCGTGACGGGTAAGGGATGAAGACGCATGCTGTTGGAATGGATCGGGGACGGGGAGAAATGTTTAGAGTGCGGCGGCGTGGGGATGTGGATAAAAAGTTGTCCAGTGATGCTCTCTAGTTTATGCACTTTTCTGAAATCGATGTTAGTTTCATCCCAGTCCACTCGTCTGCCACTCTGTCATATATGCCATTTCTCTGTACGTCGTCTCACTCGTCTGTCCATCTGCGGTTCTGTCTAGCTCGCTTCCTCTTTCCGGGCATAATGCCGTGTTGTATTGTGTGGTTCTTTGTGTCTAGTCACCGTGATTTCTCTGTACCTGTCCAAAGAAAGACAGTTTCCGTCGTTGATACATTCCCAGAAGCTGGGAATGTATCGTTTGGTATTAGATGTTTTTAGCGCCTCTTCGTTTGTCCTTTTATTCTGCCATGATATTTTTTGGACTGTTCTTAAAGAATACAGTACACACACTCATATATATATATATATATATATATATATATATATATATATATATATATATATATATATATGCTATTAGGCTTATGTATATAATCAAGTTCTCAGTAAAAAAATAAAGAAGCTGTGTGATATATAATTATACAGACTGGGAATTGCATTCGGTGCGTAAGTAGGAGCTGGAGGGGCTTAAGTCCGCCGATGAAATCCATCTTAGATGTTGTATGCTGCATAATGGGTTTCTGAGAGTGACGCTTCGGTCCTAACGCTTCCTCCTAATTAAAGTGTTAGAACTGGACTCTTCAGTGTCTGGTGCGTAGGCCTACATATGGCTTACAGAACCAGCGCTCGATTAATGGTGACAAAATAAAAGCCATACAATTGGAGAAATACTACGTTTAAAAACTTAAATTAATTTACAAACGGCTATAATAAGCGACGAATGACACAGATCGGAAAAGGCGGAAATTAAAATGTAAACAGAGTGCACGAAAAAGCCGCTGCGATGACCTGTCACTTACTATATAGGCCTACTATAGATGTTCCTGTCAAATCAGAAAAGTGCATTGCTTTGACGAATCTGAAACATTGAAAACCGACAAGAAGGAACAATCTGTCAAAGGTAGTAGCCATATCCTGTCATTTTCAGCACTTGTTCAAGCTTGCACAAGTAGAAGCCTTATTCTAGGGGGCGGGGCGTGGTTTTAGGTAGGCCTAAGTGCGCTTCCCTACCCCTTGCTAGTCTGAGTGGCTGTTGGGTGGTGTAACGCCTACCTATCGGTCGACTGCCGTCGTCTTCAGTATGACCTCCTGATTCATCCAAATGAAACTGTCTTCGAGTTTCTCATGGCATAATTACTGCCAGAGATCCTGAGGACAGATTCACTCCTCGGATGGTTCGAGTCTTATCCGCTTGCTTTATTCTGCCATCGACTTGGAAACAGTCCCATTGATTTCAACGGTCGACGTCTCCAGACAATGCGCTAGACGTCGGATGTAGAAAACGACGACGAGGAGGAGGCCTGCTGTACTACAAATTGGCAATTGTTAATTCAAAAGAGAAATATTTACGGTTACAAATCGACGCTGCTATGTTAGCCGAGAGTTCAAAGTTCACCGTTTATACGAGCGCTTAATAATTCAGCGTCTTTCTCACTTTGCATCCGAAGACTCTAAGAAACAAGATTATTGCATCGCGTTCAGACAGTCTCGTCATAGATTACAACACACTATGCCATCAACTACTATCAATTTCTACGCTGCTGCTGCTGCTGCTACTACTACTACTACTACTACTACTACTACTACTACTACTACTACTACTACTACTACTACTACTACTACTACTACTTCCGGCTGCCTAGCACGTGTATGCGCGTGCCTCGGAGAATCGCCGTTCTTGGCGGTTTGTCGGCATCTGGCGCTTGTTTTTAGCGCCTAGCGGACAGTTACCTACTCGTCGTTTCGGGTGGTCATCTGCACGTTCTCCGGGCAGTTTTGGACGTTTTTTGGTCGTTCGCCGTCGAGTGTCTGGACCGTCATCATTTACCGGCCGTCTTTACATCGACGCGACCGTAAGCACTCCAGATTATAGACACACGCTCGAAAATGCTACGACGCTGTCTTTCAGACTAGACCGAACGACGACGGCCGCCCTAATCTTCGCCCGAAATTCCATCTCGGGTCGGATCCGCCAAGTTCGGCGATGGATTATACTCACGGAACGACCGCACCCGAGGAATTCACCGCCTCATCTTGCCGTGCGGAGAGTTCCTTACAACATCTCTGAGGAGTTTCAACATCTTCTTTCGTGCTTCGTTGACATGTCTGCGAACTAGGGATGTGCGGGTATACCCGTACCGCGGTATACTTACCTACCCGTACCCCGTACCCGCGGGTACGGGTAGGGTAGGGTACACATTTTGCGGGTACGGGTCGGGTACGGGTATAGCGCTACGGGTACGGGTATAGTGGCTACGGGTACGGGTATACCCGTTTTTACCCGAAAAATTATATTTTCATTTCTCACTACTATAGCAAATTAGCAAAGCAGTAATAGAAAAATAATATTGAGTAAAGTGCATTAGTGTAACTTGTATATCGCGTTCAGTTTGTCAGACAGCATGCATTTTACTTACTTAAAACATAAAGGAAATACAGGTGACGTCATCTGACATCATCAGTAATAAATTTATAATGGCGTCTTCTTACTCCTCCAAGGACTCCTCGACCGAGAAAGTTCTTCTGGTAAAGTTTGGTTGTTTAACTTGAGCTATAATGCCTGCTCATAGATAAATTATATCTACTAAATATTTTAAACAAGCCCATCGAGTCTTCTAGAAGTTCTAATCCATGTCAGACATTCATGTAGGCTTAGGCTAGCTGACTAGTTGTATTACACAATGTTACCAACCAATAGTCCAGACTCCAGACTTCAGAACCCGGGTCTACTATTTGCCAAGTTGATTATCCTGATTCCTGAGTACTAGAATTTATGTTTACTATTACTATTTCATTGTTGCCTCTCTATAGTCTCTAGGAACGAATACGGGTACACGGGTCCGTATAGGCTTGTACCCGTACACGCACCCGCGGGTACGGGTCCAACTCCAAAAAACTCCAAAT
Source organism: Metaphire vulgaris (assembly GCA_018105865.1). Classification (NCBI taxonomy): domain Eukaryota; kingdom Metazoa; phylum Annelida; class Clitellata; order Crassiclitellata; family Megascolecidae; genus Metaphire; species Metaphire vulgaris. Next base: position 12,094,062 of record CM030837.1, read on the forward strand.
TCCAACCAATGTCGGGTACGGGTACGGGTACACAGCTTACGGGTACGGGTCGGGTAGGGTATAGCGCTAGCGGGTACGGGTAGGGTAGGGTAAAAAAGTTTTTCCACGGGTACGGGTAGGGTAGGCATTTTGCTGTACCCGCACATCTCTACTGCGAACGTTTCTGTTGTGAAAGACCGCTTTCTATAGGATTCACCACCGTTTTCGTTGGGCATCGAATTCCTTCATTCCACCGAAACGGACTTTCAGGATTGTCATCCTACGTTCGTCATTGACATGCCAATTATGTCAAAGCGCCTTCGATTTTGGCCTTCGCTATGTTACGGCGCTATAGAAATCGTCTTGGATAAATAAAATAACTACTACTACTACTACTACTACTACTACTACTACTACTACTACTACTACTACTACTACTACTACTACCACCACCACTACTACTACTACTACTACTACTACTACTACCACCACTACTACCACTACTACTACTACTACTACTACTACTACTACTACTTCTACTACTACTACTACTACTACCACTATGGTTGTTATTATTAGGGCCTATTATTATTATTACTACTACTACTACTACTACTACTACTACTACTAGGAGGCATAGGGGTTTTATACCAAATAAGTAATTATTAACTAGTGTAACTGAGGGTAGACAAAGCTGTCAACGCTTTAATAGACACACCGCTTATACCACATATATAAAGAATATATACATATAAAGCAGGCAGAGATGGACATGGGTCCATTTTTTAGAACCCAACCCAACCCGACCCATCAAATCTCCAACCCAACCCAATCCAACCCATGCCGGCAATTGCAAGTATTCACCCAACCCAATCCAACCCACCCAAGCTTCAAGTAAACATATTCAGCAAATTTATTGCTAAACAACAATTTGTCAAATACTGCATACAAATCATTTTAAAAAATTACCTCTCATATGTCGCTGTAGGGCCTATGTTTTCCGCCATTATAATTATCACTGGCGTGCAGAGGAAGGTAGACGTCCGTGTTATAATTTGTACTTATACTCTCTAAAATTCAGCTTCAAATGTTGAAAGACTAACGAATAAGGAACCCTAGAGCCATTATAGCATTTGCCTAGCAAGTTCGCACGCACTCCCACGCAGTAGCTCATAAATGCTATTGGAGTCAATAAGGAGATTAAGGTGGATTTACAGTGGATGGTTCAAAGAAAGTTACTTCGTTCAAAGAAAGTTACTTCCTTCTTTCATCAATTTCGACTCTCGATTTCAATGCCTTGAATTATTTACTTCCACCGGTCTTATGCAAATATCTCGTGGCTGCGGATCAACATCTACCTATAGGCATATGACGCTGCACAATATCGAGAAATCAACGGCCACAACGGCGAGGGGGGTTTTATGTATCAAAGGAGATAGACTTATGCCTTTAATGCTTTATTATATAGGAACAACTGTATTTGGATCAATAGAACCAGGGGCTCAAGACAGTCCTGAATATAATCCCCCACCCACCAATCGCTTAACTAAGAGCCGTCATAAGCCAGTATTGTCAGCGACAGTTCGGCGGCAATTTGTTACGTGAAAATGCGGAAAACGATAACCATTTTTTATAACCAATATATGGTGTGTGCACTGTGCCAAGTGCAAATCAGCGTTTTGCAACCCAACCCAACCCAACCCACCACAACTGCCTAAATTTACGACCCAACCCAATCCAACCCAACCCAACCTAACTCCAAACCCATGGGTTAACCCAACCCATGTCCATCTCTGAAAGCAGGTACCGCATATATACATATATAATTATGTGTATTAGAATATATATATATATATTATGTATATATTTATTTATTTATTTATTTATAATTGACAACTTATATAGTGCAATAAGCATGACAGAAGGTCAAAGTCAAGAGCACTTTACAACTCGCATATACGAAATATGAAAAAAGTGAGTCTTGAGTCTTCTAGCAAACAGTTCAGGAGAAGCCGTAACGTCGTCCGTCGTCCGGTAACACATTCCATAGAGCCGGATTCCCGAGAGACACCGATCTTTCCCCGAATATCACCGTCTTGGCCGGAGGAGGAATGAACAACCGAGCTCGTCCACTCGACCGGAGTCGGGAGCGCACTTCGGTCATCGTTGGCCTGCGTATCGGTTCCGTCAAATAATCCGGGCAGAAGTGGGATCTCGGAGCATTCGGTATGTTAGCCTACATCGCTTGTACGTGATCCTTTCCGGGATCCCCCAGCCAATGAAGCCGATCTCTTAGTAAAGGAGTTACATGCTCATACCACTTGGCGCCAAAGATCACTTTAGCAGCCGTATTTGTAACTGACTGCAGCCGATTCAACTGACAGCTGACAGTCCGGGAGCCCAAACAGAATACTATTACAGTAGTCCATTCGTGTTAAGATGGACACACACACACACACACACACACACACACATGCACACACACACACACACACATATATATATATATAACATCCATAATATATATATATAATATATCTATAATATATATATATATATATATATGTGTGTGTGTGTGTGTGTGTGTGTGTGTGTGTGTGTTAGTAAAACATTGATAAAGGTGATAGGTTCCTTATATTAAAACTTCTAGAAACGGCTCGTATAGACAATGGTTCTTAAATATTCTACTACAACATGATTTCTAGCTGCTATTTGCAGATTAGTAGGCCACCGACGATGCGTGTAGGTTTAAAACTATTAAATCTATTAAATCTCTATTAAAACTATCCTATTTTTAAGAATTTATTTTGCGTAACAAGGACATATCCTTCAATCAATCAATCAATCAATCAATCAATCAATCAATCAATCAATCAATCAATCAATCAATCAATCAATCAATCAATCAATCAATCTATCTATCAATCAATCTATCAATCAATCAATCAATCAATTTATCTATCTATCTATCTATCTATCTATCTATCTATCTATCTATCTATCTATCTATCTATCTATCTATCTATCTATATGTCTATATCTCTCTATATATCTATATATCTATATATATCTCTCTATATCTATCTAGCTGTCTGTCTGTCTGTCTGTCCATCTATCCATCCATCCATCCATCCATCCACACACACATACATGCATCTCTTTATCCGTACCATCTATCCATCCGTACATAAATACCTACATCCATCCATCCATCCATCCATCCATCCATTCATCCATCCATCCATTCATTCATTCATTCATCTATTCATTCATCCATGCAGGTATCTATCTATCCATCTATTCATCTACCTAGTCATCTATCTAGCAGTGCATCTATGCATCTATATTGATATGACTGCACTTCTACTGATACTGATGAATAACAAGATCTAACGGAAGTCCGTTGATGACGTAATTGCAGGCGTACTTCAGGAGACGCGAGGAACGAAGTCCCTGCACGGGTTCGTATCGACTGTCTGGGAAGACCTTCGCTATGCCAAATCGCTGACCAGCGTCGACATTCAGTTCGAAAAAATTGACAGAAAAGAAAAGTTGGTCATGGAAGATCTTATCAAAAGTATGAGCCAATTTTTTACCAAACCATTTACACAAAAGTCCAAAAAAAGCTCAAAAAGAAAGTTAATATTATGTAACATCAAACAGCTATCAATTCAGCTGCTGCTTACTATACAGGGGCGGGGAAGATAGATGAGTGGTAATATCACTGGGCAGGCACGCCGACGACACGGGTTCAATCCCGTAGGAGCCCCTAAGGTCGACTCAGCCTTAATCGCTAGAGGGCGGTAGTAACATCAAAATGAGTAGCAATGGCAACATTGCGATAGTAAGATAGGTTCGGCGGAAGAGACTGGCCACCGTCCGCCGATGTATGGCCAGCCACCTATGGGCTGCTGGCTACTAAATACGGGGATCAGCACCGGACCCTACGGGCGTGAGCCTACGGGTGAAAACCTTTACTTTACTTTTACTATACAGAGTTATCTTGCTTATTCAGCCGCAGTAAAGATAATACGGCACATTGGTCTGATTTTGAATTTATCAGATGTAGAATAAACACTGCAGACAATCATCTCATCTCATTTGTTGTCGTTTAATCTTAGCTTACATGGAAATTGGAACCGCCAATATATCTGTCCTCATGGGGCCATACATGCAGGTGGCGGCTACAGCCACCCACAAATTCGGCATTCCATATTTCGTCATCAACGACCCTGGCGACATCTTCTTCAAACCCTACAACCTCATCTCTGTCCTTCCGCAGTCACGTGACAAGACGGACATCGCAGTCCACCTGGTGAAGAGCTACAACTGGACATCGGTCGCTCTCATCTACGACAGCAGCGACGGTCAGCGTCTCCTCAATCAACCAACTATAATAAGGATAATAATCACCCGAAGGATCGACTAAGTGCGCACATTAATATAAATATGTATAGTCTAATAAAGCGCTCTTGTCTTTTTTATTCTTCCATGCTTATCGCGCTATATAAATTGTCCAGCTAATAATAATAATAATAATAATAATAATAATAATAATAATAATAATAATAATAATAATAATAATAATAATAATAATAAATGACAACCGCCCTTCGCAAAGACTGCATGCAGAGGGCGCTTCGATTTCCATCTTCGTGACTCCACCTGAGGATGTCTGAAAATTCTGAGACTCGTGCAGTAGAGTGATATTCTTCCAGTTTTTCCATCATCATCTTCTGATTATTCCTAATCTACTGTATATGTATATCGTCTGTCTATGTAGCATTTACAGTACTTAACAAATTTTTTTGTCATCTTTTACTGTCGTTCCTGTTTCCCTCCAATTCTAGTTTGCATTCGGCTAAAATTGCAGTTAGACACAAACTGTATGCACATCTTATGCACATCTTACATAGCACACCGCAGTACGACTACATATGGACGGCTTCAGCATCAACGCTCCACAGCTGCATAGAAAGATGCAATCGGGCCCTTATTATGCTACTATAGCCTATGTTATAGAACCGGAACTAGTCGCTTTGTATCGGAATGTAACGGAAACGTATGTTGGCAAAATAAAGCGCTGAGAGAGAGAGAGAGAGAGAGAGAGAGAGAGAGAAGAGAGAGAGAGAGAGAGAGAGAGAGATTAAATACTCTCAAACTTTGAGTCATCGTTACTCTTTTTTCAATAAGTTCCGCAATTTCCCAATTAGCATTATTTATGATGGATCCCATTTCACACTGTGAATTTACATGGTGTCTGCTCTGTCTTAACGACATTTTTCTCTGCAGCTGAAATACCTGTTGCACTCGGACAGCAGAAGAAATGGTGCTGTGAACCTACAGCATTATTATTATTATTATTATTATTATTATTATTATTATTATTATTATTATTATTATCTTATATAGCGCCGTGGCTTAACGGGTGACCGGAACATTCGGTACCGGACAATTTAGTACCGGAACACTTGGTACTGGTCATGGAGGATTCTGTCTGAAACACACGATATGAATCTGGATTGTGGTGTTTCGATGTTAATGGACAAGATCTAACAATTAAGATGCAACTATTCCATTGTAGGCCTATTGCTATCATCGTTGTTTATATAGCCTAAGTTTAATACCAAGTTCAAATGTAATAAGAGAATGAAAAGTCTAAATGCATTGAAATATGTAGTTTAATGTATATGTATTATGTATATTTCTAAGTTGCGCCGAATTCTCCCGCACCGAATTTTCCGGTAACGAATGCTCCGATGACCGGCTGAACAAACTTCAAAGTCAAGAGCGCTTTGACAGGTGTCACTTCAAAGCGATGTAAAACAAGTGGGTCTTTCAGATTCTTCCGGAATGAATTGATCGAGTTGGATGGCGCGACTTTCAAGTGTAATGAGTTCAAAATGAGTGGATTCCCTCGCGAAGCCAATCGCTCACCCAGTACGGATCCCCGGGGAACGCCTGATGCTAGCCTGTCAATCCAGACCGATTGAGTTCTTCTGTCTGTCTGGTAGCTCCGTGTGTGCCTTTCAGTCCGTAGGTTGTCTCAACGATTTGGAGTAGGAAGTCGTGGTCGACGGAGTCAAATGCGGCCGAGAGATCTAGTAGACATAATAAGGCAACCTGTCCATTGGCGATGGCACTGATGATGTCATTGTGCATTTTCAGTATGGCAGTTTCCGTTGAGTGTCTTTGGGATAAGTGGACTGATTCCTGGGGAGAAGCTTGTTGGTATTCGCAGGGCCGCCGAGAGAAATTCCGGGCCCCGGTACATGGAAGGTGTATGGGTCCTTAGAGTTAGGGTTAGGGTTATATCTAACCCTAACCCTAACCCTAGCAATAAACAGGATATTTGGATCAATGCCTTTCTTCACAAGAAAATTTATTGAAATATAATGAAATTAAAAGCTTTTCGAAATGACAATATTTTAAACTATATTGAAATAATATACGTAAGCAACGAATTTAGGCCTAATACTAGATTGATTACAAGCTCATAACAGTTAATCAGTTAACCCTGATTTTTGAGATGACTTCATTGCATTTCATAACCTTTCATAAACTGAAGTGATTCAACTGAAATATTATTATAAAATATTTAATTCAATTTACAAAATATTGAAAGCACGACGCAGACCCAAAAATTCAATTTAATTTAATTTTATTTAATTCAATTTAATTAGCTATTTATATTGCGCCTAATCTGAATAATCAATTAATGTTAGCAAGCGCATCAGTGGCGTAGCTAAGGTTTTTTAGGCCCTAATGCAAATTATTAATGGGCCCCTTTAACTGAAAAAGTCATAACATGACGAACAGTGCACTAAGGCTTAAAGGGCAGCGAAGAACATGACCCATAATCATGGAGGATTTTCAACTTAAAAACAATGTTTCATACAGTTCCAAATTTAAATAATATGAACAGTACTGTAATAATAATTAATAACGTTAATTATTACAGTTCAGATTTTTTATGTAAAACACATTTTGCAAATTTTAACACTTAATAATAACGCACCGTCTGTCACCGGATTCCGGAAACTGAAAACTTTAAAACGGCTTTGTTTTTGTAGCGCTGGCATATTTTATACCTACCAAATTTATCTCATTAAGACTGATTTTTAATGTGTTTGTAATTATTTACTTTTGTTATTATTTACTTTCGTTTTTACATTGGTGGCCTCTGAAGCGCATTACAATTAATGTTCAATTAAATTATATTCATAAAGGAAATGAAAGTAAACTTGCACATTGAAATAATACTAATAATAACCTTAACCCTAACCCTTCACATTGACCCCTTGGAGCTCCATGGGCCCAGGTACAATGTACCCGCTGTACCCCCCTCTCCTCAGGCCTGGGTATGCGACCAGTTGCTTAATATGTTTACTATCATTCCCAATGATTTCGACAGGAATGAAAGGTGGGGCATTGGTCGATAACTGACTCGCTTTGCTTGATTTAGACCGGGTTGATTGAGGCGAGGAAACAATACGGCGTGCTTCCACCCACGACCCTGGGAATACACTGGTGGACAGTTATGTGGAGAGAAGCACTGTCATCAAGGTGCCAGTGTTTCAACACGGTCTTTGCGTAGTCACGTAAAGAGAGAGAGAGAGAGAGAGAGAGAGATAGATAGATAGATAGATAGATAGATAGATAGATAGATAGATAGATAGATAGATAGATAGATAGATAGATAGATAGATAGATAGATAGATAGATAGATAGATAGATAGATAGATAGATAGATAGATAGATAGATAGATAGATAGATAGATAGATAGATAGATAGATAGAGAGAGAGAGAGAGAGAGAGAGAGAGAGGAAAGGGAGACTTAGAGAGACAGACAGAGAAGAGGGAGCCACACTGATTGTTTGGCGAAGACATGATGGCTGCCATTGCTTCTGTTGTAGTTGGAGCTGCAAACCCTGGTATAGGATTGCTGAACCGTACGAGGAAAAGACAGCAGGGTCGGCAGTTATCATTATCATTCAGTGACTGTTCTGATAATCAGTCAATCGTTATGCACTTTTTGCTAGCTTATTGTTATTGGCCGAGCACAAGAGGCTTAGAAGTAACGGTTCTTCAAAAAGTCTTTCATTTTTAAGTTCTTATCAGATGCGTAGGTCGCATCTGTCGTGTTCAATGAATTCCGCAAAAACCCATTAGACTTAAAAAGTTACGTCTACGTGTGTCGCTGTTTTGCTGTGTGCTGCGTATAGGATGTACATTTGCTCGTGTTCCCTGTGCGTGGTGGATGTACGAGAGCTTGTTGTATCGCCTCCCATCGTCGCTTGCCTTTTAACTGTCTTTGAACGTGTCCACTCTGATGCGGTGACGTCAACATTGCTCACGTCGTCGTGTCTATTCATGCACCAAGAGAATCTCTTGAAGTGGTCTAGCATTTCGTTATAAGGCAACTCAGTTTCTAAAACAACGCTAGACGAAAATAGACGGAACGTTTGGGAAACGACTTTCAACTATTATACAGTAGCTATATTTTAATATGTTCTCATTCAACGCTCTCTATCTATCTATCTATCTATCTATCTATCTATCTATCTATCTATCTATCTATCTATCTATCTATCTATCTATCTATCTATCTATCTATCTATCTATCTATCTATCTATCTATCTATCTATCTATCTATCTATCTATCTATCTATCTATCTATCTATCTATCTATCTATCTATCTATCTATCTATCTATCTATCTATCTATCTATCTATCTATCTATCTATCTATCTATCTATCTATCTATCTATCTATCTATCTATCTATCTATCTATCTATCTATCTATCTATCTATCTATCTATCTATCTATCTATCTATCTATCTATCTATCTATCTATCATCTATCATCTATCATCTATCATCTATCATCTATCATCTATCATCTATCTATCTATCTGTCCCAGTTCCTCTCTCTCTTCTCTTCTCCTTCTTCTTCTTCTTCTTCTTCTTCTTCTTCTTCTTCTTCTTCTTTCTTCTTCTTCTTCTTCTTCTTCTTCTTCTTCTTCTTCTTCTTCTTCTTACCTGTCTTCTATTTAATTCAGCCGTGTGTTGGTCGCAATGTTTGGTTGTGACGGTGTTTGTGAATGTCTTTTCTTTCGTGCATTTTGTCGTCGTCATTTGTTGGTCTTTTGTGATGTACTTGATGTACTTGATTGATGTACTTGGTGGTGGTGGTGGTGCTGGTGTTCGTCAGCTGCGAATGAATTTCTCCGCAGGCGTCGAACTGATCGAGTGTCTCGTCAGACTTCCGTCGATCCGGGTCCGTGCTTGGAGGATTGAATCTGTTTCTTCTGCGTCTGCAACAGATGAGGAAGAGTCTTCATCCTCCTCCTCCTTCTCCTCCTCCTTATCTCCTTCAGCAGCCGTTTCCCTTGGTCTCTCGACCTCAGCTGACGAAGACGTTTTGCGGAAGATCCTTCTGAAAGTTCGTAACCTTGGAATGACAAATATCATCATTGTGTCATCAGAATCTGTCATACATGCTGTCATCGAAATGGTAAGGACTTACAGATCTGTTGGCGACAGTTTACTGCTTCTGAGAATTGTTTGCAATGTCTAGAGAATGATAAACTTTCTCCTCAGGCGTCGAACTGATCGAGAGTTTCTGGTCAGACGCTCGATCAGACTGCTTCTGCGCTCGTTCAAAATTACTCAAAGTCCTATGTTTAAACTTGTGCGACTCTTTCTGAGCTTAGAAATAGCTTAATGATTAAGAGGTGGGCAACCTACGGCCCGCGGGAATGTTTAATGCGGCCCTCCGGTCCTTCAGACTTTTCTCATTTTTTTAAATTTGAGAAATTAGAAAAATTCACCGAATGAAATTTTTTAAATTTTCATCGCATAAATTACCTTTCCTCTGTATTTTGTCCGCTGTGGATGTAATATTGTTGAGGTTAAGCTCTCTTCACCCCGAAGTTTATTTTCGGCACCGCCACAATCGTTATAACGGTTTTAAGATGTTCAGTTTTACGCATAGAGCCATAGACTTTAATTAAAATATCACGACACAGTCTATGTCTCTGTGAGCCATAGAGTCTATGGTATCTTTTACTCGTGTAGAAGAAGTATACCGATCAGCAGCTGGAATTAATAGACTTGCAAAATGACAACATTCTCAAAGAGAATTTCAAAGAAATTGAGTTAACAGACTTCTACGCATCACTAAAACATTATAAGTTTCCAAATATACAACACTTTGCCATGAAGATATTAGTTTCATTCGCATCAACTTACATTTGTGAACAGATTTTTCCTGCATGAACATTGTTACAAATGTTACAAATTGTTACAAACTTTATAGCCATTAACCCAATAAGTAAGTAATAGCCGCACATAACAACATCAATCAATAGAAGTAGGCCTATAGGTCTCAGCTCACCGATAAAAATTTGTGTTCTGTACTACGGGTTTCAGCCAGCACTTTAACTCCAGATTATGGAAAACTAATTTTAAAATGTTTGCAGTTACAGAGATCTCATTAAATTTTTAACATACCTAGCTAATTACTGTTTCTAGTCAATTGCAAACTATCATGAACTAACTGTTCCTGGCCTAACAGCTACTAACTGATCGTGATAGTCCCAGTAACATTATCACAGTGCTACTGCAACTAGGCCTACTAGTTACTAAGTATGTTATTACGACTACTATATATGATTATAAGTTACAATAGTTATATCATTAAAGGTTTTGCATTAAGAATTTGTTAATTTAATTGACAAGATTTGTAAAAATGCATGCGGCCCTTCGAACAATTTTAATTTCCATGCGGCCCTCTGCTCTAAAAAGGTTGCCCACTCCTGCCTTAATCTCATCCTCATAATCGTCATCGTCATCGTCGTCGTCATCGTCATCATCATCATCATCATCATCATCATCATCATCATCAGGTCGCATTAGCCGTTACAGCCGTTGCGATCCCCCGCCCAACGTGTGGTGGTGTGATGGACCCAAAAATACCCCGTCCCATTGAGGTGAGATGGAGGCGGAATGGTATATACTTGGCTGGCCCCGTGGTATACACGGGGACGCTCAGCACTGCCGTGTGACTTCGCCATCAACTGGCATCTCTTCCGCCTGAGGCCACTGATCTCGTGTTGCTGTATTGCTACCGAAGGTGTCCCCATGAGACGGCCAAGAACTCACGAGTAGGCTAGGTAATTAGAAGTTTACAAATTATATTTGATTGGACATATTTAGACATAGATAATTTGTAAACTGGGAAAGGTTGATGGTGTCAGAGTGATTTTGGACGAATAAAATTATTTAGGGTTTCTTAGCGATGATCAAAATTTAGCGTGATAGTTTTGAGAGGAAGTAGAGATGGAGTGGAGGTGAGTTCTTCCACGCGCAGCCATCTTGATGTTGGATTATATCTTTCTGAATTATTTTGTTTTCATTACAATTAATTAAAATACGAAACGTCTTCTTCAGGGCTTGTATTGTATGTGTCTGTATCATCGCGACCTGGAGCGCCGGTGTCGTCGGTGACAGTGTTGTACTTTATCTCATCTCGTTAACCTTGTACCTTAGCTCTCTCGTGTACCTAAGTAGCGTAGCTCTCGTGTACCCGTGTACCTTTCTTTTCTCTCGTGTGCCTGTGTGCCTTTCTTTCTCTCGTGTACCGTGTACCTTTCTTTCTCTCGTGTACCGTGTACCTTTCTTTTCTCTCGTGTACTGTTCTTGGCCTCTGGTACCGTGTACCTTCCTGGTACCGGACTCTCCACCGGGCCTTTCTCCCAGCCACGCGCCGCGGTCTTTATCTTTTGTGGAGCTTGCCCGCCCCTTGGGACCGCTAGCGAATTGTACACATTCCTTTCAGGTGGTACACATTCCTTTCAGGTGGTACACTCACCCCTATTTGATAATCCGAGTGAAAACTCAGTTTACCGGCATCTTCCCATGCTCAGGACCCCTTATTTATAGGCCTCATTCACTACCTAAAAGAAGGTGTGTTAATTCTCATCTATCTGCAAGCTCTTATCTCTAACTATTAGCGCAATCTAATGAATATCTTTATCACTTACTCTCTATACTTTTTAACTATTTCTTATCTATTGATTATTATTAATGTTTGACTTCAGATTTAGCTTGTTTAATATTATTATTATTCGTTAGCCTATTTGTATTTTCGCTACACAATTATTAGAAATATTTATTTGTCAAAGTGAACTTAACATTTCAAACGACTCAAGACTGCACCTGCTGTTTCAAAAATGTGATGGATCATTGACACGTGATCCATTCGATTGGACTTATCCAATATTGACCCATTGATCCATTGCCATCTCTGCTTTCCATCATTTAATTTTCACCACTGTTTGAATCCCTTGGGAAGAGATTCTGAAACTATGATAAATTGAGGATGGGGAAATAGCAATCGGAATAAAATGACTGTGTCTCTAAATTATAGACGTAGGATTACTTAATAGCAACTTACATTACATTACAATCGTCGTTTCTCTTCTTCCCTTGCAGGGCCTTAGACTGAGCATGCTGTCGAAGAGATACTCTTGGTTGATTCCGACGTTGGTAAATGATTTCTTGAATTACTAACTACTAAGAACGATGAAAATGATACGAGGGAATTGAATGTGAAGATTCAACAGCAGTCATTTATGACTCAGATGATCATATATATATATATATACGCTCCGTTTTATTATATATATATATATATATATATATATATATATATATATATATATATCGTGGCTTTGACCTTATCGGGTGTCTTGCGCTTTTCTCACTGTGACTCATTACCCTGGGACTAACTTGATTTTTTTGAGAGAATTTGAAATGCCATCGATTGATGCCATCGGTATTAGAAGCACTATTATTATTATTATTATTATTATTATTATTATTATTATTATTATTATTATTATTATTATTATTATTATTATTATTCAATGACTGTAAATAGTCAATCGTGATGCGAACTTATTCGTAGACTATAAGAGGTCTAGAAGTAGGACTAAAGGTTCTTCGGGAAAAGTCGTGCATTTTGAAGTTCTTATAACGTATAAAAGTACTGGTGAATTCAAAGAACTAAGCAAAAGTGGACATACAAGTTTCGTCCACGGTAGGTCTACACCAGCACGCTCGTGTTTATAACTCGAGGATTTAGGATTTACTTTGACGGCGGGAATGAATATTAGTTCCTATCTCCAATACAGATGTTCGTGAGCGAATATGTGCTTCTGCCTATTCGGCAACTGCTCTGCCTAATGCACCATAGATACTTTCACCAAAGGAGGAGGAGAATGAGGAGGAGGAGGACGAGGAGTAACAAGAGGAGGAGGAGGACGAGGAGTAACAAGAGGAGGAGGAGGAGGAGAAGCAGGAGGAGGAGCAGAAGGAGCAGCAGGAGAAAACACGGCAAATACTCAGTCACGGCTGTAGATCATAATCAGCATCGTCTTCGGGAACATTTGGCCGTTAATCTCACAGGTTTTGAGACACCGGAGAACAGTATAGAATCTCAGCCTTCGAAGTAGTCTTGCGTTTTTGTTTTATGAATACTCTTGCATACTCAGAGATCTTGAAAAACACAGCCAAAATTAGTTTATTCCACCGTGTATAGAAATAAAATTCAGATTAACCTAACTATAACTATAATCCAATTTGAGCCATTTATTTATTCAGCCTCAGAGTCAAATGTTCGTAATATTTCTTTTCGAATGGGACCTACTGAGGAGCAGAAATTTCTAATATAATTATATCTACGAGATTCTAAAGAGATCTCAGATGCGCTGAGTGACTGGTAAAATTCGGCTTCATATTTTCTGAATTAAAATGATTCTAGACTTTAATGAAGCTCTGAGAGAGGGAAAGTATTAGAACAGGTTTAAAGTGAAGGGAATCAGGGATACAACTGTTTTCCTTGGAATGTGGTCATGCACTGGAAAAGAGGACTCGTTCTGCAAAGCCTATGCACCATGTCTTAGATCATACTACATCACGCATTATTAGTTCTACCTCGTCGTTTTAACTGTTCCACTTTCGCTTCCATGGCCAAGTAATGTCCTTCGTCCTAACGCGTCTTCTGTCTTTATTTCGCTGGGTTCTTAAAGCCGAGTGAGCCTTTGGTTGCATCCGATGTGTTTGGCTACGGTTTGCGAATGGCAATTGCATAGCTATACAAGTACGTCCACTCATCGTCGTCGGCGGTGATAAGATGTCCTTCAGCTGATGACGTACGTGTGTCCGGCAGACGCTTTTCTTGATTCTAATGTCCATAAAATACGGATGGGAAGATCAACGCTGTTGCTGAATTATTGCAAGAGAAGCGATCGAAGCAGTCGATCGATGCGGCGGACAATGTAATTAATCGTTATGCTTTCGTTTAGCAACGCATTATGCTAATGCATTTGACGTATCGCGATTTTCCTTTCGCCCCAGGACATTTCGCCCCCGGGGATGAATTCGCCTTCGGGTCATAACTCTAGACGAAATAGCTCAGGGACGAAATGACGAGATTGGTGGAGAGGAAATTGTCGGGGATAAATGTCCTGAAGCCAACTGACTGAAAAGAAATGAAGGAGAAAATAGTGGTAGCCCAGTTATAGTATAGGCTCAATAACATGGAATCAACGACGCACTCATAGTGTTGGTCATTTATGCGAATGGGGTTTGTATTCGTAGAGTTCAAGGGGTTTGGTTCAAGGGGTTTGTATTCGTAGAGATCAAGTGGCTCAGTCGACGCAACACATGTCTACAGACGGCGTCCTTCAAAATTTCGAATTTTTAAATACATCACTGGGTGAAACAGCTTCTTAAAATTTCGCTAAGATCATACGGGTGGGGCGAATGGAAAAATGGACAACGCTATTTTTCTATGTTGGAAGTGGATTTGCGCACAAAATCCACACCGATCGGTAGCGCTCCATTAGATCTCTCTAATGTGATATTGTGCTGGCATGTAGAACTCTAATGAATACAGAGGCGTTGTTTGTTAGATTCTGAAGCGCAAGACAAATTCCGACCATTCCAGATTGAAGCTCCTATGCAGCCAGTCTTTGATGTCCTCGACTGGCTATCTGCTAGATGACGGAAAGTGCTTGATGAGAGCACTTGTATCGAACTTTTATGGAGACTTTGTTGGCACGGAAACTATTCTTTGAATGCTGAATTTTCAGGAAAGAAAGAACCCGATGAATATAATCAAACGATTCGATTGGACATGATGCAGAATTTCATGATTGAATAATTGGATCAAGAGAGGAACAGCGTCTATTGAACGAATCCAGAAAGTTACGCTTATCTTGAGCGCGATTTGGATGAAAAGAATATTAAGTATTAATAGGTCGACGAGAGATCACCACTCACAGGGATCTGTGGCTACGAAGCCTTTGTGCCGATGGAATCAAATAATTGAATATTGGGAGTGAATATTAGAGTAGATTCGAGTAGAACGTGCCAGCATCTTTGCAAAATAGAAAAAATGACAAAAACAAATTTTGTAGTATACCAATATAAAAGTGATTTCTTTCTTTTTTACCCTTCATATCCAATGCAGTATTCATATCTGCATTTGCCAAGGCATTCGCCGTCTTAGGAGATAGCGTTACAATCCTTCTAAATTAGAGGCATTTGAGATGCTTGTATGGAGACGGATGGAAAAACAGAAACTGAGTAAGGCGGAAATTAAAATCGAACGAGGAAGTCCTCAGAGAAGGTGGAAAAAGACACTTCATCAGCACAATACGAAGCAAGCAATGAAACATGATAGGACATGTCCCGAGAGAGAGAGAGAGAGAGAGAGAGAGAGAGAGAGAGAGAGAGAGAGAGAGAGAGAGAGAGACTTGGCTGAAGAGAACACTGTGCGGTCAAAATGAAAGGAAGAACACTGTAAGGAATTCTCTAGCACTGATAATAACAGACTGCTAGAGAATGCTGACTACAAGTTACAGCGTCTCAAGGCAGAAGGTGCAAAATAGAGAAAGTGGCGTCCATTGAATCGCCATTAAGTCACTCGTCATGAATACTTGCTCGTTGGTTATTAAGCACATGAATGTTTTCTTACTGTTTAACGGTAGGCATGCATTTAAGTAAATACTTGTCTTCGTTATTACTGCTATACTGTACGTCTACTACTAGTAATTTACTACCATTTCTACTACTATTTACTACTACTGCTGCTCCTGGTACCACCACTATAGCTACTACTACTACTACTACTACTACTACTACTACTACTACTACTACTACTACTACTACTACTACTACTACTACTATTACTACTACTACTACTACTACTACTACTAACTACTACTACTACAATTACCACTACTACTACTACCACTACTACTGCTACCACCACCTACTGCACCTGCTGCACCTGCCACCATAACCACTACTACTATAACTACTACTACCACTACTACTACTAATACTACCACTACTACTGCTATATCTACTAGGTCTTTATTTGCTGCAGTACTACTACTATTACTACTACTGCATCTACAACTATTACTACCTCTACTACTACTATATCTACTAGGTCTTTATTTAGGCGGTATGCGAGAAATTTGTTCAAATACAGACATTAGTTGTAGTCGTGATAGGCGATAGGGAGACGTCGGTGAGAAAACAATTTTGACATTCTTGTCGATTTCTATTTCTCAGTGTATTCATCTGTATCGAATTAAAGTTCCTTCTAGAATACGTAGGCCTATGTCTGATGGAAAATGTTTTTGTCAACTGGAATCCATCTACGTTCACCAGTCAGTGCTTTTCCAATTCAGTTCCAATTCAGTCTATTTTAAGAGTCGAAATATTAATATTCAACGATATCAGATTCCCTTTTTACGTGTTCAGGCTCCGAATGAACAGACTCTGAAGCGATATGCAGACACTCAGGTGAACTTGACGACCTTTCGTCTCGTCCAAAGTCACCTGCCGGACAACGAGTTCACCACGTCACACTACAGCAAGCGCGAATATGCGGCCGTCTACGACAGTCTTCTGGCGCTCTATCATGGCATCAAACTGCACTACCGCAACAACCGCAGCTGCATCTGGATAGGAAAGGACGGAATAGAAGCGGTCCTTACGAAGGTCTGATAACGACGACGAGCAATCTACGCTTCAATAGCAACACAGCATAGCAACAGCCGTGACTTGATCTGACAATAGGGAAAGATCGTTAAACTTGGGAAGTAGTTCGGATATAAGCATATTCGGGAAATTTGCTGTACAGATCTTTAGATTTATAGAGGGTCTTGCTAGTAATGCATTAGTCGTTAGCTTAAAGCATAGATGTAATAAAGTTTTTTACATTTTTTATTTTCCCCACGTTTGTTACGTTTTTTAACGTTTTTTGACAACGTTTTTTATAATAAAAACGTTGGCAAAATAAAAACACCGATTTTCTGAAACCAGCTGCAACGAGCTAATTAATTAGCTTTCTGATGTTTGATTATAGAGTATAGTTGATTGCTTATTAGCAGGCTATGCAGCTTGACATACCTACAACTTAGTGTAAGCAATTTATGCCAGTATTATTGCTGTTTGTTTCATTTCACAGTCGCTTTGTATAGTGTGACTTGATTGCTTATTTACCCTGGGTGGGTAACACACATACCCTAATCTCGCTCAGATAAACATCGGTAACGTTTTTTATTCAACGCTTTTTAACGTTTTTTTTATTTTTCTAACGTTTTTTACGTTTTTACAGTTTTTTTTAAAATTTCCCAACGTTTTTTTACATCTACGGCTTAAAGAGCTGTCCAGACCAATGCAATGTACACTCCGGGCCTAAGGCAGAGCTAACGTTCTACCGAATGAGCCATTGAGGCAATAATTCCGTTCGTGCTCTCTTCTGCCCCACAAAATTCTCCGCTTATGGGAAATAAGTCTATAGGATTTGGTATATGCATGTAAACTCGCCCTATGTTTTGACTCTATATAGGCCTACTAGTGTACATATGATAACTTTAGATTGATATTTGGAGTATTAAGAAACAACGTAAAGACATTCTCGTAGTTCTCTGTTGTTTTCACTTACATACTTATGTCTCGAAGTGATAGTGCCTTCACTTTCACCGACCTCGGCTGATGACAGCAGCGGTCAGTTTTCTTTCTCGCCGCGCTTTCCTCTCGTCCGCCAAACGCCTTTTGAAGTACCCACCGAACGGCCGCGAGCACCGACGGCCGGACGCATCTACGCTGTACAAAGTGAAGCTCTTGGCCCAGGACAGGCATTCAATTGCCTACATATGGGCCTAATACAACGCTTGTAAGAGCAGCGCGGAATGTTCGTCTATAAAGTGAGACAATGAATTCAATAAAAAAGGAGGGAAAAGCGAAGCAGAAGCTGTCTCCTTTAATGGCACATTTCTATTTTCCAGTCGCCGTTCGGTCTTAAACGCTGTGTACCGTGGTTAAATTAAGCGAATTCTTTCAGATCGAAGATGTCGGAGCAACTGGAACATTGAACTTTCGCTCGGACGGAACCC
Organism: Metaphire vulgaris; assembly: GCA_018105865.1. NCBI lineage: Eukaryota > Metazoa > Annelida > Clitellata > Crassiclitellata > Megascolecidae > Metaphire > Metaphire vulgaris. Next base: position 12,112,530 of record CM030837.1, read on the forward strand.
GGCGCGGATACACGGTCAATATCTTGTCTTTGATGCCCGAAGGACTAGTGCAGGTGGGTCATTCGAATAGAAACTATGCAATAATCTAGACATTTGTGGTATTAAAAAGTCGTTTATGAACCTCTCTGATGCTTAAAAAGGAAATTCCAACCTTACAAGAAATACAAACCGCGATTCATTCTAAGTAAGAAATGGCGTGTGTGATCTTATTGATCACTCTTACAGAGGATATTAGAAGACTCTGTTGAGAGTTTATGATCCTGAACAGTAAGTAAAGACGAATATTCAATGGCCTAATGGAGTCACAGAAGCCGTAATCTCAGAGTCTATGTGTAGAATCTTATGTAGGCTACCAGTAGACAGGTTATGAAATCAAGTCGTTGAATCGGTAGCCTGCGAAATGTTTTGAAAACGATTGTAATTAGATAAAATGCAGGAATCCTATTATCCTACTACTGTAATGTCTCGAACCAGAGAGTTCTGGATCCGCCGAAGCTGTTTCGATCAAAGCCTACAAATTCAAGAGTAAGAGATTGCAAACTTGCAATAGGCCTATTTGGTGCGACTATAGTAGATATAAGGGTTTCATGAATAAGAATCACTGTTCTGTTCTATTCTGTTCTTCGGTCATCCTTGATGCGAGGTTGGGCTGCGCCGGCGGCCAGGGTTTCCCAAACATTTTGGAACAGCGGCCCAAACTTCAGCGGTTTTGTAGCGTGCCGCAACCCTTATCATAGTATGTAATATAAAATGCGTGTGGGCCATCTGGCGAACGTTAGCTGAAAAGAATCTTCTGAGTTTTGAACAAATGGTAAAACAAAAGCTCTTATTCAATTAGAATGAAAATATGGCAAATACGAGTAAGCCCTATATTATCGCAGAATTATTCATATTTTTTACCAAGTAAGACAAAATGAAAGAAATAAATATTGAAATTTCTTGAAAATTATCTTCTTTAAATTTTTGCCAGGAACATACCTTTGTTACGCCTCTTAAAATCCTATGAATAAGACAAAATCGCTTAACCGCCGGGTTAACCCAGCGTCACTAGAAATATTCTCTAGTCTAATGTCATTGGAGTTTCAGAGCCAAATGGTCGGACAGCTTCTCTTGCGTTATTGCGAAATAAGATTAATTTTAAAAGTACTATAGGCCAGGGTCTCTGCGACCCACTTTTGGGTCGCGACCCACAGATTGGGAAACACTATGTATCGCGTCTCTTTTGTATATATGTATATCTTAACAAGTGTATAATGTATATTATATCTTAACAAGTTTGGAAAGAGATCGTTAACGCAAGGAAATACTATTCTTTGGAATGCGTTACCTAGTGACGCAGTAAAAGAGTCGAACCCGGAATTATTCGCAAAGAAACTCAAAACTCACCTTTATCAGACGTCGTATGAACTGTAAAGCGCTCCTGACTTTGGCCTTCTTCCATGTATTTTGCGCTATAGAAATTGACTTGTAAGCTAATTAAGTGCGATTGTACTTTCACATTTTCATCGGGTCGGGGAGGGTTGGGTCAGCAGACAAGAATTTCATTTGGGTTGGGTTGGCAAGTTGATGGGTTGGGTTCGGAAAACCGACCCATGGACAACTCGGCTCAAACTAGTGCTTTCCACAGTCTGGTCTTTGTTTTGTTTTGTAGATTCCTCTATTCCTCTATTCCTTTGTAGACTCTTCCATAGTTTCAATAGCGCTGCTTTGGCTCCTCTTCCTCTAATTCAACCATCCTCTAATCTCTTTTGAGCATTTGGCATTTGCACAGATGAGTTAGCCGTGTTATCGGAATGTCGTGACGTTCTCTATCGACAGATCATTAACTGCGAAGTTGGCGGCTTCCGGTGTCAACATGACCTCGATCTTGTCTGAGTTAATTTCAAGGCCATTCTTTTTGTTTTTGGTAATATTGTTCAGTTTGCCTACGAGTTCTTGAAGATCTTGTGACGCTATTGTTACAAACACTATGTCATCCACTTATTTGTGATCTTTGTGATCTTTCTTCTTCGGAATCTTAATCCGCCTTCGTATTAGAATTGTGCTGTATAGTGCTTTATCATTGTTTTTGTATTTTTATTATAGCTATTATTGCGTGGGATGCTAGAGCTGGCTCAGCCCACAGGCTGTTCGTCTAATTTTGCGATTGCAGGCAGGTGAAGTCATCACCTGATGTTCAGCTGGCAGAATTCGCGTCGCATATCAAACGCCTCTGCCGTTGATATTAATTACGAAAGGCTGCTACGGCTGAACGTTTTTGCCTAATCGTTTTAACGACGCTAGTCTATTCATTACTTCGATGTTAATTGATGTCTTCTCAGGTTGCCAGCATTAATCGGATTGCGTCTGACGCCTCTCTGTCTCTGTCTCTGTCTCTGTCTGTCTGTCTGTCTGTCTGTCTGTCTGTCTGTCTGTCTGTCTCTCTCTCTCTCTCTCTCTCTCTCTCTCTCTCTCTCTCTCTCTCTCTGTCTCTCTCTGTCTCTGTTCTCTCGACGTCTGTCTGTCTGTCTGTCTGTCTGTCTCTCTCTCTCTCTCTCTCTCTCTCTCTGTCGATTCTGTCTTAATCTATCTTCATTTGACGAGTCGATTAGACTTAATCTATCTTCATTTGACGAGCGTTTTCTTTGTGTATAGTAGATAGGTTTGTGGAATTCGTCGGTGACAGATGTATCCCAGCGACTCTTCATCAACACCTCTGTACTTGACGCCTACCACCATTCCGCCAAGTCTCTCAGTCTGCAGCCGAAAAGACAAGTATTCCGGATCGCCGCTCTACAGGTTTTTAAAGCAATCACCTGGACAGTTCACTTTCTATTTCGTTGTCTGTCTGTCTGTCTGTCTGTCTATTTCTATTTCTATTTTCTATTTTATTCTATTCTATTTTATTTCTATTTTTATTTCTATTCTATTTCTGTCTGTTCCTCGACTCTGCTTCTCAGTTTCAATTTTCAGAGCTATAGGCCCAGGCTCAGCACGTGCTCTGATTGTTGCGTTGATTAATCAGATGCTCAATTCTTTCTCCGTCGAAAGCAGATATAGGCGTCTTCCGGAGCGTTACTTAACCGTGTTATTGCACCGTCAACCTTCTCACAGAGGACCAGCTAATGGATATCGATTGATTTTGCTTCTTTGACTCATTAATCTCCAAGTTTCGTTCTGTTTCGATTTCTTCTTTCTTTTGTTCTTATATTTTTTATATTTTCTTATATATATATATATATATATATATATTTTTTTCTATATATATATATATATATTTAAGAAAGAACAAAAGAAAGAATATATAGGGCCTATATAATTTTTATAGAATGAATATATATATATAATTTTGTTTTTCTCGTATCTTAATGTGCTCGAATCTTATCATGGTAGTCAATTCGTCATTTCCTTTTTTCCTTGTCCTCTGTCTCACTGTCTGTCTATGTCTCTATCTCTATCGTTGTCTCGGTACATATTTTCGTCTGTGTTATTGTTTATGTTCCTTTATTCATCAAGTCTAAGGGCTTCGTCGTCCTGATGTTGAATGTATGAGGAGATACCCTAAAACTCATAGGCGTGATCACATTAAACTCCATTTTAAAATTAACACTGATTGATAAATGGAGAAAAACCCCATTCATCGCCGGTTTATTAGTTTATAAGCACTGTGAGCTGATCGATCTCAGTGTTTAGCATCCATTCTAACCCACATAAACATTGTCACTCACCAAAATCAGCTGCTTGCTTCGTCCCTAAATTTATCTAGAACTAACACTGAAATTGGCGTGGAAGTGTTTTCTTTCGTAAGCCCAAAATTCTGGGACCTCTCTTCCTCTTCCTCTTAAATTTTCCAGCGAACCGAATACTTTCACATCTAGACTCAAAACTCATCTCTTTCGGAAGGCTTTTCCTCCGCAGCCTTCCTTTGCTGTTTTCCACCGTCCGATATCTGGAACCGACCTGATCTTTTCCAGGATGGATTGAGATTTCGAATTGCCATCGACTGAAATAAGTCTAAGGCAATTCAAAATCTCAATCCATCCGGGAAACGGTCTCTGTATACTAGAACTAGGTCCTAATGCAATGGAAATTCGTAATGATGATTAACGTCGCTAGCTCGCAGATGACGTTCTAATAAAAGGCCAGTAATTAAGCTCACATGACACAGCAGATGACATCTGACGTCAATCTGATTCGTCTGTAGACGTTTCCTTGGTTGATGTCACGTGACGTAAATGACCGACAGTCAGATTCAACGGCGGTCAGCGGTTTCCATGGCTACAGCGTCGATCTGTTGAACGCACTGTCGAAGAAACTCGGTTTCTCGTATTCGTTGTATCCGGTTTCCGAAGGACAGCGAGACCACGACCTACTTCCCAACGGATCGTGGACCGGTCTCGTGGGAGAGATAATCAACCAGGTTGTTACGCGTTCTTCCTCCGTCCAGAGAGCGACTCAATGCACCGTTCGTCGTAAATCCTGTCTTTTACGCTGAGCATTAAAAGTGACCTCAGAAATAGCATCGCACTGAATAAATACATCTCGAAACCCGCAACATAAACTACGCAGCAGAAGCATGTGCGACTTGCTGTAACATATTGAATAATAAATATTATTACTATTATTATACCGAAAAACGTCATTAACTTTACGCAACAGTGAAATTTCTGGTCGAGCTGTTTGCAAGGCAGTGGCGGCTCTAGAATTTGGCAAGTGGGGGACCGTTGGGGTGGCAACTTCTAATCATGGGGTGGCCAACCATTTGTTGTTTAATGTATGTAGCATTAAGTATAGGGTCCCAACAGGGGGCACTGGGAGGCCAGGCACTCAATAGGGGGCACGGGCCCCCCTGTCTCCCCGGTGGAGCCGCCACTGTTGCAAGGCATATGCGGGTCTATATAAACCCCGGTGTAAGTGTATAGGAGTTTTGCAGCAATTCTGTTCCAAGCTACAATAACGTATTATCCCGGGATTCTGGGAAAAACGGGAATCTGAAACCTGGTGGTTGGCAAATGACAGTCAATTTTGAGGTTGAATCCACCGTCCGTGCTGTTGTCACAGATAACTGTTCCTATGGTCTTAGGTTTAAACTGGTCGTTATGCAGATTGCATGTCTGACTTTCGCACAGCGCTGATGGTCGACAGCTCTGATGAGTTTGTTGGACCTGTGGTCGTTATCGTTTCTAAATGCTTTCGCCGCAAAATTACTTATCTGTTGGTGTAATGGCGCGCAGTGATATTTTCTTGTGATTTATAAAATTATCGATGTCGTTGCTGATAATTGAAATCTATCACAAAAGTGACCTAACATCTGAACATTTTCTCTCCCATTTTGGGCCTATTGCTATGCCCTACCAATGAAGTGTACTGGATTTGCAGTGGTGGTTGCATAGGCGTCAATCCCGTAAGGGTCCTAGGGTCCGGGCCCTCACAAAAATGTGGTTGTGAGGGTCCATAAAGTATCAGACCTCACAAAAATCTGAATGAATATATATTGTACCGTTGTACGATTATTAAAAAATTGTGTTGTATAGATAATACACACAGATATTATCAGCAAATGGTATTTTGGAGTATTAATAAGTAATAAAAAAATTATGCTAAAAGGGTTAGGGTTAGGCAAAACAACAGGTGGACCTTCACAACTTTTATTACAGATTGACGCCACTGGGTGGTTGGTCAGAGGCCCCCTGACAATCCCTATTTTTTACTTTTAACATATTCAGAATGCTTTAAATTGACAACGCCTAAAAGTATTACTACACATCGTGAACAGCATACACGCTCACGCGACGCTGGTTTACTATTTTAATAATAATAATAATAATAATAATAATAATAATAATAATAATAATAATAATAATAATAATAATAATAATAGTTATTATATAATAGGGACGCGAAATTGTAAATATGTTTTTTGTTCAAAATCTAAAGTGGTTTCCAGAGACCAGATGTGATTGTAGAAACTTTTTTAGAAGTTTTAAAGCCTAATAATTTTTCTTGGTTTTACGAAAAACTCTATAAATCCTTGAGCCAAAAATTCAATTGAGGACCTGTTGTTTACAAAATAGAACATCTTTTAAATTTCGTTATGCTTTAAATTTGTCAAAATAGTTATCCTTTACAATATCAATTTTCTATAAACGGTCGTTAATTTCATACATACTTGTGTATTGCTATACCCCTTATAATTTTAATTTTTGTCTGCATATACAGACTAGTGTAAAATCGTCTAATTTTTGCAGCATCAATGATTGGCGGTTGCACTAAATTTATTATCCATATCACTTAAACATCGACCATGTCGTTGTCATAAAAACGCCTGGATTACTGCGAAGCATTTGCTTAGCGTCTTCGTCAAGAGGTAGACTTACGCCAAATTTCAGTTATTTGACCCAGCGGTTGTGAAAATATTTACAATTAAACAGGGTGGTACCGGTTTTATTGGCCCACCCGGTACAGATGGTATCGCAGAAGTGTATAGGCGTGCTTTCAGTGAATGGCAATTATGGCATAGGCCTAAGACTACCTTTACTGATGTATCGTGGCTGTTCACACGACGGCTGTAGGCTGTAGCAGCGTTAGCTCGTATGTTTTCGGTTTGTCCGCTGTCGTGTTGAACGTTTCTGAGCGCAGACGAAGGAATAACTGATCAGCAAAAGGGTTCTCTCATCGCCAGAGACCGCAGCCACCGATGAGGCGCTGTATGCGATCGAAATCCTAGGACCCATCGGACGACGTCTTATGCCGCGAGGTTTATGAGGCGCCTATAAGTAGCTTCATCCCTTCTTTCTCTGTGCTTCATTTTCATAATCTAGAATTCGCGACATTTTACACACTGTTGCAACGCATTCCAACTGCATGTTTCGTCGCTAGAATTTTGCAGCAGAAGAAGACTCGGATCTAGTGCGTTCATTATTAATTCAACGCTCTCTTCTGTTTGTATTTTTCGAATATCAGAGAGCAACGTTGGCCGTCGGTCCTCTGATAATCACATCTGCACAGGAAGAAGTCATCGATTTCACAAAGCCATTTGACACCGTTAGTCTTACTCTGGTGATGAGGAAATCCTCCTCCTCCTCCTCCTCCTCCTCCTCCTCCTCCTCCCATCTGTCCGATGAATCTGACGACGGCGTCGCGTGCGTCCTGCTCTTTCTCCTGCGTCCTCTCTCCTGGGTCGTCTGGACCCTTCTGTTCGGGGTCTTCCTAACCGCCGGCATCCTGCTCTACGCCGTCGATCGTCTAAACGAAGTACGTTCGTCTGACGCGCAAAGAACTTGCGGTACTCTGATCGACAGTTTCTGGTACGTATTCTCGTCGATGGTACTTCACACGCCGTTTTCACTGCCGCCGCCGTCGACGACGACGGCGACGACGGCGGCGACGACTCCCCCGCCGCACCGACCGTCTGTCGGAGGTCGTCTGCTGATCGGGGCCCTGTGGTGGTTTTCTCTCATAACCGTCACTTCGTACGCCGCCAATCTGGCGGCGATGATCACCCTGTCGCGGTTAGAGACGGAAGACATACACAGCCTCGGCGACCTCATGCAGCGTCACCCGCGCCTACGGTTTCTCTCCGTCAACACCAGCGACGTCGGTGCCTTTCTCAGAAGCAGCCTTCTTGCCGTCGAAGATCCAAACTTTCGGCAAATGTGGAACTCCTATCAGTCGTCGAGGGCAGGCGGCGGCGGCGCGGCGCGTCGGCAGCGGCAGCAGCAGAGCGGACGACGCCTCGTGGGTGTCGGTCGGCAGCCTGTCCGAAGGACTAGAGGCCATACGCCAGGGACATCGTGAACAGGCCTTCATCCACGAGACGGGGGCGCTGTCTCGTCACCTGAGCACCGCCAACGAAGACTGTCGGTTCCTGCGACTGACGCTGCCTCGCTACGGCGTCGGATACGGTCTCGGGACTAAGAAGGACTTTCCCTTCTTGGCGGATTTCAATATAGCAATAACCTCGCTCAAGATGGACGGAACACTCAGAGAGCTAAGAAACAAGTAAACGACTGGCTGTAATTTCTCTAATTACTGAACGCAGTCAGGTCGACAGTCAATACCTGCTCAGATTTAACAGCATGTTTTTCTCGAACGCCCACGGACAGTTCTTTCACTATGTGTTAGTGACAGAGGCGGATCTGCAGAGAGTGCAGGGACACATTCCCCCTCCTTAACTCCACAAAAAATCAATTGCTAATTTATCTTCATGGCAAATGTTGAAAAGTTAGGCCTATAAAGGGACGAACAAATAAGTGAGTGTTTTCTCTTCTTCTCTTTTGGATAATGCTACAGCACGCATCAACCCTTATGGAACGGGCGGAACAGGGCAGAATGAGGAATGCATCAAGAAGAACCACTCAGAAGTGAATCCCTGGATCCGCACCTGTTTATGTGATTTATTGTGTAAAGCAATTTATGTCTTTGTCAATCACCCGACGTCGTTCGCAGCTGATGTTGTGCTGTCGTTGTTGTTGTTGTTGTCGTCGTCGTTGTTGTTGTTGTTCAGATGGTGGAAGAGTAGTCTGTGCCTGGACAACACCGAAGCAACCGCACAGCTCAGTCCCGGGCTGTCGGTGTGTCAGATGAGTGGCGTTTTCATCATGCTGTCTGTCGGACTGACATTGTCACTGATTGTCAGCGCTGTCGAATACTGCCATCATCCCAATCGATCGAAAGAGAATAAAACAAAGACAAATGTATGTCATTTAAATCTAATGAATTTCCGTTGTATTGTTGCTGTCGTCGTCGTAGGCATGTACGTGACGATATGAAACCACTCAAGGGAAATAAACTGTTGAGTAGACTGGATGGGGGCGGGGCGGTGAAGAGAAGAGGTTTACGCGGCCCAGGACAATGTATGGTATGGTTGCTGTCACAGCTGCTAAATCAGCGTATTCTGTATGAGTGCTGAGACAGCGACATTATGGTTAGACATTTAGGTGTCGAGCACTCAGGCAAGTTCGGTTGACAATGAAAGTGAGAAGTAAATGCTAAAAGGCAGCTGAGAAATAAATCTCGTACACGTTGCACACAGAGTGGCGCAATCGCCGACTACGGCGATGTTGTAGAATGCTGTTGTTAATGTTGCATAGCAGAGATTCTCTTGTGAAAATCTAACAGTCTTTTACGGAAGTTCTGAGAGTTGCGAAGACAAAGTGTGGTTGTTCCTTTCTCTACTCGTACTTGGCGATCAATGAACTTAGCTGCTCAAGAGAGAAAGAGAGACAGACAGACAGACAGAGACAGACAGAGAGAATAACGAAGCGAACATTGCTTGGATATGTGCATTCGTAAGAGATTGGAGACAATTCCATAGGGTCTTCCTGAGAGGTAGAGTACTGCAGGAGCTTCACAAATAGCCTATAATCGTTGCGAAGATGAGAAACGGTGGACCCTCACTGGATGGACCAATGTGGAAGGAGGTCAACAGTGCGGTCGTGCAATCGACCTTCATCATGGGCTGCAGTGCACAAATGACGACGTGAAATGACAAGGACTGACAAATGCGTGCTATTATACATGTAGTTTTAGGATAAGCTACCGTGTAAAAATAATAAAAGCTATAGGACTAAGTTTTTTCGCAACCTCTTAAAAAAATTACCTAGTCATTGTTGCTTTAGTTTCCAGATGGCATTGCGTTTGAGTTAGTTTCAGTAAAAGGCTTTGCTTCAAAGTGTTGCCAATCTTTTGTTCTTACCACAAGTAACAAGCTAAAGGCAATTCGTTTTGATCCTTTCAAATTAATCCAGCTGCCGAGCAGCTGTCGGCTATTGCATGGTTTGGCCATTAGTATAGATTTATGATTTTTTTATGACTGTTATTTTATTTATTTTTATTGGACTCTGTAATGTGCTCTTGCTCCTGATATTCTGGTAATATGGCGCACAAGAAATTATCAGTTTAATAATAATAATAATAATAATAATAATAATAATAATATAGTAGTAGTAGTAGTAGTAGTAGTAGTAGTAGTAGTAGTAGTAGTAGTAGTAGTAGTAGTAGTAGTAGTGGCAGTAGTAGCAGCAGCAGTAGTAGTAGTAGTAGTAGTAATATTACTTAATATTTAATATTACGTAATATTTAATATTACGTAATATTATTTATTATTAATATTAATATTAATATTAATAATTTAATATAAATTAATTAAAATTTTAATAATTAATATTAATATTAATATCAATATTAATATTAATATTAATTAATAAATTAATAATAATTAATAATAATTAATAATATTAATATTAATATTAATATTAATATTAATGTCTGATTTTATGTTTTAACTTGTTCAGAAGCGAAACGAGAATCACTCGACGAAACCCGGTCAGTCGGAGAGTGCCACTGCCCTTGACGTCTATCCGCTCGAAATTCTGCCTTATACGGAGACAACGACGAACCCGCTGATCGTCAACGAGGCTCCGAAAGCAGGAAGCACATCGTCTCAGTCGAGAGAAACGAACTTCTAATCTCAGCGCAGAGACGACCTCCCGCAGCACCAACTAAAGAAGCATTCTCAAAATCGTTGAATTCTAGAAGACTGCTATCCCAAAACGATCAGCATCCAAATCACTAGACACAGCGAAAAATAAGTGCAGCTGAGCTTTGCGTCGATCAGTGATGCGTGATTGATATAGCCCAGCTTCCAATCTATACATTTGCAACTCCGAGTGAAATACTCCGAAGAGAAGGGGATCTTAGTCACGTGTATTGCATCGCTACGTGATTCGATTATTATGGCAGCCGAACTAGCAAAGGCTTGAATAGACAATTACACAAAGTCCGGTGACTAACGACTATTGTCTGTCGGACAAGAAAACAATGACTGTAGGAACTAAAACATGTAGGCCTATTATAGGCCCATAGGTGTACGGGCCAGGGGCGACGAGGGCGCTCAGGGCGGCGGTCCCTTCAGTAGGCCTAGGGCAAGTCTGCTGACATAGTCGGGCGGCATAGGCTTAAAGCCTTGCAGGAAAAATGGTCATTCAAATTCAAATCCAAATCCTGAACCTACAATTTGTGCAGTAGGTCTGTACTAGGAATGTCGGTAGAAAGTAAGACCAATCTCGTAGTAAATGGCCTATTTAATTTTAAGCAGGAATTCTATGAGCAGATCTCATGTCCAATGGATATATACCACCATGATCAAACGAAGTGTCAATCGTCTCTTGCAGTTAATAGCAAAAACCGACACTGGATTGCATTCTGATAGCAGGCCAAGACAGTGCAGAATGCAACTGGGGAAAGCGCACCTGAAATCCGGTTGTTAAGAACTTCGCCTCGTTTTCAAAATTCAGCGGCGCAATTAGCGTGAAGTGTTTTAAGTGCCATCGAAGAATCTCACGCGACGTCAATGACGTCACATTGGTCCGACGAAGCTTCCTCTTAGTATGACGCTGACAAGAGAAGCGTCTTTGCCTAACCCATCGGGGTGTTGAGAAACATTCTGGAGGTGTTTGTCTGCACCACATTTGCTGCACCTGCACTTGCTATAGCTATTTCAACGGTAGATTAAACGCCTAGGAGTAAGCAGCGAGGACGGTACCTGCTTTCGAAAGCGCTATAGAAATTTACGAGATTTTACTTACTTACTTTACTTGTCGCCGCCATCGCATGACATTCGGAAGCACCCTCGATGTTAGCTAGAAGTTACCAGAAAGTCATAGTCTCTTTCGCGCAGAGATTATTTGCCTTTTAAGGCATTTTTAAAGCAAAGAAACGCCCATATGCATAGCGATGAGGACATGACCTCTCCAAAAATACCCGTGTCAGCGAATCTCTGACGATTATTTCAGATCTTCTGCTTAAGAGAATTCATCTCGATGTTCACGACACTTCCTCCATTGCAGCCGACGGTAGGCCTAAGCGTCAAGCGGCATGACACCTTCACAGAGTTCGCTTGATGACGACGACGGCGACGACGACGACGATGATGATGAGGAGGAGAAGGAGGAGGAGGAGGACGCAGGTGAATCATCTTTGTCACGAACTGCTGCCGATTAATTAGGCCTATCATTGATTCAAGCAGTGGTGCAAACGTGGTCAGAAAAACGATCGTGTGACCCGTGTCCTATAATTACTCAACATAGAACATATATTTGCTTGTCAGGCTAGACTTTTCAGGACGCTACAGATGCAAAAAAGCAACAAAAAACTAGTGGTGACCTTTTAAGGCATTTTTAAAGGAAAGAAACGCCCATATGCACAGCGATGAGGACATGACCTCTCCAACAATACCCGTGTCAGGACATGAGGATATGGGTAGTAGTTTGCACCCGTGGATTCAAGGTTTAGGTCTACTTTGGAGTCAATCTGACCATTTTCTTCTTACTCTAGGTGGATCGGGCTCTCACTGAACACTGAACTATACGAACGCTTGTGTTGACAGAAAGACAGGAAAACATGTTTCATCAGCACTCTGGACAGAACGAGTGATCTTTGATCCGATTTAGGTTTCTCTCCGATGTTCAGCCCCGTGAAACGTTCTGTTCCCGTATACGCCTGTGTATTATGTATAGGACTATAGGAATCATTCATTGCGGGATTTAGCAGCAGCGGAGCACGATTTAACATTTCAGTTAAATGTATTATAATAATGAACAGAAAATCGTTGTTTGTATTGCATTAGAAAGGCAGTGCTGACCATTTTGCATTGCTTTTTCGCATTTTCAGATATCTGAGTTTTCTGTAAGTTGGATTTGACAAAATTGACAAGTCAACGCTGCAGTGTTGGAGTTGTGAAATTTGAGCTGGGGGGGTTGAGGACATTTCAATGCATGACAGAACAGATATGCGATTTTTGGGAGGTTGAATGCTGGGGGTTCAAACCCCCAACCCCGGCAACTCCAACCCTGCAACGCTGGAACATTAGGTTGAATGTCATAATTACGTGGACCATTATAAGCCTATAGAATTTTGGTGAACAGTAGGCCTACGAGACAGAGGAGTAGGTAGGGACGAGAGGATGGGGCGGGGCGCCAAAATCTGATTTAGGGTAGCAAAAAAGTAACAAGAAGCATCAGTATAGTTGTGCCGACCTTCCTTTTTTGTTCTTCGTGATTTCTATGAAGTCGAAGGGGCGTCATCATGATGATTTGTCCCCGGGAGCCGGTGTAGGAGGCAGGACGGACTCTAGGCACTTTTTGGACTCTAGAGTCCATAATGCCTGTAGGCACGATGGACTCTAGAGTACATAATACCTAGGTATGATGTACTCTAGAGTGCAGAATCCCCAAACACGATAGTAGGAGGCAGCATGGACTCTAGAAGAATTATGTACTCTAGAGTCCGAGATACCTGTAGAGAGGGTAGGCACGGTGGACTCTAGATACAACGTACACTAGAGTCCACTGTATCTAGGTACAACGTACTCTAGAGTACATCATACATAGGTACAACGTACTCTATGTACAACGTACATTAGAGTCCATTGTACCTAGGTACGACGTACTCTAGAGTACGTCGTACCTAGGTGTGATGTACTCTAACGTTGTACCTAGAGTGTGATGTACTCTAGAGTACGTCGTACCTAGGTGTGATGTACTCTAGAGTACGTTGTACTAGGTGTGATTGTACGTTGTACATAGGTACAGTGGACTCTAGAGTACGTTGTACCTAGATACGATGCACCTAGAGTACGTTGTAGCCAGGTATGATGCACTCTGTAGTGCGTTGTGCCTGGAGTCCACCATGACTAGGTATTTCGTACTCTAGAGTAGATGCTACCGCCAGTTATCGGGTACTCTAGAGTACATTGTACCTAGGTATGATGGACTCTAGAGTAAATTGTACCTAGAGTCCGCCATGCCTGCCACACCGGAATAGTCTATGAATTTTGTCAGTTGAGGACCTTTTTGCTTGTCAGGGTTTTGTGAGTTGGCGAGTGACGACAGCGACCTTGTTTTGCTTGTCATGTTTTTTTTCTTAAATTGACAAATTTTTAAAAGTTTGGAGGCGCCATCAGTATGCTTTGTCCCCGGGCGCCGGGGCGCCGGCAGAGGCGTCATTTGGGGGCTGGGGGCACGGCCCCTCCCAAGGAAATGAAAATATTAATTTATAATGTATTAATGTGCAAAAAATTGCAAAAATTGCCAAAAAATATCAAAAATTGCAAATTTTCCAACATTGGCCCTAAAATTTGCCAAAATTGCTCAAAAATTGCAAAATTGCAAAAATGCCTAAAATTTGTCCAAAATTTGCCAACAAATTTTCTCCCCCCCCCAAGAAACGTGTGAAATGACGCCACTGGGCGCCGGACACCCTAGCTACGTCCCTGGTGCGAGTCTGCGAGAACATTCGAAAGGACAACTGTAGGCCTAAACGGAGGCCGGATTTAAAACTCGGAATCGGAATACAATTAGAACACACGGAACAGTTAGGATTTCAATTGTCCTGTATTAGGCCTAATAAAAAATTATTTAAAATTTAATATGTCAAAGAGTCTATATAGCAATTATAATATGCACTGAACGACGGTTCGAAGGCGGAAAAAATAAAAATGAAATTATTGTAAAGACACTGAACCAGTGGCGTAGCGTGCCAATGGCTAGTATGGCTTTAGCCATGGGCGGCACACATGAAGGGGCGGCAAATTTTCGAAGCGACGGGAAGTCGGGAAACTTTAGAAGAGGCGGCAAATTTCAAATTTTAGAACAAGTGACGACTTTTTTGCTTGTCAGGTGATTTTCAGTGAAGGCGAGCCGGGAAATTTGGGAAATTTTTTTAGAAGAGGCGGCAAATTTCAAATATAAATTTTTTGGGAAGACACCATACACTGTAGATCCGCCTCTGATATGAATGCATTTGGGGCGGCGGATTAGCAACAAGCCAGAAGCGGCAAAGGTGGACGCTACGCCAGTGCACTGAAGTGATCCATTTGGCTGGGAAGTCAATATAGCCACCTCACTTGGGGGGAGGGGTGGAGTTGGGCAGTGGGGAGGAAAATTCCTACGTCCCCTACTAATCGCACCCTGGGCCTACATAGTGACTAAAGTATAAATAATTAGGAGGAACTGAAATTGAACATGTGTGCTGACAGTGCTGTTTTGACATTGTAGGCTTTAGGCCTATAGGCCTACTCCGAATTGTGTTTGTCTTTTTGTAATATCAATGATGAATAAGAATTTTAAGAAATAAAGCTGTAGCGGATACAAGGAGTGTTGAATAGACCTAGAAGACTGTAGGCCTAAGAGTGACAGTGATTTTCAACACCCGAGAGATTCTAGGCCTACTTAAACCGCTTAAAATTCAGTTACTCTTGTTAGGCCTATATAATTAACTAGCGCGTATGTTCGGGATTTTAAACGTTGTGTCGGTCTATGTGTTTGGATAGATAATAGGCCTATTAGGGGCAGTGGCGGCTCTAGGATTTGGCAAGTGGGGGGCATTGGGGTGTCAACTTCTAATCATGGAGGGGACAACCAAATGTTGTTTAATGTATGTAGCATTAAGTATAGGGTCCCAACTGGGGGGCCACTGGGGGGCCAGGCACTCAATAGGGGGGGCACGGGCCCCCTGGCCTCTCCGGTGGAGCCGCCACTGATTAGGGGCCTAAAGATTAAAGAAGATCTGAAAGAGAAACAACTGGAAATCGCAGCAGGAAGAAAACTGACATAATAATAATAATAATAATAATAATAATAATAATAATAATAATAATAATAATAATAATAATAATAATAATAATAATAATAATAATGCACTTTTATAGCACCATTTCTAATACCCAAGGGTAGGCTATCAATCGATGGTACTTCATATCCGTCCGCAAAAGACTAGGTCATTTCCAGAGATCAGTTAGAGGGAAACAGCAAGACAGACTATGGAGGAAATGCTAAGCCTAGATCTGAAAATACTCAGTTTATTGGAAGACATAGAACAGAATGGCCTAGAAATGTCTTCTGGCTAGCTATTGCCACTAATGAGTTGGCAGAAACTGGAAAGCGCATTTGCTGCACTACGAACTTGCGCTTTATTAATGCTCGTAATAATAATTATGATTAAGCTGCTGGTGAATGGTGGTTGGTGGCTGCTGCTGGTGGTGGTGATGATGATGATGATGATGATGATGATGATGATGATGATGATGATGATGATGATGATGATGATGATGATCTCTGTGTTGTGGCTGACCTTGTCTTCGTTCCTGAGTCTTTGGCTAATGGCGACGTCGTCGGCAGATGAAGCGAAGTGTTGTTGATGACTTTGCAGTCGTCGTCGTCTTCTGAGACTCAATGGCTGGAAGGACTCTGACTGGTAACCGTTTGTGCTGGCGCCGATCTCCCTCATGATTTCGTCGCCATGTCTTAAGTAGATTCTTTTAGATCGTGCCAGTTTTTCTTTCGGTTGTTTTGATAGTAAATAAAGCGGTGCTGCTATTGCATGTGATTACGAAGTCCACTGCGTACGTCGTTGTCAGATGTGTCATAATTTTATATAGCGCGTTTGTTTATGATTATACGCAGTGCTTGTTAGGATAATCGATGCTCAGAGTACTTGACGCGCTCTTCTGTGTGCATCGTCGGCTCACTCGGTAGCTCTACCCTGGGATGACCGCTCGGCCCCGGTTCAATGGCGTCTTTCCATATTGCCAAATTCCCATTTTATTCGAATTTGCATCTCGCAGAATTCTCGTATCATTGAAAAGTTACAATAATGCGCTCTTTATGCAGCATAACAAACGGAGATTTTATTTCTCGGGCATTCACAGATAAGCCTCAAGGGGAGTTATATATACCAGTAGTAAACAGGGTTAAAGTGACAACACAGTATTGCCGCCGACGCTTTGCAAAATAATGATGTAAGTCTGCGAGCCATGTCAAGGACACTATGACAATAAAGGAAAGGGCTTAAAGAATTGCACTGGAGAAAATGCTGACATGTATGCACACAGCTTTCATGAGCGCTAAAGAAATTGATTATATCTATTTTACAGATTACTTAGTTTTTTCTGCTATACATTTGATTGTGATTGTAAGGATTTAGGTCAGTAATCTCCTTCGTTTTTAGTGCCTAATGTAAAAAGAAGCATTTACTCATATTAAAGACTTAGTTGTTGATTGAGTGTGAGTTAAAACATTGTGATATCTGAAAAGGATGAAATTGTTTGGTAAAAGAAGGTTTAGGGCAGTACAGTTTTTATGATTTGCTTCTTCAGATATCTTCGGATATCGTGCTTTGGTAATGATATCTCCCATGTAATTGCTTTTCTACCACTACTAAATAAAAATTGGCACTTGCCTTTTTAGAAATAGTGCTGCTTATCATTTGTATTTATTAAGTGGTAATATATAGACATTTTATTGTTTGGGCTTCTTTGTATGGACTGCTTTTTATCACTGATGATGCAATATATGTCTGATCTGTAAACATGAGTGAGATTCTGCATACTATTAATGTTTCATATGCCACTGATTAACTTAATCTTAAAACTTTAAACTTAGTAATTGTATTCTGTCGTTATACGAGACTTATGCAAGATCTTAGGAGAACTTGATTGCTATGAGAATATTATTCTCGAAATGCTGGACTCACTGAGAGACCTGAACTTGGCACTGTAGAATTATCTCCCATCATATGTTGTGCAAGCGATGAATATGGATATAAAAAACAATTGGTCTTATTACCAAAGAAAGAACAGCTCATTGATTTAAGAAACGATCTATTTGTTAAGTCTACATTTCCTGAAAAGAGCCAGAATGAGTTTTGTTTCTTGATGAAGAAGTCGTATCGTGGAATCAGTTCTAAAGTAATCAAAGTTATTCTGCTATGTGCATCTTCCTGGTCTTGCGAGTTCAGATTTTCAGTATTGACTGAAATTATATAAAAAATACACAGGCTTTATAAAATCGATACTGAAATACATGCGAGCTTTTGTGTCAACATCTGAAGCCTCTTGTTTGCACTTGAAAGCAGACGAAGCCTTCACATTCAATTTTGAAATGTTAAATATTTTGTAAATTTTTAAAGTGAATATGTTCTGCAAAAATTGTTGCTTTATCATGTGTGCTGCCAATGTATTCAGATATTTCTAGTGTGCCACAAGCCAAAAAAGGTTAAGAAAAACTAACAGTTATTATCAGAAGTTTTTGTCCAAGGGAATGTTAACATTTGATAAATATATTGGATATATTTGATATTTTCTCATAGTCAATTGATAAATCGAAGTGAATGCTGAAAGGAATTAAGCACATGGTTAAATATTTTGCTCTTCTCTAAAAAAAGCATATTGTAAATATTTTGGTTTGCAATTTCATTAATATTTTGTTTGGTTTCTTTCTTGAAGCAACTATTCACAGACATTTGAATGTGAAGCGAGGCTTGGCTGCACAAGTTAGAAACTCAAAGTAAGGACTTTTAACTTTTTTCTTGGAGTCTATTTTTGTAATATTTTTATTAACCTCTTAACTGCCCTGTGCCGGAAAAATCTAGCACAATGTAAATATTGCTTATGCTGTGGCACTAAACCCCTAAAGCCGAATTTTTAAAAGGCAATTGGCAGTTTTTAAAGACAATTGGCTAGCTTAATGGAATTTACAGCTGCTTTTCAGCTAAGCTGAAAAACGAATGACTGGCATTTTCGTCAAAAAGTTTACTAGATTTTATATTTTTGGCTTGATTCTTATAATTTTTTGGTTTGTTTTTCACATTTTTTGGCTTGAAGTTATATGATTAATATTTCTAAAGTTTATGTTTACATAGAATACTGTACAGTAACCTGTAGTGTATATGTGTATACCATATATATGATGATTATTAAGTAGCAGAATTGCAGAAATGTTAGTCATATACAAAACACAGCAAAATTAAAAACTGTAGCAAAATATTTAATGGCTTAACAAACAAATTTATTGCATTGTTGTGATACTATGTACTGCCAACGTAACATAACAAAAGTACAAAATGTCACTAAATTAAGTGCTCGTCAATCCAGTTTGAACCTCTTCCAAAAAACATATAGCCTCTACTTTTGTCTCTATTAGTTTCTTCAGCACTTTTATCGTGATTTTTGATGCATGGCAAATAAGACTCATTGTTTGAAAGTCTTTAGAGTTTGTTGCTCTTGCTTTCTTTTCTATTGGTATGATTAATTATTGTTTCCTTGAAGTCTTTGGGCCATTCCCAGTTTGCTAAACCGCTTGGCATATCTGTACTAATTCTTCTGCTGCTCCTTGCCCCAGACATTTAAGCATTTTTGTCAATATTTCATCAATTCCTACAGCCTTGTTGCTATTCAGTTTTTTTTATTGTCTCCACTATTTTCCTCATTTACTTAGTCCTTTGTCTTCCATATCTACTTCTGGTTTTAGTGGAATTTCTTCAGATTTTTCCTCTTTGTTGCATTGTCCTTATAGCTCATATTTTCAGAGTTGGACATTTTCACTTTATCTAGTTATGACTGAGTTTTAAGAACAGAGCTTATATTTTCTGGATTACTGTGCTAAAGCAGTGGGGTGGTGGTCATTAGATTGCAACTTGCTTTGTAGCAGTTGCCCTGCTTAAGAGAAATTTTCAGTTTTTAGTAACAAATTATTTTCGGATATGTAAGTATTTTTATTGTAAACAATGTTGAATGAAATTTAACTTCGATAAATGCATCACTTTTTGTTGCAGTTATGTACTTGATTGGCATACTTCTCCAGTTGAATACTGCCGGGTGAAACCAGCTTCTCAGATTCAGGAACGACAGTTTTCATTATCCATATGCTGTCTGACACTTCCGCAAAATGAGACACTTTACGTCTTTCAGACTCCCAGTGATTTAGTTCGAAGCTATGATCTGAAAACATCTGGCACCAAGCAGCCATTGGTAGTGTCAAGATGTGCCAATTACAGTCCTTTGTTGTCATATTGTATTAGTAGCAGCTATTTGAAGGGTACAAATGGAACTGGGCAAAGATATCTGCACACATCACCTATTGTGGGCAGGGATGAATCAAAAGTTGAGGAGACTCTAGAAGCGATTAAGGATACAATTAAAAAAGCTGAACCACCTAAGCCAGTTGCAGATGGCAGCCAGACTTCAAGTTCCCCTGACGCCACTTCTGTAGTAACAACTGGTATTGTGACGCCACCAAAAAAGTCTTTGCGTGAGAAAATTGTAGCAGAAATAAAACATTATTACCATGGATTTCGACTTCTGTTTATTGATATTCGGGTTTGTGCACGGCTTATATGGCAGGTGCTAAATGGGAAAAGTCTGATGAGAAGAGAACAAAAACAGGTTTGGTATATATCTTTTTGCCTATAAGGCTATTTAAAAGTAAAAGGGATAGTTTGTTCCTCATTTGTACTGTGAATTTGACTCTTGTATTGGATAATTTTCATTGTGGTAATGATGTAATTGTTCTAGTTGGTGCGAACCACAGCAGATATGTTTCGTCTTGTTCCATTTTTGGTCTTTATCATTGTTCCATTTGCTGAGTTCCTGCTTCCTGTTGTTCTGAAGTTGTTTCCTGGCATGCTTCCAAGTACGTTCCAAGAAGCAGACAAAGAGGTGTGTTTGTAAATAATGGCTTCACTTATATTGGTATAAATGTTAATTATGTGTTTGAATGCAGCTTGCATTTCATGAAGAAAATCTAAGTTCAGATGATCAGTTTGTCTTTAAATGTTGTTTGCAATTAGAACAGATACTTGAACCTGTAAATGTTATTTTGTATCAAAGTCTGCTTTATTTATTAATCAATGAGTCACTTGAATAATAAACCATACAGAAAATGTTACTCTCTGTGATGTAATATATATATATATTTTTTTTTATGCCCTCGGTACTTCATTCCCGAAGGTCTTATGAGAAAAAAATTGTCTGGAGACAAAAATTAATGTGTGTTAACTCTCGTCAGGTTCTTCGAGGTCGGCCACAGAAAAAGTTCCTCGAAAAGATATTGAATTGAAGCATTGTATGGCCATAGACAAACGCTATATATATGATATATATATATGATATATATATGATATATATATATCAAAAGGTTATATATATATATATATATATTGTATATCGTATATTATATATTCATTCAGACAATTTGAGAGAGTAGAAATCCTGTAAATTAAAAGTCTTATATGTCTTTGTTTTCTTGTTCAAATTTGAATCATATATTTAAGCTTCTCAGGAGCCTTGTTAATGTGCTTCTTGATTTTATGTCAATAGAAAGAGAAATTGCGAAAGACTTTGAAAATGAAATTGGAAATGGCAAAATTTCTGCAGGACACAATAGAAGAAACTGCTCTTCAGCGTCCAGATGCGTCTGGAGAGAGCGTGCATGAATTTGTTGGTTTCATGGAAAAGGTACTGCATAGTTATACTTATTTGAAATGTGCTTCATAAGCACATTGTATCACACATTCATCTATGTGGTCACTGTATATTTGCCAGAACTAGACAATGCAACAAATTGATATTATTTGTGAGATATTAAGAACTCTATACATCGATATTTATTTCTTATGATTTTACTTATTCCTTCCTATGCATGACTTTGGTCTGTACTTTGCCAACCAATCTTCACTGCAGTAACCCCTTTATTTAGATATTTCTTCGTATCTAGTGTTGTCAGTAGTAGTGCTGTTACACTGTATGCTGATGAACTGGTGAATAACAATTTACAGTGTTATCCGTTATTTTAAAGTGCTCACAAATTCTTAGATTGTGAAATTGTGAATTTCTTAAATCTTTAACCATCATTGATTTTAGATTCGGACATCGGGTGTTCAGACATCAAATGAAGATATACTGAAATTCTCAAAGCTCTTCGAAGATGAAATCACTTTAGACAATCTCAACTACCGACAACTGAGTGCACTGTGCAAATTAGTTGAAGTGCCTAGCGTTGGAACAAGCTACTTCCTGCGGTTTCAACTTGAGATGAAGTTGCGTCAACTGGAAGCTGATGACAAAGCAAGTGCAAAGCTCACCACCATCATCATCATCGTCGTCATCGTCATCATCAGTAACAATGAGCTTGGCCCCCATTGTTTGATGCCATCTTTAAAGTTTGTACCATTTGCTTGGCCAGCCACCAGTGCATTGTAATCAGAGTGAAGTCAGAATCGGAGTGACTCTCCTGAACAGTGGCCATGAGTGATGGGCTATGAGGCAACCAACTAGGTTAGGGGTGAGTTTGACCCTCTACAGACAGTGTCAATGCCACAGCAGTTTTGCAGCATTGGCATAGTTAGATAGTGGTAATTATTGATTTGTGTTCTTTTGTTGGAATATTGGATTCTTTGTGCTAAACTAATCTTATCTCTATTGACTGACCTTTATTCTGTTGTATCTGTCAATTTCTGCTCCTTTTCTTTAGAACTCTCTTTTCTATCTTTTCAATGTATTTACCTCCCATCGTATTACTCTATATTTTTTTCTTCAACCCTTTCATCTTTTTTCTTCAATTCTTTCCTCTGTCTCTCTCTCCCTGTGTCTGTCTGTCTGTCTCTCTGTCTCTGTCTCTCTCTTTCTCCATTTCTTTTTCCTTCTTGCTATGGATGTGCATTTAACACAAACCTGTCCACTGATGATGATGATGATGATGATTTAAGAGAGTTTTTAGAATTCTTTTTATACTGTAAGTCTTTTAAGAACCCTGATTAGTGCATGACCAAGAATGTGCTGTAGTCATGTTCTAATTCCACAGACTATCTGTTGATTTCAATTTCAGTCTTCAGTTTTATTCTGTTTTTCATCTACTCTTGACTCATGGTTTCTTTCACCTAAATATGCTATTCATCTTTGCTTTATATTCCTGTCTAACTTTCTTATCTTGCAGATTTTACACTTTGATCCTTGCTTAATAAACATTTCTTCTTGTACATATATCTTTTGACCTCAGTTTTCCAGCCATCAGACAGTGCTGTCTGACACAAATCTCACTTGTTATAACCTTAGTATTTTGTGCAATTGTCTATCGCTGCATATTATAAGGAGAGAATTTGTAATAAGCGTGTTTTACTGTCCTCTCATCATTAATTGGATTTGAAAATGCAGGTTATACAGAAAGAGGGAATTAATTCGATGGAAATTTGGGAGTTGCAAGAAGCATGTCGTCAGCGAGGGATGAGATCTTTTGGAGTTCCTGAATCTCGGTTGAAATTGCAGATGGCTCAGTGGCTTGATCTGCATCTAAATCACAAAATTCCGGCCTCTCTGCTTTTACTTTCAAGGACGCTTTACTTACCAGAAGATCTTTCAACAGAGGACCAATTGAAAGCCACAATCTCAGCATTGCCTGATTCAACGGTAACTTTCTACTGCACAACATTGTCTAACTGTTCCTGACAGTTTTCAAATCTTAACCCTTTGTGGGTGAAAAAATTTCAAACGTGTGCCCGAAAAAGAAAAAGTGATTTTTTTGCAAAATGATAATGTTTTGACATATACATAGAAATAATTCCTAAAACTATTGTTAACATAACAATCTATGTCAAAATGTTATTGCACCATGGATTAACACTACATTAATTACTTATAGACAGTGAGGGTGTGATATTTTCTGAAGCAGTCTCCAATGCAAAGATCAACAATGCAGTCTGCATTGTACAGTCTGCATTCTACAGTATATCCAACCACGTGTACCCAAGAAACATTCAAGGGCAACATTATCTCCACCTAACCGGCTAACCCTCACCATTCCTTACCCTAATCCTAGCCCCAGCTGTAACCTATCATCCGCACACCATAGCCCCAGCCGTGACCCTAGCCCCTGCTCTTGTCCCCGCGCTAGCCCTTAGCCTTAACCTTTATTAGGTGAAAATTACATTTCTGGTGCTTGACTCATTAGCTGTGAACGACATTTCTCTCGCTTCACCCGCTAGAGTTTTAATAAAGATACTTTATTGGAATATGAATTGAGGCAGAGTTAAATCTTAGATTTAAATCAATGCATTTGATGGGTATTCTGACTGAGATTTGAGTTATGTACGTTAGCATAGGCATAGGGGCATGAATGGCCTGCTCCTTCCCTATTCGGGCTGTAACCAGTTATGGGATTTGTACATAATGATGAGAAAATTTTTAATTGCCGATGGAATCAGTATACTTTGTTGTATTGCAGCTTCTTGGCCACCATTTACTAAATCACAATTAAAGTCTTTAAAATATGTACTAGAGCTCGTGATTCGATTCTAATATTACTCAAAAGCTTCATGAGCAGATGGGCAGAATTCCAGATCCCATTGGTGGAACATATGACACTCCCCAAATCCCCAGGTTGGATTATATGGCATGTACATGTCTACCTTTGTGTTGCCTCCCTATTCCAGAACCTTTGATATTCCATTGATAATACTAATTTTTGGACCTGAAATTGAATTGAAGCATATCATTTCTATGGTTTGCTGTTGCTAAGCAGTGGTTTCGGGTTTTGTTTAGAACCAATTTATTTGCACCTTCTGTACAGAAGCTTTATGTAGAATATTTGAACATCATCACCATGTTGCAGTGCATAATACTTTTATGAATGACCTGAAGTGTGTAAAGTTAATTTTGTTCAATTAATTATGAATTATAATTAATGACAATCTGATTATAGGCGGAGGAAGCGAAAGTAAAGATTTTGGAAGTTTCTGGTGATCGAGTGGACAACAAATCAAAGCTGGAGATTATCAAGCAGGAGGAAGAGATGATTCAGCAAGAGAAGGCAGAATTAGAAAAACTTCACAGAGAAGCAGAGCTCAAGAAGGCCAAAGCCTTGGAGTCAAAGGCCAGGATCGAAGCTGCAGCTGCTCAGAAAGAGGTTTTGCACTTCAATGTTATTGCTATTGATTTACTGCAATTTGTTGTTTACTACATTGTTGTGGATTCTTTGATAATTCCTGAATTGATAAGAGATTCAATTCATATAAGATTATATATTTACTGATCTATTGCTTAATTGATTGCATTTTGTCCTATGTACAAGCTAAACCTAACTTTCGTTGTGTTTGTCAGCGTATTTTAAGAAGTGCGTCAATGTATTGTCTTGTATAGGCTGCCGTGGATTTGATTGAGCAGCCAGTATCACCAGAAGCACCTTCGGCATTTGCTGCAACTGAAGTTCCTGTGAAGGAAATTCTTGTTGATAAAGCAGCAGAGTTGGATGCTCATGGTGCATTCAGTCATAGTTTCTTACTATTTTAAAAATGGATTCAGTTCATTTTAGTTCTGATATTTTCCTGCATATTTATCAGGATATTTCTTGTCTTAAAGTTTCTTATTTCCTTCTATATATCTGTATTTGCATATAAATAAATTAATTACTTGGAATTGAAAGCAAAATCTAATTGATGTGTGTGTGTGTGTGTGTGTGTGTGTGCTAAAAGTACATAAGAATGTTTTTGGCATGTAGTGCAGTCACTGTATTCTGTGTTTATTTATATTATATTAGAGAAGGAGGAAATTGATAGCAAGGATCTTGAAGAAATAGAAAACCTTTTGGAGCATGTTGCTGATAAGAAGATGGAAATGACTAAAGAATTTGAAGAGCTTGAAGCTTTGAAGGAGGATTTCAGTGAATATAAAGAGGTATTTCCCCATATTTTGATTTCATCCAAGATCTACTGCTGTTGTTTGTACTGAATTGTTGAGGACATTGTCAATAATTTTCATTGCATTTTAAGTTAAAGTAAGATAGTTTTATTTACTCAATGTTGAAATGCCTTTAAATTTTGCTTCTACTGTATGAGAATGCTTACTGGTAATTTTAAAAAATCTGAATCTGGATTTATTGCAAAATTAGGATATTTTAATTTGATACTTTTATGACTGCTTATGTTTAGATCATTGCTCTATCTGACTAGTTAAAGATCTTGAGATGGAGTCTTCCATAAACATTTGGGTGGTACAGATTCTCATATAATTTGAATTGTGTTATCGTTGTATGCTGAAGTAGACCTGGGATGTTTCTGCTGTATTTTAGCTTAATTATAATACAGTTTCATGTGAATTTGTCATATTATAATGTAATGATGTTTTTTACTGACTGTCTGTGGTATATTTGGTGTTGGATTGAAATTTTACTTTGTTATTCTGCAGAATTTGGGGGAGCTGAAGGGTGTAATGGAGCAAAGTGGTGCATCGCTGACAGGACTGCAGGAGTCAAAGTCAGCTCAGAGGCTGAGTCGTAAAGTGAGCAAAATGATAGAGCAGATTGGTACAGCTGTGAGTGACTTGGGCGCTCAGAAGGCAGCACTATTGGATGACATCAAAGCCAAGGAAGGCCAGGTCATGGAGATAACAGCTTTGGAAAAGAGTGAAGCCACGCGCAAACAGATTCTTGATCAAATCTCAGAAGAAAAGTAGGACTTTACACCTGAATATGTTAAAAATCTATAGGTTAACCCTTTAGCCAAGCAATAATATTCTAGAACACCAGGCATTACAAGCATGCCAATGACAATGTGCTGGAAAAATCTGGTGTCGTGGCATCAGCAATATTTTCATTGTGTCAAAAAAATCCAAATGCTTCCTTGATTCAAATTTTAGGTTTGTTTATCGTACTGCTTTCAGTGACTTATATATAATCAGGCAAAGAATGACTTTTATGAATTAATTTTAATATTTAGTTTATATAGTCTATAACTTTTGACAGAGAATGGTGCTTGTATATGATTATGTACCAAGAAGTAATTTTCATTTGTAAATAAATGCATTGCAACAGATGAACAATTTTATGTTGCTAATAATTATAACTAAGCAAAGTAATACATATGGGAAGTGTCACTCGGTTGGCAATCTGGTGTGCTTGTCATCAGATTTTGGTTGTGGCAGAAACATTGTAACTGTTTCGGCATCAAATTCTAACTCGCTTCGACTCAATTGTGAATGGATGAGTACTTACTTGGTAAAGGTAAAGCAATGAGATCGAGAACTAGGTACCACCCACATAGAGCCCATCCATGAAACATGAAGACACTAACACTTCATGTCTCTAGGGGAATTACATTACTAGGCAATTACCATTACATATTTGTTAGAATTTTTAGAATTGATTGAATTTGCTCTATAATAATAATAATAATAATAATAATTTTATAATAATAATATCTATGTTCTGCTTTTTAGACATAATTTGATAACAATCACTGAGCTACTGAATTCCATTCAAACTCTTCAAAAAATTCCCGACAGTACAAAGTTTGAAAAAATTGCAAAGATGCTGGATGCTAACCATGATGGAGTTATTGAATACAAAGAAGCAATGAAGGTGATCAGTTTGAAAGCTTATTAGCTCCTCTGTGATCATTTCAAAAGGGAAAATGCTAACAGTGCTGTGGCTTTATTTGACGAAAAGCTGACTTTGCTTAAACTTCTGCTGAAAGCACCAAACATTTCGTTTTATATTTTCTGACTTATTACTAAGTAAAGTTTTCTATAGCTAAAAGGTGATGCATTGGTGCAAGTTTTAAAAATTTTGCTGCAAATTTGTGGTTGTTTGGGCTTTAATTGTGAGAATTGCAGATTGCCACTTTGCGTCAAGACAATGCATCTCTGGTTTCAAGTTGCTTTTTTGAAATATTTTTGCATTGAATTGGTGCTTTACTTTTATATGTGCATCGTTAATTCTCTTAAATTTACATAATTTATTCCCTGGATCATTTGTCATTTTCTCTCGAGCAATACTCAAATGAAGTGATTTAAGTTGATTGATTATGGTGCAGTTGAATCACAGACCCATTTCTGTTTGGCTTTGACTGCTGCATTTCATAATAATGACTTCGGTAAGAGCGAAATGTTGCAATTTCCATCTGATAGAAGTGAAGCGGCAGGCATGCTAGTTTTACATATTTTGTTATTATTGGTGCTTATATGTGCTTATTTCAGCATTAGGCGAGGGAATTGGTTTGGAGTAAATTTGGTTCCAACTGATAGAAGAGAAGAATTTTAAACCAAATTATAGTTGTCAATTAGGCTGCACAATGCCCATTTCGTGTCCACATTGAGTTAGAGATGATTGGAATTGAACCAGACAGCTGCAATACTCGTCTTCAAGTTCTCTGCAGAGTGGATTCCTTTGGTAGTTTCTCCATTCTCTTTTCAACTGTGTGCTGAGTCTCTTGTGACCATTGATTGCTTTTGCAACTGTCATTCATCATTTGGGCTGAGTAGTGTGGTTCTCATTCTTGTTTTCCTTTGCATCCCTTCTGGTATTTTGTCTTTGAATGTGACCAATCAATATTTTCTTATTGTTTCTATGAGTGCTTGGCTTTCATCTGCCATCTTCAGTACTTCCTCATTGGTGGCATGTTCTGTCAAGATGGTTTTTTCGTCATTGTCTACCTCTGTCCATATAGCAACAAGGTCCAATTAAACACTTGTTGTTCCTTTTTTAGGTTCTTCACATAGTCTGTTTAGAAAATTTCCCTCTTCCAGTGAATATTGTGTGTCCATTGCTGTTCTTCCCTTTTAATTCACTGCCATCTTGCCTAATCAGCGATCCTGCTTCTCGGATATTTGATCTTGACCTACCCGGTGTCAGTCCCATTAACCATGATCTTCATATTTTACCTTTTTATGGTAGGTATGATGATGCTGACACGCAAGTCCTGTTTGTTTGCTGATAATGTAGACAAGCATCTAAACAAGCATCCACAGTACATTTTGGGTATTATCTACATAATTTTGGGTATTATCTACATGGAAATGTGGCAATAGTCCTTTGGTCCATAATACCTGTTATGTCTGATGCTCACCAGAAAGAAGATAATTGGGTCACCCTAGGTCAAAGTTGCAGTTGGAGACTGCACTATGTCCTTGACTTGTGATTAGAAGTTAAGCCTATATCAATAGAAGACTGGGTGTAGCAAAATGCAAATAGTTAACCTTCATACTATTTGTCTGTGTGTGTGCATGCATGTGCACTTGTGTGTGTGCATTCGTGTGTGTGTGTGTGTGTGTGTGTGTGTGTGCATTCGTGTGTGTGCATTCATGTGTGGCTGTGCTGCTGTTTGCCTAATGTCTAATTCCAAAGATCCATTTTTATCATTTTTTGTTTATGTTTGATCATCTGGCAAAGTATTGCAAATATGAGATCTCAAAATACACTAAATATCTTCTGCTATACTAAACTAATATCAGAGAGCAGAAGAAGATAGAGAGAATTGGAGGGAATTGACTGTCAACCCTCTGATAGTTGATGATGCATAAAGAAGATACAAAACTATTTCAATTGAGCTCTAGCAGTGCAGTGTGTTATGACTTGTTCACTGTTTAGATGTTAGCAGCCCTTGACTGTCCATGGATGTTTTTGAAAACTGATGGTAAATTCCATTTTGCATTACAGTTGATTGATCTCCTTGGTTCAGAGAATGTCAAGCTCAATGCTGAGCAACTAGCAGAGATTATGCTAATTCTAAAGAAAGAAAAAGAATTGGACGAAGAAGAGAAAAGAATCAAGAAACTCCAACAGCAGCAGACTTCAACAACAACAAAGACCTTGTCAGATGCTGTTTCACAGGAAACTGGCAAAGACCCTAAGCAGTTATAGTAGGAATTCATGAAATTAAAATGGGTATTTTTATAACTTTGCTGAAGCAAACTTGATATATTTATATTTAAAAAAGTCATTTATTTGTTAACAAAAATTCAATTTAAATAGTTGTATTTGCCGTATGATGGTTATAGGAATAATATGTAAATTGAATTGGATGCAGTTAATGCAGCATCAGAAATAGGTGTGATTAGGTGTGAAAGGTCAGTGGAATCGGCTTGGAGTGACTATTATCCAAGGTGACTGTTGGTTTGCACTTCATGTGCATTGACTATTATGAATTTGATATCTTTGACAGTTAGATAAAATAAAATATTTTTAAAATTAAAGAGCCGTTTTTAGAAAATTTGAATGCAGTTGAACCAAATTAGATAATTTTTACTTGTTTATCAGAATTCATTTTCAAATAGAAAGGATTTTATAATGTGTTACTCAATCAGTTTTAATTAAGTAGATGATGTCTCTGTAGATTGGTGGTTATTTCACTTCCAATAATTTTCACTTGCAATATTGATGTGAATTTTTTTTATTCTGAATACAAAGCATTGTATAGCAATTTTAGCTATTAATGAATAAAGCTGTTAGAGATTGATGCAAGAGTTAGATTGTTAGATGTAGATTAATGTGATAAATTTGATAAATGTAAGTACAGATGATGAGCATGACTGTATCTCAAGAGATGACTTGCAAATAAAATATCATTGGATTGTTGTGTTACAAGCTTACAATATGCCCATTTAGAATGAAATACTATTTGATATTATTATTATTTCTAGACAATTTCTCCAGCGCAGTAAACAAGGCTAAGGCCTACGACAAAAGCACTTTGACATAATTCTATCAGTTAAATCCTATATTAAATAGGTGTGTTTTTAAGTTCCTAAGAAAGGAATCTGCAGAGACAGCTTCCGACACAACGTCAGGTAACGAGTTCCAAAGTAACGAGTTCCCTTTGGAGAATGACCTTTCTCCAAACTTGGAGGTCTTTGACGGAGGAGGGACAAGCAGTAGGACTCAACGACTCGACCGAAGCTTCATTCTCGACTCATTTGACGTCGTTCGCTGCACCAGCGCACTCAGATATTCTGGGCAGTGTGGGTCATAAAGGGCTCGGAAAGTGAGCCAACATAATTGATAATGTTCACCTGTTCAATAAAATGCTAATGTTGCACATTGAGAGTGAGAAAGAGGAGCAAACATATGAATTATGTGGAAATACTTCAAACTGTTCAACCAAAGAAAGATATTGGTGTAATCCTGCATAGCAGTTTAAAACCAACTAGACAATGTGCTGAAGCAGCTAAAAAGCATCCGAAAATGATAATGCGACTATGTAAGACAATTGCACATCCACATTTGGAATATTGCATTCAGGCATGGAATCCATTTTTGAAGAAAGACAGTTAAATTGTGGAAATAGTTCATTGTACAGTGTAAATTTTAGAGCAGGGTGGCCAACCTGTGGACCACATGCGGCCTGCCAGCTACTATTTGGTGGCCCATGGGCATCTTTCTAAATAATGTTGTAGTAGACCAAGTGTCGGTAGACCAATTGTCGTAGTAGACCTATTGTCGGTCGACCAAAAGTCTATAGATGAAGTGCTGTAGACGAAAAGACTGTAGACGAATTGTTGTGATACCTTAAAAAACCGCTGAAGCGGGCCGCGTTTCCAAACTGTTTGGGAAATCCTGATGTAGAGCCGGTGTTGGAGTTGTCGGGAGGGGGGGTTCAAAAATCACATATTGGGTACATGCAGTCTAGGGCTGCGCCGAGTAACTCGAGTAACGCGAGTACTCGACTCCAAATTGGAGTCGAGTAATTTTTTTGGAGTCGAGTACTCGCATAGAATAACTAAACAAAGAATAGAATAGATAAATAAAGAATAACCAACGAATTTCATTAAAATTTGGACTGCCGTTATTTGTTACAAATAATTATTAATCAGTCTTATTTAGGTTATTCTTATTCGTTATGCCCCAGTTAGTTAAGATGTTGTCCACAGTGGGCCAACTCTAGTGACGACCTCATATTTTTTGCCAGTACCGGTAAACTAGTTTCTGTTCTGTAACTTCTGTTATACTAAATTTGAAAACGCTTGAATATCCGAAAAATTGATATGTAACTGTATCTAATGTTCTGCTTTGGTTAAATGAGGGCCATGAGGCAAATAATAAGCATTATGTGACGTGTAACGTTTGCAGATCATGTATTTCCGGTTTTACGCGAGTACTCGAGTACTCGCTAAGCTACTCGACTCCTACTCGACTCCTAAACTACTCGGTTAGCGCAGCCCTAATGCAGTCTCTGTTATTCATTGAATTTCAGTCCTCACCCCCTCCTGCTCAAATTTCACAACTCCAACACTGTGTAGAGCAACAAGATGATCAAGAAATATCAAAGATTAAGCTATGAGGAGAGGCTAGAGCATTGTGGATCAACTACTCTTGATGAAAGGAGAGAAGAGGAGATCTAACAGAGAACTAACAATATATGATAATTTTTTCACTGGTACAGTATACTAGTACTCAAGGACATGACAGAAAATTAACAGACAATTTGGGAGGTACAAGCAACATTTATTTAGTGCCAGGGTAGTAAACAAATGGAATGAAAAGACAGTATGAGCTCCTAGTATGAATGCTTTTAAAAGTATCTTATGTACAATGGGATATGAGATTGGGCATTTATATGTTAATTGATTTATAAATAGTACAAGCCTACTAGAAATAAAGAGCCTGCAAAAATACCAAATATAGAAATCAGCAAAATGCTAAACATCAAATATACCTCCTGCAAAAGATAATGAAAAGAAAACTAACCCTCCTTGGTCACATATGCCAGATGATCGAATAATAAAGAACCTAATCCTTTGGAATGAATAAAGGTACAGGAAAAAGGAAGGGGAGGCGGGTTTGACATCTGATGACAACGAGGGGTTAAAAATGGCCAAAAATTTGATGACATGGATGACTCCTATGGACTAGAACAGTGGTCTCCAAAGTTTTTCAGCTGCGAGCCACATTGCTGACTTCTGATGGCAACGAAGGCCACATGCACAAGAAATTAAATTGCGCAAAATACGCTATACAGCGAATGAATAACTGACAATAACAGTCTATTGCTGAATTATGATGCAGTGCATAATGCAGAATATCAGTTGCAATTGAAATGGTTTTTAACTACTGTGAGATAAATAAAACTGATGCATTTCTGATAAAATTTCATCAAACCGTGGTTCAAAGTGTGTAGTCCCTATAATAAGAAAGGATTTTAAGTGTTCATTGGGTAATGCTGATGTGTAGCAGGATTTCATCTTAGCAAATGTTTTTTACACAGATATGTTCTGTAGGTTCAAAAGCAGAAATGAATTCATGAGCAAATTTTAAAAAAGATTAAACTGATTATATATATAAGGCATTGATAGAATTCTATCAAATTTCCTTAATTAAATTTGTCCTTCAGAATATTCTTTATGGGGGGAGGGAAGAGGTTCTAACCACAACAGAAAAGAAAGAGACTTGGGGGTAATCATCCATAGAAGTATGAATCCATCCCACCAATGCATGGAGGCAGCAAAAAAGGGTAACCAAATGTTGGGACTGATGAAAAGGACAATAGTGAGTTGAGACAGATATAATCATAAAACTTTATAAGTCATTGGTAAGGCCTCATCTAGAATACTGTGTTCAGGCATGGAATCCATTCTTGAAAAAATATATTGAGCTTTTAGAAAAAGTGCAAAGATGAGCAACGAAGATGGTCAATGGGTGCCATAATTTAAGCTACGAAAAAAGACTTCAATATTGCGGACTGACAACATTAGAAATGAGAAGAGAAAGAGGGGATTTGATAGAAACATACAAAATAATGACTGGGAAAGTAGATGTGCCATACGATCAAATTCGGATCAATTCTTTACATTGGCACACTATAGTGGCACAAGAGGCCACAAATGCAAATTGTTTAAGCAGAGGGTTGGTCCAAGAAAGAAAAATTTTTGTAGCGCAAGGGTTGTGGACAAATGTTACAGTTTGAACGAGGTGGGAGTGACAGTTGAAACAGTAAACGGATTCAAAGGCTATCTCGATAAACTAGGTTATTAATGCAGATGGTTACATCAGTGGTTTTCATACAGGCTTACTTAGCCTCCTAAACCACTTAAAAAATCATTATTATTATTATTATTATTATTATTATTATTAATAGCACTGGATTGCAAATCAATAATTTCCATTTGCAAATTTTTAATGACAGAGTCAAGAGGATTTTCAGAGTCTTATTTTCGACGAACATGCACCCAGATTGGAGAAACGTTCCTGGAACCATGGACAGGGAGTCAGCTTCTTGGCTATAATAGTACGTTTGTCACTCTGTAAAAAACGACTGAGGCAGCTTCTTGGTGATTGATTCTCAAAAAGTACCAATTTCTGATGGAACGCTTTAACCTTGGAGTACAAATCGCTGATGAGTGCCGCTTCACCTTGTATTCGAATATTAAAATCATTAAGATTCATGAATAGATCTGCTGAAATTGCTACTTCCCAAGCCCTCGCTTTCTGTGGGCAACCCCAATGGACTGTCCCTGTCATTTAAGAATCTTGAGATCTCACTTTGAATATCAAAATATCGAGTCAGGACTTTCCCACAGCTAAGCCATCTCACTGAAATATGGTAAGGTAGGTCTGGAAACTCAGATTAAATTTCCATCAGGAAATTATGAAAATGGCGATGACCGAGTCCATGAGATAGTGTAGCCTATACCTATGGCAAAGAGTAAGACAGTTGAAAGTTGAAGCAAGTTAAAATTAAAGTCTATGTCTTAATGATGCAGATGGCAAAAAAAGAGATTCCTATTTGTGCATGTTACTCATTTCTTGCTGCAGGCCGGATTAGAGGCCTTGATGGGCCGTATCGGGCTGCGGGCTGTACTATGGAGCCTTGACAGCCTGGATCATGGATTTGTCTGGCAACTATTCCTTATAGAATTTTCAATAAGAAGTTAGGATTAGGTATAGGCCTAGACAATTTTAGAAGTCATCAGGAGAGAGATAAATTTTTAAGCAGTGGATGACTAATTGCTTGGGTGATTGAAGAAGGGAAGCACCATTTGAGCAATGAAAGATTTATAAGACGTTCTATTATTGAGCCCAGAGCAAGAAACAATCCTCAAGAATGCAATTTGGTAGTTCATCCTGGGCACAGATTGTCACTAGAAGGTGACGTAAAAAGTACCTGATGAACTTTACAAAGGGTCGTAGGTTTGAAGGATAGATGAAGAATTGGTGGAGATTGTGGAAAAGAGAAACCTGCTGAAGAAATGTTCTGAAATTTTAGGCAATTTTAGAGGTGATGTTTTCTACTGATGACAAAGACAGAGTGGCTACAGGCTGATACTAACTGGTATATATTGTTAAAAGAAATTTATTTTCAAGTATAAATTTATAAAATTCTACATTAAGTAATTAGAAGTTCCAAAACTGTCATAGAAATACAACACTGACGCAAAACACATCCCAATGCATAACATCTAAAATCAAATACAGTCTAGCTGTAAAGATAAAAATCAGGTGCACAGATCCTTTATAAAGGGTATACGACTTGTGTCTACTTAACTTATATTTATGCCAAATTCTCAATTCTTGCAATAAAAGCACTAGAGTACATTACTAAATAGAAAATGATATGAATGCATAAATTGAAATTATAAAATAGAATTACAAAGAATTACTGCAAAGACTAAGCATGTTAAAGACAGTCTCATGTATGAAAGCTGTAGACTCACTATATGTGCATTGATGAAACCAAAACAAAGCTTAAACACATTTACCTTCATTTAAAATGCCTATACCATAAGCGAAACCAGTGGCGTAGCCAGGATTTTTGAAAGGGGGGTTTTGGTTTTTGATTTTGACTGTGACCAACTTTGGACAAATCCAGACAACGTATTTCTAGTGCTACTGTGTTGTAAGTCTGCATAAGTACTACATTTAGGACATGACCATCATTTGCAAACTTAAAACTTACTCAGTGTGACTAAAGTAGAAATACCGGTAACAATTATTCTGTAAATTCTAACTCAAGTAACATGTTTAAATAAAGTAAATTTAAATTTAATATGTGTAGAAATTTTTATTACAAATGTTTAATTTTATATGCAGTGGAAAAGACTTGCATCATTGGCATGGCATCAATTAAACTATTAGCCAATTCTGAAGCCAATCACACCATAAGCAACAACTCAGAAACTGGCACTCTTGCATTAACAGTCATTATAATTAGTCCTCAAATTAAATTCATTTGAAGGACATTCTACATTACTGTTTTTAAAAATTCAAAAAATAATAGTAGAAGACTAAACATCTTTAGTAAAAATAATATTTAAAATGTGATTGATGCTAAATTTATAAAACACAATATAATTAAACAAATAAATAACACTGAAACATGATTTTATCTGACCAGTGCCTTTTTCCTAGAAAAAAGTGCCATAACTCTTCTTTGTCTGATTTGTTTTATATATTTTATTCACATATGACTGTTATTAGAGCCAGTGGTGTAAACCTGTTAAAACGTGGTTTAAACTTGAAAAAGCCATCAAAATTATAAAATTAAATTAATTAAAAAACCATAACAATCTAGAAAAAAGATTCTGGAATACCATTCCGAGATGTTCCAGCAGAAAAAAGCACCGGTAATCTTCAAAATATTAGTGTACCAAAAAAAAAGGAAGTGATTTGACTGCATTGTTAATATGTAGTTATTCCAACAGTGTCTGTTCATTTCTCTTGGACCGCCATAACCAAGACCCAAAATCGAACTCACTTATTGGATTTGACAATGGGGAATCACGATTTAAATCCAGAGTGACCATCGACTGATGCCACATGCATAACTAAAATGGCACTATAGAAGTTCATTAATAATAATAATGAGCTTTATGGTGTTCTGGAGAACATCCAGGATTTCGCAAGAGGAATACAGCTGGAAGGCTGATATGTCATTTTGCTAGAAAGTTTCTGACTGAAACTACAGATTCATCAAAAATATCTACATGCATTCTATTATAATAACTTCCATAGCACCACTGTCAAATGATAGCACATCAAATTCCAAGCCATTAAAGATCAGTCCAAGACCACAAGATCTGTTTGACGGAGTGATAGGATCATCTACAGTATTATAATTGATTAGCACTATGACTGTGATGCCAATTTTAGCCACGTGTGACCATTCTGCAGTATAACATAATGCAAATGAATATGCACATACATACATGTAACCAGTATCCAAGCAATAGTAAGCAATATCGCACGTGTAATTCACTTGTGTTGAACTTAATAAACGAGTGTGTTTTTCTTTGAACTTTGCCATGAACCCTGCAGTGCAAATGAGTTTTAAAGCTTATGGTAGATCCCGATACTGTATAGAGAACAATTAAGTGTTGTTACTGATCCAGGTTTAAGATTCTATGAAACAGAGACAAAATGCTCATAAGTGTATGGTAACTAAAATATATTCTGTAAAATAAAGAATCAACTAGTGTCAACTGATGCAAATAAGTCTGAATAACAAAAACCTTGAACAAAATTATTGAATTCCATATGAATGAGACCTACAACTTCTACTTATTGTACAGGAATTCTACACAATACAAATGAACTTCTGCATTAAAACTACAGAAAGTTCTGTCAGTAAGTACATGCAGCATAGATAGCTGATTTGAAAATATTGGATTTCCAACCAAAAGCAACTGCAAAGCCTAACATTAAGCTGCTCTTCAAATGTATTTTGTTCACTTCAGGTTGTTGAAAATGTCTCACTTTCATTAAATTCTTCCATAAAAAATTTAAATTACCACATACAAACACATTTACATCAAAAAACACGAGACTATAGCAAAATTTCACCTAATCAAAAATATATCTACAGTTATTCTAAATAGATGCTACGTTTTGTATGAACAATACGCTACAAGTAGTACAAATGTTATGCAATCCATAATTATAATCATCAAAACAGACACCATGCTAACAATAGATGTCTCAAGACAGCTAAAGCCCTTATTAGCCTCTAAAAGAACGTTCATGAAATAACGAAACAACATTTCTAGAAGACTGAGGAAAAAGAAAGGAAGAAGGTGTAAACAAACTGAGCTCTAACGTGCATTCAAAATAATTTATATAGCTTCATATCAATTTAAATTAAATCACTGATTTAAAGTTGCAATGATAGTACTGAGTAAGGGTGAAAGATATCAATTTCGGCCTTAATCAAATATTTAAAGCAGGAGTGACTGCTTTCCTTTAATGGAGTTTCTCTTTTGACATGACGAGTCAACTTGTCAACTTCAGCCTAATGCCTCTATTTTCACCTAGTGACTGCACTGGTGACATAATCCAATCCAAGACTTCCATATCCACAATATTTCAGCAAGTCAACAACTTCACCTAAGCAGTATCATAACTTCAATCAAATCCATTACTTGCAAGTAGTATTTTTCTCTTTTTAAAAAGAAACTATAACCAAATTATGCTACTGCTCAGAATTACAAAATCCATTCAAAGAATTTCAAAAGTTTGCAGAAAGTCTAAAATGAATACAAAGAGAAAGCAAGAAAACCAAGTTTCAATGTCACGAATTCAAAAAATACAAATTGTAACAAACAAGTTTAAATAGCATACTCAAGAATGTCAGAAATTGCATTTGAAACAAATACATCAATCCTGTGTCTGAATCCAGTCAAACACAGATTTGCAGTATTAGAAAAATTCACCATATAAAAAATTTGTGTTTAGTCATTCTACATTGACAAGGTTGTGCTTACATGATTAAAACACACCAAATATTTAAAAACCTTCAGTCATAATAAGCAAGCACATAACACAGTCAACAATTAATACAATAATCAATCCGAGTGGCTTAAAGAATAAATAGGGAAAATTTAAAAAAACTAACACACATCAAAAGTCTAAACAACACAATTTGTATGTACAAACTATCATACAATTGCAAATCTATTTAAAACAGCTAGCAAACAAATTGCATATGTCAATTACTTAATATAAATGTTATAATATTAATTCTTGAATTAAAATAAATCATAAAAATCACATAAATTTCCATTCCTGTGCTAAGTCATATAAGAAATAGTTAAGCAGTGCTGTAAGAAATATTGAGCGTAAAAGGCCGAAGTGACCTCTGAAAGCCAATGTATATCGCACACAAATTGTAAAAACTAACACAAAACTATACTGGATGCTCATCACAGTCTAGAACAGTATATAAAGCCTAAAGAGAAAATCTAAAAAGTCAAAATATCAGAATATAACAAAGTATTTTAGTCTCATTTATCTGCTGACTTCAGAATAATACATAATTAAATTTCTTTAACTAACTAAACTGTGACTATGACATGAACTGGACTAAAATATCCATAAACCGAATTGCAACAGATCCACTTAAGTCATTTTTAAATAAATTTCAATAAATTACACTCTAGAACTTGAAAGCCATTTAAGATACAAAGACATTCTAAGCAAGATAATAATGTTTTCAAATTTATATAAATGATCAGTTCACATAAATACCAATATCCTGTGTTTGATTTCAAAAGAAATTAAGCAAAAACAAATATCTCAGATACTAAGTTACTAATTTCAAATTTGTGAATAATCAACCAACAATGATGATGATGATGATGATGATAATGAGCTGACTAAGTACAAAACAATAATGCAAATAAAACAGTATTTTGATCATTTTCATATTTTCAAACAGAGCTCACAGAAATTTTAGGTGGTGAAAATAAAACTACGATGACAAACAGCACTTTGTAATAGCTTTCACTCAATTGTGGATGAACTATTTCCTTCTAATTACAACGAGCTTATTCAGATAAATTCATAAGATTTAAATATAATAAAATGATTAAATAGCAAATCATATACTCACAAAAATATGCAAACAAAAATAACTCAGGCAGCCAAAAGGAAAATGAAAATGTTAAACTAAATCATAGTATAAACCTAAACAGATTATGACAAAATATGTACAAGACAAACATCATGTATTCCAAGTAACTAGCAAAAATTGTGAAAATCTGAGTGCAAAGAATCTTGACTTCAAATATTCAGAATCTAAAAAAATTACAATAAAATCTAAACTACAAACGTTACAACTACTATTTATTATATAATAAATATATATTCTGTAATAAAATTTTCCTACAAACATAAAATTACTTTCATTTTAAAACAGAATGGCTACAAAACAATTCCAAATGCATCATTAATCAATAACCATCCAACAAACTCACATCAGCCAAGCAGCTTTAAATAAAAACTTATGTGTTTCAAATATTGAAGCAATAATTATAATAAATTAAATGACACACAGAGACATAACACCAAAAATCATTTAAAAATCAGTCAGCTCATATCTAAGAATATGTATTATACATCAGTCACTGTATGCAGCTGAATCATTTGGTCAGACAAAAATAGACTATGCAGATAATACAAATGCAAAGGCGGCATAAAAGCTGAAAGCAATTCGACTTTGGTTCAATTCTGCAATATCATAAAACATTCAACCTCATTCTGTAACAGATCTAAGAAAATGACTGCAAAACACTGAATCAGTCATTGCGCAACTTTCTTTCTCAAAATATAAAATAGATTCAGTTACAAAACTGCAAAAATGACTTCCAGCATTGTGCAGCGATTAGTGGCACTTACAAATATTTAACAGTTTCATTTAGCTGTTTCAAGAACACCAGTATTGGAATCCTCCCCTTTAAAATACAAAATATGGCCAATTTTTGCAATTAAAATATACAAGTGTTTGTGTTCATCAAAATCGGAGAGTAAAATTAATCTAAATGACCCAATTTAATAAATGTTGAAGACAAAAAAATCATTATTAATTATTATGAAAACATCTTCAATTATGCAGATATGAAACTAATATTACTTGGAAAACAGAATGACTAGATTGCAATTTTAAAAATGCATCTTTAACAATTGTATTAATTAATGTATAAATGCAAAAAATTAAAGGAAGGGTGATTTCTTACACAAGCGTGAGAAAAGCTTTTATATTAGTCACTGAAAACTACTATTCCAAAGATGCTACTGTTATAACTAAGTGTAAATCACAGACGGCAAAGTTCAGCACAAAAGACAAAAAAGCATCTGCAATTACATTACCATCGCAGCTAAACTTCTGGTAATAGACTACTATTATAACTGATATGTTACAATTTACACAATTTGATATCTTACAATCCAGCATAATTTGAATTATAAATTTACAAAAAATACATTGCTGCTAACATGGGCAACATGACTCATCTTAGAAATGATAGTAATGCTAACTAAGTATCGCCAGAAGTTGAAGCACACATTTACAGCATAACATTTGCAATGATCAGACAGGATTGCTAGGGTAAAATTACCATCTACAAGTGCAAAATCTCTGTCTACTTTTAATCATTTCTGCTAATTAGCTTTGCAAAATGGTAGTTTATGTGAAACAGATTCTAATATTTCTTGAATTTTCAGCATAGGGCAGAAGTTTTCTCTCTCAACTTATATACAATATGCTCAAATTGTCTTACGTTCATGCTGAGTAATTAAGTAAATTAATTTTCCAATAAAAGGGTAACATTTTGAGGAAAAATACAGACCAATCTTTGCAAAATAAGTAAGAAGTGACAATCATCAATCATCTTCACTTCTCTTGTATTACGGGTAAAGACAGTGGTGTAGCCAGGATTCCAGAATATGGCGCACATTGACATTTTAAGATCATGTCTAGATGAGCAAAAATAGGCTGTTGTATCTTCTAGGGCTTTTGAATCTGGTGCATTCTCCTCAATCTGATACTATCCCACCTCCCCCAACTACTCACCAGTTTTGGACAAATCTTATTACCAGTCCCAGTCCAAATAGGTGGACCACCAGCACCCCCCCCCCTGGGACTATATGCCAATGGGTAAAGAAAAGTTGAAATAAACAATCAAAACAAAGAAATCTGCAATACTTAACAATTTGTAAAATAGCATTAAATTTAGCAACCAACCAGGAAGTGTCTGTCTATTACCAATAATCAATCAAGCTTTGCTAATTAATAGAACAAAGCATTCAACTATTTCAGCGGCTCAGAGAATTTCAAAGGAATCACAGACTGAAGCATATGAGGCAGAAGCCAAGCAAACGAATTTAAGAATTATAATTGTACTCTAATGTTTAAAAAGTGCATAAAACTGTAAAAATAATCATAGCAGAGGAACACAGTAGAAAATCCATAGATCATAAATAAATTAAACACAACAAGAATTGAATACATCATCTATGCATTCACCAAAACAGGATTTATGTGGAATTTTGATGAATGCTTAACTTTGAATCTGCTCAGATATATCCACAGCAAATGCAATGTTGAGGTATTATGGTTAATAGATAAAATATGAACTGCAGGATTAAAAATTCAGGTTGAAACTGATAACACTGAGTTTTAAAATTAAACAGAGCAATGACAAAGCAGAAAGGCATTTGAATCATGTGTGAATGCAATACAATACAGATACTCTTGCACACGATTGCATTTCGTAAAATGTGTCATGATTCTATCAACGGGCCAGCAACCTAAAAAAGTAAAGTTTCACCCTTTATGCCCAATGCCCATGGGTTCCGGTGCTGAACTCCATTTTGTGGCCATAGGCCATTCATCGGCAGTTGGTGGCCAGCCTCTTCCACCCAACCTATGGTTACATTCGCAATGTTACCATTGCTACTCAGTTTGATGTTACTAACGCCCTCTAGTGAGTAAGGCTGAGTTGACCTTAGGGGCTCCTATAGGAACTGAACCCGTTCCGTCGGCATGCCTGTCCAGCGTGTAACCACTTCTGCCAGCAACCTGCAGTCACTAAATAAAGTGATTAAACATTCAAGTATCAAAAGCAATTTATCTTACAGTAAAATTAATCAGTCAATTGGACGAAAGGACTGCAGTGGTTATTTTCATTTTACAAATCACCAGCTTTTAAGCCTAGGAAAACAAATAAATTATAATCAACTCTAACATTCAAATTTTTTTCTCAAGTCAGTCCAAGTCATCTAATTAAGCTAAGCAAA
Source organism: Metaphire vulgaris (assembly GCA_018105865.1). Lineage (NCBI taxonomy): Eukaryota > Metazoa > Annelida > Clitellata > Crassiclitellata > Megascolecidae > Metaphire > Metaphire vulgaris. The sequence goes on from CM030837.1 coordinate 12,155,111, forward strand.
TCAGATCTTATGCCTCTTCTCAATAGAACTTGATATGCAATATCAATAAACTGCTCTGTCACAATTCTTTAGACTGAAAAAGGCAAAAGTAAAAAGAAACAAACTGCACTAAATTAAATTATCAGAATCGGTTGATATCTATTAGTATTAAATCTGCAAAGATGACATTATTGTACTGCAAAGACGTTTAACAACAGCTTCACTATTATGAGACATTCTACAACTTTATCACATTTGAAGTAGAAGTGTATTCTAACTAATACATTGTCCACAAAAATTCATATGCACAAGCAAGAATTATAGGAATCACATGTCAAGAAAATACTGTAAAATACCCAACAGTTAGTTATAAATGTTAAGCAAGAACAAAAACAAAGTTCTAATTATATAACACAAAATAGCAACATAATTTTTTTTACAAATTAAGATTATTCAAAATGTGTTGAGTGAAATAACAGAAAATTTGATAAAAAAGGCAAAAGACTAACAAAGCTGTCACTGATGAAACTACATATAAAAATGCAAATGGAATTCTATAAATATCTAGTACAAAATCATCTCCAAACTCATACTAAATTCAAAAATACCTGAATACCATAAATAGAAACAAATTTGCAAGCCAAGCTACTGCGGCTATCTAAGCACTTGACTCATGACGGACACCGCAGAAACCAGAAGCCGTATACAAGACATCTGGCAATGCACTTTAAAAATTGAGAATATTATTAAAGACAGATTGATTGCAATAAAACTTACAATTATCTGAAACTGACAATACAAAAAGCCAAAATGAGGTTCATCGATCAAGAATTAATGAATTTCACGATCTGTAAGTTGAAAATTCTACCATTGGTACTTGGACTGCATGCAGGCAGCTCAACACCAACGGAACGGAAGTGCCCGTGGCCTGTCTGCACCCTCCTTGACCAATGGCTTGTGAAATTCTCGATTTGGTGATGAATGTATCAAGGACCAACAATGCTCACAGTAGTACTGGAGACACATGACATTCGCGCAGAAGAACGGAGCAAACTTTCCAGCACTGTGCAATCCTTGGCATTCATCACAGATTTGATCATCCAGAACGTAAGGTTTAACTTCCACCTGATAGAATAAAGCAGCACAAACAGACTTCAAAATCAAGACAACAAAACAACTGGTTATTGTGATGCCAAATTTGAAAATTCTTTAAAACCAACAGTAGAAACAGCCAATTTCTAAAACTGAAAACAATAAATGCTATTTGATGCTGTGCTTGTAACGAATAAAGTTGCTTATAAATGACATCTGGTAGAGAATTCAAAGAGCTGTTTATCTATCAGGATTTTACCAATGGTCTGAACAATTCTGCAAATATTTAGTTCATGGATTTCAAGCAGTGCATCTTCAAGTGGCTGCATATATATATATATATATATATATATATCTGCTTACATTTAGAATTTAATCAAGTTGTGTTTTTTAATTATATGATGCTTTTATCGTTTGTGTTTGAACATGGTGTACATTCAAAGCTGAAAGACTTTTATTCAAACTTAGATAAGCAAATCTCACAATTTAGAAACAAGTGTACAACCTATATGCAATTTTAATAATAGCTCACTCTATATAGTAATTACAATCTATTATGCAATCGAATGTTTAAATATAAAACAATATAAATAAGATAAATACCCGTTTATCTATATCGCCCAGCTGCAGTTGGACAAATCGAGCACTGATAGCTGCAATATAGCTCTGTTGACTTGAAAAAGAAACCCTACCAGCACCTTTTGGGTACTTTAGCTCAGGATCAGTGTCAATACCGGCATAACACACTCCGCCGTATAGTCGGGCCATGATGATAGCCAACTCCACTGAAATGCCAACATTTCGTATCATAATTACCTGCTTACCTACTGTCAACGGTGCTTCTTATGTTGGCTTTGCCTCGTCTACAGCGCTAACTGCAGCGGGAGCACTTCTGAGTGACTTTTAATTAAGACTGAGGAGGTGCCATATAAAAACTCTATTACATTACATTACATTACATTAAAGTATAGAAGAACAGCTGTCAGAATTATCACAGCCAATGATTCTAGAAACATTTCTCAGCATATTCCCCAAGATAAGTCATAAGCTCATACCACAGTATACAGCAAGTCAACAAGAGACTTAATAGTGATGTGGCAGAGTATTAGCAAAGGTTCAGGCCATATGAACAGAGAGTGATGGATTCAAATATGACCACATTTGCTGCAAAGACAACTTGAACAAGCCTAATTGTCTGTGAGAGAGGGCAAGCTATGGGAAACGACATCACTCATGTCATTCCCAGGATGGATAATTTCAACTTGACCTGCCTTAGGGTAGGGAACTCATCATCATCGTCACCATTATCACCATCATCACCTTCATCATTCACCATCATCACTGTTAAATGCTTCAGAAGCTCATTTGGCAGAGCATCAGCTCTTTGCTTTCATTCTGGGTTCAATCCCATGGAAGAAGATTGTATTGTGCATCTTTGGGACTCACTTGTCCACTGGCACAGAGTGGACATCAAGCTGGTCAGCATAGAACTTCAGGCTGATGGTCAGTGTATTATAATTATCAAAGTGTCATATAACTTAACATTTATCATCCTCATCCTAAATCTGTCCTTATTCCTTTTGATACTACTCTTTTTGCCAATTGACTTTGTTATTGTCATTATATATACCATTTCATTATCAAATCTAATGTGCAAAAGCTTAAAATGATTCAGAACTCTATAGCTTGAGCCATTACTAAAAACTCCAACTGTTTTACATTACATTACAAATAAATGGGCAGTAAAGGAGTTAAGAATTTACGCTACTGTTGCTGAATGTACCTAGAACTAGAACAATGCTGGTAAGCAAGCATTTTCTGTGGCAGGTCCAAAATTCTGGGACTCTCTACCTCTGTCTCAAAAGACCTTACAGCGAATTGAGCACTATCAAATCCAGACTTAAAATACATCTCTTCCAGCTGACCTTTCCTTCCTCCTCAGTCTGTCTTGCTGTTTTCCACTGACAGATCTTTGAAACTGACCTCATCTGTTGCAGCATGGTTTTAAGATGCCATCAATTACAGTACTATCAATAATATGAATATTAGAAACAGTGCTACCATAAAGTGCATAATAATTATTTCCTTTTTCTCGCCATCCCCATCATGTCATCAACAGGCTCACTGTATGTATAAATAACATTGAAAAGCATTCAGACATTTCCCAGACACTACACAAGCTAAGAATTTAGAAATAAAGTTCCATTTGAAATCACTTTAATCTGAATTAGAGAGAATTCTGGTTACCGGCTCGAAGTGGTCGTGGCACTCCACCAACAAAAACTGTTTTACGTGGATCAAGAGGTTGTGTCGAATCCATCGCATAATCAGCATCAGAAAGATTCCAAGGTCGAATCTGAACCTAAAATACACACAAGTATTTAAGCATAATTAACCACAATAAGTGTACATATAGACAAGATTAAGTCTTTAGCAGCTACAACATTTTCTTAGCTTCAAAACATCAAATTAACAATTTTGATCCTCAAACCTAATCCTCAAATACCTGCAGTTGAGGAATAATGAAATTATTCAATTTCCATTAGAATATTTAACCACCTACACTAATAAATACAGTTTTAAAATATATATATATATATTTATTCATTTATTTACTTATTTATTTACATGATATGTTTGTCCAGATCAATAATTATTGTCTATTGTTTAATCAAAACTGTGTAACAATCGAATCGTGCCTCCTCTGTCCTGGGCTGTGAGGCTGTTGCCATTGACTGCCAACCATTTTCATTTTCGTCAAGGCGTCTTAAATGCAGCTCAAAGCCCATCCCTCTCTCAAACAAACCCCCTCCCCTCCCCACCCCTTCCCCTCCCCACCCTCTTTCCACCCCTCCCCTCTCCCCCTTCCTCCCCTCCCAACCCCCAACCCCAAACCCTCTGTCTGCAATCTAGTCTTCAGAAACATAAATCTGTCTTTTTAGAGTTAAAGAAATGAAAACTCATGCCCTATAGATTAGCATTGAACATTTTTGATAGCTACGAAATTTGTAACCTATAGATTAGCATTATGACATTTTTTCTACGGAAACAAAAACCAAATAAATCTGAGATACGAAAAAAAATGACGCGGTTTACGTCATGCCCTTAGATTAGCATTATTAGCTACGAAATAGGATCTTGCCTATAGATTAAACACGAAATCTACATAATCTGACGCAAATGTGCAACGTCATGCCCTATAGATTAGCATTTTTCCATTTTTTCGGAAATCTACCGCAATCTGACGCAAATGTGCAACGTCATGCCCTATAGATTAGCATTATGAGTTTCAAATGTTCCGTTTAGTACTTTAAACTTTAAAGGTCCCTTTATAACTTACGTTTCTATCGATTCCTCAAATTTTTATCCCGGGTTTCTTGCAAAGGAATTAATTATTCATCGATTATTAGTTAAATTAAATGCATGAAAATGGTGAATAGGAGCTTCGTATAGCACCTATATCTCAGCGGTTATAAACGTTAGAAAGATTTTAGCGCGGTTACGCCGCTTAAAAGCTAATTTTATAGAGCACATTAATTATTCATCGATTATTACGGTACGAATGGTGAATAGAGCTTAGTATAGCAAATATCTCAGCGGTTATAAACGTTATAAAGCAACATTTAGGCCCGATTTGTGTAAGCAAATTCGTTGCCTCGATAACGCAGCCTGCACTGCGGCGAAGAGAGAAGCAATCTGAGCGAAACGAGCATTTTTGTATAATATTAAGATCCTTGCTCTGTATGTCTGTTACCTTCAAAAGCGTTCTGGTGAAGCAGTTAAAGCACCTTCAAGCGTTCTGATTGTTATTGCTGTGAGCGTTCTGAAATGAGCAATAGCCGGCCACGCGGCTTAACGGCCACGCCGTTAACGCCACGCCTGGCGTTGTGGCGTCGTTACAGGCCTACAACGCTGGTTTAACGGCGACGCGAGCAACAAAGCGTAAACCTCATTGAAACGTTGTTCAGCAGCATGAATTCAATGATTGGGTTTTAGTATTATCCTGCAGGATGGCGAGCATCTTTCTAGTAATTACAAGAAAACTTTCAAGTGTCTGCAATCTAGTCTTCAGAAACATAAATCTGTCTTTTATAGAGTTAAAAAAATGAAAACTTGTGAACATTTGATATTTGTAACCTATACATTTCTACAAAAACCATAAATCTATTAAAAAATACCGGTTTATCCTTCATTGTAGGACTTGAAACACGCCAATAGAGCTTTCCATCTTCTACGAAGCAAGCGTCAACTAAAGCCTGAACAGAGAGCTCATCTTGGAAAAGAAGAAAACAATAGCCTACAATACAAAGCAAATAAATACCATAGAAACCAGGAAAAGCACCTATTGTATTGTTTAAAATTCAGCTCAATTACATTTCACAACAAGTACAAGTATAAACAACTGAGACACAGCGGAGTAACACTGTAAAAAGCATACAGTCTCTGTTATCTTCAAGACGTGCTTTGAGATCAGGGTTATGTTGAACTGATGGGTACTCACTTGAGCACATAATATGCAACAGAACATATGAGACTAAGACACCTATTGAGACTAGCATGAAAAGTTGTAACATCTGTAGTAGTGAAACAAGGGCAGTGACTGTGGAGGCTGAGAGAAAATTAGACAGAAGACAACTGAGAGAATAAGACTTATTTGTAATATGACACTGATTGCAGTTTGCGACTGAGGCGGTTGCTCTGTTGAGCAACATGAAAAAAACTAGAAGTGAAGAAATCATAGTATAAAGGAACAGGCCAAGATGGTCTTGACATAACGATTAGAAATGATCGGAAATAATCTGATGACTATGTCAAACGGCTGCATGATATTAAACACAGGAAGGGAACAGTCAAGAGGACAAACACATAAAATCCGGATGGAAAAAAGACACAAAAAGGATGTATCAAATAATTAAATAATAATCAGTAATTGCAGCTGGAGTGCTTCTGAATGATCTATTTCAGAAAAGGTACTACATAAATTTTTGATTGCATTACATTACAAATAAAGATATGAAGAAAATTGCATTAAAGAAGCATTTTGTTCAGTTGAGACAACCAGGAGAAGGCCTGCTGACCAAGATATGCAAATCAGGAACGGAGCTGAAGATATTTTGTACACATAAATAATAGATTACCAGTAAATGACCAAAACCAATTAATTTTTGCTACCTTTTGGAGGAAAGTAAGATTTGCTTTCAGATTTGTGAGGCCAGTCAACAACTAGTGGCCCAAGATGACGAAATGCAGCCATAATCTCATCTGAAGCAAAAATCAAATTTGAACTTTAAATTTTTAAATTTTTGAATTTTATAACTCACAGAAACAGAGTAAAATAACAAAGCAAACATCACTCATAAGCAGTGATTCATTCCAGTGCATTCGGCAATGCAATGATTTAGAACCTCATGTGACATGAAGATTAAAACAAATGAAAAGACCATAAAGTGTTAAAGCCATAACATGGTATGCTGTGAGTCTAAGATAAGAATTTAAAATCAATGAAGTTAACATATCAAGTGAGAAACAAATGCTTAGAACAACAAAATATTTAAACAATAAACTTCAATAGCTCTTATAATACTGTCTTCCCTACTGCTGACTGTTAGCAAACAATCTCCGTTGGTCATTGTCTGTGATAACTGAATGAGAAATTGCCATACTTATTGCCGCGTACATTTAAATGTTTAAAACGTGAAATCTTGAAAAAGATTGGGATTCTATCATATGAATACAGTAATAATATTAACAATCACACCTTTGATGGCAGTCAGATAAAATTAATAACCTTCTATTTCAAAGTCACATTTATTATGTCAGGTCAGGTTTTGTCCTCCAGCTGTGTCCAGCCATTGACTTCTCCATGACATTTCTCCAAAGTTCTCTGTTCTTTGCTATTTCCTCCAAAGTCATTTGGTGTCTTCAGTCAGTTTTTTCATTGAGATTCAGCCCTGCCATGTGCAGATCCTCTTCCAATCAGTCCATCCATCGTCTTTTTGGTCTTCCTTTAGATCTTCTCCCCTCTGGTTTGTAGTTGGAAATTCGTTTTGGGTTTCTTATTTCTTCCATTCTGAGTATGCGTCTGGTCCATTTCATTTTTCTCTTTCTGATTACTTCCATGATGCTCGGTTGCAGTGTTCTATACTTCTTCATTTGTTATAAGTCCTTTGTATCCACTCCTTACTATTCTTCTAAACCATTTATCTTCTGCTACTATTTATTTTTTTCTCCAATTCTTTTTTTTGGTCCAAGATTTACATCCATATATTAGTATTATTGGTATTACACAAGTGTTGAAAATTCTTATTTTTGTTTTCATCCCAATGTCATGTCTTTTGAAATGGTATGTAGCCTGCTGAATGTAGATCCTGCTATTGCTATTCTTCTTTTAACCTCCAAATCCAAACATCCCCTGTACAATTTAAAAAAAGGTTGAGAACTCCTGTTTTAGACTTTATGACAGGATAATTTGCTTCAACCTGAAAAATGTTTTCAAGGTCAATAGTTATTGTAGTGACGTCTGGGGCAGAGCCACAGTCACAGAAATTTTGAGTAATATTAGAAATAGAAGGTGAGCTCTGGTGAATAATTTAAAGACTTTAATTGTTATCTGAGTGACTGAGTGACCAAAGGCTGTAATAAAGCTATGACTGATTCATTGTTAAATGTACCTAGAACAAACACTGAAATTGGTGGTTCCAAGTCATTTAATCCCGGCCTTTTAATCCCAGTCACTTAATCCTCGAAATTTAATCCCAAGTCTTTTGATCCCAAGTCTTTTAATCCATGTGCACATAATCCCCATATATAAGAAAACGTATTAATTGATGTAATACGAATGAAATAACAAATATTTGTGTTACAAAAACATAACCCTTACTCTAATCCTAACCCTAAACCTAACCCTAAACTTACCTAATTATGCAGCTCTGGTCTTAAACTCCAAGGTGATGATTGACGGGATTAAGTGTCTTGGGATTATTTGCTGGGGGATTAAAAGACTTCTGGATTAAGTGACGAGGATTAAGTGACTGGGATTAAAAGACAAGGATTAAAAGACCTGCCACCGAAATTGGTAAGAGAGCTTTTTCTATTTCTGGGCCAAAAATCTGGAACTCTCTCCCTCTGGTTGTCAGATCTTCCAATAAACTGAGCATTTTCAGATCTAGGCTTAAAACACATCTCTTCCAATTAGCATTTCCTCCATAGTCTGTCTTGCTGTTTCCCTCTGACTGATCTCTGGAATGACCTGGTCTTTTGCGGATGGATTTGAAGTACCATCGATTGATACCCTTGAGTATTAGAAATGATGCTATAGAAGTGCATAATAATAATAATAATAATAATAATAATTATTATTATTATTATTACATTAGACACAAGTTCAAAGAGCTGCGGCGGCCCACAAGAACCAGCCTTGTGGTCCGAACTGAGGACCACAGGCTGAACTGAGGACCAGTTTGAGGGCCCCTGGTCCAGGCGTATGACTGGCAAACTACTCTAGATTAACGGCATAAGCCAGCTGCACAGCTGCTTGACTAGTATACAGAGATCAGTGCGGGACTCTACGCCCGAAATTGAGTATGGGATTTTTTACCTTTACATTGGGTAAACACAGCAAATTAGACCCGAGTACTGAAAGAGTAGTAGTTAATGAATTTGCGTGCACATTTAAAGATGTAAAAGTAAGAGTAGTATATAATAAACCACTTATTGGACCTTCATCAATGTCTGGAGGCAAACCACCAACGAAGACTTTTCTTGAATAGCTTTCCATACGATTCAGAGCTGGTTGTGAGCCCAAGCCAGCTTTACCAGGAAAACAAAGTTTTCTGGCAGCAAAATGATCCATGAGATAGGTCTCACCAGGTACAAGGCTGTTTTCAAAGAGACCAACTGGAACATGACCTGAAATCACAAATCAAATGCATCACCAATTTCATATGGAAACCACCATTCATTCAAAATAATTAAGGCAAAAAATCACTAAAAGAAGTCAAAGAAGAACTATATGTTGAGAGTTAGAGATGACTACAAACATTTAAATTTAGAGAATTTTTGTTAAACTGTTCACCTCCATCTTTTGTGACTTAAGTCCATGCATGGCACTATACAAATTGTCTTATGATCAATATTAAATCCAATTACAATTCACATATGCACTTCTAATTTTCACTCCAGAAAGAACTATATTTGAACATATTGGCAAAAACCTCTATTTAATGAAGCCTGAAAGTCTAAATATAGTTATCATTCAATGGAAAGTTAAGTTTACTAAGTCAAAATGAATAAGAATGCAGAAATATACTCCATCTTCTGAAACAGAACATAAATTTCTCCTGATAGTGTTATTTACTTTGCATTATTTCATCCTGTTGAAAGCCTAAGTTTTCACTAAGCAAGAATTTGTGTTTTTTATACGTGCCACTTGGTAACTGTTTAAGAACCAACAGTCAATAACCTAGTTTAATATATAGCTTATTTTCAGTTATTTATAATTTTTGTTTTATTTACCTCGAAAAATATATAATTTCTTTCTGCTTTCACATAATAGGACTATTTAGTAAAGAAAGTCACAAAAAGTCAGGTCCACTGAAGTTTAAGAAGAATGGAGCGAATCTTCTAATCCAAAGCAAGATTTTTTCACTTTAATAACAAAAGCAGTGCAATTGTATAGCACCAAGTTCCAATACACCAAGGTATCAATGGATGGTACTTTAAATCTATCAGCAAAATACTACACAGTACCACAAAGTCACAACAGTGAGACTATGGGGAAACAACCAACAGACAGAAATGGATTTCAGGTCAAGATTTAAAGGTACTGAGTGAATTGGCAGCTATCACAAAGGGAGAAAGTTCTACAGATTTGTCTAAGCAAACAATAAAAATTTCTTTCCAAATTCAATATTAATTGTAACATCAAGTAATGAATCAGCAACTCTAGTTCAGTAAGAATAATATAGATAATTGAGCAGAAATTTTAAATCTTGAGGCTTGTAATAGCTCTGTAAATTAAAATACTGAATTAAAATTGAATTCCCCATTCAACAAGTACCATATTCAACATACTGTTCATTCTAAAGAACATGCTGAAAATAATCATGCACACAAGTCTGTGACGACTGGCAATAAAGTTCTGAAATTGTTTTAACTTTTACATCTTGATTTGGCTATAGCATTGCATCAGAAGTCACAAATAATCTCCTTGTCTGGAAACCAGAGCATATGCACTATAGGGATAGGGATAGATTTAGGTACAACACCCTGAATTTCTCTAATAACTCTAAACTGTGATTATTGTAATATAATGGAATGTGTAAAGGGCATAGCAGTGCAGAGACTACACATAAACAACCTGAGATTTGCTGATGATGTCGATATCATTGAAGGAAATGAAGATGACCTGGAGGACACTGTACCAACGCTGAGTAATGAAGCAAAGTGCTATGGTTTATCAATGAACTTTGAAAAGACAAAAACAATGGTGTTTGGACAGAAAGATATTGGAAGGAGGATCAAAGTGGATGCCTGGATGGATTTGAATTAGAAAATGTGGACAATTTCACCTACATTGGAAGCAAAAAATGACATATGATCTGGACTGGAAAACAGAGGTAGCAATAACAGCAATGAAAGCTGAAGGCAATGGATATTGTCTGGAAGAGCAAAGCAATAAGTCTCAGAGCAAAAAAGGTTCTTGAAGCATGTATTTTCATCAGCTTCATGTATGGATGTGAGACTTGGACCATAACAAAATAATTGGACAGAAGAATTTTAGCATTTGAAAGGAAATGCTATAGAAAAGCTTCTTAGAATTGGATGGGTGGAAAAGATCAGCAACGAGGAACTACACAAGAAAATCCAGCCAAAAGAAACCTTGATGCAAAAGTGATACAGAGGAAACTGCATCTCCTTGGACATATTTGTTGTATGAAAGATGATAGAAAGCAGAGCCGTACAAAGCCATAATTGCGCCCTGTGCCAAGCATGAATCTGGCGCCCCCACCCTCAACAAATTTTGTTACCTAGATATATTGCAATATGACATGCAATAATAAGTGACTTATAGACCTATACAAGACATTGATATAACTAATAATTCATATAAACACCATTTTGCAATTTATGTGTATTTCCTTCCGGGTCTTCTCACTACATAAATTTGGCGGCCACGTTGCCGGATCGTGAAATCGAAAATTGTTGGGCATTTCAGCTTGATCCGGATTTGTAGGCCTATGCTGAAAAATAGGAAGCATGGGCTCATCCATTTTTTCTGCTGTGAATTATGAAAATATAGGGCAGGAATTTCGTTCGGCCTAGTATCACTTGAGTGACTTGACACTGGCATTCCCTAACACAATGTCTTCAGTCGTGGCTGTTGCAGCTACAGTTAATTCGCCTCGTTGCATATGAATGTCATTTTCAATGATTTCATTGTCAGGTTACTTACCATTGGAGCCTTCAAGTCTAATCTTTCGAGAAATTTTGGATGAATTAGATGACGTAGAAATTGTTAACCATTTATCCCACTGATGTTGTGCTTGACGGTCACTCTTTTCACGATCAATTCGCAATTTTTTGAAAGCTACCCCGGTAGTCTTTTACTCGAAAAACTCATTTTGTTTAGATCAATAAGATTATTATTAACAAAAATCTTAGAACATCTCTATCAAGCTGTAACAAAGTTTGTCTATTTCTTTGCCTACTATCACTAGCGGAGCCTGCTCTGGCGGCACATATATTGTACAAAGAACGTTTAGAGACTGCATGGCGACCTCTCAGGTCAAAAGGTCAAATTCTGAATTTGACCTTTTGTCATCGACCTGAGAGATGCCCCTGCAGATACGGTCGCTCCTCCTAGGAAAGTATTTTGGAAGACAAAAAGGACTTCTAAGCATACTAGCACGAATGGATCACAGGAGATTCTTCAACCACCTGCAGCTATCAACCCCCGGGTCAGCTGATTAGACCGTGACCACCATCCATTGTAAAACTACCCATATGTAGAGTTTGATTCCAATCCAAGACGAGAGGAAGAGGCATGCAGGTCCTGCCTGACTGACATAACTGAAACTAAATATTGACGTATGGTAAAAGTTTTCTTCCGAATACAACGATTAGAAGTATTTAGCTGCACCCTGTAGACCACTTCTGAAGAGACTGCAATCGTCTGTTAGACTGTAAGATAATTACAGCGTGTTTGCTATACCTCTTACAATTATCTACAGGGCAGTTAAGCACAACGCCAAAACCAAAGAAAGTTATAATTTCTTAATATTGAGTTTATTTGCTGGACAGAAAGCAAAGTAAATCATAATTTTTTCACGACTTTCTGAAATCTGCGCCCCTCTAAATCAAGCGCCTCAGTGCATAGGCAATGAGGCACCGCCCTTTGTACGGCTCTGATAGAAAGAACAAGACTAAAATGCTGGGATGGTTCCAACAAGAAAGGTAGGCCACACATGAAATGGTGTGAAGACATTGGTCATTGGTATAGAAAATACCTGCAATAACTACCGTATTATCTCGCGTATAAGAAAAACTTTTTTCCCTTAAAAAAATCGGTAAAAGGTGTGGGTGCATATTATACATATAAATAAATTTTATGTACATACAATTTTATGTACATAACATACATATTTTTAATTTAGCCGTATTTTTACACATATAACACATGTGTTATACGGGTTTTTACCTACGCGGTTGGTGGTGGAGAGAAACTTTGTTTGCCACTCAATTTTCAAAAAGATTTGCCAAAAATTGTGACTGTCTAGGTTACTCAATAGACATTCTGTTATTGATAGCTAAAAAATGATGTAGGCTTATTGTTTTATGGCTTAATGACGGCCGCCGGTGTGGGGAAACTGTCTACTCTTCCAATTCTAAGCAGGTTAATTAATAGAGATTCTCATAGGAAATGTCGAGTGTGTATTATACATAGGTATTAACATTTTTACATTATGATAACTCTAGAAACTAAGGGTGCATATTATACACAGGTGTGTATTATACCCAAGATAATACGGTATGTCATATAGCTGCAAACAAAAAAGATTGGGACAAAACTGTGATGACTGCATCAGACACCAACGGGCACTGAGCCCACAGATATTGATGATTATGATGTAAATATTGTAAAATTAACAAAATTATACTATGAAGGACAATTCAAAATACATGTATTTCATTTATTGCATCATTATGTCTATTTTAAAAATAAAGTTTCTTTGTAATTTGGCAGTGAATGATTTTCAGTAAGAGTAACTAAAGTAATCAATGATTCTGCTGCTTATTTGGAATATTTGTAGTCTTGTTGTCTTTTGACTGTTTGCTACTAATTAGCAACATACTTCTAGAAAAACTGGATCAAGATTTCTTGGAGATTCTTGTGTCCTTCAAGTCTCAGTAATGGTAATGATTCTTGTCTACAGTCAAAGAAAACAGCAATTACCATTGTCCAAGAAAAGAAAGGATAGAATCAAACTAAGAGAACAAGTTAAAGCAAAGAAGTCAGAACCTATATACATATACTGTCCTCCAAATTTAATTTATGTAAATCTATTTAACCCCAATATGACATTTAAACAACAATTTAGGGAACTTTTAGGGTGGGAAGATGGCAGAAGTGGTTACATGCTGGAGAGAAACACTGTTGGAGCCCCAAAGGTCGATTCAGCCTTCACTCTTCTGATGGCCGTGGCATCACTGAGTAGTGATTAATCTGCAGAATAAAGAGGCGCATTGCATGAGAACACTGGCTCCGTATCATGTAATCTGCACCAGTCGCTTGACTGAGGGCCTTGAAATGGAGATTGGTGCTGCCCTAGAAGCCTTGAGAGCTGCATGGGAAGGACTTCACAATTTTACTTAGGGGACTTTGATCAATCAGTAATTGAAGTTAAAATTTAAAAATGTCATAACTAAAAAATAATTACAGAAATGATATGGAGCAACTAAATATTATCTGACATGGCAGCTTCATGTCATCCTCTAACCTATTACATGTAACACAAAAAATTGAATTTTTCACAACATATGATTTAGCATAGAGCAAAGTGTGCATATCATTCTCTATTCATAACACTGATAATGCTCTTTAATAAATCTATATTTTCTGAAAACTGTGCACAGAAAATGATTTTCTAAGTAACATATTCTAGATAGTTTATCTATCCTGAAAACATAATGACCTTGTTTGACAAGCAGGTCATCAATAACTAAAACGCATAAACAGTTAAATCAAAATATACACTATTAAACTGTTTAGTTCACAGGTTAAATGTGAATTAGAAATATAGCAAAACTAAAAGATTTGCAGTAGCATCACAAAAACATGTATATAAGCACAGAATTCAATATATTTCAAAATTTGATCCAATGCTCAAGTATCATTACTAGTTGCATTCAGAAGATGAAGGCATATCAGTCGCGAAATTACAATAATTTGTCCAACCAATGCATGGAGGTTATTAACTCCCTACAATTGGATAATTTACATGCAAATAAAGGTCATAAACAATTGCCAGACTGAGGCTGAGCCAAGCAATAACGAAATGATTCCCTCCTCAAACCTGGTCACAGGGTGCGAGGAAGAAAGGAAAGCCAATTGGAGACTCAGGACGCCAAAGGCGCTCGAGCAAAATAAATTGGTCACAAGAGTCTTCTTTCCTCTCAGAACAAAGCTGTGTGCTTTCTACGATCCTCGGATCCAAGTATTGATCATTTCATAAAAACTCCGTGAACCATAAGACAGGCTTCCACTGAGCATACGCAAAGCACCGCTCTGCACTGCCTTGCATCTGGCCTGCAGCCGCATTTTGTCGATGACTGCGATAATGAAATTGCCGTCAGAGACGAGAACAATTACCAAGTATTTTTTAAAAATCAAGTATTCAGGCCTACTATAGAAACTCAGACACAAATATGATCAGCATTATGAAACAATTCATCCCAAGTGATGAAATAGTGGCTTGTGGGAGAGAGGCAATCTGTGAAGGACCTCACCACAAAGCAATCACATTAAAGTAGGATAGCTAAATAATGAAAATGGCATTATAAAATTCTTTCTCTATTATTTAATTAATACTACTGATAAAAATTTAGTTATAAGCACATAACAGTTAATTATACATCAAGTAATTCCCAAAATAGTCACTAGATGGTGCCATCAATGAGAGAAATATTGAACAATGGGGCAGAGTGCATTAAGAAACCATTTTAAACAAATTAGCCAAACGGTTATAAGGGACCAAACAGCTGGACAAGCCTCTTAGTTGCTCTGTTGAATGGCCGGTGAAGTGGTTCACCACTGCTCTGTTTAGTGACATCCAGCCCAACTGACATCCATTCTGTTGAATGGTAGTGAACTTCGGGTGAAGGCCTGGTGTAAATATCACTAAGTGCTTTTAACCAATATGTAATTCCAAGGGACAGATTGCCCCTTATAATAAGAGACCTCATGTGCATGATATATTATAGTATTACTACAAAAAATATATATTATTAAAGCAATATACACTGTGAGCCAATAAAAAAACAAGCCACTGTATATTTGTTCATAACTTTGGCAAATGTGAACCGATTTTCAAAATTTTTCCACAATTTGACTCGGAAATGAATGGGGACAATGTCACGTATATATTATTTACAATGCCCTTAACATGTAGCAGCCCTACCTAGTAAAACTGAAACAAGTGGAAAAACAATGTTCTTAATTGTTCACAAAATGTTTTGAATTTAATAAATGAATTAAAACTAAGTTATAACAAGTCAAAGCTCAAAGCAATGCTCAAGATGTCCTCCTCTTGCATAACAACACATGCAGGCAGACATTTGCACCATTCATCAATGGCATCATTGATAACGCTTTGACCCAGATCGTTCCAGACGGTGATCAGTCACTCCATCAGTTCACTGATGTTGCAAACTTTGGTTTAGTAGACCCACTGCTGCATTTCTTCTCAAACTTTGTAGTCTGCGGGATACAGATCTGGACTGTTTGGGGGCCACAGTTCTGGTGGAATGAATGCAGGCATTTTCTGATGTAATAAGCCGACCGCTTGGCGCACCCGGTGTGATGGAGCACCGTCTTGCTGAAAGACGAAGAAGTTGCCTGAAATGTCCCGTATCACAGGAGTAGCTCTTGTATCAACTGCACATCTCTGTAACAGGTGCCATTGATCTTAACTCCAGGCTGCACAAAGAAGAGGTCAGTTTGGCCAAGTTTTGACACACCAACAGAAACCATCAGCAACTGACTGAACGTTGAACGCATCCGCAGCAGAAACTCCGGCACAACCTCCTTCTTCCTTGACACAGATGGCGTATACACCCGGTCATTCTGTGGATTCCTGGGCGTGGCTACCATTAACATTGCTTGCTATCAGTATGCATATTGCAAGTGACATGCTAGAAGGCAGGATGCAGGTATTGACACAGCAGGTAAAATGTTGGCAAGCAGCAGTAAGTGCAGCAATTTATCAAACTTTTGTCAGACTATAGATGGCCTATAATTTAAAATCTGGATGTGCTTGGCAATTTCTGAATTTACATTTGGAAAAAGTGTACTCAATTTAATATAAATCTCATGTTTATTCCCAGTAACAAAATCTCTTTTCCAGAGACAGCAGCCACAACACATCATGACCCCTTCACTGCCATAAGCCATACGACATACATTAGTATGTCGTATGGCTTACGGCATTGAAGGGGTATGTAGGTGCCTTGTACTGTACTGTAGGCGTCTCTTTCCCCATACCAACATTGCAAGTCAAGTGCCCCATCGAGTGCCTTATGTGGTACCTACCAAGTCAGAGCAGTAAATTGTCAATAGCAACATTGGCACAGTCCTAGGCAGTTTCTCTCCTGAACTTTGGTACAAGGCATTTTGCAAATAGTAACTGTGATGTAAGTCGGCAAAATTTTTAATCACTTTTTGTTTGTGACACCAAGTGGCAACTAGCAGCTGTACTATGTTGTGCATTTATGTTCTATGGCACAGTAAAGCGCGCATATGTGTATATATGTATAAAACTATATAATATATACACATATACATAAAAATATATATGCATTTTAGAATATTATATATATTTGCATATATTTATGTAGGTGTCTCTTTCCCCATAAGGGCCATGGCAGCAAAGGGGTTAAAGAAAGATAAATGGCAATGCTATAATAATGTGCAACATGCCATTGATATTTCCTAGTACTTTTATTTTGTCTACTCCTGAGCAATGACAGTGGGAACAAAATATCCATATGCCAGTGTTGCAATGCTGCTACTAGGCGTCCTGATAACTCTGATTTTCATTATGGTGTGATTAAAGCGTGTCTTCCAAAATAAATCATTATAACATGATCCTCTTTATAACACAGTATAGTGAAATTGCATAATAAAACTGTTGATTAGAGCTTGCCTTCTACCTGATCACATCATAAGTCTGGACTAAGAGCATGCTTAGCAGTGAAGATATAACAGATGCAGGAAGAAGAAACAGTCTGTGATGGTTTGGACATATTGATGAGAAAGAGTCTGATCAGTGGGTCAAAGGATCAAATGTCATTAAACACAAGGGGATGACCATAATTAACCAGATGGAAGCAATATCCTGGTCAGCAGTGAATCTGTTATGAACAAGCAACTGTGGCTCTGTCTTATGTACATATATATTACATTATATATATATATATATATATATATATATATATATATATATGCACACAGTATATGCATATACAGTATACACATATATTGTATATCAGGGGTACGCTGTATATTGTATATCAGGGTATCAAGGGTATGCTGTTCTTGCAGGGTCATCTGCCTATTCTTCTGACCGTTTGCAGTCAGTTTTAAATAGTGCCGCTCGTCTCATCTTTCGTTCTGCCCGATATGATCATGTCACCCCGCTTCTTATGGATCTTCATTGGCTGTCGGTGCCTGAGTGCATTACGTTCAAGCTATCAACCCTTGTATATCGCTGCCTTCACGGGTTGGGTCCGAACTATCTTGCATCTGAGTTTCGCAGCGTTTCTGACCTCGCGGGCCGCAAGCGACTTAGATCGTCAACGACTTCGTTGCTTATCATTCCGAGAACGCGTCTTGTCACCGTCGGAGATCGTGCCTTCCCAGTGGCTGCCGCGAGTACTTGGAACTCGCTCCCTGCCGACATACGGGAGTCACCGTCATTGGATATTTTCAGGAATCGACTGAAGTCCTGGCTTTTTAAGACTAGCTACTTGGTTAATTCTGTTTAAAGTGTCCGTGCAGTCTTTTTGACGAGTTACCACTCTAATCTTGACGTTCTCTTAATTACTTACTTTACTTACTCAAACCGCGGCCCGAGGTTCACAGTTTGGACTGCAAGGCTGGTTCTTGTGGGCTGCCGCAGCTCTTTGCTTTGAACATGTCTTATGTATTTCCAACGTAGTACTCTTCCAGCTTTATTACAGCCTTTGGTCACTCAGTAATGAATCATGATTAAAGTCTTTAAAATATGCACCAGAGTTCGCCTTCTATTTTTAATATTACTCAAAATTTCTGCAACTTGGGCTCTTGCCCAGACCCTCCTACGAGATCTAATGACCTTGAAAACATTTTTCAGGTTGGAGTTTGCCAATATCCTGTCATAAAGTCTGAAATATATTATTTTCATGATAGATTTCTCATTTTTATCTGTTGCCCACATTTACTCATAGCTGCCTAGGAATAATAAGACTTCCCATATAGTGGACCCACACAAACGATGGAAGACGAAATATAGACCGGCTTCAAAAAGTTAGAGTACATAATAATAAAACTCTCACTGACAACATTCACGGGCAATCAGTGCAAATATTGGGTACTAAGACTGGCCAGCATGAAATGTTTTATAGACTAATAGAGTGGCCCTAAATATAATCATCACTAAAACTTCTTTTATTCAACAGGCAACCAGCTTACATATTTAAAAACAAGTTTAATGTGATAATTCCTGGGAGTTTTAGTGATAACTTCAACAATGAAGTGTATGTACAGTACATTAGAGATGGTTATACCACTGCAGAAAAAGAACTGCAAATAATCAAGTTCACTGGGAAAAAGAACACTGTAAGAGCAATAAGGTCAGACTTAGAAACAATGTCCCAGATTCTTTGAATATCTCTAATTTGCAAACAAGCAGCTTTGCATACTTGAATAAAGTGACCATTAAACACAAAACAGCAAAGTCTTATCAATAATTGCACCAAGGTTATGAATGGATTGGCTTTGAATGAAAGATGTTACAAACTTACAAAATTCTTCCTTCAGAAGCTCTGTAGCTAATTAGCATATAAATAAGATAGCATTGTACACCAAAGAGGTCAGCTTCTGATGAATCAAATGAGAGTTTATTATTACTTATTATTGCAATCCATGACTGAATTTCTTCTAGGTAGATCAGCTGATAGACCAGTTTTCCAGTGGTGGTGATGATGAGGAGCAGGGTCTACCATCAAATGCATTGAACATCTAGCTGTGTGTATTAGCATAAAGAAAAGAAACCTAAAAGAACTGATGCAAGTGGCACAGTGCAAGAAGATACATAGCAGAATTTTACTGTAGTTGATTGTGACCCATTAAACCATTGCAGCAGTTTATGTACAGTTTTGAAGATATCATTTGAACCATTCCATTATTAAATGCAGCTGACAAATAAATGCAAATGAAAATTACCATGATTCTGAGGATCTTGCTGACATACGCCTATAACAAGAAAAATATCAGCATTTACTATCACTACAAAATCTGTACAATTTCCATATTTCATGCAATTTATTCAAGCATTCATTCATCCCTGGTAAATGCTCAATCAAGTGTAAAGTAAGATAATGATAATAATAGGTAAATGCTTACAGGCTACACTAACTTTGGCTAACCAAGTTAGGAATTCAAAAAAAGTTCTGCAGTCTTCAGATATTCACCAACATGATTTGTGCATGCTGCCAACATGTTTAGAGATATCAGTGAGGCTGTGGATGGCTATTATCTCTGGATGTTGATAGTTGTTGGTGGCAAATGGATGCGAGTTATTTTGAACATCCAATGACGTCAGCAGCATTCAAAAGAAAAACACTAGAAATCTTAAAATATTCTTTTGAAGTGTGTTCATTTTATTATATTATTTGTTAACAGGCTCCTGTTCTAACTGACTCATAGAATATTGCTGCTGTTCCTTTTAAATCTCATTTTATTCCCTACTTCTTATAAATTTGGGATGTAGACAATCTATCTCAGGTCTTTTTTGTCAGTTTTCAATTAACTGAGAATTTCAAGAACACACTCTTTTATCAACATGAACTGAAAGTCTGTTCCTGTATTCTGCTTTTACAACAGTCATAGCCAAAAAACTATTGGTAATCTTACAAAAATATAAAAATATGGGTTTGAGACTGTCTGATGGTCACTGGTTCAAAAGTTTTGTCTTGCAATCTCATATTGAATCAACTGGTCTGAAATAATGACTAGAAGCAAAATATTCCAACCCCTCACTGGTTCAGCGACATGTTGAGCCACAAAATTTGCATTCATATATTTGAGAAACTTCTCATAATGCTGCATCTTTGCCTCCACGCTTTCCAAATCTGTGGTAGTTGAAGTTCTCCATTACCTCTGCATTTTCTACCTCTACATTTTCTTTAAACTTTTAGTTCACATAATCCATTTTAAAACTTTCTCTGGAAGTCTCATATTGTGTATTGAAATAGCATATTGGTACATTGCTTCCTTAGCAAATAATGTTACATCTGCTCCATGATCTCTGACCTTCTAGTTTACTCTAGCACAGGGTTTTCCAAACGTTTAGAAACCGCAACCCACTTCAGTGGTTTTGTAGCGTGCCACAACCCTGCAAAGTCAGTGTTAGCTAATAAGCGGATAAAATGCTAATCACTTTAATATAAGCCTTGTATGGATTTCAGCAGGGTTGTTAACAATACTGCTAAAATGTATTGCCAATACCAATACCAATACTGCATGAAAAAAGTATTGCCAATACCAATACCAATATGAAATTGTATTGCCTAAATCGATACCAATACCAATACTTTTGTCCGCAACAAATACAGTTGACTACCGGTACTTTTAATGGCTAAATAAATAATAATAATAATAATAATAATAATAATAATAATAATAACAATAATAATAATAAAGCAGACCCAGAAACATACATGTCATGTCATTTGTAGGCCTACATGTTCCATAACAACAGTGTGTGATAGGCAAAGATAATTTTCTCATCAAAACAATAATCCACTTTAACAAAACTATTTTGTATTTATTTTCTATAATACAGCTCGAATTCAACCATTTACTGTCCACATTTGCATATGCAGCGCGTGTTACCTGATTTTTAGGCCCGATTCTAATTTTAACCATAACGCGTTTAGCGATTGGCGATATTAGAACGTGAAAGGGTTGCTTTAATTGGTTTATAGTTAGGGGCGAGCTCAAACGATCGCAAAGCATCGAGGAATGTGGTGGGACTTCGACGCTAACATTTACCCTTACCGTCCTTACGAGTTTTCGAACTTTTCATATTATTAAAAAATGATTCAGTAATTAAGGCTAGTTCAGCTTACCTGAATATGCTTCTTTAAGCTTTGCCACGATTTGTTGTGGCATGACAATGACTTATTTGTCACTCCAGGCGGAAATTTTTGAATTACCACTTTTATCCGCTGGTCCTAAATACTTGAAAAATTCGGTGGGAACTTCAAGTCCATCATTTTCCGCCATAATACTTATAATTACTTATTATTATTAATTTACATTGAACGTCCACATGACAAGTGCTAAACCATAAACTTTAATAAATCTATGCGATAAACGATGAAACTACAAGTGGGAAGGTTGCAAGCATAGACTTTAAAATCAATAATAAATCTATGGTCACAAGGTCATAAGCATAGATTTTATAATTGTAATTATAATTAAATTCTATGGTCATAATTGCTGCTCTGTCTAGGCCTACGCATCGATCTTAAGTTGGCAATAGTCAAAAGAAAAGTATTGGCATTGAGTATTGCCGATACATTTTCATTCTAAAAAGTATCGGCAATACACAAATTGATACTTGATTTAAAGAGTATCGCCAATACAGTAAGCGATACTGAAAAAGTGTCGCCGATACTGCATTGCCGATACAGTATCGGCGATACTTAACAACCCTGGATTTCAGGTATATAAATTTCTTAAAACTAATTCTACTTGCAACTTTGCAAGGCTAGTGACATTATCATGGTTACTTGGTCTTTGTGAGGGATGTGTTTGCATGCTGTTTGTCAGCTTCCAAACGGGTCTAAATTTACATCATAATAGAGAGTCTAAAATCATCTTACATCTCATCTACCAACAATTTGTTGGTTTCCAACTCTACAACTCTGCTTTGTGCACATTACACCTTACACAAGACCAATACAGAAATCTTCCAACACATGGGCAAGGGCCCAATATCAGTTACCGGTAAAATTTGTGCCAGTAGACTGCACCTATTTGGACATGTCACAAGGTCCTAACCCGAAAGGACCACACCATAGCCCTATGCGCTACAACATTCAGCCCATCTAAAGACTGGAAGGTCTGGTTGAAATACCATGTACTACCTGGCCAAGGACAATAGAAGCTGACTTAGCTAACCAAAACTTTGGACCCTTTACTGCCCTGAGGGAGAATAGGACTAAAGAACTGACTGGCGAGTATTGTGGAGATGGCTACACTCCAGAGGGGCACCCATAAAAAAAATGATGATGATGATGATGATGATGATGATGATGATGATGATGATGATGATGATGAACTCTACAAAGCAAGTCTTATGCTTATGCTTATGCTGTCTTTCTGCTTTTTCTTTCATTTTGTTTACATTGTCAATTTTCGTTCACATATTTATGTTTCCATGGCTGTACTTTCTTTCATGGTGAATGTGGCTATTTCATTACAATAATCTTGCTTCCTTCTGTCATCTTTTTCTTCATCTTGACCACAAATGACTTTGCCACATCCTTCTCATCTGCACAATAGGCCAAGTCTTCATTTCAAAGATCTTTGAAACTTTATATCATACACTAGAAAGATGCTCGCTTCGCTCGCAGTGCAGGATAATACTAATCCAATACCTATACCTAATACCCAATCATTGAATTCATGCTGAACAACATTTCAATGATCACCACCTAGCCAAGCTCTGCGCCACGTAATAATTAGGCCTATGTACGTTAAAATCACGCAACTGTGGCCATTTGTGACGCTGTACACGTATTTTTTGTGTACGTTAAAATGTACGTTGCAACTACCTCAGGCTGCGAACAATTGTTACCAATAGCAACGTCGTCGCACGCCCACCCCTCTGACGCTGCAATGACTCGACTAAACAGTGTTAAACTACGATTCTACGAACAATTGTTACCAATAGCAACGTCGTCTTCGAACATCGTCCACCAACGCATCGCGACGTAAGGACTAAACGGTCTAAAGCGTCTACCAATAGTCAACCAATCAGAATGCTTGAAGGTAACAGAGAGACATACAGATAACGATCTTAATATGATAGATTTTTAAAAGTTTAACTGAATGAGTTTAATTGTTTAAAATGATAAATATCAGTTTTTTTCACAACTGAATTAAATTAACTCGAATTTGAACTGAGCACTCTTTAAAGTTGAATTGCTGCATGGCCATGACCCACCTTATATTACTTACTAGCAACATGCTAAAATCCACAAAAATAAAATAAAATATTTAAAGCATCATTTAAATAATTATCTTTTCCTTTATACTCCTCATTTCAGCACAAAACAACTAATAAATAGTTTAAGTGGTGAAATAAGTTTTTATGAGAAACTTTTCTACATGTATGTAATCCACTTTTCACACCCAGAAATCCTACTGTATGTTTACCTAGCAGTATTCATTAAGATCTGAATAATTATTAAAACCAGGATAATCATCACTGACATGAAAGTTAATGATCATCACTGCTAGCACAGACACTCTACCTTTGGGACTGTCTTTGGTGGCAGCCACACGGATTAAGTCCAACCATTGTGAATCAAGAGCAGTGCTTTGATCCTGAAAATCAAGTAAGGTAAATAATTCTCATTGAAGAAGACAGACATCACAAAGTATTCATTAGGGAGCATTGCAGATTTGGTGATAGCAACTATAAGTGAACCCTTTTCCAACCCTGTCACAGAAAATTTAAATCCACCCATCACACTATCACAAAACTCAAACAAACTTCTGCATTGGGGGAAGGCAGGTATCATAATTTTATTAATACAGTGAAATTTGTCTCATAAGTTAACTGACAAACTTTCCAATTCCATCAGATAAATTTCAGGTATACAGTAAGGTTTAAATGTTCACCTTCTTACACAATAGAGTACTCCTCTCTTGAGACGTATTGAGACTCAGTTTCGAAAGTCTTAGTCTCAGTCTTTTGTTGTCAGTCTTTTTTGGCCTGGATCTTGAACATTCAAGTACTGGTCTTAGTCTGGGTCTCGAGACTTGTGTGAGTCTTGAGAAGGAGATGATGCAGGTTAAGACAGCAAACCTCACTCCTCTATCATCAATCTGATTCATAAGGTGTCAGTGATTCTAGGAAGTCTTACTGCATATTTAGAATGTCTGCTTAAATAGAGCCACGTCAGGCAGAGCCATTCACCACAGCAGAAAAGCTAGTTCCAGATTATGATGAATTCACATTCACCCATCTGTTGTTAATGAGAGCAATAAATCTTTTATATGCCTATAATTAATCTTTTCAAGCTTTTCGTGTGTCTTTGAATTTTAAAACATGACCCTGTTCTAGGAATTTTTAAACATAGACTTGCAGTACTACATGAAATTCAACATTGAAGCAGCAAGTACCGCATATGCCCTATAAAACTTGCACTTATGATTCTCATACCAAAGAAAAGAAAGGCAATATTGCCAAGATTAATTAGAATGCAAAATATATATAGTTTGTTTCACACAAAAATAACTGAAATCAGTGGGACCACTTCACGCTTCGCTGTTTTGACTTCATTCTAACATTATTTTGGGTGTATAACTAGTACAGAGAGCTATGCTACCAATCAGGGCTTTGGTTCTCAACACTTGAATTTCTCAACACTTGAATTCAGTCTCGATACTAAGTTCGGAAAGTCTTGGTCTCAGTCTCATACTTTAAAGTCTTGCTTTTGAACAATTGAGTCATGACAACAAATCTGCACAAAAGATGGCTTTTCACCAAAACAAAGTTCTCTAAAATGGCCATCACTCCAGCCTGTCACTCTGAGTAAAAATATACAAATAATAGTAATAATAACATTATTACAGTATTATTATTGTTAATAATAATAATAATAATAATAATAATAATAATAATAATAATAATAATAATAATAATAATAATTATATAATTATTATTCTGTCGCTGCATTGAAGCATAGAATTTTAAGTCAAATAGCCTGCATTCAGTCAAAATTTCTTTGGTATTATGAAGCCTGAAGCATCAGATTGCTGCACGACTAAATTAAATGAACTGGTTAAATCACTGTATTATTCAAAGTATCTGGAGGAAATCCGAAGGTGGTGCAGGTCATGGAGGTAAACTGGTCATAAGCTGTCTGAAGCTGATAATTGACTCAGGGTCATCCTGGAGTCAATCACTAAGCCCTGGCTACAAAGAAGTCCAAACTGTTGATGCTAAATATAGGACAGCTTCACATCATGTAAGCAAGGCCAAAGTTTGTCATTGGACAGTTTTATGGATGAAAGTTGCTAGTTTTAGCAAGTTCAGTGAGTGAAGAGTTCACATTTTCTACAGTGGTATGTATAGAAGGAACATGTGAAATACGTTTAGCCATGTCAGCTTAATGCGATTGCATATGTGATCACATATTTTTAAAAAAATTTTAATGTGCCCCATTTTCTTTTAGGTTTTTCCACAATGCGATTTCCGCACATATGCGGTAATTTTATCTGCATTTTCACTATTTTTGTCACATATATGGCACTTTTCACTATTTTCATTATTCTCCTCATATAGACATAGATATACAGAGGACCAGCTGTTTGGATTGCTTTTTTGCTCATCAGCCTTTTTAAAATAAAAAATGCCGCAATTTTTGCAAAAAAGGCCGCACTAAATTGCAATTTCTTCATACATACAAGGTGAAGTAGGAGCATACATGGGAGATTTCTGCACTCTTTCCCTGCATTTTTAGTACCTGAGTCCCACACTTTCCCCAAAAATCCACACATTAAATCTGCATAACTAACTGTTGCAGCAGCTTAGATTTCTGGTTGTCAGATTTCTGGTTGTCTTAATAGATTTCTGGTTTTAAAGACATTAGATTAAAGACATTTGTTTCAATAGAGACATTAAGTGTCTCTATTGAAACAAATAAGAAAAGTAAAGCTCTGCTAATGTGGACTTGCATAACATGGACCTTTGGTTAACATATACCATTTTATTTAGACTGGCCAAAGCTCTATTGGCATCTTTAGACTTGCAATGGAATTCAATAAATGTGGATCCTCTTTCTGGTTCCCCAAAGCTCATGTTAACGAAGCATGTTATGTACTAGGGCTTGCATGCTGTTTTTATCATTATTCTAAGTTATGCATATAGACTGTAGAGTGTAGATCCACTTTGGATGTTATTCAAATAGAGTTGTGTCAGGTAAAGAGGAGTTAGTTTAGCTTTACTTGCATTAAAATGCAACCTCATTTTTCTGTGACAACTGCTATCTCTTACCTCAACAAGCTTTTGACCAATTAAAATCAAATGAGAGGCATCAAAGACTCACAAGAGGCAATTAGCAAAATAGCAAGCACACCTTGAGTAGAGCTACCCATAAACCACATTATTGTTTA
Source organism: Metaphire vulgaris (assembly GCA_018105865.1). Classification (NCBI taxonomy): domain Eukaryota; kingdom Metazoa; phylum Annelida; class Clitellata; order Crassiclitellata; family Megascolecidae; genus Metaphire; species Metaphire vulgaris. The sequence continues at coordinate 12,182,073 of CM030837.1, forward strand.
AGCCAAAAAGGCAATCTCAGAAATCTCACACTCCCTCCCTCCTTAATGAAATCCAGCCAATTGGAATTTAACTTTCTAATATGCAGCCTTCAGTGTACAAAATGATCAACACAGCACTAATGGATAAAGTATAAATATAAGAGCTCCACTTACATACTGACCAATTTCAGAAAAGCCTATACAATTCTTGATCAATGACTGACTTGAAAGAACCTTGGTTTTTTGGGAAGGATGCCACATAGTATGCATACCATTTGCTCCAAGTGCTCACAGATGGCACTCTAAATGGCTACAACCCATTTCAGACTGCATGCCTCTGAATCAAAATGATACGGATGTGTTAATGCTCCTGGATGTATAATGTACCAAGTCCATGAATGTTTCATTTAGCAGAATTCTTTAGGGGCAATAAGCGATAAAAAAAACTTGAAGAGCATGGCGAGCAATAAATACATTAATGAAGTCATCTCTAAAGCCTCTGGCTGTGAATCCACTCGTAAATAGCTACAAGTCCTTTCCACAGCATAAATGTCAAGCAGTATGGTCCTCAGTTATATGTGAAAATTCTAACCCTAATTTTTCCACAATGCTGTAGCTTGAATTTCCTTGCATCTGAACATGGTTGTTACTTCAAAAACTACAATCAGCTTGAATAGTGGCTTATAGGCAGTAAAGTTTGGCTGAAAGGCAGTTTACAGGCACTAAGCTAAAATCAAATGCTGGAACAATATTGCTATAAGAATGATAAGCAATGAGTTTTCTAAAGAAATTGGTACAACGTTGAGAAAGAAATAAAGAAATGAGATGTCTGAAGTAGGAGTTCAACTGAACTGAAGATTAATCCCATCAAGTCCGTTGGAGTTAATAATATGCTGCACTCAACAAGCACAATAATCTTAGACAATAGTTGCAGGATAATGAAGTGCCAAAGTGTAACCAAGCTTCTCAGTGGTACATCTTCAACTTTTGCATCCATCTTTAATGGGACCATTCAGATAATGACCAGAATGGTAACTTTTGCTTTAGATGCTGCTGTACTGATGTGTTAATGCCTTCATCGTGACGAGTCAGTACCTATTATCAAAGTCCAATTGGATTACAAGCTACAAATAATTTTAGCTGTGAATGCTGATGTGCTTGCTGATTGTCATGCAAAGATATTTTCCACCATATTTTTCACTACCTAGAAAGATAAGCAATATTGGTAGTCAGCTGATGGCATGGTGACAAAACACTAGTGAATCTAAAAAGTATTAACAAGGTTGCATACAGGGTTTATAAGACATTAGTGAAGCTGCAATGAATATTTTTTTAAAGTGTGCAACAGAGATACAAATCACAGATCCAAGTTTGACACATGACTTTAAATACAGGCCACTGAGTAGGCATAAGTGCAGTATTTAAGCCAATTTATATTATAATAAAGGCCTAATTCCCTCTTCAACTTTAATTTTGTCTTTGTTATGTTCAAGACAGTACATTTTCACAGGCCATCTGAACTACTGGACTGTTTAACTTGCTTTCAAAAATTATTCTCAATTTATACATCATATTTCTCTACAGCTAACAGCCAAAATAGGACTCTCAACACACTTCACTGAAGATCAATTTCAGATTGTCATTTCCTCCAAAAAATTCTATAAATCAACTTGTGCCATTCCTTCCATTGTCATCGTGCTCTTGCCAAGAGTCATAAACACCTTTCAACTCTGCATTTTCCATGCAATTATGAGATTTTTCTGGACTTTTCCTGACAAAACAAAGGCAAAAGGTATTGGATGATCAGTGGCCATGAGAGGAAATGCAGACATCTGAGCATAAGTTTTGGCAGAATTCAGTCAGAAGAATGCAAAGCTGAACTAAACACAACAACTATTATCGAAAACTTTTGGAATTTGCTAAACAATAGTTCTCTCCTCATCTGCAATGATTCAGCCCACTTGATAGCTAAACATCTATACTCCACAGAAGCATTACTGTTCTGAAAATACAGGCTTCTTTGCCTTATGCTCTCTGTTCATTTCTTGACAAAGCTATGAATTATGCTTAGAGTATCAAGAGATTTTGTAGAATAGAGGATTTGGTGGCCAGACAATGAGGATTTAACCAACCAATCACATTTTATATTTTACTCAAGTAATACAGTTGCTAAGCTCAATTTTGCAATAGGACAATTCTCAGCAAGTAGATGGGAAGATAGCAGAGTGGTAACAACATTGAATGATAGAGCAGAAGGTCGCAGGTTCAAGACCTGCAGGAGCCCTAAGGTCGATTCAGCCTTCTTTCGCCAGTTATTATTATTATTATTATTATTATTAAATATTATGACAATTTATATAGTGCAATAAGCATAGCAAAGGCCAAAGTCAAGAGCACTTTACAGGAGGCACTTGTAGGAGATAGTAAATAAGTGCGTCTTTAGTTTATTTGCAAACAGTTTGGAGTTGGCGATGGCAACTGAGTAGCAAATTAATCTGAGGAGTAAGCAGGCGCGTTGCATGAGAACACTGGCCTCGTATCATATAACTTGCACCAGTCACCTGGCTGAGGGCCTTGGTAACGGAGATCAGTGCCGTCCTATTATTATTATTATTATCCAAGACGACTTCTATAGCACCATAACAAAGCGGAGGACAAAGTCGAAGGAGCTTTGACATCATTGGCATGTCAATGACGAACGTAGGATGACAATCTTGAAAGTCCTTTTTGGTGGAATGAAGGAATTCAATGCCCAACGAAAACGGTGGTGAATCCTATAGTTAGTTAGTTAGTTAGTTATAGGCTAATTTATATAGCGCTATTGTCCTAGCAAGCTAGAGTCAAAAGTGCTTTACATTGAATTAAAGGAGTGTCCGAACAAGTGCGTTTTTAGTTTCTTAGCGAATGTTTCCAAGTTGGTCGCGTTGGTGACACTGTCTGGTAACGCGTTCCAGAGAGCCAGGTTCCCTCGAGTAACAGAACACTCCCCCAGTTTGGCTGTTTTCGAGGAAGGAGGCACCGTCAGTCGGACCCGAGTGGAGGAGCGGAACCGCAAGCGACCTTCTGTGGATGGAGGCTTTCGAAGAAGCACCGATAGATAGTCTGGGCAGAACGGGTCGTAGAGTGCTCTGAACGTGAACCAGCACCTTTTGTAGATTACCCACTCCGGTATGTGGAGCCAGTGTAATCTGTCCCGAAGTTGGGGAGTGACATGCTCACACCACCTGGTCTGAAAGATCACTCGGGTGGAAAGCGGCCTTGAGGTTAGCCTTGACTTTGAGTAGCTTGGGGAGGACTTAACTTTTTTACTTTACTAGAGTCCCAGGCCTAATGGCAAATGTGGAAATTATGCAAAACAAGGTTCTGTAAATCACATAACTTAAAGCATGTCTCTATTACATCATCAGCAGGAGAATTAAAGTAATGAAAACCAATATATTTTATGTCTGATCAAAATGTCTGAGCAGAAGCTCATGGACTACATTATGTTGTCTGGATCACTGACTGGATTTCACTGAAGTTGCCAGATTCTGTGCAAGGGGCTTCAAATACTGTACAGTGTCTAGCATAGTCTACTGTATGTACTGATTACTTTAAGGTCATTATGATTTACAACCAATCAACTAGTGCAACAAGAACCATGGGGATTACTCAGTCAAATAAAACTCATGTAGAATATCCACTTGATAAACTCTGCAAAAACAAACACACTTATATGTGTGCTGGTTAGGTGGAAATACTGGCAATCAAACATTGCATTGGCATAGCATACTTAGTCCTCAAACCAAACCGCATCCAGTAAATAGCTGTTGCGGACAAACAGAAGTTGGAATAGAGGGCTGCATGAGTGACAGTAATTTTCAAGAAAAAATCATACTAAATCACTGAAAATCCAGTTATTATTATTATTATTATTATTATTATTATTATTATTATTATTATTGATTAAGGTAATTCTTAATAGCTTAAAAAGCTTATGCTCCAACACTATTAGTCAAAGCATGCCTATTACCTGGTTTCATGTACCATATGACAAAAGCTGTAATAATTAGCCATCATTTACAGACCTGCAATGAGCACACAATGCATTTCCAATGTCTCAGAAACAAACACAGGAAGAAAATGATCATTTGGATGATCCACATGCAAGCAATAAATGCAAAGATACAAATACTTGCTTGAATATCAAGAGCACAGAAGTGTCATGTGACAAATATATACCCTGGTGGCTCAAATTACTGACAGTGTATCAGAAATAGCAACATTTTCAGCCACAAAGGCTGACTGGCAATTCTTGTGTAACTAACTTATTTTCTTCTGACTGAATATACTGGGAACAGCCAGTGATCACCACATAACAAACAAGAGAAAATCAGCTGCATTTTCAAACCACTGTGATGTGTAGCAATGGATGTGCTGTGAGACAGTTGCAAGTGTGCATGGAATCTTTACAACCTGTAAAGTAATCCTTAGCTAGTATTTTAAGTACTTTTCAATTTTAGAAAGCTCCATTAAGCTCATCAGGTGGGGTTCCTTGTCATAGAAATCTTCTCAGATTCCAGAAGTTAAAATCCAAAATGATATAACATAAACATAAAATAAATTAATGCGAAAAGGCAAAGAACTACGTGTAAAGACTCACATGAGCAGTTGTAAATCAAATACCACTCAAACTTTCAATCCATTTACTCTACAGTTATAATTTGAAAATCTAAATTAACACCAACATTTCAGCTTCATCACAATGCTGCAATTTCTTGACAGAATGATACACCATGAATATAAACTGTTTTTTAATTTTTTGTGCCAGTTGTGTCTCTGAGGTACTATTGGGCTCACAATTTCTGTAATCACAGCATTGAAAAAATGTGCTATCCTTTTCCCATATCTCAAGTAACACTGGTCAACAGTGAAAATGTTACTAACTTAAAAAAGACGTACTGGAAATTTGTAGTATTTTGGTGTCCTGAACACGAATATAACCACGAAAATCTTTGATTGGCTCTTGTTTTCAAGATATTTCGTATAGATCATTTTCTATGTTTCACCTTGTAAATTTATCCAGTAGAACCTTAACCAGATGCTAACTAAGCCTTAAATGATGTAATATTGCATCATATTGAATAATACTGGTTTTGGCGCCTTCATGGCTGCCAGCACATGTTTGTACGTGCCACGGTTTCGTCGCCATTCTCGGCATTTTCCGACATTATACGCTTGGATTTTATGCCAATCGCAAGGACTGCGTTCCACTCGTCGGTTTTTCACCGTGTCTCTTGCCATCCTTCTCTTTTCCACATCGTTTCGGAATGTTTTAAGTCGGTCACCGCCATGTGCAACTCAATGGGACCATGGCTGATGGTCGTTCCAGACTTCGTTGGAGCCTCCATCTTCGTCGGATTTGCCGGTTTCGATGATGAACTATACTCTCGCGCAGTGGCGTAGCAACATGATTGGGGGCCCGTGGCGAAAAACAGGAAGGGGCCCTTCCCAGAGGAGTTTGCAAAAATGTTGACGACGTTTTGCTTGTCTCCAGTTTTTCACGTTAAATAACATAGCGAAAAGGCTGATGACCTTTTTTGCTCGTCTCGAGCTTTTCATGTGAAACTACATCGCAAAAAAGTTGTTAACAACCTTTTTTGTACTCGGGTCGGGGGCCCTTTGCAGGTCGGGGGCCCTTTGCAGGTCGGGGGCCCTTGGCATTTGGCCACCCTGTCCATGTGGCTGCTATGCCCCTGCTCTCGCGGAAGACCGCTACTTTGGATTCACCGCCGGATCTTACCATGCGGAGAACTCCTACAACCAACTGGCGGGCCTTTAACATCATCTTCCGTTCCTCACTGACGTGTCAATGTTGCAGTTTTCTTGTGAAGGACCGCTTCTTAAGGACTTGACACCTGATTTCGTCTGGCATCGAGTTCTTTCTTTCATATGAATGGGTTTTCGACATTGACATGTCAGCGCTGTCAAAGTGCTTTTGATTTTGGCTTTTACTATGTTACAGTGCTATATAAATCGTCCTGGATAATACTAATAAAAAATTTTAAAAAATAATAATAATACCATCATACACACATCATCCAGAGTTTATTGCATCATTTTCTGATTCAATGCAGTTCTAGTGTCAGGAGGCTGCTGAGGTAAGCTCACGTCAGTAGCATGCTATATAAAGGCCAGTCAGAAAAGTTGAGCATTTAAAATATTACAGCCTTCGTGGGTTATCCAGGCGCCACCAGCAGTAGGAGCCTTTCATCAAAAGGAAGGTAATCTGGCATTCTGTCCTTATATTGAGGGCCCTCATGAATGCCTTAGAAATCACTTATGACCCACAAGAATGGAGACTATTTTAAGCTCTTTGAAACTGAGCCTTAAGACAATGGAATTTGCCTTCTATCTATTCTAGTGGCACAAGCTATCCACTTGAAAGAGATGTATGGTAACTTCAAGCAGCTACTGAATTCAATGGAGTAAAACAAGTACAGCACCTCTGTGGTGATTTGAAGGTATTAAATTAAAGTTGCAGGTGCAACATCCGAATGGTTCAGGATCAAAAAAGATGTCAGACAAGGTTGTGTAATTTCACCATATTTGCTCAATATACTGGCTGAAATGGTTATGAGAGAAACTTTGGAGGGATTTGAAGGAGGAATCACTCTATCAGTGAGGAGAATTACAAACTTAAGATATGCGGATGACATTATTCTTCTGGCCGAATCTGCAGAAAAGCTACAGAAACTAGTAGACGGACTAGACAGAGTAGCTCAAGAATACAATCTTCACATAAATATTTATAAAACAAAGGTAATGAATACAAATGAAACTCAATGCAAAACATGTATTAACGGAAAACAACTAGAACAGATGACAAGCTTTGTTTATCGAGGATCACTAATCACAGAAGATGCAGAATGTGAAACCGAAATTCGTGCCAGATTGGGTAAAGGTTGAGCAGTTAACAAGGCACTACAGAATCTATGGAAAAGCCACGACATATCGATAACCACAAAGATCAAACTATGGAAAACTCTAGTGTGGCCGGTGACAACATATGGATATGCAACACGACCTTTGAAAAAAAGATATGAGAAGCAAAGATCAAGGCGTTCGAGATGAAAGGATTAAGACAGATTCTGCATAGATCATGGACAGAAAAAAGAACTAATGAATGGCTATTAGAGAAGGGAGGTGTTACAAGAGAATTTTTGGAGTCTATCAAAAGAAGAAAACTGTCTACTTTGGCCACATCATGAGGGAAACAGGCACCTGTTTGGGAAAGGAAATGATACAAGGCACAACTGATGGAAAAAGAGAAAAAGGCACACCCAGAACCAGATGGACTGATAACATCATGCAATGGAAATGACAAAGACAATGGAAATGGCAATCCAAATGAGAGACAACAGAAAACAATGGAACAATCTCATTCATGATGTGGTCTACCCTCGTAGCGAGGAGATGGCTGAAGACATGACAAGACAACCCTCTTAATGGGACAACAGCAGGGATACACAAAATACCAGTACAAGTGTTTCTTGTGTGAGTGGGATAGCTGAACAAGTGAAATTGCACTACTTGCTGAAGGAATGCACTCGCAGACAAAATGTAGCAGTTAGAGACAAGAATATCCAACACCCAGCTCTGATCGAGGCTGACAAAATCCTGCTACCACCCATTCACATTAAACTAGGTCTAACGAAGAACTTCTTGAAGTCCATGGGCCGGACTTCGCCAGCTTTCCTACACTTGCATTAAAAAGTCCATCGACTCGGTGAAGCAAACCTTAAAGAGGGAGTTTTGGTGGATCCTCAGATTCGAGAGCTCTTCAAACATGACCAGTTCAACAATTTGCTGCAGAATGATGCAAAACAAGCATGGAATGCTTTTCACATTGTGTCTATAAACTTTCTCAGTAATGCCACGGCAGAAAACTACAAAGACCTACACGGTAGTAGACGACCTGCTGGTGTATTGGAAACTTGGCTGTAATATGTTTCTAAAGAACCACTTCCTTCCCATCTGGATTTCTTTTTCATGACAACTGACAACTATGAGATGGTTAGTGATGAACATGGCAAACATATTCATCAAGAAATCACAACTATGGAACAAAGATACTAGGGAAAATGGTCCGTCCACTACCATGCTGGTTAAATACTGCTAGACACTCCCTCAAGATGCTTCCGAACAGCTGTACAAGAGACAGGCAAGGAAATGTAAGACTTAGTCTCTGACTTGATTTTTACAGTTATTAACCATAGACCTATCATTATTATTGTCATGCATTAGAGTACAGTAACAAACAATATTTGCAGATTTAAAATAATATTCGTGTTTAGCACATAACATTTAATAAGAAATAACTACTTTCATTTCAGTGACATGACCTTTGTAGAATTTGTTGTCTAGTGTAATCTGAACTTGACCAGTTGTTACTTGCAGCTGTCTCTTCAACATCATCATGTTCTCTGTCCTGGGACAGGTTCAGGCTCCATTGTTTCCATTCCTCTCTGGGAATGGTCTTGCTTCTTCTTTGATTTCTGCATAGGTCTTGTGACACTGTGCAACTGTTTTCATCATCCAGTCCAGTAGCATCTTCTTTGGTCTCTCTTTTGTCTTTCTTCCTGATAGACTTCTCTCAATTACTGTTCAAAGCAATGTTTCTCCCCTTAGTATGTGTCAAATCCAGTTCCTCTGTCTTTTTTTTGATGGTGCTGATTAACGATCTTTGTTCATCCACCATCTTTAGTACTTCATCGTTTGTTTTCTTGCCCATCCACTTTATCTTTTCCATTCTCCTCCACAGCCACATTTTGAATGCTTCCAGCTGTCTCTTATGTTACTCAAAAGTAGAAAGTGACACGGGGACAACCTTTTATCCCCATCTCCATTCTTGCACCCAAACATTTCTTCCAGTCCCCACCCAGGGTTATATCTAGCATTGTGAATTTGGGGGGTGTTGGGAAAATCTGGAGAGTGGTGGAAAATTTGGAAGTCTCTACCAAAAAAAGTCTAACAAGCAAAAAAAGGTCATCCGAGGATAAAAGTTCAGAGGTGTACTTTTCCATTTGGGGGTGTTCAGAGCTAATTAGTATGCATTTTGTATGCATACCATTGTCACATCACCAAATTTTGGGGGGTGTCGACCTCAAATTGGGGGAGTGTTGGGGGTGTTGGAAGGGTGTAAAAATATCCCTGTCACCACCTCATCCTCGCACTGCTTCTCCCTGTTCCCGCCCCGTCCCCTCAGACTTGTCCCATCCCCTCTCCATCCCTGCATCAGCCTTTTCTGTCCCCTCATCATCCCAACAGTAAGCTGTCAACATACATCAGCAAAAACACTTGTAGTAGGCCTCATATACTACTGCGTTTTTTCTTCTAAATTATAACGTCACTTTTTTCACTGTCAAATGGTAATATAATTTACCAGTAAGTTTAAGTCCATGAACAAAAAAGATTGACCACAGCACCCAGCTGAGTGTGGCAGTCCTCCATTGTGAACCTTCTCGTAGTGTGGCTACACATCAATCACTCCGTTATACTTTTGGGGAGAATTCACTCAATTTTACTTTTAATCAATTTATCATTGTTGCATTTTTCGATATATAACTTCTAGCGATGCGAAAAAAGAAGTCATGTGCCCAAATCAATGCAAGTTAAAAGGTACAAAGGAAAGGAAATACTAGGCAGTAGGCCCTATATAGCAGTAGGCGATTATATCAGAAGACTGCTCCCTAGAGGAAGAAATAAAGGCCAGATTGACAAAAGGAAGGGTTGCCATCAGAAAAATGAAGAACATTTGGAAAGACAATAATATCAGCATGAGAACAAAGAAGAGAATAATTAATCGAGAGTGTTGCATGGAGTACAGCATCATATGGTTGTGAAAGTTGGACTCTGAAAAGAAAAATACAGAGAAGAATAGAAGCTTTTGAAATGTACTCATTACGTACCATGCAAAGCGTAAGCTGGAGAGATAGGAAAACCAATGAAGAGGTTTTGAAAATGTCAGGCATGGAAAGACGGTTCCTCAACATGTGCAAAAGATGGAAGCTGCAATACTTAAGACACATACAGCGGAACAGCGACACTAGGTCAACATTGGAGAGGACAATCCAACAAGGAATGATGTCGGGAACTAGACGAAGAGGGCGACCAGGGAGACGATGGGCAGATGACGTGGAAGAGTGGACAGGAATGAAAATGTCAGCAGCAGTCGAGAAGACAGAAGATCGACATGGTTGGAGGAAAGAAATTCATGCTATCACCTTAACTTCAGTTCATGAAGGAACAAGAAGAAGATGATGATGACGAGGCCCTACTTCCGGCACATTGTTAAGTCAGTTGGCTGCTCTAGCACCGTGTATTAATTGCACCCATACCTATTTCACAAATAACCTACTGGGTTACTAGATACTCAACATATTGTACAGAAAACATAAACACCTACACAGCATCATAAATATTATTATTATCAACTTGAAAATACTGATACCGTTACCGCAGTAATACCGTAGTGAAAGTCTCTGTCCCTGTGGTATAACCGCATGACAAGAACCTGCTATCACAATAATAACGCACTTCTTGGCCAAATTTTCCCCATTACCACGGTATTCCACAGTAATCTTTACCGTGTCATTCTCTATTCAAAAAGGACATCAGGAAGAGCAACCAGTAACAAAATCTCCTGCCTCAAATTTTCTCTTAGGGGAAAGATTAAAAGGCCAGAAGAAGGCAAGAGAAAGAGGGGAGATAGGGAGAGATTGTCAAATCCAGGGCTGTAGTTGAGCTGGAACGCACCAGAATGGCATTCCAGTACTATTTAGGTTGCTGGAATGGCGTTCCGGCACTTTTCTATGCATAACAGCAGAACACCATTCCAGTTACAAGCATTCTCTTGGTTTAAATTTGACCCTTCAAGCGACTTCAATATGGAAGCAGTTTAACAGTCCTGAGTAAGTCAGATATTTTTGTATTTCAGGTCAGTGCTTTTTGGAAGGACACGAGACAAAGTCCTCCTTTTGCAAGACGTCTGATAATCCTAGCATTACTTATGTTCCATATGTTTAACCTTTTCCTATCCAATTAATTTCTTACATCATTTCTATATCTACCCTAATTTTGGGGCGAAAAGCATAACATTTCCATCATTGCAGTTGTTACCATATAACTACTGAATACTGGTATACAGAGTAATAAGACAAAAACAGGTGAAGCTTGGTTATTATTGAAGGTTTAAAGCATAAAAAACTGTCAAATAACCACAATAGAAATACAATTTAGTAGTAGATTTGGTCCAGACAGAATGTCGTTTGAGAGATAGATTCGCTAGGCCAGGGATGGGTAAAGTGCGGCCCGCGGGCCGAATGCGGCCCTCGAAGCCCTTTTGTGCGGCCCCCGACATCGAGAAATATTGCATTAATGTGCGGCCCTCTAAAACAAATGAAACATTTGACAACGCCTCACTGGAAAATCCAGCATTCAAATTGGATTTACACTTTGGCACTTGATCATTAACTAGAAATAATGTTTTTAATATTTACTAATCTTTCTTTGACTTCACAGTCTTGGCTTATTAATAATTTACTTATACTGAACAGTATACAGTATAATAGGCTTACGTTATGTTAAAGTCGTTTTGGAGACTACTTAAAAATTTAATTCTAAATGCTGACAAAAATTGTGCGGCCCTCAGCTTTCATCAGACACTTTTGTGGCCCTCGGATAAAAATTTGTGACCATCACTGCGCTAGGCCTATATCATCATTAGCATTTGTACTGTCAACAATCTATTGTAATAGTTCATCATAAAACTGTCAATACTTTCAGTATTTCATCATTACTAGATATCGCTAATAAGTTAATAAATTCACTTCAAAACTTCTTTCCTATAAAAGTGCTGTTTTGTACTTGCCATTTTTACACAAACTTGCTCAATATTTATCAAAAAAAGTTTATTTCAACAAAGGACAACTGTAAGTGATTTTCCATTAGGAAAAACCCTGCACAATCATTATGTAATATACTATTTTTAGTTTGTATCCAATAGACAGCCAAAGGATAGCTAAAGTAAGGTCACCCTAAATGTCCTATAAAGGGGAGCCAGATCACAATGACATTTTTTGAAGGTCCCCCCGGAGGGAACAGTGATAGGAAAAGGTAACACTTAAATTCCTTCACATTTAAGAATTTCCTGCTAGTTCACATACCTGATTAAGTCCTACTGCAAGTGGAATTCTGGTTGTCTCCATCACTCTGTCATTCCTATTTCCCTCAGGAATCAATCGATCAGAGCATTGTTTTGACAGAAGTGGGGTTAAGCTGATCCCAGAAGTATAACCAGTTGCTCGTCCAGATTGCGGTTCCAAACTCAGATTGACATTTTGTACTGACATAGAACGCCCGTGGTTGACACTTCCTCTTGTCCCAAAGCCATTTCTGCCAAGCATTGACAAGGTTAGTTGAGATGCGCTTCCCCAACCAGGATAGACACGGGGATTACCACCGGGTGGAAGTGTGTATCCAAGAGCTGCAGAAGCTGACCACTGAGATGCCGGCTGCTGAAGCTGCTCAAGTCCAAGACTTGAGGCAACTCCAGAATTGCCAAGAAGTGAGAAATTCTGGTATGCTGACTGATTAAAGCTAGTGATGTGATCATCCGGATGAAGATTTGGCCAGCAGAAACCAGGAACGGCTAACATCGAATTAGCCGACAGATTCAGTTCTTGGTTAGTTATCGACAACTGACTTAGTGATGCCAGCACTGATGCTATGTTAACATCATTTCCTGAAGACTTCTTATTTGTGTCTCCATCCACACTGATATCTTCCAGTGGCCTTGATGGTGTAAACTTCTCTGCAAGACTATCAACGTGACTTGCTTGGTTTGGTACCACTACAGACGCCTGCTGTGTTGTTTCATATGCAGTTCCATTTCTCATGCTACACTCCATGACCAACCTTAGCAGTCCTGATGAAATGTTGAATGCTTGCCAAATCTCTTTCAATTTGCTCGCAGAACGTAACAGTACACGGTTTTACTGCGGAGTATGATCCGGCGCTGGCAAGGCTTCGAACGTGTCCTTGCTTGCTTTATTCTCCGCCGAATATTCAAGGTCTTCTTCACTGACGAAAAGCTAGAATCAATGACGCACACGGTCTTCCAGGAAGGCGCTTTCCTCCTAGTCCTTCCCCTGCCCAACGCCTCTGTAGCTGCACTTGTCTGCCTCGGTTGCTAATCTTCCGTTGTATAAAACTGTTTTTCGTTGCTCGCAGTCACCGTCAATACCATTCAGACATCATGTCTCGTAGTTATATCCGTACGTTTCCACGACTCGTCTGAGAGGAGGATTCCCTGCAGCCGCAATAACCCAATGCACAGCGCCGCAGCAACCGATTTCCACGACGATGTATGAGCGGCCCTATCGGCCCCGCTGCACTCCGCCACCCGTCGTGGCCCGCAGCGGCTCGCTCGCTCGGCCCGACGACGACCACAGGCAAGTAAGGCGCTCGTGCAAGACGAGTGCCGGGCTCTGGCCGCCGGCCGATCATTGAACGAAAAATACGACTAGTATAGAGTGCACCGCCCCGTTTACAGATACCAATTTTACCGTTGCTTGCTGTTCATGGATTTCATTTAACAGCAATGGTATAGAAGTAACAGGTCTTGGTTCATGGACGCAGGTTTAAAATCTTTAGGTCTTCTACCACTCTCTGACAGATTACCGACTGCACGACTGCCAACCGAATAAATGATGTCAAATTGTCAATAAACTAAATTATAACCTGGCACTGTTGGAATGAACGGCGGCGTTCTGCAGTCTGCACTCCGCCACCCGTGATCCGAAGATTCCGAACCTTTCACTGATCTATCTATTGCATTACGCTTAATTTTCTGCTAATTTTATATTTGCGACTATAGGTACTTGACTCTTTATACCAAGTCATTCTATATTTTGATTTTCCAACAATTCCAAAATTATTTATTAGAATTGTTAAATCTCTATAGACTCTAGAATTTTCGAGCAGTTTGTTTTCGATATTTCTAAATCAGAGGTGGCCAACCTTTGCCTTTTTATTACAACTCTGAAGCAGTGGCGGCTCCACCGGGGGGCCAGAGGGGCCCGTGCCCCCTATTGACTGCCTGGCCCCCAGTGCCCCCCAGTTGGGACCATATACTTAATGCTACATACATTAAACAACAAATGGTTGGCCCCCATGATTAGAAGTTGCTACACCAACGCCTCCCTCCCCACTTGCCAAATCCTAGAGCCGCCACTGCTCTGAAGTGGTTAGTGAACATTCGCTTTAGTTATTATCCATTCGCTAGATGGCATCTCTCTTTTAGCTAGTGTGGCCTCTATAAGGAAAAAGAATACATTTTATGTGACCGGGGGTGTTGGATTTTGAGTCTTTGACCATCATTTATTCATTTTGTCCTGACTCCTTGGGAAGTGTGAAGTTGAAGATGGGTACAAGAAAGCGTGCTGCCGTGCTCTCCAGCGATGAAATTCGCCGGATGCTTGAAGAATCCGATGATTCGGACGTTTACGACAGCGAGTCCGAGGTTGAAGACTCGGACGCTGAAGAAAGCGATCTGCAGATAGACGACGACGAGAACGGTGGTATAGTGTCCTCTGATACTAGTGATTTTGCTTGGGGTGATGCTCCCCGACGTACTCCTACCAGAATTCCTTTTACAGGTACCCCTCAATCACACTCGGTACTAGTTCACTTTAGGGTGGGCAATGTATTATTGCGCAGCGAAGTATCTGTACCCTAACTAGGGCTGCGCTAACCGAGTAGTTTAGAGTCGAGTAGGAGTCTGCTTAGCGAGTACTCGAGTACTCTAAAACCCATGATTTGCAAACGTTACACATCACATAATGCTTAATTTGCCTCATGGTATTAGCAGAACATTAGATACGTCGATTTAGACAGAAGTTACAGAACAGAAATTATTTTACCGGTACTGGCAAAATATATGAGGTCTTCACTATATCTATATTTTTAGGATAATACATTGCCTGATTAATAATTATTTGTAACAAATAACCCTAAATTCTTTGGTTATTCTTTATTTATGATTCTATTCTTTGTTTAGCACTCCAAAAAAATTACTCGACTCCCAGCAATCCGGGCGACCATCCCTAACCCTAACCCTAACCTAACCTAACTGGTATTGACTGCACGAATTATATTCTCTATGTTTTTGATTCATTGCCCACCTAAATCTCACACTCCCAGCCTTGATGATTCTAACCCGCTGCGGTTGAAAAGTTGATTCCATCGACCGAGGGGAAAAGCAACCCCAAGATAGGTGTCGAGTCTGCTCGTCACGCAAAAATGATAAAGGTAAGGCATTGAGGAAGGATACTCGGTATCACTGTCTAGATTGCGATGTTCCTCTATGTGTCACACCGTGCTTTCGCATATTTCACACCAAGCTGAATTACTAGTACCATAGGTATTGTATCACCGGACTGCGTCGCCCAAACGGCCCTTTTCAGGGCCAACAAATATTGAAAGGAATTACGACACAACTGCACTGTTTGATAGTCTAATTTTTATTTGTTTTTGTATGTACATATGTATGTATGTTTGTATTTATGTAAGTTTATGTCATGTTTATGACTATGTTATGTTTTGTTTTTCAGATTTCAAGCTTCTTGCAAAAACTTTGTTCTCCGAGCAATGGGTGCTTGGTTTAGAAAAATCATGACTCCCCCAAATTGGGTCCAATCTTCAAAATATTTGAACTAATCTGTTCCAATGACACCCAGCTACAACTTTGCTGCTGAACCTAGGGGGTCACCTCTGAAAAAAAAATGTTATTGACCTTCGAACAAGTTTTTTGGGAGGGGTCATTTTGGGCTGTAGAGTGGGCCCAACCCCAAAAATTTTTTTGGGCACAGATTGATGGAAAGAACAATAAAAATGGTAAACAACAGTGCAAACCTCATCTTTGTAGCTTCTATATAGCCTGAAATATGGTAAGTTTAAAAAGTACATGTTCACAGTTCATACGAACGCTTTTCCCCAAAATTAATTACCCCGATTGGTAACGTCTGGAAAAATTTAATTCCCCCTTTAACGGTAACATTGCATTTTATTCCAAACATCAAATAGCAAAGAACACTGTCACTCATGCAAACCCTGTGGAGACACATGAAGATACTGCCATGGCTGAAAATACATTCCACAGGGGCAGATATAGCCAGAACACAGTAAATGGAACAAATAAAATGGATGCAGAGGTTTGAACATCATTGGCAAGGATTTGAGTGGTGTTTCATGATGGGTTTGAAGGTGTGATGGGTTGTTAGAACCTTCATTCATCGCTGGCTACTGAGACAACAAGCTGCGTGAAACCTTACATGAAATTTGTACAATCCGATAAGCTATATTTGTAATATATACCGTAGTGGTCGTGGTTTCTTGGACAATTTCCAAGACCAAGACCACCATTACCAAGACCTTAGCTATCAAGACAAGGCCAAGACCACAAATAATCAGTCTTGAGTGCTCTCGAGACCAAGATCGTGTCTCAAGGACTACATCCCTGATAATATATGGATGGCCCTTACTACATATAAAATCATAGTGACACAAGATTTCATATCCCAAATAAACTTTAACTGCCATTATTGCAGCTCACCTTCCCTATTATTATATTTTCTTATTTCATTTAATTAACTACCGCAATTAAAAGTCAAAGCCAACAATGTAATGATTAAAACTTTATTGACAATGCTACAGAAATGAAAACCAAGAAATCATGAACATGCCATTTCAAAGTAGTTGTTAAAATGAGGCATAATTAAACTAGTCAATATTGTTTCACTCAACAACATAAGTTTCATAAACCAGCTACACAAAGACAATGCCAAACAGCTACTAGCTTTGTTGAGAAAGTTTAACTGGAGAATGCCATAAATGCCTTCAAACCTGACAAACAATCCAGCACCATATATCTTTATACCAGCCTTTAAAGCACACCAAAATTGGTAATGTAATTAAGATCAGAGGTTGTCATCACTTCATAGTATTGTTATAATACAGCTGTTTATAAGCTTTAATCAACTTGAAAAATAAGCACTAATAAATTGTAATACTGCCTGGCACATAGCTCCACGCCAGCTAGAGGTTATGTATTGCAATTATGTTTTAACATTTATCCAGGTCAGAAACAATTTCCAGCAAATATACATTTTGCATACAATCAGTCACAAATTGCTTTGGGTATTATGAATATTGAAATCAAAAGCTATAAGTTCATCAAAGTGGTTACTGATGCAATCTACTAAATCAAGGTGATGATAATGAAGACCAGAGTTAATTTTATAAAGATAGAGCTGAAAATCTGCCACGTCAGTCTGTAAGAACAGAATTATAATATTTGCAAAACTCCTAAACTGATTCTGTGATATATCCTGCATAAACTGCAACCAATAAAACTTAATATTTCAACAGTTTTAAAATAATTCCACTGCAAACACCTGGTGCAACTGAAATGAGTTCATTTTACAATACAAGCTGTGCTGCAATTAAAATTTGTTTCTGATGGTCATCATAAATTAAGATTATTTTAAGTAAAGTAATTAATAGTCATCAAATACCACTCATGGTAATGTTCAGCTGCAGTGAAGAATGTTTTAACAAAAGAGATTTAAGAGCTGACCACAATTTCAAACATGAATTACTTCCCAAATTGTAGCCTCTTAGAAATACAATGCTATCCATTCTTTTGTCAATCTGCCAATGATTCTCCACAACCCTACCGAAGAAAGAATTCTCATCATATATTTCAACCTCAGATTTGAAATATGAAAATGAGTACAACAGTCACTGCAATGCTATAAATTGGTTACATCCACAGTAAAGTCTTATTTGAGTCACATCAGAGTAGAATTTCTGATCCTCATAAAATTTAGATTTTATAACAAATAATGCACTGCAATTTTAACCATTTTCAACTATGCATCAATATTTAATACTGACCATTAAATTCATTGATGAAATAAGCAAACAGATTTGAAAATCAATGTCATCATGAACAACAGTAAGATAGTTTCATCTATTTATACATCACTTCAAGTAATAACAAAATGCAGTTGTTTTGCACTTGCTCTTGAAGTCAGAATCTCCATCTTAAAACTGCTAGTGTAATCATAAAAGTGAATAAGATAAGTTATAGCTGTAAATGTCAAAGGTCCATCCATCAAAAGCAATTATTAGCAAATTATGTGTACAAGAATCCAAATTACTATGTGGAGTATTAT
Organism: Metaphire vulgaris; assembly: GCA_018105865.1. Taxonomy (NCBI): domain Eukaryota; kingdom Metazoa; phylum Annelida; class Clitellata; order Crassiclitellata; family Megascolecidae; genus Metaphire; species Metaphire vulgaris. The sequence continues at coordinate 12,200,330 of CM030837.1, forward strand.
TGTTGGTTGAACAATTTGAAGTGTAATACATGTAGCACACAGAATTATGCTGCAGTACGTCTCTTTCAGAGTGCAGGTATCCTTGGGTACAATTTTAAGCAGTGTCTATGGAAATATGTAGAAATGATTTCTATTCTCCAAGAGTTACTAATGCAAATGTTATCATATATTGTAAATACCGTATTATCTTGGGTATAATACGCGCCTGCATATAATTGCAACCCTTAGTTTAGAGAGTTATCATTATGTAAAAAGTTTAATACCCATGTATATAGGTATTAAACCCCAGAACCTAAAATCCCACACACTCAAATATGACCAAGTAAGACACACTAGAAGTCAACATAGAAGAAATCAGAGAAGAGAGGATAAAAACAGCAATAAAGAGGCTAAAAAATGGCAAAGCTGCGGGGAATGATGTAATCATAGCCAAACTACTCAAACATGGGGGAGAGGAACTCACAAAAAAACTTAACTGACCTGTGCAATAAAATATGGGAAAACAAAGAGGCACCAACTTATTGGAAGAACGGAGTTATAATACGTATGCCAAAAAGGGAGGCATATTAAACTGTAGTAACTGGAGAGGAATAACACCACTATCAGTACCTGGAAAGGTACTGGCAAGCATCATTCTAGACACATCATCAGACAACAGCAAGCAAGGTTCAGATGAGGATCGTCATGTTGCAAGCAGATATTCACCATAAAACAAATAAATCAAAAGGCCGCTGAAACACAGAAAAGACCAAAATCATGGAAATAGGAAACAACTTTCACAATACGAAGGTAACAATCAATGGAAAGAAAATTGAACTGGTGGAACACTTCTGTTACCTGGAAAGCATGATAATGCAGGACACAGCAATAGAGACATCCAAAATGGGATCGGAAAAGCAAGCTCAACCTTTGGCACAATCAACAACCTATGGAGCAGCAAAACTCTCTAACAGGCGACAAAAACAAAGCTGTACAAATTGTTGGTCATGTCCACCCTACTATATGCATCTGAAACATGGACTATAACTACAGCAGACATGAACAGACTAGAAGGAGCACATCACAAATGGCAAAGGAAAATGCCGAGAGTATCCTGGACAGAGAAAATAACAAATAAAGTAATAAGGAAGCAAACAGGATTGGAAACGCAAGAAACAATAATCAGATGCAGAAGATTAATGTGGTATGGACAAGTGGAGATAATGGAGGATGACCAGATCGCCAGACAGGCAATGAAATGGGTCCCAGAAAATAGGAAAAGGAAACGGGGAAGACCAAGGCTTAAATGGATCCAAAACATCAAAATGATATACTGAGGAGGAACTGGGTTGCCCGATGTGTCGACAACACGTAAAGGATGAAAGAAAGAAGAATTTATAATATGCACCCAAAATTTCATATTGGAATCTATTCAGTAACCTGGATAATCACAATGTCATTCAAATTCTACTTAAAACTGGAAGTACAGACAAAGTTTCCCCTGCCGGTGGCCATCCTAATGCCATAATACAATAAGCCTGCATCAATTGTTTAGCTATCAACTGGGGTGGGGCCATACCGGGCGGGGCGCCTCGGTACGGGCTACGGGCCTCGAGGTACGGGCTATGGGCGCAAAATGTACAGGCTACGGACCTTGTACAGGCCGGGCGCTAACAATATTTCTTTAATAAATCAAGTTTATATTTCTTTAGTCTTGCCTTTTCCCTCTTCTTTTCCTAACAGCAACAAAATATTAATGTTTTATTGATAATTATACAATAGCTACAACTCAGTTGTAATAAAAAATGTAATTAGGGAACAGTTAAAAATAATTTTTAATATATAATTAAAGAAAATTATTTAATTTTGAGTTTAAAAATTATACTTTTACAAAATTACCCTGCAGCTCTGCCCGTACCCCGGGCCGGGCTGCAAGGTACGGGCGGGCGGGCCTCAAAGCACGGGCTTCGGGCCAGGCCCCACCCCAGGCTATCAATGACAGAATCTCTATTGAGTAATCTAAACAATCCAAATTTTATAGAAAATTCCTTCTAAAAACTAAATTGCAAACAAAGTTTCCATCCACCATTGACAGTGTAGGTAAAAAAAACCTGTATAGCGTGCATGTTATATGCATAAAAATACGGTTAAATTAAAATTATGTATGTTTATGAACATAAAATAGTATGTATATAAATTTATTTCTATGTATAATATGCACCCACACTTTGCACCGATTCTTAAAGAAAAAAAGTGTGGAAAAAAGTGCGTCTTATACGCAAGATAATACGGTAAGTCATTGGTTGCCTTGTAACATTATCTCAAGTAAATAATCAACATTAACTTAACAGAATATTCTTTAAACTAGTTCATCATTTGGCTACATTTCACATGAACTGAACTTAATAGTAATATGAAATTTCCAGCCCATTTATAATTAGCAACCTCGGTAAGCAAAAAAACACCCTTTTCAACTCATCACTGTTAAATTTAATTATAAAGTAACTGCAATACATCAATCCATCTTACTTATGTTAGAAAAGCTGTGAGCAACAATACAATCTTGCTAGCAAAAATAAACATGAAAACTATATTGAAATGTGATAAGGATATACATGTACATTCAAATTAAAAATGAATAGCTAACGATCCATGATAAATATTTCTCCAACTCCAATTTCCAAAAATTTAAACATTTCTAAGATTTTGATCCATGCAATTTAATCTTCATATTAGTCATGTAAATCCTCAAATAATAAATCAATCACAATGAGTTGCCCTAATGTTATTAGATTATCCTGTACTAAGTAATATTAACTGCTGTTTAAAAATCTAAATCACATAAAAGTTTGATAAAATTTTAATCACTTATAAATGACAATAGTTAAAAATAATTAAAGTAATTAACATATATAACTTTAATAGGAACTATTAATCATCATCATCATAGTTGCTTTCTGCCAGCTCATTAGTGGCAATAGCTAGACACAAAACTTTTCCATTTATCTTTTTCTGTAGTTAGTCTCGTTCCATCTATTATTGTTGTCTGATATCTTTCAAAGTCTTCTTTGATGTTATCTATCCACTTTTTCCTGGGCCTTCCTCTTCCTCTCTTGCCTTCTATGTATGTGCAGAGTGCTTTATATGGGAGTCTGTTGTTCTCCATTCTATTTACATGTCCATACCATCTAAGTCTTTTTATTCTGATTTTATCTATTATTGTCTCTTACATCTCCAGTCTTTTCCTGATGTCTTCATTTCTTATTCTGTGTAATCTGCTTACTCCCAATATCTTTCTCAAGGAGCTATTATATAGGAACTATTAGACAGTTGTTAACAGTAGCCCATGTATTCAATTAACTCTCTTGATTCATTGTTCTCAAGCCCTTCAAAACAGTTGTCTGTGTATTGCAAATGATGAATGTCAGTCACTCAGAATTATTCACTTGGATCACTATATAACCTTTCCCAGGCGATTCAATTATCAAAAGTGCAAAAATTAAAGAATTACACCCGCTTAATGTTCTATTCAATAAATAGAAAGAGTTAACATATACCAGGCTGTCCATTACTGGAAAATATAAATTCTGAAACATTAAGAGCATGAAAAAAGCATATGACCACAACTAGACTTAACTATATTTGATTACCATAAGCAAAAGTGCATTTTGGATGAATTCTAGCAGCGTTGACACCACCCAAAATCACTTATTTCTCACTCAAAAGCAGTAGCACCCAGCTGGTACATCAGCATGCATATGGAAATCCATTACATCTTCTATAGGCTAAAGACTCAGCATGCAATTTATGTCAAAAGCCTTACTACTTAGGCAATTCAAAAGCAATTGATGTAAAGCAAGGAACAACTTAAATGGCTGTTTGAACTATGTAAAAGAACTTAATCCTCAATTTCTACAGTAAATCTATCAAATCCAATCAACATGATCCAATTAAAACAAAGGTAACTCAGACCCTGAGAAATCACAGCAACCAAAGCTACAATAAGAGAATTAGAAAAAACAAATCATGAAGAGCTCTCCTCAAACACAGCCTTTTTCAAGAAATGCAGGCCCACTTAAATAATTTGGCTATAATGTTAATCCAGGTGTCAAGCTTTTTCAAGGTGTAATAAGGTTTGGTGAGAAGGAAATCAAAATAATTCGATTAACTTCTTAAAAATGGTTTCAAATACAATATTTGCTGTAAAATGTAATTTTAATTTGAATGAAAATCAATCTAGAATAGTTACCACTAGTATAAACAAACATATAATGCACATTTTGCAACCCTGAATGATCTAATAAAAGTATAAATACTGTTAGAGCATTCTGAACATTCAGTATTGAAATAATTTGTTAATGAAATAGTTCCAGTTTCCAACTTGGCTAAAAATATTAATTAAATGGTGTACTTGGTACAACTGTACAAAAATAATTACAACAAATGAAGAAAGTGCATCAAAGAAACTAATACAAGTTGAAGAATGGCAGACCGATGCTAGTGAAGAAAGTTTCAAAAAATGTTTTAAAATAACCAAAACACTATAGTAAAACGGGCTTAATACCGTAATCAGGGGCTACTCAAGTCATTTGATATAAAAAAGGCTTTAGCCAGAGATGATATTAACTAAATTAATAAATTCCTCGATGATAGGCCATTGTGAACCCAGCATTTGATTGTAATTGTTGCCGTTACACAAGATTACTGATCAGAAAATGGCATGCTGATGAATGAGGCAAAGAAAGATTTAAGATGGACAAAGTGCATAAATGCAATTTAAGAAACAATCATACTATTCCACTTTAAGACTGCACTCACCAAATGCCTATAATGCAGCTATAAGTAGTTGAGTTGGACCATTTTAAAACTAAGAATATTGAAAATTTACCATCAAATCACAAGCTTATCCATAAAAATATTAAAAATGGTACCATATCTTAATACACAATGCCTTAATCACGCTGACTGTTGTGCAACACCATTGGCCATCACAACATTAATTAATGTGAAATTGTGGAAAGCTAATTAATATTGTTTAGCTGTTACCACTTATAAATAATTAGCTAATCAAGCTTACAGCAGTCAGATATATCAGTGATAATTTGGAAATAGCTAATGACAAAGAGATACTCAGGTATAAAAACAACGGACTACACCAACAACAATCAGAACCACTTTCAATTTTCTAGTCTAACATTTCACAAACAATAATTATGAAAAACAGCCAAAATATACCAATCAGGCAAAAACTACAAAACTAGGAATCAACCGAACGTGCAAAACAGCAAACATCCATCAAATGCTACACTCCTGTTCCAATAATTATGAGGAGAATTTAAGATCCGGCATAAAATGCCCAAAAAGCAAATTGCAATTAGAAGAAGCAAGCATGACTGGCAAATTAGCTTAGAAAATATTTAGACAAAAAGATTAATAACATTTTAAAACAGAAATAGTCATCAATCATAGCTCTTGCATAAATCACACTATCAGGTCTGTCATAATTATTGATCCTAGTGCATGCAAGTAATTAGAGAAATTAAGTGGGAAAAGAAGAAAGAAATGAGAAAATCTATTGTAACTGAATTTATTAGATTAAGAAAAATTTAATTCATCAAACACACATCTCAAAGAACTTACACCAGAGACCTCTGTTTGCATAAAACTTATTTCAACATCACAAACACTGCCTAGCTTCTTGTAGTCTGGCTTGTCCCATCAACCAATTTCTTGTACATCTGCTGTTTTCCAAAGACATGCTGCACAGCTGTCATGCATCATGATATTAACAGTATTTAACATTGTAAATAAAAAGAGCACTAAATTTCCTTAACCCATATATGCCTACGAGCCTTTATAAAGGATGGTTGATTTTTTACTTACTTATTTATGCCAATGAAGATTTTTTGCATTGCAATTCTATATTGACTTCACTGAATAAGTGACATTTTTAAGAAAAAGTGTTTTGGTTCTGAATATTTTCACATTTTAAATCTTGAATCAGAACAAAACTGTTTTTGTCACCTGAACAGCTGACAAAAAGGTATATTGAAATTTAAAAAAAAGTTCCACAATGTGATTTGACATCTATTACTATGTCAATGGCAGCTTCATCATATTTTATGCACAAATAAGACATCCATGAAAGAAAAAGAATTACATGCATCACAAAGTTTTACCAGAAAATCAGTCAATGCCAAATCTTTGATTTTGTACTTTGATAATGTTTTCACACATTGACTCTTGGATTACCTCACTCTCAGGAATATTGGAGCAACTGGCACTCTGTGTGTCAACTGAACGGACAGATGCCCTTTTATATCACCATCTGACATGAAGAAGAAAGAAAGAGACTTTGAAAGAATTGCAAGCGGAAAAAATATCAAGCCCGTAAGATGATAAAGATGTTGATCCATTTGTGAAAAGATGGTCAGCAACCCAGAAGAAGGTGACAGAAGTTATCCAGCCAGCAACCATCAAATAAAACACGGACATGGACAGAAACCAGGTCCAAGGGTATAAAAATATGTTGCTACTCAGAAGAAACATCTGAACTGTAAATATGGATAAGATGGAAAAGATCAGCTGGATAGAACATATCACAAATGAGGAAATAGTGGAAAGCCCATTTTGTTTGTGAAGTGCAATGTTGGCTTACATCCTAAAGACAGCTGAACATGCTAACCGCAACATTCTAATTCCTGGTGCTAATTGATGACACATGACATTTGGAAAAGTTGACAAATGGCAACCTCAATGGGTCAGTCACTCAATGCCAAAAATGTCAGAAGGACAATTGAATAGAAATGGTGATGGGAAGAACACAAGCCATGTTGCATAGCTAGATGATGGATGACTGCAACAAGGAAGGGTATAAAAAACAGAAACATCTGAACTGTGCCATAAAAAGCTGGAAAGAGTAGAAGAAGGAAAAGAATGCAACCTCAAAGACTCAATGCCAAAAACAGACAATTGAATAGAAATGGTGATGGGAGAACAAAATGAGGACCAACACAATTGCCATAAAAGCTAAAAAAATCAAAGACCAACAATGGAAAAATCAAACAAAACAGATTTTTCTGTCTAAACCAGCTAGACTGTAACAATTTAGTAATCATTAACTATTTTGATTGATTTTTCACTCATTAAAAATAACCCCAAATAAAATCTGAACACAAGTTATAATAAATCTATCACTCCATGAAAATACAAGACCAAATTTTGCCTATGTTTTCCCCACATTTCTAATGTTATTTCCCTAAGTTAGAACTATGTTAAACAGGTCATCACAAGCAATTATAAAATCCAAGAAATCAGCATGATGAGCATAAGTCACTATGCAGAAAATGTAAGCAATTTTGGTAATGGTTGATAGTAATATAATTATGCTATGTAACAGATATGGGCGTGCTATATCTGCTAAAAGCACATACTATGTCAGAGGTAGCTAATGGTTACATATTACAAACAACATTCTCAAGGACAACCACTTAACAGCAGGAAACCACAAGCAAAACTGCTAACTATTATTTGAAGATAATATAAATACACACACATATGGTTATATATATATATATGTATGTATGCATCTCAAACAGCTTATCATAGAACAGATACATTTCAGAATGTTAATGTAACTGCAGCCAGCCAAAAAGGCAATTGGTAAAAATGAAAATTTGATTGGACAAAGAAACTCAAATTGCAAACCACTTAATAGCAGAATTGCAGAATTAATTTTATACAAATGAATAATAAAATTTTAGAGGCTAAAGCATGCATTAGATTAAAATTCAAACCAAAAAACACAGTGCACAGGTTAGAAAATGCAAACCTTGAGACACTCAGGAAAAACAGTTAAGAGATCATAATTAATCAATAGGTGTCTAATAAAAATTTACATGAAATCTTTATCATTACTATTATTCTCAGGTGAAGATTTATGCCTCACGTGCATCATCTAATCACAAACTAAGTAATAAAAATCGTTTTATTAGAACTACTGATTCATACAAAGAAATGGGTAAGAAGAAAATAAAATGTAAATGTTCACATATGATCCCTAAGATTACTTATAAATGAAGTCATTATATGCCTCAAACGCCACGTAACACAAAACGATGCCTATAGTAAAACAACAGTGCACAGGATAAACAATGACAAATTTATCCTTGTTGAAACTTTTCTACCCAAGAATAAAAATTTCAGCAATGGAGAGCACAATATAAGACTATACTCCAATGAAAAACAAACCACTCCAAAATTAAAGATCTTTAAATGCCAGACCATAAGCATACAACGCTTTGTATTTGATACAAAACGCAAAACAGTTAGCACTGCTAAGCTAATCACACAAACATTCAATGTATATGAATAAAGAATAGGCAAAAACTTAAATGAATCAAATCACTTTCACTCAGTAACTAACATGCCAAGTCACAAACTATTAAAAAGCAGAAAGCATAAGGTTGAACTGCCCTAAAAATTCTTAAATGCTGTTAAATATGCACTTGAATCAACTAACAATCACCCACATACAAGATATAAGAAAAGAGGTTCCACAATGCGAAAACATTCAGTGACTCAAAGCACGACGAAAACAGTTATCGTCCAACAATACTAGTCACACGTGGAACTACATTCCAAACTTCAGAAGTAGCATATAATCTTCAAATCCATTAAGCCAAGAACATCAAATGCACTTTAGCAAGGAATCAGAATCATTACTAATTAACAAAAATATATAATTTTGAAAATAGCAGCTAAAGAAGATTCAACAGCAAAAAGAGAGTGCTATATATTTAACAAAATGAAGGATTAACAAACATTCTACTAAACTAAAAACAATACCAGAACAGACAAAAAGACAACAATTAGCAAAACTCCGAGACTGACACAATCACATCATAAGCTCATTGTGAAACCTGTTCAAACACATATATCAACTGTAGCACAAATATAAAATAAAATACCTACTAAACTGGTATAATAAATGAATTTTCAATACAAAATGAATATTAGAATTCATTACAGTGTAGTATTAGTATATATATATATATATATATATATATATATATATATATATATATATATATATATATATATATATACACACGTACTAAGGCAATATTAATCACTAAGTTTACAATAGTTAAATACTGAATCTCAAAATAACTGATTAGATGGCAAAAGCAATGCACTACATAATTATGGCATGATTAAGTCAGCACAGCTGCAATATTAATTTAAGATATATAAAAAGCAACATAGTGGAAAGTGAAAAACTTGGGAACATGATCTACAAGCCAATGTAGTTGGAAACAAACCAGTGGCACAAAATCAAGAAAACCTCTCATTAAACATGAGCATGAAGCAATGTATACATGAAACAATGCACATCTATTCACCTGCATCATCATCATCATCATCATCATCATCATCATCATCATCATCATCATCATCATCATCATCATCATCATCATCATCATCACTGACATCATAAAATCACCATCAGATGCAACATAAATACATAACCAGACATCGATGTCTCACAGTTTGCAGAAATAAAGAAAAATTTGCATTTGGAAGTTACACTGATCTAATGTTGGGCCCTGATCAGGAAGCTAACAACAGTGACAACTGAAACTTTGCTTGATGCCAGCAAACTGGAGATTTTGGCAGTGGCAAGCATCACAAACATCTACTGTAATCGTTGCTGATAGGTGAACACAACCACAGAAGAGAAGGGTTCACAGACTAACGGTCTTCAAAGAGACTTCTCATCTATTCACTGTCCGCTGCTTTCAACCGCTCCGCTGCATCAGCTCGACATATTGGACAAGTTCGATTTGTCTGCACAGATAAAACATTTTCATAAAAGTGTCAATAACCAGAATAAAAGTATTTCATATCTTATCAGTGCCCAAGTAAAAATATGCTGCTTCACCACAGCTGCACACAATAATAATTATTAGAGTGGCTATGGCTATGAATTTCAGCAATTTTTATGATACACGCTTGTTCTAAAGTATCAGAAATGGTTTTAGTATGAAAATACATACTCCTTAAGTCTGTCGTGACCACACTCACTTATCTTCGCAAAGCTAGGCTTTCTTGGTAACATTTTCTGCTAAGGAGTGGCTAACTTGGCCCATCTGCTGAAAATTAATTAGATGATTCTGCATTCAGCTCTGCAAATCTGCCTTTAAAAATTTTATTCACTTAGTACAGGTTATTAACCATCAAACATAATCACCCTACAGAAATTTAATGATTTTCAGATTTTTGCATTTGGGCAATTCCATGAGAACAGGGACATAAACAAGAAAAAAAAGTAAAGATAGCATTAGAATCTGTAGGTTTCCATTATGTACAATATCTCTAGTTTACTGTTCAAAAGAGTTTTCTGAATTTTTTAAAGCGGTTTTGTTTTTATCTTGGTTTTTTATGACCTCCCAAAAGTCCATTTTCACAACTGCATAAAAGCACAATTACCAAAGTATCCGACATTTTAAAAATGACACAAACACTTATAAATATGTCTAAAAAATGTAATGTTATTCAATAGCCTGATATATTTCCCTCATGAAACTGCAAACACTATGCTTAAAATTGCAATATATTTGTCACAGCAAATTTTCAAAGACATGACATTTATAATACAATTTGGCTTTGTCCCGTCCCTAACATTTTTTCGTACAAGTTTAACCACAAGAATCACCTGTTATTATATTTGTCACAGTTTTTGTGCACAATGCTGAAATACCATCCAGAACAACTGTGATAAATTTGAAATTCTATAAGCACTTAGTTTTGAAGATACAGCGTTAGGGACGGGACATTTGATGCATTTGGGACGGGATGTTAGGGACGGGACAATTTTAGATATATTCACTGTGGTAATTGTGTTGTTTGTGTGGTAATTCATTTGTCTATGTGAGAAAAGTATCCAGCACTTAAGAATGTTCACATCTTCACTAATGGGGCAGCATCACAATTCAAGAACAAATACATCTTTAGTTTTATTTGTGTCAAACTCCCAGCATTGTGCAACATCCACATTTCCTGGAACTTCTTTGCTACCAGCCATGGTAAGGGTGCAGTAGATGGCATATGGGGAACAGTAAAGAGAATGGTAGCAGCTCAAGTCAGTAGCAGGCATGAAGCTGGTATAAATGATGCAGCGACATTCTGAACTGTTGCAAAGTTGCGTTGTCCAAAGATCAATGTGCTGATGGTTTCGAAGGATGGCATCAAAATGTTTTCAGAGAAACACGATCTCACTGTGGTTGTCAGTATGCAGCATACCGGGCACACAGAATGCGCATTCACTGGAAATACTCTCAGACTCAATGGCTTTAAGACATATGCTACCTCAGATCTTCATGTCACTTATCACTTTGCAGCTGCATCATGCAATGATACTGTTAAAAATCAGACAGTGAAACAGTGATTTCAGAGCCTGCCTAACTGACTCTTACATAAAAAAACAGTGGCATCCAGCTGTCAGACATCGTACTAGGTTCTACATATATTGCTGTCATCTATGACAATGTGTGGTGGCCCGGCTTGGTCCATGGTGTCAACCAAGAGTCAAACAAAATTGCCATCAGTTTCATGTGTCCAAAGTCCAGAAACAGGTTCACGTGGCCGTCAAAAGAACAAGTCACGGAGCTGCCTCCATGTGAAATTCTCTGTGCTGGAATGTATACCGAACCTTGTTAACCAGCGTGGGCTGTACACTTTCCCACAAGATGAAACAGATCGTGTTAACAAATTCATGAAAACTGTTTTGAAGAAATAATGTGTTGAACGGAATGGAAACTATGAGCTTAAAAGAGGAGTTGATAAGTTGATAGTATAAGTTGATACATTTATTAGAAAACAACCATTTTCGGAAAAAACTATCAAATAAGACTATGATGAGACTGACTTCAGTGTCTTATGTCTTAATATTCATAACTTCTTATTATGTGGAGGCCAACGTGGCAACATAGTGTACACGAAAGTAGACAAGAAGAAGCAAACTGAAGGACCCAGAACAAAGGGCGTTAAAATCGGATGGATTTGACAACGGTGAGTGAATTGATTGAAGATTAAATTTTTAAGATTGAAATGAAGATGACATTAAAGCAGGCCAGCGGACCAGTATTTCAGAAACGGGCAGAGTGGAGGTTAGCAATCTTTTTCAAATTTTTAATAAAATCAGCTTCCTAAGGTCAGCATTTGAATAATGCGATCGCTGAAAGGGAGCAATGTGTTTGCTATTCTAGCGGTTATCGATGGTTCTGAGCGCCCTACCAGCCTTTTTATGATGAGCTGGCTGAGATTCTTGAAGTTATCGTTCTCCCAGTTATTATTGGTGGTGATTTCAATATACATGTTCAAAAAGCAGATGATCATGATGCTGAGCGTTAAGACCTATTAAACACCTTTAACTTAGTACAACATGTGCAAAGTGCGACTCATCGAAGCTCAGGGCACTCTTGATCTATTTGACTTTTTGCGATGATCTTGAGACAGTGGCTCAAAAAATTGACCCGTCTTCCATAATATCTGACCATGGGTGTGTAACATCAACTCATGGTCTTCCGAAAATGTCATCTTCAACCTGCTACAAGGAGGTTAGAAGCTGGAGGAAGGTGGATAGGCAACAACTCAAGCAGCTATCTTAGATAGCCCGCCGGGACCGTACCACTAAATGTCAGTGCCGAACAAATGTTCAATACATATAATTCGACGCTAATTGAACTTGCAGATCGGTTTGCTCCTAAGCATACCATTAAAACATCTCGCAAATACTATCGCCTGGGTTGATGATGAATGTAGATTAGCTCGCCGGAACTGTCGGCGCTAGAGAGGATATATAAAAGAACTAGAAATCAGGATGATCTAAAACAGATGGGTGAAAGAGACGAGGAAGAAGCTTGAACTCCTCCGCAAGAAGAAAGATCAATACTGGTTAAAAAGAATCAAAATGATAGTCACTCTAGTGCACGTCTCTGGCGTTCTATGAAACATCTTCTTGGAGAAAATATAAGCATGGAGCAACCAGGCGGGAGTCTGAGTGCAGAAGCTTTTGCAGACTTTTTCCAGGAAAAGTCGGGAATTAAGTCAACTTGGCGACCTCCCACCACCCGGCGATCAAAGAACCTTATTAGGAGAGCGCATGCTTTGAACCAGTAACTAAAAGGAAATCAGAAGGATTATTCTTGAATCTCCGGAGAAAACATCCCAAAATGACCCGATCCCAGCTTTTCTGCTTTAAAGAGTTAGTAGATGTCCTGCTAGTGTATATAACCACGATGATAAATACATCTCTGCAGCAAGCGCACCTACCAACTGCACAGAAAAGGAGTCCATAATTCTGTTTGAAGAAGCAAAGTCTTGACCCAGGAGTTGCCTCAACTACAGACCAATTTCTAACCTTACGTTTATCTCAAGACCATTTAGTGGTGGGTCAAAATAGTCGCATCTGTTGAGATACGATCTTCTTCCAAGAACTCAATCGCATATCGTCAATATCACTCAACGGAAACGGCTCATTAAATTTTGATGTATTCGATGTGGCGGACAAAGGAAATGACTACTGGTATTTCGATTTTTAAGTGGACCATGGACTTTGTAAAGATTTGTTGTCGGGAGTTGTTAATGGTTAGTCCTACTTAATTTAGGACTATGCGTGTGCACTATGGTGGATCAGTTGACAATTGGAGATCGATCCTTGACCTCTGTTGTTCGCTATCTTCGTTAGTAATGACATAGTAATGCTACACAAGCTCAATACGCACTACTATGCAGATGACATCCAACTGTATCTCAGCCACCACCCCACTGAATAAAGGATGCAGCGGAAGCACTGCAAGCCTGCATAAAAGATGTAGAAGGGTGGTTAAGCAGGAATAGGCTCAAACTCAATCCACAAAAAACTGAACTAATCTGCCTAGGGCATAGGAAACAGATAGATAAAGTAATACTGGATAAAATCAGTATTGGATCGATTGAAATCTTCCGTTCTAAAGTTGTACGAAATCTAGGTGTTATGTTGGATGAAAATCTGACAATGGTTCAGCATGTCAACAAGGTTGTTGCAAGCAGTTTCCGAACTACTGAAATTGAGATCGATAAGAACACAAGAAGCGCAAAGGTGTTAGTTCATGCACTTGTAAGTACAAGACTGGACTACTGTAATAGCTAGTTGGTACAAATCAGCAAAACACAAATTCAGCGCCTTCAGGTGGTGCAGAATGCTGCAGCCCGCTTTTAACAGACACAAAGAGGAACCAGCATATCACACTGGTTCTACGCGAACATTGCATTGGATTCGATCAAGCAGAGACTGATTTTTAAGATCATTTCCCTCGTCGATAGGTGTCTCATGCAGAATACCTTTCCTGTGAATGTAAGCAGTTGAGGTCGATGCACAGACCGTTCAGCTCAGATCAGATAACACAAGAACTTTGGTCACTACTCAACCAACATAAAGATTGGCGATCGTTCATTTATTAGACCTAGTTTAATGAATGCTCTCCCAGCGGAGCTACGGGACAATACCAGCAGACGTTTTTTTTCAAGACTTAAAACATTATTCTTTGACCAATCAGCAGCGCATTTGAGCTAAAGTGCGCTTTATTAATGAACTATCTAATCTAATCTAATCTAATTTAGTTCAGTATTCATAACTTCTTATTGTATGAAGTGCTAATGATTTGAACAGTATTAAATTTTTTAAGATTGTATGATCATTACAGTATTTACAGTATTCTTTTTTCTAAAATCACTTCCTCTATAGCTCTAACAACCTAGACCTCACTGCCCTTTGGATGTTGACTATTGCCTGGCTGATCATATACCTTCCCCATAGCTATTTTAAGAAAGGCTGAGCGCCTAAGAATAAGCAGCTACGATTATGCTGCTTTCCAATGCTAGCTAGATTTTACTTACTTACTTATTGCATCAATCTGCAAAATGGTCTAAAAATTTTAGGCCCATTAAATGCTAAAAAGTGTATTTATTTGGCTACAAAATGCATATACCGTATTTTTGCGCATATAAGACGAGCCAGATAAGACGCACCCTCGTATAAGACGCGGGCTTTGTTGATTTGTGTTAAAATAATTATAGATAAGATGCACCCACATATAAGACGCACGCAAAAGGCGTCTCCATTCTTCGGCGCTCGGCGATTTCTAAGGCGCTCCCGGCAATGAGCGCTCCCGGCAAATATCAGCGACCCGAATCCTCGGCGATTACCTTCAGTGTCCCAGCGACCCCTAGCAACCCGTCGGCGTGGCGCCGCTGGATAATTTATACCCGTCAGCGCTCGGCGCTTTTCTGACCGGCGCCCCGCTGGCACCCGTCGAGCCTCCGCGCTGCGGCGCTGGGTGAGCCGCCGGCGCTCAGCGACCGGTCTGACAGTTATTCATGTTCCAAAAATTTAGATAAACCCAGTATAAGATAAACAAGGGGGCTAGTTGTGTAAATGATTGTATTATACGCGCTTATATGCGCGAAAATACGGTAAATGACAACAGAAATATGTTTCCTTACTATCATACTCATATTTCAAGCAATCATTGTCAATTATGTGCTCATAACTGTATAATATATAGTTATATACTGCTAAATGTGTTCAGTGCATAAAATTTAATAAGAAATGACTAATTTTATTTAATTAACATGACTTGTAAATATTTGTTGTCCAGTGTTATTAGCTGAGTGGCTGATAATTTATAATCGATATCGGCTGTTTTGACAATTGGTATCGCTTGATTAATGGTGTAATTGTTAATTACAGTAGCTTTCTTGTTATCTGCAGTGCCAATTTAAGAAACTTTCCATAGGATATTATTTAAACTGAAAGTAGTATGAAATAAGCGCAAGACGTCGGTAAAACCGCCAAGAACAGAAATATTTCGAAGCACGTACAGACACGTACGAGCAGCCAAAATGGCGCTACCAGAAGAATATATAATCTTTGCTTCGCTGAGTCGACGGAATTTTTCATGCAGGTATAGGAAAGCTGGCAAAGCCCAGCTCATGGACTTCAAGAAGTTCTTCATTAGACCTAGTTTAATGTGAATGGGTGGTAGCAGGATTTTGTCAGCCTCGATCAGAGCTGGGTGCTGGACATTCTTGTCTCTAACTGCTACATTTTGTCATCAAGTCCATTCCTTCAGCAAGTAGTGCAATGTCCTTGTTCAGCTATCTCACTCACATAAGAAACATATGTATTTTGTGTATCCCTGCTGCAGTCCCATTACAAGGGCTATTACCTTCAAATCACCCCTGAAGTGCCAGCTGAAGTCAGAAGCTGCTTCAAGTTACCATACATCTCTTTCAAGTGGATAGCTTGTGCCACTAGAATAGATAGAAGGCGAATTCCATTGTCTTAAGGCTCAATTTCAAAGAGTTTAAAATAGTCTCCATTCTTGTGGGTCATAAGTGATTTCTAAGGCATTCATGAGGTCCCTCAATATCAGGACAGAATGCTAGATTACCTTCCTTTTGATGAAAGGTTCCTACTGCTGGTGGCGCCTGGATAACCCACGAAGGCTGCAATATTTTAAATGCTCAACTTTTCTGACTGGCCTTTATATAGCATGCTACTGACGTGAGCTTACCTCAGCAGCCTCCTGACACTAGAACTGCATTGAATCAGAAAATGATGCAATAAACTCTGGATGATGTGTGTATGATGGTATTATACAATGTGATGCAATATTACATCATTTAAGTCTTATTTAGCATCTTCTTAAGGTCCTACTGGATAAATTTACCGGTACATGGTGAAACATAGAAAATAAGCTATATGAAATATCTTGAAAACAAGAGCCAATAAAAGATTTTTGTGTTTATATTCGTGTTCAGGACACCAAAACACTACAAATTTCCAGTATGCTCTTCTTAGGTCAGTAACATTTTCACTATTGACCAGTGTAATTGGTCAATACCAATTATAATTAGGGTAAACTAATGGAACCCTGGCCATCCATTACAATCCTGGCCACTTTTGAAATACTATTTAAACGTGATAATTGTGTTTCGCGCCTTGATATCTTTGAAATCTAGGCATTTTTCTGCGCTCTATTCACCGAAGATATTTTAAACATCTTTGGTTTTGCTAATTTCAAGTTTTTTTTCTTTTAAAGTTTGAGCCTTAGAGGTGAGTTTAGACAACATATTTGACGGATTAAACTTTTTAAAATTACATTTGTGGGCGTTTGACATCATTTATTATTATTATAGCGCTTAAATTTTATAAATATAGCACTCCAGACTACTTGCTGAAAATATTGAGGCATCCGATGGCCCGCTCGATTTGTGTTCTTGGAGCGTTTGAGACCAGCGAAACTGAGTCTGCCTGTTTAATACAAATCTGGCGCTAATTAACAGAAGTGTGCTAACTCGTTTCGTGGAAAAAAGAACTCGGAAGCGGTGCAGCTGGGCGTTTTGCAACTGACAAGGCGCTGGAAGAAACTTTTTCTTTTTGAGCTCCTGCCAGTTGGCCCAGCTCAGGATTTGTGTTCTTGTTGCCAGAATTAGTTTTAAGCATAAAAACAGTATGCATTTAGCGATGTATTAATAGCAAATGTTTGCATATATATATATATATATGATTTATTTTTATTTCTTTCTTATTTATATATTTATATATCTGAGTAGAAATATAAGTCCCCTCTGCATTAACGTCTGGCCTTTTCCCATCGGCGCTCCCAAATTCCACATTAAGTTACATTAATGCAGCTTCTCGCGTCCCAGGTGGATTGTTTTGTAAGGAGTCGGAAGACGGTTTTTGAGTATCCATGCTCAGGCCTCCGAGGATGGCCTGCCTTTTCGAGGATATAATTATATATGATTTATTTTTATTTCTTTTTATTTATATATTTATATGAAATATTTACAAAGTGCTATACAAAAATTGTTACATTAATTCAGCTTCTGCGTTGATCCTAAATGATTATTTACACAAAATGCATTCAAAAACCGCATTCAATCATATTTTCAGTAGGCCTACCCATAGTTCTTGTACCGGTAAGTATAATTAAGTGGGTTTTTATAGTGGATCATTCAAATTTTACAATGGTAATTTGGCATCGCTTCGATAAAAGAACTTGCTAAAATATTGTGCTCTAATCCTGGCCACATGGCCAGGATTGAAATAATGTGGCCAGAAAATTGTGAATTTCTCGTTTTGCCATTTTAATTCTTTTAAAAATAGAATTTTATACATTTTCTGACTTTAAAAAGCATTTTTAGTAAATTTGCCGTCCGTTTCATGATATTATAGCGCAAAATTGGATAAAAATTGTACTGACAACTGGTTTGGAGCTTTCAAACATTTAAGGTGGCCAGGATTCCATTAGTTTACCCTATATAAATTATAATTATAGGCCAATTATTATAATCAATGCACCTCTACTTAGTAACCCCTATAGCAGAAAGATCGCAAAATGTCAAAATGTGTGCAAATGAAACCTATAGGCACTTAAAAGCACTTGAAAATATACCATTAGGTCTCTGAAAAATTTGGGTAAAACTGAAGGGGAGGTAACCATCCAGTAGCAGTGCAAGGGTTATAAGGTTTCTTTTACTTTATTTCACAAAAAAGCTACTGAGGTTGACACAGAAGTTTTTCACTTAATTTTTCATATTATTCCTGATCATTAAGGTTGTTAAGACAGCTGGTTTTGAAGGACCAGTTAACCATTCAAAAAAAGACCAGTTAACCGCTCGTTAGTGGCAGTCTGGTGTCGTGCCAACATCAAAGCGCTTTGATGCCACCGGCACCTGTGCCGGCATCCTGCGCGGCTACAACAAAGTGTTTTGATGTTTTCAAATTGAAATTACGGTTAACCAGTCAAAATTAAAAGGACTGGTCCTTGCTCTTAGGACCGGTTAACTGTTAACAACCTTACTGATCATTTTAGTAATTGATAAGTTGCAATATCTGTTGTAGGACTGACAACTCTACTTAAAATTCAAACTTTGGAAGACATCCTCAAGGTCCAAAACCATATGAAGCCAGCTGATCAAGTGAATGCACAACAGATATCTATCACACATAGTAATGCAAACTAAAACTACTTTGATTTCCAAATAAGAGCATTTTGCAATAAGTGAAATAATATAATGAAAGTGCACTTTCAAAACTACAAAAAGAAACGCTAGCATGTAACCTTCAGCCACTTGTCCACACATCTTGCATGGAACTCGTGAAAGCAGGGGAGTGCACGCAGTAGCTGACGACTTTCAAAGTCACACATGCAGATGACACAAGATGACTGGTCAAGCAGCGAACGGCGAATCTCCTGGTTAAAGCGATAGCAAGGAAGGAGATCAATGTCACACTTCGTTAAACCTCTTGGCTTTGCTTCACCCAGTCGATCAGCAAGATTGAGCAATGCCTAAGATGTACAACAATATCAAGCACAATATAAATTGCATCTCCTTAAAAACAAAATGACAACTAAAATCAATACCTGAATAATGACTGGTCATTTTAAAATTTCACACATCCTGATTTAAATTAAACTCTTATGTTCAGTTGACAAGCACAATCCTGAAAACCACTCCTCCAATAAAATAAATAAAATATTTGACTTAGGACATTATTTTCAGAATAAGATGAACAAAGGAACAAAGATACATGCATGGCAACTAGAAGAACTGACAGAAGTGGTTTTTACAAGAAAGTAAAACAAGAATGTCATTCATGTCATTCAAATATCTAGGAAGCTGGTTCACCAGTGATGCGAAAAGTGAATCAGACATAAAAGCAAAAATAGGAATGGCCAAAGCAGCCTTTGGGAATTTAAAACACATACTAACAAACCGACATTTAACAATGAAAACAAGGATTAGGGTTCTGGAATGGCCAGTCATGTTATATGGTGCAGAAATGTGGACTATCTCTAAAGTCATGAAGAAAAAGCTTCAAGCTGCAGAGATGTGGTTCTTAAGAAAAATGTTGAAAATATCTTGGACTGAAAAGAAAACAAATGAATTAGTACTCGAAATGGCAGGTACACAAAGAAAATTGCTATCTACAATACGTAAAAGACAACTTCAATTTTTTGGACATATAATGAGGAAGAAAGGCTTAGAAAACCTGGTAACTACTGGAAAAGTCGAAGACAAAAGATCAAGAGGAAAACAAAGAATGACGTATATCAGCAGCTTACTGACTGATGTAAAGGGGGTGACTACAGAATTGGAATTCATACAAGCAACACACAACAGAGAGAAATGGAAGTCCATAGTCGTCAACGTAGAAATACATGACACCTGAAGAAGAAGAAGAAGAAAACAAGAACAATATTTTACAAATACAATTTATATTATAATTGTATATAAACACTAGCTGTAAACCCGTCAAAAATGATGGGCTATCTCCTTCCTCAATTTATTGCAAAAGTTCATATTATTACATATAAAATTTTTAAAATCAGAAAATGTAAAGTGAATGCGTAGATTATCATTTAAAATTTTTCATATGTCCATCACTGTGTGGTCTTGCCCACCTCCCACACCACAGGGGGCTGTACAACATAACGGAACCTACGACTACGGTTTGGGCCTACAGTTCCAATGGGACATGGTCTCCCATTGGGGGATGCGCCCTCCAGTGTTACGTATGGCCCTTTTGGGCATATGGCTCCTTATGGGCTTATGGACCCAAAGGGGCCTTGTCTCCTACAGAGGGCTGGTAATTTTTCTCCTCCAGTGGAGCTTACGGCCCTCACAGGGGCTGGGTCTTGGTCTCCCATGGGAGGCTGTGCCCCCAGTAAGGCCTACGACCTCACATGGGGGCTGTGCCCCCAGTGGGGCCTATGGCCTTCCTCAGGGGCTTGAGCTGGTTCCCGACGAGAGGTGGTGCCCCAGTTATGCCTATGGCCCCCACATCGGCTGGGGTTTGGTTTACGACGGGAGGCTGTGTCCCTTCCAATGGGGCCTACCGTCTATGGCCCAACACAGGGGACTGTGTCCCAAGTAAGGCCTATAGCACCACACGGGTGCTGTGTCTCCAGTGGTGCCGTACAAAGTGCAGCCAATCAGGACGCTTTGTCAAGTTCCGCCCATTATAAAGTATGGTTGCTTATGGCAACGACGTCCTCCAAAATCTGCTGTGTAGGGTGACTGACAAATTAATTATTGGACAAAGAAAATTATTAGATAAGATTTTAACAAAACCTCATAATTATCCAAATCCGTGCCATCCTCATGAAGATTGTGTAAGCTCATACGGTATGGAGTCAGCGGCGGACGTCCTAGCATTGCCCTGCAAGTGGAAGTAATTTCACATATATACATATATGACTGCTGTAAATATACGGGGTGTAAAAGTGAAAAGGGCACCCCTTTATGATATTTAATATCTTGGCTGCGTGTATAGCGATTTCAATGAAATTTATAGGCCATATACCTGGGAATGTTTTTGATCCAATCGCCAAATTTCATGCTGATAGCTTTAGTTTTTGCTAAAATATGGCCAAAAAACTAAAGAGACCCAAATTTTAAAATTGACAAACAGAAGATAACGTCATAGTAATTTGTATCATTTTAAGGTCTAAAATGGCGTCGTTGTCGTTGCGCCAGACAAGGTCAAGGGTTACTTAAGGCCAACAGATAAACACAGCAGCATTATGATTGGCTGCAGGACTGTAATGATTTGCTAGGAGAAGATTTTATTTTCCAGCAAGACGGAGCACCTGCGCACTCTGCTCTCAGTATCCAGGATTTTCTGGAGCAAAATTGTCCAGATTTCATCAAGAAAGATGACTGGCCACCCAACTCCCCAGATATCAATCCACTTGACTTCCACGTCTGGGAATCATGCTCGACAGATATCAAAAGTATCAGCCAAAGCCACAGAACATCACGGAGTTGAAGACTGCATGTGCTGAAGAATATTTGGGAGAGTTTGCCTGAGGATCAGATCAAGAAGTCGATATTGTCAGTGAAGAAGCGCTTGTCGGCATGTGTGAAGGCTAAGGGTGCATGGGCATTTTGAGCACCTGCTCCCACAACAAATCATCTGAAACCTCCTTTACGTTCAGGGCCCAAAAAAATTTTAAAAATATTTTTATCACTTTATTATATTATGACGTTATATTCCAATGTCAATTTCAAAATGTGGGTCTCTTTAGTTTTTTAGCCATATTTCAGCAAACACTAAAGATATCAGCATAAAATTTGACAATTGCATCAAAAACATACCCAGGTATATGGCCTATAAATTTCATTGAAATCGCTACACACGCAGCCGATATATTAAATATTATAAAGGGGTGCCCTTTTCACTTTTACACCCTGTAGATCGCTTTCCAAATAAAATTCAAATCTAGTCCTATAATAGAAAGACCACTGTATTTATGGGATAACATACTGCAAGTTTCGAGTCAACCATTACTAAATTAAATGAAAAGACATCACATTGATATGACAGAAGCAGTCTTAGTGTTCTGACTGGTTACATTTGTGTGTGTGTGTGTGTGTATATATATATATATATATATATTAGGGCTGCACCGAATAGACTATTCGTATTCGGTTTAGTAATAGTGTGACGAATAGTCTATTGGCCGAATACAAATATCAGTGGTGGTCAAACCCGAATATTGTCACATGACATTAAAAATTTCATATAGCTTAATACTTCCGTTTAGTAAATTTAACTAAATTCAAGTGCCGGAGATAACATTTTGTTCTATTTTCCTAGCCAAACAGCGCTATACAAATATATGTCTGTCATTTGCTAAAACACTAATTCTTTAACGTAGTAATTATTATAATAGCACACAGCACTTTTGTTGACCTAATTACCGACTTGCAGCGGGAGAGTTAGCGTACACACTTCTTAATGTCTCGGTACACTTTTTTAGTAAAACGGAATGAAGTACCGAGGGCTTAATAAAAAAAAACCCTATTTGGTGTGCATATATATAATATATATAATCATACTCAGGAACTGATTAGGGTGGCATAGTGTACAAGTGATGCTAAGACACCTAGCAATTGAAAATACAGTATTGTCTGTCAGAGCATATAAAACATTGTTTCAGACAGCTATGAAGAAACAGTGCAGTTTTCAGTTATACTGCCTTTGCCAGTTACTGATGAAGGCAGACTATTCCAGACATTGGCAGTGGCTACCAGGGCGCGATTTGTAGGGAAAGAAAGGAGGATTTTCCCGGTTCACGGAACATTCGGTACCAAAATTTTACTTGTGGAAGATTCATTACCGGATAATTCCGTATCGGATATTTCGGTACCGGATAAATCGGTACATGTTCGACATATAAATCAATAGCCATAACCCTAATCATAATCCCCAAACCGTATAATTCAGTAAAATTAATATAATTATCAATAGTATACCTACCTAAATTCTACTTACATATTCTACTTAAATATATAGGGGCATATACATAAGTATAGACACCACCCAAAGCCAGAGGGACCCTGTGATTGGAGATGGGAGGTGGGGTGGGAGAGGTAGAGCCAGTGCCTAACACATGTAACCGTATTTGCCATCCTGAAAAACTGTTCCCAATGTTCCGGTACCGAATCTTCCATGACTGGTACCGAATTTTCAGGTACCAAATTTTCCATCCCAAATCTTCAGGTCACCGATTTACCCCCCACTGCCCAACTGCACCCCCTACTGCTACATCCCCCACCACTACATCCCCCCACTGTTACACTTCCCCAACAACTACATCCCACCAAGCTTGACATATTCCCCCCACTGCTCCAGGTCACAAATCGCACCCTGGTGGTCACCGTGATCTGTTGATGGTACTACAAGGGTAAAGTTGGGCGCTGACCATAGGTGTTGACAAAAGCCAATGTCAGCAATCTTGTGGAAGCAAACTCACATATATAGTGGTACTAGACCATGAAGGCACCAATAAGCAAGGACAGCCAATCTATAATAATTAAAATCCTTGCTCTGTATGTCTGTTACCTTCAAGCATTCTGACTGGTTGGCTGTGTGAGCGTTCTGATTGGTTGGCTGTGTGATGTTCTCATTCGTTACCTTCAAGCATTCTGATTGGTTGGCTGGGTGAGCGTTCTGATTGGTCGTTCTGGAACCTTAGGCTTCGCGGTTTAACGGCGCAACGAACGGCGCCGCGTTTGCGGCGCTTGACGTTGCGTTTGCATCATAGTGCGTTGCAGCATCAACTCGCGAAACAAAAGCGACGGCGGCTTAACGGCGACGCGAAAAGAACGGCCACGCAAAGCGTTTGACGAAGCGTACGTTACAGCGTCATAATGTGCACAACTCGCGAAGTGAATGGTGATGCGAACGGTGACGCGAACGGCTACGCGAAGCGTTTGACAAAGCGTACGTTGCAGCGTCAGAGCTTGGCTACGTGGCGTATGTACAATTGTACATCATTGAAACGTTTTTCAGCAGCATGAATTAAATGATTGGGTTTTAGTATTATCCTGCACTGCGAGCGAAGCGAGCATCTTTCTAGTCTGTATTGAATACACCGTGGAATTCGAAGCCCGTGGAGTTTGTAAATAAGCGGTGTCACTTAGTCTGATCAGCTAGTTCGATAGACTAGACATGCAATTGTATTGAGCACAGCCTGAAGTCTATCAATAAGTCGCCCTGGTATCCCAGGCAAGGGCACATTGCAATAGCATAAGCATGGCATGCCCAGAGACTAGGCCTGTTGAGAGGGTGGGGCAGAGGAGCAAATGTTCAGGGGCCTGGCAATCTGTAGGGGGGTCCAAGTGGGTCTGCAATAATGCTATATCATGCAATACTGCTTATTATGAACCATTGTGGGTGGCACGCTGAGGGGGCCATTAAAGGTGGTTGGAGCCTGCATTTCTTAACCTATAATGTCTTGACAAGCGTAAAAGGTCATTACCACTTTTTTACACTTGAGCTGCATCATTTTTTGTAAACAGGAAAACATTTTTGAGGACAAACTTTCCAAAAAAATATTAAAATTTAGGGGCCCATGACTGCTCTACCCAGGGGCCTGGAATTTCTCTTGAAGGGCCTGCCAGAAAAACACTAGTCTTTAAAACAGAAGGTGGAATTGAGCTTAGAAAACTTTGAATTCTTTTGGAAATTGAGAAACAACACAATGCTATTTTCTGTACTTGTATTGTCATGGAGACATCTGAGTCAAGGTACACACCAAGGT
Organism: Metaphire vulgaris; assembly: GCA_018105865.1. Taxonomy (NCBI): domain Eukaryota; kingdom Metazoa; phylum Annelida; class Clitellata; order Crassiclitellata; family Megascolecidae; genus Metaphire; species Metaphire vulgaris. The sequence goes on from CM030837.1 coordinate 12,225,475, forward strand.
CACAAACACACACATCCAGTGTGATGTATTCAGAAACACATTATCAAAAAAATAAGACGATTCCATTTAGTCCAATCAGCTATCCCACTGACACAACTACTCGTATGATTAGAGAGGTGATCTGGCTTGCACATCCCATAATCCTGCATGTCATCTCTTACATATGGGCATCAGACCATGGCATTTATAAGTCACTGTAAGTCAGGGGTGCCAAGACTTTTTTGGGTGGAGGGCCAAAAGACAAGTGTCCCATGTCCTCGTGGGCCAAATGCAAAAATGCTTGGCAGTATAATTCTACTGTAAAATCCAAATTTTCTAAAAATCTAAAGTAAAATTACAAAAAGTTGAAAGGCCTTTCAATAGTTACATTGATTACAACCTATTGTGGTAACTATGACAAACCGGATTCTAGTCTAGTCTAATAGAAACTGTTAAATTTCAAAATCCTTTAACGGCAAAAATCAAAGTGAAAGCAGATAAAGTTAGATAAAAGTCGATGTTGATGTGGAAGCCGAGTAAACATGGCATTGTTTATTTTTCACAAGTTTAGCAATGTCTGACTTTAAATCTACAGCCAAAGCTACTCTCAAATGTGCCTGTAAATTTCCTTTGAACAGATGTCATCTCAGTTTTGTCTTTAGTAATGTCGTCTTGGAAAAGCCTTGCTCGCATAAGTAAGTACTGCCAAAGAGATACCAAGATTGTTGTTTGTTTTCTTAAATGGGGAAATGCTTCTTTTAGAAGTTGCTCGAAAAAATCTCTTAAGAATTTGGCAAAAAATTTTAAAACGTAAATATTTTCGTGGGCCAACTTCGCAGACCAAGGTTTTGACACCCCTGCTGTAAGTCCAACATATCTATAGTTCTATACAGATGGAACAAGATTGGTCCCAAATCTGAGCCCTGATATTAACCTTAAAATTTGTAGGCCTTGATGTCCCTTCCCCTATTTTGAAACCCTGGCTACGCCACTGTTGTACTCTAAAGACGCTCATCTATTGTACTATATGATCAAAAAGTCCTTCAGTGATGAATTTCTCACATACTTCTCAGAGAATAAAACTGTCAAGATAACTGCAGTTGGTGCCTTAGTTCTGTTCACAGCCATTGATTCCAAATGGTGTAATGCACAAAATCTCTTTTCTATAAGTTTTTAAAAATTCATTTACATTTTTGGTTGTACATTCAAGAATAATATATAATTGGTAGAATATTTTCTAACATTAATTTGTAACTTCTTGCAGAATTGCATAATTGCTCCTGCATTAGTCCAATATAAATGGCCATCTATTAACCCCTTAAAGGGCAGCACCGTTTATAAACAGCGCGCATCAATTGTTCGCCAACGGGCAGCGCCGTTTATAAATGGCGCGTCACTTCAGCGTCTGTCCCACAACGGGGAGCGCTGTTTCTAAACTAAACGTTCTGATGCAATAATTCGATATAGTTACTATCCATTCGATAGATGGTAGCTCGCTTTTAGCTAGTGGTGCCGACCTAAGCAGGGTAAATAGGCCTTATTTGACCGAGGGTTGGATTAATGGCTTTGAAAAGACATTGCTAAGGTTTGAAAATGATAACTATGCCAAATTGAGCCTGATCTTCAAAATGTTTGAACTGTTCTGTTCCAATTACACACCCTACAATTTTGTCACTCACACTAGGGGGGTCATTGCTGAAAATTTTTTGCTATTGAGATTTGAAAAAATTTTTTGGGAGTGGGTCCGATTTTAGGCTGTAGAGTGGACCCTACCCCCAAAATTTTTCTTTTGGCACGGATGGTTAGAAAGGACAATAAAAATGTTAAACAACGGTGCAAACCGCATCTTTTTAGCTTATATATAGCCTGAAATATACTGAGATGTTCGCTTTTTCAGATTGAAAAATTTTCGCAAAATTTTCATTTCTCCGAGCAATGAGTTCTAGGGTTTGAAAAATGATAACTACCCCAAATTGGGTCTGATCTTCAAAATTTTTGAACTTCTGTTCTAATTACACCCCTCTATAACTTTGCCGCTCACATAAGGGGGGGTCACCGCTGAAAACGTTTTGCTATTGAGCTTTGAACAAAACGTTGGGGATGGGTCCTATTTTATGATGTAGGGTGGACCCTACCCCCAAAATTTTGTTGTTGGCACGGATCATTAGAAAGAACAATAAAAATGCCAAACAACGGTGCAAACCTCTTTGTTCTAGCTTCTATATAGCCTGAAATATAGTAAATTTACAACTTATATGTTCACGTTTTCATATGAACGCTTTTACCCAAAATTAATTACCCAGATTGGTGACGGTTTGTAAAATGTATTCACCCTTTAAGGGGTTAATATATCATAGGCCAAAATATAAATATTCCGGCTCCTTAACTTAATACAGTAAATTCTAAAGCACCAGTGCAATGATAATTGCCAAATTTACTTCTCCTGAGACATTTGCTAAAGACCTAAAAATGCACTTGTTTACAAGATCATATGACATTATTTGACTGACTGTACAGCACTTTTGGTTTTGGCTTATGGCTATGTTACTGCGCTTCATAAATTGTTGAAAATAATAATAATAAATTTACAACACATGAAAAGCAAGTGTCCAACTTAATAACAAATGAAGACTACTGGTATTTCATTCAATTTGACTGAAAGGATATTAATCACAGAATGAGCTTGTATTTACCTTTATATTTAGACATATGCCAAATATAAATCAGCCAAAAACTGGTACACAGAGGACAAACCACTCAAACACAGACCTGTTTTGAATGAGGCAGCATTAGTGAATACTCTACTGAGCACTGCTTCCAAGAAAACCATATCAGGACACTTGAAACTTTTCATAATCTTAACCATTAAACCAAGATGTACTTTGGACCTATATGCAATGGGAACCATGTATACTCAATTACGGCAGTTTAAGGGTTAAAATTCATTTATCATTTGGTTCACCAAAATATTGAGTTTATTGAATATAATTATGTAAGACGTTTCTTATGTCCTTTATTAAAAAATTCCATTGAGATGATTATGCATAAGTAATACAGAGAAAGTCCTTCAATTACTTATTCATGCTGGAGATCTATAAGTATCAATACTGTATATTTATATATGAACATAGTCATATGCATTCTATTAGAGAGTGACATGGGGACATTTTATCCCCATCCCTACCCCGCACCCAAACATTTCTCCCCGTCCCCACCCCATCCCCGCATTGTTTCTCCCCGTCCCCACCCCATCCCCACATTGTTTCTCCCGTCCCCACCCCATCCCCGCATTGTTTCTCCCCGTCCCCACCCCATCCCCACATTGTTTCTCCCCGTCCCACACCAGACTTTTTCGTCCCCTCATTGTCCCTGCAATAAGCCGTTGACATGCGTTAACAAAGACACTTTTCGTTATATGTTACTACATTTTTGTCTCAAAATTATAGTGTCATGTTTTTGACTGTTAAATGGTAATATAATTAAAGATTTAAGCCAGCAAACAAAAAAAGATTAACAACAGCATCAGCACTCTATTGTGCAACCTTCTCGTAGTGTGGCCACACCTCACTCACTCAGTTATACGTTTAAAAGAATATTCACTCACTTTTACTTTTAATCAATTTATCAATGTGCATTTTTCCATTTATAACTTCAAGTGATGAAAAATAACGAGCCATGTGCCCAAGACCATGTGCCCAAGACAATAGAAGTTAAAAGGAACACAGGAAAAGGAAGTACAAGGCAGTACTTCCGGCAGATTGCTAAGTCAGTTGGCTGCACCAGCGCCTTGTATTAATTGCACCCATACCTACTTAACGAATAACCTACTTGGTTACTGAATACTCTCCATGCAGAAAAACAAGAACGCCTGCACAACGTCGTCAATATTATTGTTATCATCAACTTGATAATACTGATACCATCACCACGGTATTACCGTGGTAAATGTCCCCGTTCGGTAATACCGCACTTTTGGGCTAAATTGTCCCCACTATTTGGGGACAATTTGGGCTAAATTGTCCCGGTAGTTACCGCGGATTTCCTGCGGTAACCGTTACAGTGTCACTCTCTACATTCTATACAAATCTTCTTGCTTTAGCTACCATTTCTAATAAAATATTTAAATTCTGCAGAGGATTCTGAGCAGAAAGATTGTTTGAATTTGAGCATTGTTCAAATGGCAGAAGACTAGTTTTATAGTTTCATCATGAGCTTCAACTTTCCATATCATGTGCATTTCTGCACATCATATGCAAACAAACATCACATGTTTACTGATATATTAGAAGCATAAAAAATAAGCTTTGGCCTCCTTTTAGTTACATAACAATTCCTACATTGTAAGCATTTCTCCTTATCATTCACATCTATTCACATCTACACCAACAAATAGCTATCAATAGTAATTTCTGTGACACTAAATACTGCAAGAAAAGATACATGATAGAAAACATATACTAGATTAGCAGTATTCAATCTGAATATACTTTTATCTGATTCATAAGACATGAGGTTAAACCATAATACAAGCAGTGGCTATAACAAGAATTAAGTATGCAAGAATTTGAATGAATTCAACAATATATTGTGTCAAAGATAAGTAATGTGTAAAAGATATTCTATAATTTCAATATCTTATTGCAAACTGAGTCCTATCAGTTTAAGTTAATATTTAACAAATTAATGTTCATCACCAACATAAAAGATAACAATAAATGTTCATTAATCACAAATGTGAAAACCTAAATAAATCGTTTAAACAAATTTAATTTCACAAGAATAGAAACTACATTCATTCTTACAAAAAGTGGAGAAGAAAGCCTGGATATGGTGGTGGTGGAGGATGAATTGTCCTCCATCTCTGTCTCGTCGATGACACTCTTCTGTATCGCGATAATGTTCCCTAAATACAAAAAACGCAACCCCTCTACCGGCCATGGCTCATATGTGCATCCATTTTACATTATGTCACAAATAAATGGCCGATAAAGTGGTTAATCAACGAGGGTAGGACAGTCCCCTCTGGACATTATCCCCCAGAAATATATTCTCCCCATCTGGCAAAGAGTAATGAACAATGTAAATCAAGATCATAGATTTTAATTTGAAAACTTTAATATGGTAGTGTAGTTTTATGCTTAATCAAGCATTTGATAACAGTTTAAACTGTCACTTTTCTTATATATTAGTCTAGAATTCTAAAAACGAATTATGTGTCCAAAGTGGTACGGAAGATTCGGTACCGGCCATGGAAGATTCGGTACCGAATTTTCAGGACAGCAAATTCGGGACGGAAATGTCGGTAACGGCCCACATGGGGGGCCCGCTGGAGTTAGGGTTAGGATTAGGGTTGGCTTGGATTAGGGTTAGGATTAGGGTAAGGTGGCGAGGCGTCATCTGATCTGTATGTCGTACCCAATTTATCTGGTACCAAATTATCCAGTACCAAATCTTCCACAAGTAAAATTTTGGTGCCGAATTCTCCGGTACCGAATGTTCCGGGAACCATCCAAAGCCAATTTCATAGCGCCAGCTTTATAGGGAAATCACGAGCAGCATTGACTAGAATGAATAGGTGAAACCTTCAAAGACCGGTGAGTAGAAACAATTTCAATTTTGATTTAAAGAAGATTTCAATTGACAACATTTCAATAGTGATAGTGACACTAATTCTCTTTCAGCGCCAGTAGATTTCGTCAAAGCCTATTGAGCAAACAAGGGGGATTATGTCTGGGGGTTTCATTTCATCAGGTGTACCAGAGGGGATAATGTCCGGGAGGGATTATGTCCAGAGGGAGATTGTCCGTTTCCCTAATCAACACTGCTTTCAGCTAGTTCATCAACAGGTCTGTTCTCTGTTCCAAGCCACAATAATCACACTATTTTAAAAATAATGTTCTTGATGAAACACCATCTACCAAGCATTCAGTACTTGGACAGTTGTGATGGGCATACCATATCGCTTACGTACATGATTTGGCAGCATCTGGCCAACTAAGCAAAAGTGTATATTTACATCACTTCATCCTACCATATCAAATTCATTAAAGCAGATTGCTCAACAAACAACCAAGGCTGCTGCTATGCATGTCTCTCAAACACTTCAATTGTACCATTTGACATCAAACAACATCAAAACAGAACCATCCACTCCACTCCGTTTACATGATGTACAATATTTTTTTACCAAGTTCTGCTTTTCATCTTTAATATGCCAACACTAAATCAGACCTTATTAAAATTCATGTCTACAGAAAACACTTACAAAAAATTCATGTGGTATGGCATGAACAATGTGGTCGTGTAGCAGAATGGGTGGAAGAGGTGGTGGTGGTTGTCGACCACTCTGTTGTGTTGTCAGGTGTGGAATGTTGAGGTAGGGAAACCGAGGCTCTGTCAAAGCTTCTTCCTGAACCAATTCAATAATTAAGAGCAGAATTTAGGGTTTACATCCTACCAAAGTAACAAATTTATGACCAATACCATTCATGACAATGACTTTCAAATAAATAATCTGAACTTGGTTTTTAAATATATACTTTATTTCCAAGTTCTGAGACTGACCCATGTCTAAAGTATAGGTCATGAAAGTGTTTTCGACATGCAACAGTAAAACTGTAATATCTCCACTTCTGTTATAGCTAGATACATGAGCTTTGCACCAAACTTGAGCATTTTGAAAGCTCTGTCTGAGCAAATCAGCAAGTACACCAAGAGTTTGAACCCCAAACAAACAGAAGCAATCATAGCACATAATTTGACATTTCAATTAAGGTTGTTAACAGTTAACCAGTCCTACGAGCAAAGACCGGTCCTGTTAACCTTGACCGGTTAACTGTAATTTCAATTTGAAAACATCAAAGCGCTTTGATGTAGCCACACAGGATGCCAGCAACATCAAAGCACTTTGATGATGCCCTTTTGATGATGCCCCATCGCCGGCCCCATCAAAGTACTTTGATGTAGGCACGACCCTAGGCTGCCGTTAACAATTGGTTAACCGATCTTTTTTGAACGGTTAACTGGTCCTTCAAAAACCAGCGGTTTTAATAACCTTAATTTCAATCATTGTGTATTCAACAATATTTATGATTTTATTAGCGGATAAGTCTTGCATTGTGAAGAATTAATAGTGAAAATTTCCGAGCGGGCACTCAGTTTTTATGCAGTGATTAAAAGAATATCTGGCCCCAATGCAAAATCTCAATTAAGACATTTCTGTTTGACATTGCATTCATTAAGTGACTGAGCTAATTTAGTATTCCAGTGACATCTGACACTTAGACAAATCTGTGACAGTTTGCCTTACATATAATACTATTTTTATTTGTTTTGAATTTAATAAACTGTACTTTACAGTACTTTGCCCATAACTGACTACCGTATTTTTGTGCACAGTGCCCGCGCCCATAGTCTGCACCCACCTATAGCCCGACAAAATTATAGATCTCATAAAATTTGAATCAGAAAGCTCAAACCCTCCCATTTCCCCGCATGCTTGGCCAGTGACCATGTACTTTAATTGTCGTCTATGGTCTACCAACCATGGTAGTCTTAAGTATCATTTCTATACTCTGTACTTTCTTTGTATACCATAATGCCATCAGAGTAGATGGGTGTCAACAAGCCCTGGGGGCTGGTCGGCTGCTCAGTAGTTATGCCATTGCATGTCTGTGATACTGGAGATGTTACCCCATTAGAGTCTTTGAAGGGTGGAAGATGAACAGACCACCTGTCACAACTCACCTGCCTTTTCCTGGGGCTTTGATGGGGTTTGCTTTCACCAAAAAGAATCAAACATGCATGAAATTGTTGTATCAGGAGATACAATGCCTTCTTTAGTGCATTTGCTGTCAAGCATCATGGGTAAGGGCAAATGGGAAAGGGTAGGGAATGGAAATGGGTGGGAAGGGCATGAGGAGTTGAAGTGTAAAGAGCGGTGGTCTGTTAACACAATTTCTGTAGAATTTGATCCAGCTTGTCCGCACCTCCGCATTGCCAGCACCTAGAGTTTTTGTTTATAAAAAATCCTAATGTCCGTGAGCAATGTGCACGAAAATACGGTATATCACAGTTGATTGAGATTATAAACAAATGTGTAACATATTTCATTAGTTCTTACTCTGTGTAGTGTTGGCAATGCCGACACAAAATGTGTTGTGGGTGTCACATGGTTTTGGCTGATGATGTGGTGATGCTGAGAGGCCGAAAGAGGAGGTGGAGGGTGCTGTGACTGGGACGGCTGAAGAGGTTGCTGTTGTTGCTGCTGAAGATGATGATGTTGATTGTGATTATGATGGTGATGATGTGCACGAGGGTGAGGTGGCTGGTATGAAGAAATTGGATTCTGTGGAGGAACAGAAGGAAGGGCTTGGTTCTGTGGCTGCTGTTGAGGCAGGAAAGATGAATGATTATGATGGTGGTGGTGATGATGATGATGACGGTGAAAATGTGGAGGTGGTGGAGGTGGTGGAGGAGGTGGTGCCACAGTGAGGTGTGGGGCGAGAGCATGGGCAAGCGGCACTTGATGGTGTGAGATGCAGGCAGGTAGGTGCTGCATGCCACAGGCGGGGATGTGAACGCTGCATGGAGGAAAAGACCACGTTGGCTGAGCAACAGCCGCATGAACAGAGACTGGAGGCACAGGAGCTGCTCCAGTACAGACAGGGATATGATGCTGGGTCATGCACATTGGCAAGGCATAAGGCGTTACTGTTACAGAAGCATTTGATGCCGACACCTGGTTTAAAAACACAAACAGACTGATGATCAATACATTACAATCGGTACACTATAGAAGTAATAAAATAAAATCAAAATAAGAATCAATTTCTAGCACTGACAATTCTTTCAGCAGCAGCCAACATTAAAACATATATAGTACAATAAAAGCAATAGCTAGCAAACTACACAAAAAGAAGCAATATTGGTTGTTATCCGAATTCAACATTAAATATGCCTAAATAAACTAGAACAATAAAACTATATGAAAATGCAATATGCATATTCCAAAAATTAAATAAAAATGTTCTCAGAGACAGATTTCTATATTTCCATATTTCTCCAACTCTCAAAATTTAAAATTACATTAAACTACAATACCGGTAGTTATAGTACTTTTCTATGAATTATAATGCTGATCTCAAAGAGAACAAATAATCTGGATGAAAGATGAAAAACCAAGTATTAATGGAGAAAATAAAAGGATGAGAGGCATAGCAAGAATAAATAGAACACAAGTCCAAAGACTAAAACAATTGAGAAATGCTGAAAAGAAGAAAATAACATTGAAAGAATAAAAGGAAAGCAGCTAAATTCGTCAAATACAGAGGATGTTAACATATTGAGAATTACATAAATTTCAGAAATAAAACCAAAGGAAGACCTAGAGAGGCTTGGCTTGAAAATGAGAAGAATGTCACCACAAACCTGGTGGCTTTACATCAAGCATTACAAGCACAGGGAACAGGAAGAAGCGGAAATCACTCAGTGACTCAGTAGACTAATAGAAAGAAAGACAAATAGCAGGAAAGAAAGAACACAAATCACACACACTTAAATATCATTTAAATAAAATTTATTTACTAACATTGTTAAGATCAATAAAAGACGACAAAGGTGGCTTTAAACTTACTCTAACTTGCTCCACATCAACAAGAAATGGTCGTTGCGAGCCTTGAAAAGGCAACATCACTGTCAAAAGTCTCAAATATTTCAAGAAATCGGCTTAAGTTGAAAGTTTCCCAAAATAGATTCTGGTCAGAATAATCCAGTAAACTGGAGTCAAACGACTGATAAAGAAGTAACAACATACAGCTGTACAGTTAAAGATACACAAATTGCACACTATACTACATTGAAAATGTCATATTCAAAACATAATCAGCTACAAAAACCCTTTTCCTAACACTTCAAGTGCAAAGAATAATAATAATAAATTAACAAAACTAGCTAAAACCTGCATTGTTGCTTAAAAGGTTCATGTTATCCCCATATGCATGCAATTTCTGGGTATGATGCTGATCTCTTAAGCACAAGAAATGACTGAAGCAAGAGGTGAGGTAGATGTCTCAAGCCATAAATCTGTCATACAGTATCTTTGTCTTCTTTGTCTTCCCCAGATCCACATTTTACTAGCACAGTTTTTATGCTGCTGTTCATTCACCTACTGATGCCCAATTGATAAATGGTCAAGTTTCAATAATTCTTTTTCTAACACATCCAATCCTTAATTTGAGCAATCACAGTGTCTGGTTGCAATGTGAAAAAATGGTCATCCATTTCTTTGAAAATTTGAGAAGCATCTAAGATTTCTGTTCAATAAATACAGTATACACACATCTGCAAATCGAATCACACATTGTGCATTGTCATTAACAGCATCAGCATCAACACCATTATCATCACCCTCATTACCCTCAACAACCATGGTCCAAATGCCTGTTAGTGTATGATGACATTTTCACAAGCTTTTCCAATTCTAGTCTGTTTAAAGGTTCGACTACTTTTACACAAGTAACTTATATAATTCATTCTTAGTATGGGTGCCAGCACCCCCAGATGCCAGGTGTGGTTGGAAAGTCTAGGGGTAGCAAGATCGAAAAGGTTAGTTGGGTAGTGGCAAAGAGGGCAACAAAGATTAGTGAAGGTAGGAAGAGTTACAGTTATTCAAATCTAGTATAGGCCTATAGGCCACACAGCAGACATGTGCTTTTTCAGTTTCCAAGCCTTTCTAGATTGCAGTAGAAAAGATGACCTTCGGGCACATTGTGCACACCTGGATGAGCTGTACAGAGAAAAGTCTGAAAGACTACAAGACCTTTTTTGCTTAAAATATCAGACTGGGTGATTAATCCACATCTGCATATTAGCAATGAGAAAACAGGAATGGTGAAGAACTGGCTTCACTGCAAACTGACATTGAACTGAACTGAGAGTTCCACAGTTAAAATACTCATAGCAGGACTTCTGGTTACAGAAAAACATTTCAGGCTGGTACCCTGCACTGCACTATGAAAAAAGTGTACTTCATTGCCCTCCTAACATCATACATAGTACAGCGGAGCTTCAGTACAGCCATCCGCTTCTTTCCCAACAAAGAAACAGACTGAAAATTATTAAGCATGGTATCAAAGACTTATTCTTAGCGTTTCTCAGTCTGGATTAAGAATCTGATCTATCAGAATGGTCATGCACATCCAACCCATTAAAGCTGAACAAGACAAATACAAACAAATGAATTTATTAGGCAAATATATTTGCTAAACACATACATGTGCTTGCAGCTTTGAATTACCAGTACTTGTTTTGAATTTGCAGTAGGCCTTATACCAAGAAAAAGGCACATGTTTGTGTATGTGTGTGTGTGTGTGTGTGCATGCGAGCATGCATGCGCGTGTGTGTGGGTATGTTCGAGATGTCAAAAGGCAATTCAGACAGCATCACCCAAAAACATTGAGAACCAATGATTATATTATCACACAATTCTATGAACACAATTCTCTGTATGGTCTTCCCCTATTGTGGAGACATACGTGTTCTCTTTTTCTTGACAGCTTTCTTCTAGCATATATGGTCAAAGAGACAGATTCTTGTTTCACTTTTTGTATCTAGGATTCCTTACCCAGATTCTCTTGTACAGATTCTCTTGCAATTGATGACCATCTTGACCCATTCAATCTGAAGTATTACCCCATAGCATTTCCTTTCTAAAGCAAGTATCATATTTCTAAATCCTTGCAATGACCCATATTTTGCATTCACAGACAAACTGCTAAAAATACATGTCAAAAACCTTTTTTATTTTTGAAACTTATTGGTTAACAGTTTATTCACTGCAGTCAAGTTTCCCAAAGCTATTACTGCCCTTCTTTTACCAGTTTCCAGTCTCAATCAGCAGTCAACAAACTAAGAAAGGGACAAAATTGTCTGCATTTTTTTTCTTGGGCCATAGCTATAAAATGCTAACTGTTTATGAAAATCAATGTCACTTATTATAAATAATCAACTATAAAGTTTGCATGTGACACAAATTAAAATTAATTCCCATGCATAATATGCACCCATATTTTGCATCAATTTTTCCCCTAAAAGTATTGTACTCAAGATAATACAGTAAACATTTCTCCCTCCAGCTATCATGTCATTACCAGAGCTCTTTTTCTTTAGAAGTTCATTCCCCTTTGCAACTTCTTTAAAATGTAATTGTCACTTTCTCACCTAAATTTGGTAATGATATTTCCTTGTTATTTCAGAACCCCCTTTTGAACAATGAGATCCATCTGTGCTTTTCACAGCTCACTGCAGCGGTGTGCAGCCAACCTCTGCATGACATCCACCTTTCCCAATTTGTCTCTGACATTTGTTAAGAGATCCACTTTTATTGACATTTCAAATTGTTTGAATGCTTCTTTTATCTTAAACTCCTTGTGGTACTTTTGACTATACAGTGAAACCCGCTTAATTGCATAGGTGCCGTGCAAGCCTTGCTTATGCGATTAACTGGGCTATGCGAATAGCCGGGACGTCTGATAATTAATTGCACGCACAAAACACTGGTTCGGGTTTTTATGTTGTTATGCGATTATGTGGGTTATGCAATTAAGCGGTATGCAATTAAGCGGGATCCACTGTACATGATTTTGTAATTTTAGATCAGGTATGAGATACTCACAGGTGCAAGATATAGACAGACCTATGCACAAAATTGCACAATATATTCATCCATGTTCATTGTTCATAGAGAGACTAATATTTTTCATTATGGTCATGCAAAAGACACATGACTGTGCTTTCCTTAAAGTTAAAATCAGAACTAGTATTAATTGAAACTATCAGTTATTATCACAATTCTAAAAGATGCAAAACAATCAACATTCATGAGAATTTTAAAGCTCACCTCTGTCTACCTGATAATGGTAATCAATTTTCAGCAGTAGTCGATGGACGTCAGGAATGCAAAGGCGTGACAATGAGTTGCACTTGTAAAGATGAAATGATGAGTAAAGACATCAACTACTAAACACTACTACACTGTTTTCAAAATTCATAACATCTGGTAAATCTTCAATATTCTTTACTCTTTATACACAAGTCTGAAAACAGAAAAACTTCCATGAAACCTCTAAAGCCAGGCATTTAAAAATAACTCATCACAATCAGCTGAACTTAATTAAAATTACCAATAATGCTAGTACAAAATACCTGCATAACTGACAGATGCAAAAACAGTCAAAATCCTTCCACGGGGCCTATGAGACTGTAAATTTTTTGCAGTAACTGAAAATTTCACGACTTTTCGCATCCGCCATGAAATTTTTAATCATGCCATGAATTCTGCAGATTTCAATGTTTGCACTAATTCTGCACTAATTCAGCATTAGGTGGACCACTTTAAGCTGAGTTCCATACATTTATATGTTTGTATCTGTGTTTTGACATAATCGCTGCTTCGCCGTCATCGCTGACTATCGTTTATCGTTTAATTTGTCTATGGCTTCATTATCGCTCAAGTGTACTGTAGATGTGGATGCATTTATTTAGTCACACTACTTCATCCATTCTTTCCTTCTTTAAAATGTATCCATGCACAGGCTAGTATTAAAAATATTAACAATCTAATCAATGTCTTAAATCTCAAGTAGTATTATATTTACTGATTTTGACAATTAATATTTTGACAAATTCCTATTACTGTCTCTTAGTCTAATGTTGTTGAGAGCAGGCTACTAGTAGGTCATGACTTCCGGGCTTGGAACACAGTGAGAAATATACATAGAATTAAAACAAAATTTATTTTCCGAAGTATATATATTTTCTATGGATGACTGCAAATTTGCCAAAACCAGATTGTTATTTTCAAATTGCTTTACATGTTTGCAATCGTATCATAAAAATCATGTAATCATGTTTACTGTATTTGGAAATATTTTTGGTTTGAACTATTTCTTGTGAAACACCAAGCAGATGCTTGTGACACATAGTTTGAGAAGCACTGTACTACAGCACTTATATAATAATACGTATGTTCTATTATTATTATTATTATTATTATTATTATCAGACAACTTCTATAGCGCAGTAAGCATAGCTTAGGCTAAAAACAAGAGCGCTTTGACACATGTCACTTATATGCGATGTTAAATAAGTGTGTTTTTAGGTTCGTTCTGAAAGTCTCAACAGAGTCAGAATTAGTCACACAGTCTGGCAGAGAGTTCCACAGGAGCGGGTTGCCCCGCCTGACCGATCGTTCACCGAACTTAGAGGTCTTGGATGGAGCAGGGACGAGCAGCTGGACCCGACTTCCAGACCGTAGCTGCGATCGTCGTTCGTTCACCGTGGATCGTTGTATCAGCGTGGCTAGGTAGTCGGGGCAGATGGGATCGTATAAAGCTCGATGAGTGAGCCAGCCAGCCAGCCAGTTCTATGACTTTGTAAAAGAGCCAACGTAGCAACACCCAGATCCATAGGTATACTCCATAGGCCAGCAAAGCCCAACGGAGGAGAACCAAGGGTTAGCGCCTTCAGTTTTACACGGCAATGGCTGAGAGTGGTTTGCTAGTCTTTCCTTCCACCGAGTTAACACCGATGTACTCATTCCCAGCTGAGTCGACTGGGGGCACTTGGGGCAGAAATGACAGAAAAGTTTCTGCTGCAGCTGAGACTTGAACCACAAACTTTAAGATTGGCAGACCAGTGTGCTAACCACTCCTCCACCATGCACCCAGACTCCCAGAGCCAGAGCAAGACTGAAATCCCCAAATACCCCAGCAATCAAAAATAAGTAAAGAACAATGATACACAGATAGCTGTCTACAATACATATAATTATTGGGAACAGTTTTTCAGTCACCTTGATAGCAAACAGAAGTTGTATGTTAAAGAAATTAATCTTTACTAGAAAGATGCTCGCTTCGCTCGCGCTCGCTTCGCTCGCAGTGCAGGATAATACTAATCCAATACCTATACCTAATACCCAATCATTGAATTCATGCTGAACAACATTTCAATGATGTACTGTACATACGCCACCTAGCCAAGCTCTGCGCCATGTAATAATTAGGCCTATGTACGTTAAAATCACGCAACTGTGACCATTTGTGACGCTGTACGCGTATTTTTTGTGTACGTTAAATTGTACGTTAAAATTGCGCAACTTCCTCAAGCTACGAACAATTGTTACCAATAGCAACGTCATCGCACGCCC
Organism: Metaphire vulgaris; assembly: GCA_018105865.1. Taxonomy (NCBI): domain Eukaryota; kingdom Metazoa; phylum Annelida; class Clitellata; order Crassiclitellata; family Megascolecidae; genus Metaphire; species Metaphire vulgaris. The sequence continues at coordinate 12,240,659 of CM030837.1, forward strand.
ACCCCTCTGACGCTGCTTCCTCAAGCTACGAACAATTGTTACCAATAGCAACGTCGTCGCACGCCCACCCCTCTGATGCTGCAATGACTCGACTAAACCGTGCTAAACTACGAACAATTGTTACCAATAGCAACGTCGTTTTCGAACATCGCCCACCAACGCATCGCGACGTAAGGACTAAACCGTCTACCAATAGTCAACCAATCAGAACGCTTGAAGGTAACAGACATACAGAATAAGGATTTTAATATTATAGATTATCCAACTGCACATTCTGGAAACCAGAATAAGATAATTAAATTGAAATTAATATAATTCATATATTTCCCCATTCTGTAAGTAATTTTGGTCAAGTGCCACCTTTATTCATTCAGAGTTGAGAGTCAATGAAGGTCTATACAGGAACTGGCCCACATACTGTCCCCTCACTATCATATCCACCCTGCCCTGACAGGCTAATTCAACATTATCACTACCTGTAGCAGTCTATAAGTCCTAGTGAAGCTCAGTGACCAGCAGCTGTTGCAGCACCCAGGCAGTGGCTGCTGGTGAACAGATGCAATATTAGCTCATCAGGTCTTGTCTGATTCTGTGTTCATCTTTTGGACACAATGGTATGCAGAATGGTCAACAGCTGTACATGACAATCCTCACACAGTCTACTAGAACACATAAATAAAAGTAGACCCCAGGTAGAGTTAATTTAATCCAGGGAGTTGTTTCACAGCTCCATAAAGCCCTAAGGCACCCTCACAGTAAATGAATCATGGTACATGGTACATTTGCAAAGTTTTTATTATCCTAGTTTTTTTTTGTACAGTATATGCTCTACCAATATCTCTAAACAACTGAACATTTATTCAATATAACACACAAAAACACACCTGTTGGATTGCTGTTAGAACAAGCTACATCACTGATCACATTCAGATTTGCATTCAAATGGGCAGGCCTACCAGATATTAGCTTTCTACATCATTTTATACCTTGAACATAATGAGGTTTTATGTATTTATTTACTACTTCAGTATCGGCCTACTTGGCACTGTGCTACCAGTAAAAACACTGAAGCTAGTGTAATTTGTAAACAAAGTCGAGCACAGTTGGTACTTGGATGGGTGACCATACCAGGATCTGGTCTTGGTGCTGGTGGCCAACCATGCCATTCATCGCTTAGGCTTTGATAAATTGGCAGTAGCCTTACGCTGCGAAGGTAAAACACAGGTCTAGAGAAAGCATTGGCAAGCTACTCTAAATTCCACCTACGTCACTGATTGCCTAGTACAGGGAGATCAGCATCAGATCCTATACTCGTTCAAGTATGGAACTACCCTTACCTTTAACTGGTTACATATGGTCAATAGTCATCAACAGCGTTGTTTTCCTGTTTTGAAATAATTTCTAGATTCAATCACCTGATTCTTTCCACTTAGACATCCTACATCTGAGACATCTAAATGTCCAAGATATTTCTTCAATCTTCATATCACTGCAGTCTGTTCTCTTTCAAACACAAGACCAGGCATGAGTCTTATTCTCAGTTCCTTTCTTATTACCTTCAAGACTATGTTTCATTATCAAATATATCATACACCTTTTCATATAAGTTTTATAAACTAGAATCCTAGATATTTTCTTTCAAACTGAAATTCCTGTTGCGCAGTGTACCAGCTCTTTGAATTTCAGCAAACATCAGATTCAACATCACATTAAAAGAAAACCACTCTCATCAAACAACCTATTTCCATGAAACAGATGCTGTGCACTCTTTCTAATACTGTGTATAACTAAGTTTAGACTACTCTTAGAATTGTAAATACTCAGGTGAAGGAGGTGTTTTCCCTACAGAAGCTTGATGAGCACATTTCATTCTTACGTGAAAAAAGTTTGGACTAGGGCTCACACATAGGAACTGTCTGTTATAAATGTTCAGTTCAATGTATTGAATTATTATTATATATAGACTTCTCAACTATAAGAAAACATGTTACCAAGGTGTTTCCTGATAGGCCAAAAGTTTTTTTAGCTCTGCAGGGTTTTAGCCAGTCAGAAGCTAACTTTCTGGTTATACTGGAAAAAAGAACTGGGTGCACAGAGAAAATGGCAAAGAAAACTGAGGCCCCAGAGCAATTGTGGTCCTAGTCAATGAGAATGCCTCTTTTCACCCATTGGAATTGGAATAGAAGTGTTCTATTTCCATGTAGCTGTAACCTCCAGCAAATTCCAGTCCTGAATTTGAAGACATACCGTATTAACCCGGGTATAATACACACCTATGTATAATATGCACCTATGTATAATACGCACCCTTAGTTTCTAGAGTTATCATAATGTAAAAATGTTAACCCCTTAACTGGGGACCCCGGATATATCCGTCCATTTTACATTGAGTTACAGTTAAATACCCAGTTAAGGGGTTAATACCTATGTATAATACACACCCAAAATTTCCTATGAGAATCTTTATTAATTAACCTGAATAATCACAACTGTCTTTAAAATTCCGCCTAAAATTGGAAGAATACAGTTTCCCCACCACAGGTCGTCATTATGCCATAAAACAATAAGCCTACATCATTTTTTAGCACTCAGTGACAGAATGTCTATTGAGTAACCTAGACAATCACAACTTTCTGGCAAATTCTTTTTTAAAATTGATGTGCAAACAAAGTTTTCTCCACCACCAACCGAGCAGGTAAAATCCTGTATAACGCGCATGTTATATGCATAAAAATATGACTAAATTAAAATTATGGATGGTATGTACATAAAATTGTATGTACATAAAATTTATTTCTATGTATAAGACGCACCCACACCTTGTACTGATTTTTAAAGGAAAAGGTACGTCTTATATGCGAGATAATACGGTAATGATCGAAAGCGATCTGAATTTCTGAAGAACCAAAAAGCTGAATTCTGGATAGCAAATAGTCCAGTATGTTTACGGCTTAATACAAATAATGTGATATATAGTGGGCATTAAATTCAAAAATGAACGGCATTAGACATAGCATCCCTATTACACTGTTTCTGTTCATTAGGAAAAATAAAAATTCAAACTAGCTGTGATGTGTCTAATTGTCCTTACAGCATAATCATTTCAGCTGTGCAAATTTTTTATCAACATCATCACCAGCACAACTCCATGCATAAACCAATGGTTGGTCTACAGGCAGAAAGCAGAGAACAAAACTAGCTACACACTGGTCAATTCTCAATGAAATAGATGAATGCCTACTGCTGTCTAATACCACAGCACCAGTGCACAGGAATCATTCCATTGCTTTCCCCAGTTCTGTAGCAACACAGCATCACTGGCAGCCACAAGCAGATCTGGCTGCTTACATGGGAATCCAAAGAGAAACTAGAAGAAGTTCAGCTTCAAAGCAAATAAACAACAGGCTGAGCCAGAGCAACTGGACACAATATTATAGCAATGCAGTATTGGTACCATTAAAGCAAATCGGTTAACATATTTCCTATATAAGACAGTCATGGAAAGAAGACCACAAGCAGCTGCTGTCTGGTGATTGGCACTCCCAGTCCATCTAACCAGCATCATTTTCCCATACAGTAATTATAAGCCCAGCTAACAATTACTAGAACCAAGTACCACAGAAAATAAGCAAAAAGTTAATTTCACCAGAAGGCAGTGGTTAAAGTGGTTTGTTGGAGGTGCCGGGGCCCATAACAGAGGTGCTGGGGTCGGGCCCCGGCCCACTTTAACCACTGCCAGAAGGTAACAACTGTCAAGACTAAAACTCACAATGACCAATGAATAATCTGGTATCTAAAAATAATACTTAAAATACTTTTCAATTACTAACAAACACCTACTTATATAAACTGAAGTCCAGAACAATTTCATGTCTAAAATTTCATAACTTATAACAAATTATTGCAACTGGTTAAAACTCTGTTAAAGCTAGAATGATACAAATCCCATGATGCTTATCAACACAAAATACATAGCAAGTTCACAACATGACCAACACTGAACCCCTTAGTTGTCTGTAAAGAAACTTTACAGTCAAACAAGGGGCTGCAGATTGATTAAAAATGGCACTTGCTATTACTTTGAAAATTTAATAAGATAATCCAGTTAACTTCTGAAATATTTTAAGTTTATCAGAAGTCTCAAGTGATAAGTTCTTTCAAAATTCACCTTAATTAACAAGCATATATGTCAGTGAAATTCAACAAGCATCAGCAGATGTAACAGTTGCAAAAATTATAAAGATGGTTAGGATGAGTGATCAATTTTGGTTTTACCATGGCAACTAAATAATTAGCTGACAATGATTTAAGAAAATTATTTTGATAGAAGCTGAAGTGGTGGAGGAGGAAGACGAGCAGGAGTAGGAGTTGCCAACCTGTTACTCTCCATTTTCACAATATGATAAATAAATGAGGCAATGGCTACAGGTAACCACTTAAAAGAATGTCTGATGATGAAGGGAGGTTGGCTTTCCTCCTGCTCATCACTTAACTAATAGGTAGCATTTTCATCTCAGGCCAGGACAACCTTGAAGCATTCCTGAATGTCACCCTCTACTTGGAATCTTCAAACAATAGAAAGCATCATAATTGTAGGGAAAAACCAGACACGAAACTTCCAACTGTCTACTTTTCATATTCACATGATTCTCTAAAAACTACTGCCACTTTTACTCAGTCTATTACTGGACTATCTTGAAAAACGCTTAGCAACTGCCCACAGCATTTTAAAAGAAATTTTCATCCACTTCAGATAATAGAATCATTTTCATTATTATCGATGATAAAATATAATTATAGTCAACTATTCATAAATCATATTATGGCACCTAATTATCAAAAGCAACTATAACATTCTAAAAAATAGACAGTAAGAAGTGCAATGTCCTATGAGATTGAAGTGCCAAGTTTGAGTATATGTGTGATGCTACTACTTTTGCCAAGTATTTATTACACTGGCTCTTCTTGGCAGAAGCAATTACCAAGTTTAATTACATAATGCATCCTAGTTCAACATGGCATGACATTAATCAGATAATAATAATAAATAATAATTAAGCACTTCTATAGCACCAGTTCTAATACCCAAGGGTATCAATCGATGGTACTTCAAATCCATCCACACAAGTCCAGATCATTCCAGAGAGATATACAATCTTCCAATCTGCACCAATGTACAAGTGAAGTCATACATATTTGAGGGGGCACAATGAAGTAGCAATAGGATTCTTGGCACAAAACTGGACAGTAAAAAGGTTCAAATCTCAACCGAGCCACCACATAGTGACCTTGGACATGTCATTCACCCTTGACTTGCTCTGCACTTACATTCTAAACTTAACATGTTAATTACTTAGCATGTATTAACACTGATGTAATAATAATAATAATAATAATAATAATAATAATAATAATAATAATAATAATAACAAAATCATGTGATGACAACAGTCAAGTGATAACATACAAAATCTCTGCTCTCAAAGTCAGTATGAACCCAGGTCAACATTAGCTCTGTGTAAAGTTGACAACATACATAACTTCACCTCTGAGGTTTTCCACAAGACAGTGATAAACATATTTAGAAATCAATATCTCATTTTACTAATTTGACATCAGAAAACAATTAAATTTCCCATTGTGATTATATCATTTTTAGATATAATCATCTTCAAACTGCAAGATTAAGACTGGTGAAGTCTTCTTGATTATCAGCAAACTTCAATCTCAAAAAGTTTGGGTATTCTACTCCAATCGACTGGCTACGGACAACTACTAAGTACTGGTAAAAATTTTGGTAGTTGAAAAGCTTGGTCTTGGAACAGTCTTACTACCATTTGTCTTTTGGTAAACTAAAATCTAGTGCTGTTACAGTTAATTGAACCGAACCCGTGGTTTTTTGGTTAAAACCGAACCAAAACCGCGATTTTGACCATGCAAATTTGGATGGTTATTTTTAGTAGAGAATAGCAAATACAATGCATGATTATGTGCGACTATAAGTCACCTTCTCTTCACAGTTAGTGCAATTGCCAACTATTGCTACATAAAAGTAAATCTACATAAAATTTACATCACTTTCTCATAGGCAGTGCTGCTGACTAGTGATGTTGGTTGAAATATTTCAATTTGAAATATTTCATGTAGTTGTGAAATTTTTGAAATATTTCAAGGGCATGCAATTTGAAATATTTCAAGATTTTTTCAACCTTTTTTCTCGGTGCCACATCTATGTTTCTTGTCAATGATAAATGTTTTTTTTAAAAGTAAGAATGGTAGCATTGACTTATTTTATTAACCTTCGGTTATAAAGAGCGGGATTTCTTTGCATCTAAGAGACTAAACCCACAGAGGGTGTCAATAATATAAATGCAAATTACAACTTAATATTTTATAAATAAAAGAAATACTCAATTAAATTTTGAACAGGCAGCTTAATTAGCAATAGTTGTTATAGTTTTGCTGACATATCAATGATATCATGAGCAGACTAAAGGAAACTTTCGCCGCAGTGCCACCGCCACGTGACAGCGTGGTAAGGGGTCATCCATAAATGACGTCATGCACTTAGGGGGGTTCCAACATTTGTGATGATGTGTGATGACGGAGAGGGAGGTTTCAGAAATGTGACGTCACATAATCTAAATATTTTTATTAATACCGCAATGCTGTGTTACCGCAAAATTGAGCGTATTTTGCACTTATAATTATTATACACTTCGTTTTAAAAAAAGAATTTGGAAAATTTTCTGAATATTGTTTCAACTATAATAATTATGACTATTTTCAAATGAAACGTTAATTTTGACATTGGAAAGACGACACGAGGGGTCAACGCATTGTCATATTTGAGGGGTATGACTTTTTGTGACGACGTGTGATGAGGGGGGTAAAAAAACTGACAAAATCGCGTGCCAAAAATCATTTATGGATGGCCCCTAATCGTAATGCAGTGGTTTCCATACTTTTTCCATCTGCGGCTCCCTTGCCAAGTCCAGATTTTCCCAATAAGAAGACATTTAACAAGTGGTTCATGCAACATGGTTACACTGTCATCAGAGACAGAGAGCATCAAAACACCTCATTTTTGCCAGTGTTGGAGTTGTGAAATGTGAGCTGGGGTGGTGAGGACTGAAATTCAATTAATGACATAGAGACTGCATGTACCCGATATGCGATTTCTGTGAGGGTTGCAAAGTTAGCTGGGGGGTTTAACCCTCCCAACCCCCCAACCCCTCCCAACCCCCCCAACCCCCCCTGGCAACTCCAACACTGTACTTTGCCATCAAACAATAAATCTGTCGATTCCATTCATTCTAGTCAGTCTTTTTCATTGTCGTCATATGCAGAATTTCCCCGAGATGATGCTGATTCAGATGATTCCTTTGAAATGCACTCTGTTTCGGACAATGACATTGACAACTGACTTGAACTGAGTCAAGTACTTACAGTACTTTCATTACTGTAGCCTGTAGTACTGTACTGAAGTCTTAATCTACTGATGCTACTAAGTTACTAACTGAGTACTGAGTTTATAAGGTAAATTTGTGACTTGAAAATCTAAAGTTTCACAACAGCTAAAAACACAAAGCAGAACACTAGCACAGTTTAGCAGTAAGCTTGAATGGCATCAAAGTGCTACCCATTGATAAGGCTACAAGGTAGATACTTAAAAAACAAAAGAAATCAATTGGTTTTTTTTAAATTTCAAAAGTTTCATAAATTTCTGAAATTTTTGAATAAATTTCATTGAAAATTTCACGCAACAAAAATTTCATGAAATTAAACATCACTACTGCTGACTCATCATAGACATGACACAAAAACGACGCTTTCTCTATTTTTAGCATTTAAAAGCTGTGCATCCTAGTGATTTTAAAAACCGAACCGAAACCCAGGGCCGGATTAAGGTCCGAGTGGGCCTGGGGCTGAGAAGTAAAAAAGTCGCCTCTTCCATAATTTGAAAATTGATCTAGTAAAATTTCCCGCCACCTTCACTGAAAATCTCTGACAAGCAAAATAAGGTCGTCGCTTGAAAAACGGTGGGCCTATTTTTTATGGTGGGCCTGGGGCTTCAGCTCCCGCCTTAATATGGCCCTGCCGAAACCGCGGTTTATCGGTTAAAACCGAACCGAAACTGACCGAAATTGCACAAGGTGAAACCGCAACAGCTCTACTAAAACCAAATACTGTTCCTACCTCAATCATTAACACAATCCTTACCATCATCTTCATCACAACTATTAAGTCAGTCAATATTGAAATTGTAAAAATCCTGAACATAAAAATTTGTTGATTACAAAGATAATAGACATCCACAATCCAACAATTTTCCACATATCTACACTCTCTAACACCCTCTCGCCAATTAAAAACTCGCAATCTCGCTATTTACTGATCAGCTCCATTGTATGAAAGTCTAACGTCGCTCAAGTGAAACTGAAGGTAGAAACAGAAGAAAATAGGAGAAACTGAAAGTTGGTATTGCATTAAATGGAAAGAATTGTAGTTGGTAAGCAAAGAAAAGGGTAAGAACTGAAGGTGGAAAGCGACGGGAATGCTGGATTGAATCGTACAGAGCGCGCCAACAGCAACGTCCTTTGTCTGGTCAGGATAGACGGTCGTTCTTCGTCGGATCCGTCGCTTTTCGTTTCTATTCGATTCAATCGGACAATTCATCGACAAATGTTCGTCAAATAGATCGACGGACGACCGAAAACGACGAAGAAATAGAGAAGAAGAATGAAATCCTCTTATTACGACGATCCGATCATTCGGCCATTTTACAACATATGCACACAACACAGCCACACACACACACCGCCATTTCAACCACTCGAAATCTCGAATACAACGACAACGGCGACGTCTGAACACTGCTGACCTCTGATTTTCGAAATTTCATCGTCTAAAGTAGTCGCCAGAACGTTCTGACTCGCTCGGAATCAACGCCGATCGCTTGGGACAAAGCTAGAATTCTCCGTCTACTCTCTACAACGCACATTCACGCAATCATCCGAACGCCTACATCCGCCATCATTGTACGACTCCGTCGACCGTTACATTCGCTAGGTGGCGCCACTTTTGGGCGGCGCTTGGTTTCTATCAGACTCGCTAGGTTTAAAATTTCTATTTTCAGCGATGGACTCGTTATGGAGTATGGCCCATAGCGGAGACTGGTCAATGGTCAATCATAGAGGCTATGTGTTATGCAATGCAACATTCTGTGTTATGTGATGTAACATTCTGTGTTATGTAATGCAACATTCTGTAATTCTTCAGCGCTGACAAAGTAGCAACCAAATACAGAAGTAGTTTATTATCAAGCGTTCCGTCCAGCAAACACTCGTGGTCAATTCCGTATTCTGTGATGGTCAAATGCATGGTTGGCGTAACTTGGCGATCAAGGACAATTAAGTGGTAACGAATGGGTGATGGCATTGTAGAGGTCTAGAGGATGAGAATTACCTCGACAAGAGTGAAACGATGTCGAGATTGATTGATTGATTGATTGGCGAGACTTGCAAGAGTTTTGAAGCTCTTGATCCAGCCAAGCTACTGAATTTTAGATCGACTACGGTTCATGGAGAGGCTGTGCATATGGAGCCTATACTGTATTCGGGCTGAGAGAAGTCTTGGGATTTGTGGAAAACCCATAAGAAATTTTCGGGTAATGGGGATAGGATGATTGTCGAAAGAATCCGTATATTTAGTTGTATTTTACAGCTTTGTTGAATTTTTCACTCTGTAATCAGGGTCATATTAAGGCGGGGGTTGAGTGGGCTGAAGCTCCAGGCCCACCGTGAAAAATAGGCCCACCGTTTTTAACATTGCTTTCATCGTTTTTTCGCAGTTTTCGCCGGGTGGTCTCACCGTTTATTTTTCCGGTTTTCACTCACCGTTTTAGCATCTCTTTATTCACGATAAGCCAAAACACAAAGTACGGGTATGACGTCACACACGCACACACACACACACACGCACACATACTGCGCGATTGGCTGAAATTCTAGAATATTTTCTGTCGAACACCAGACCACTGATCACGCAACAGTTACAGTGGACCAGTGGTGTGTGACTGTGTGTAAAGATATTTGAACCGTTTGTTTATAGATGGGAATGGATACTTTTAAAAGATTTTGACTTTTATCACAACGTTGAATGAATTATTTAATAGCCGAGAAGAAAACATTGTGCGATTTATCGTGTAACTGTTAAAATTTATTTCAACCCCAAATTTATTCCAAACCCAGCTACGGTTTTTAAATTTCACAAAGTAAAAGTAAGTAGCAGTGTTTCTATATTAATTTTAAAATTTCTATGCGGGACACTAATGTTCTATATAGAAACCAATTATAAATATGTAAATAAATACGACATTATTAGGCCTATATGGAGCTAAATGTAACGTTTCGAAAACAAGTCAATTAATAACAAAAGCCTTTATAAAGTGGGCGGCCGTTTCTAAGTTCCCCGAGCAAAATAGCTGAAATTTTAGCTAAACTTGCTAAAATTGTTAAAATTTTAAAAAGGGTAAAATACAATTTTAATTTTAAAATTTTGAAACTTTAATTTTAATTATAATTTTAAAACTATAAAATATAATTTTAACTTTAAACTAAAATTTTAAATTAAAATTGCTATTTTTTAATTTAAAAAATTGATAAAATTGCTTTTTAAAAATGCCAACATTTCTAAAATAGGACCCCTAAATACTTGCTAAAATAGACCCCCTTAAAGTTAAAAATGGGCCCATTAAAAATAGTCCCCTTAAAATAGACCCCCTTAAAATTGCTAAAATAGGCCTCCTTAAAATATGCAGCCCCAGGCCCATTCGGACCTTGATCCGGCCCTGTCTATAATAAACCACAATTAAAGCGTTAAAAGTATGCATAAGAGTCCACGCTCTGATTCAAACTTCTATAGCTGGGGTAGACCCCTAAGTAGGGTTGTGAGCTCGGAAATTTCCGGAAATTTCCTGCGGAATTATTCCGGAAATTTTCTGGAAAATAGCGGTACTTTTCCGGAATAATTCCGGAAAAGTTGATTATTTAATATTATATTTCAAAGAGGAAGGAGCACGACGCACTTTGTTCCTCGCCGAGAAATCCCGTAGAGTCTATCGGAATCAGCACGGAAGTAGTAGTAGTAGTAGTAGTAGTAGTAGTAGTAGTAGTAGTAGTAGTAGTAGTAGCAGTAGTAGTAGCAGTAGTAGTAGTAGCAGCAGCAGCAGCAGTAGTGGTAGTAGCAGCAGTAGTAGTAGTAGTAGTAGTAGTAGTAGTAGTAGTAGTAGTAGTAGTAGTAGTAGTAGTAGTAGTAGTAGTAGTAGTAGTAGTAGTAGTAGTAGTAGTAGTAGTAGTAGTAGTAGTAGTAGTAGTAGACTTCTTTAGCGCCATTGTAGTAGTACATCTGCACCAGTCGATGGTCGCTTCAGTGAATAATCGTAGTCGTGAATCATTGTCCGTGGTGAATCGAGGTTGTAATCCAAAGGTCAGTCCGTACTTCCAGATTCCAGGTTAAGGCGGATATGCAGTCAGGAATAAATGTGTTTTAAGTCTAGATCTGAAGGTAGTAAGAAAATCAGTTTGGCGGACCTGTACCGGCAGAGAATTCCAAAGTCTGGGTCCGGTAACAGAAAAAGCACGTTTTCCAGTAGTAGTCCTGCTATAGGGTATGTAAAGAGTAGTAGCATCAGATGACCTCGTTGAGTGCTGGTTGTCTTGATCAGTCAGTAACGATCGGAGATACATTGGCTAATTTGTGTGGAGCGTCTTATGCACAATGAGACTTATCTTGAATTCAACCCTTTGTTTGACAGGAAGCCAATGAAGTGATTTTAGGATTGGTGTGATGTGCTCATATTTGGCAGTTCCAGTGATAGCCCTGGCTAATGAATTTTGAATCCTTTGCAGGCGGTTGAAGCAGTGGCGTCATTTCACACTTTTCTTGGGGGGAGAAATTTTTTTCTTCAATTTTTCAATTTTTTTCAATTTTTTGGATTTTTTCAATTTTTCGACCTGACGAGTTTGCAAAAAAGTTGACGACCTTTTTTGCTTGTCAGTCCTTTTTTACGATTAGTTGATTCAAATTACTCGACATCAAGCACTCCTCTTTAGGGTTTTAGGGGCTGCTGACCTTTTTTGCCCCCCCCCCCAAATGCAAATGACGTCCCTGTTTTCCTGTTTTTTGCACATTAATACATTATAAATTAATATTTTCATTTTCTTGGGAGGCCGTGGCCCCCCCAGCCCTCCCCCAAATGACGCCTCTGGGTTGAAGTTAGATTTTGAAATCCCAGTATACAGCGAATTGCAATAGTCGAGACGACTCGATACCAAAGCGTTGGCCAGAGAAATAAGTGCAGAGGAAGGGATGAGGTGTGTCTGATCCTCCTTACATCTCGTATGTTATAGTGAGCAGAATGGCAGGAAGGTCATATTCCTCTCTGCTATAAACTGCAGAATTGCTATGATGCGTTCTAACACGGCGCAGTAAATGAACTCGGTCTTTTTCAACTTGGGTCTATAAAATTGGACAATATTTGGTTGAGATATAGCGCTAGTCTGCATCGCTGTTTCCTCATAGTACACAATGCACAGCCTTCTACACATCGGCCCCTGAACTTCCTGAAGTAAAGAGATCAAGTTCTGCTAGCCTTAGTCAGTGTCGTGACTGGGGCCCAGGGGGCATCCATGGGGGTTTCAAAGTTTCGAAAAAAAAGGTCATCACCTCCTTTTTCACCCTTTAGTTCATTTCCAGTGTTGTCTAATGCTTAGTTGGGGGCCCCCAGCCAGGGCCCGGGGGCAGTCAGATGCCATAGTCGATTATCCATCATTTAGTAGACGAAAGTTGCAGACCACTATGGTGACGAAACAATGAATTTGGAATTTGAACAATAATTTGGAACTCATAGTGGTGAAGGAGGGGTAGGAGGAGCTAGAGGAGGAAGGATAGATGACGATCACTGTTGAGGCCGGAGCCAGTTCGGTCGACGTGGCCTTGACATGCGTCGATCGCGTGTGACGGCCGTCGAGAGTCCTATGTCAGACGCTGTCTGTTGGCAAACGCACAAATTTTCCGGTGTTTTAATATTCGAGCAGATAATAACTAGGAACATAGATAGATGCCGCATGCATAGGCTGTGTTCATGCAAAGAACAAGACAAACCTAGTTAAACGAAAAGCTGCGATGACATCGACTGAACACGACGCCACTCCTCATCTCCTCCTCTCCTCCTCCAGCGTCCTCCCCTCCCTCCCCACTCCCAGTCATCCGCCGCACACGCACGGCACGTATTTAGACAGTCTAGCCGGGCAATCAATTTGACGGCGTCGAAGTTAAACGTTCATTGACTCAGTCAATGTTTAAAAAGCCAGAGAGAGAGAGAGAGAGAGAGAGAGAGAGAGAGAGAGAGAGAGAGAGAGAGAGAGAGAGAGAGAGAGGTGTCGCGTGGTCTTCTAGTTGTAAGTAGACCTACATCACAGAAAATAATGACGAAATAAAGCCTAGGTAGACGTCGGAACTGCATTTCTACATCAAACTCCAGTGCAAGGAAGAAGGAATTTGGGTAACTTTGTGCACACAAGTTGACCTTATTGGACAAATTAAATGACAATTCAGCGCAACACAACGTAGTGACCGTCTCAACGTCTCTGCGTGCGTTCGAACGAGAATCAAACGGTCGTATAATTCGTTAAAATACTCGGGACTCAGAGTCAACTGCGAACGAGATACATCGGAAAGAAATTAAAGCCAGTTCAGACACTTTCAAAGTCAATCGAAGTTGGATTGAAGGTGAGACAAGTATCACTCGGAATTTATTTTTTAAAAAGTAAAACAAGCCACGGGTTCGCATAAATGGTGTCAGAATGAAGTTTAACAGAGAGCAGCTGCTACATGGGATGCCTGGTAAAGCATTAAAAGATTCAGATAGGCCTATAGACATATACACATATATATATATATATATATATATATATATATATATATATATATATATATATATATATATAATATATATATATATATAAATGAATGAATATTTAATTTTTTTATATATTTAAATGTTTATATATTTTAATGTTTATATATTTTAATGTTTATATATTTTAATGTTTCTATGTTTATATGTTTATATATATATATATATATATATATATATATATATATATATATATATATATCAGGGCTGCGGAATTTAACGATTAATCGATTACATTTTTAATAGAATCAAATAAATTGAATGGATAATTTTTCGATTAATTATTAATCTTATCGAAAATGGCGAGTAATGAGAGCGACGTTGCAGTAAAGCATTTAATAATTTAGCGGAAAGTTGAGCAAACATTTTATTTTTACGCGAACTGCTGAAGGAAAAAATAGATGATGGCGGTAAAGTTTACTGCGTTCACTGCGAAAAACAATTTGCTTTCCGGGGTTCAAATACATCGCTGACGTACCACCTACATCCGCTGAAGTATCAACACGTTGTCGACGGTGACCGACAGAAGAGTTCTCAAGTGCAATCAATAACCAATTTATTGTCGTGTCAGTCAAACAGGCCTGTAAGCGATAGTTTCTCACTGTTTCTGTGGACTTGAAAGCTGCTATTGCTATGGGGGATTGACAGTTCAGGTCGTCCGACGGCAATTGTGGAAGATATGAAGGACTACAAACAGTACTTTGTATAGCTCTTCAAAACCAGACTTACAATTTTATCCAGTCACCGTACAATCGACACTGTTATTGGTCAGATAGGCTATACCGCAGTGTTTAATCTAGACTCTGGACTCCGGAGGGGGACTGACAAAGCCGGGGGGAAGTCAGCTAGGGGGCTGCTGTTAGTTTATGTAGTATGTTAAAATTTCCTAAGGGGAATTTGAATTTTCCGGGGGGTAGGGAAATTTTCTCCCGGAAGCGGCCTAGATTAAACCCTGGATATACGATGAGAAGCTAACAGAGCACAGGAAAGCTATAGAAAGTATTCGCAGCTTTGCTCTCGCTACTGATTTTTTGACCTCAAACAACAATCAGTCAATCACACTGTGGTATAACTGGACTCGGCGCCCGGGGGCAGCTGACCCCATTAGCTGCGCACCTGAACGATGGTACTGATTGTGCGTGTATTCCTTGGTCGTGCCCCCCCCCCATTCTGGAACCCTCCTGGCTTCGCCAATGCCTATTCATCATATGAACGGGTTTATTTAGAGACGCGCCTGTCAGAAGACGGTCTTAACGTCCGTCCCCGTCTGACACCTTCCGTAGGTAACAGTGTCACCGATATCGTCCGTTCCCGTCACCCGACACCAAACGAACGTCAGGTCACCTTGAATTATGAGTCTGAGAGTTGGGAGTAACTTGGAAGGCTGTTGACATAAACTTCGATCTTCTTCATGTCCGTCGGTTCTAACGAACAGGGAAGGGGATCTGTGAAACCAGGGCTCAGTTGGAGTCCGCTTTGGTGTCGATTACTCTGCATCTCGTGATAGGCACTCATCCTTCTCTCATGGAATAATTAGCGTCTGAGTCCTTACGTAGGTAAGTAAGGTAACGGTGTCACCGGTATTGTGTGCAGGATTCCGATTTATCTAAATTCGCCTCAACCGGGGGTCAATTCTTGTGTGTGAAGCGTTTCTGTGGCTTTAAATATATTTCTTATTCTAGTTGAAATAAGTTTTGCAATCATGGTGAGTGATCATTCACCTGAAGTCAAAGGATTCCGAACGCTATTGCCACGGCCTTCACTAACTCACCAAGCTCGACCAGATCAAAGCCGTTCTTCAAAATTTAGGCTACACCGTCGAACAAATAAATGCTTTCAAAATTAGTCTATTGGTGCATAAAACGTTACAGACTGGTCAGCCCCAGTTCCCTAATCCCATGTTAAATCGCCCAAAACAAGATCATTCAACATTCAAATCATTCAACAAGATCTGCCGACTCATTGCTAAATCCACCCAGAGCTAGAACTGAAACTGGCAATAGGGCTTTTTCTGTGACAGGTCGTCCAATGTTTCGAAACTCTTCCTCTTGTCTGTCAGATCTTCCAGCGAACTGAGCACTTTCAAGTCAAGACTCAAAACTCGTTTTTTCAGCTAGCTGTTCGACCATAGTCTGTCTCCCACTAGGCTAACTGTTATCGGGAATTGACGAGTCAGTGGCGTAGCCAGGATTTCCGGAAAGTTGTTTACACCGTCGAACAAATAAATGCTTTCAAAATTAGTCTATTGGTGCATAAAACGTTACAGACTGGTCAGCCCCAGTTCCCTAATCCCATGTTAAATCGTTGAAGGTTGGTTTTTGGTTTTGACTGTGACCAACTCTGGAAAAATCGAAAAATATTGACAGCAAAAAAACAAAAAGGTCATCTCCTCATCTCTATTTTTCCTTTGTTTTTTCCTTCCACGTGCTGACGAGCAAAAAGATCGTCACCTCTTAGACCGTTACATTCTATAGCCAAGGGGGTTTTGACTCCCAAAATCGCGTCCCAAAATTAAAAATGCATAGAAACTCATTAAAAATATTTTTCGGCAACGAAGGGGGGTTTAACCAAAACCCCCTTGGTTACGCCACTGGACCGAGTCTTTTACTGTTAGAATTTTGAGTACCATCGATTAATACCTAAGGTATTAGAAATGGCACCATAAAAAGTGCATAATATAGATTTTTATTCTAGCATTATTTTTGCTTGATGACTTTGCTTCATAATTACCGGGTACCCGTTGATATTTCCATTTTTGTTCTTGCTGTTTAAGTTCCGTGGCCCTACGCAGCTCATAATTATATGCGTGTTCAGTTGCTTAGCTGTAGAATCAACATGGAACCCAGACAGCTGACCACCCCGGCAATGGTCATTATTTAAGTGAAAGTTGTATATGACAATATTTACTTAACAGTAGGTTTATTATTCTCGATGTCAAAACCCCACCACCGTTTGGTCGTGGTTTCATTGGATCGTGTGGTTTGTTGCATCAACAATTTGATGGTATGCTGTCAAATTAAAATTTTTTGTTTGCTCAATCCGGGCAGAAAGCAATGTAACCCGGACAATGACCGTAATTGCCTCGGGCTTTGTTACGCCACTGCGCGTGCGACGAACCATTTAAAGCTCCCCCTAATACTAATGAGCACTGGCGTAGCCAGGGTTCTAGAATAGGTTCCATCGTTATTTCTAGAAGTCAACTCGGTCAGATTCGACAAGAGGACTTGGGGAGTGTCCTCTGGGCTCCCCCAACGGATCTGATGCTCCCCTCCGCGTAGTAAATTTAGGGTAATATTGGGTTAGAACCGTTAGAATCTTGAGACTTGGGTCACATTTCTGACTGGTTTACAGTATAACAGCATATCGGTAAAAACATTTACATTGCCCCAATGATGAAAGCTTCTCATCGGTTTTGCACGAGCCTCGCCACTAGTTTAGGCCCTATCTCCGGTCCACTCCTACGCCAATGATAATGAAAATGACACGTGAAAATGCCAGACGTATGTGCAGTCATGTTGCGAATTCAACGCTTGTCTTCCCTTTTAACATCCGACCTCTTATGCCATCGGTCTATGTTTGTTTATCTGTAAATAAAAATGTCTGAAATTATGCACTCATGTACTTTATTTAACATTAAAGACGATACTCAATTGAATTAGACGGTTTAATTTTATATGGAAAATTTTCAGGGTCTTGTGACACGCTTATGCTTGATTAATGGCCTTCGGAAGTCTCCATAAGTCTCCGTTGCATTCCTGTATTCTCCCGTTACCACTGTTAACTTGTTAAGTAGCCTATCTTGTTGGTCGAAATTTGCTGGAGAGTTCTACAGAGTTACTTGAATTACCCTTAGAAAGACAATATAAGGAGAAAATTGGAAGACGTACTTAATGTCTTTGCAGTTTACAGTCCACCCACAGTCTTTAAATTGCCATTTGTATAGGCTATGGGGGCGGAAGATGGCGCAGTGTTTTATCCAGGCCTGTTAGGAGGAGAGAGATTTTCCCTCAAAACCTCAAAATCCCCCACAAAAATTTCAGCACTGACACAAATTTTTGCATGAAATTATGTCTCTTCCTCTCAGCCAAGTCAATTCCCCCTCCCAAAGCCTTGAGTCTAGACGAAACCTTGGTTGGCAGAGTGGGTTATACGCACTGGAGCGATAGGCTGACGGTGCGCGGTTCAAGCCCCAGTTAGCGCCCCTAGTGGCTTTCACACAGGCAGTAATGCCTCTTAAACCACTTTAAATCACGCTATAGTCTCTGTCTCTTTGATCTGATCGCAGGGACTCCACGTCGTAGGATCGTAACAAACATTAGACAGTCGCACAAGTTCTTTGCCCCGATATGAAACTGAAGCAAATGCCTCTGGGACGTCTCCAGTCATCGACTGCATCAAATCTCTTGCCTCTGCGATGATTCGGTCACTCCGGCGTCATTCATCGGTACGCTTGACGGACTCGGGCTGACGGGCACGACTGAGATTCCGCTTCAACGCTTGGTTTCATTTGCGTTGTTCTGTCGGCGGTTCTGTTCAACAGTTCAAAGATGTTCAAAGCACGTCGATGACTAGTACCGGTAACTACACTGCAGCAACCATACGCCAATGCAGCACTCTCAGAGGCTACACATGAAAATCGGCTCTTTTTCTGTTTGAATAGTCAATCTGTCCCAGCTGATGTGGACGCCAGATTTAACAATCGAAGCCAAGGAATGTGAACAGTTCCCTCTGCTGTTAAAGCATGGAAAGTGTCCGAATGATGCTGTGTATGCGCTGTCTATAAAGTGGCTTGCGCAATGTGATAATCCTGTTCTGCTAATTATATATTGTCCCCATCCTCGCTTTTAGACACCGGCAGAACATTCTACGTCATCGCTCCCAGGACGCGAAACCATTGCTTCATTGTTAGACGCCTAAACCCATAATGGAATCGGGTATCCGCCAATTCTTCAATTCTTTCACGAAAGTTTCTTTTCGGGATCAATCAATTGCAGCCGATATTTCAAATTCAATCATGAATATATATATATATATATATATATATATATATATATATATATAAGGCTCAAAAAGCATGTCGGTGACTAGGTGTAGGCCTATATCGAATCATCGATTCGATGCATGACGGGTGTTGGTGGTTTAATGTCGGTCCCACTCGTTGAGATCGACCTTCGTTGGGGGTTAGAAAAATTGAATTTTATTTGTCCCACCCCAATGGAAGTCGACAACTTGGGGTGTCAAGGCAATCCGACCTGTAGGCCTACTGTTTTCCTTTAAACATCGACCACTGATTTACGTACATCAGATTGATTACGGGATTGGAGAGGTATTGCCAGAAGTATTTACTATTGCTATTGCATTAATTTTGACAACTCAGTATTGGCAGCGCTAACGCACTACTTTTTAGTTGCAGTGTTAACGACCTTGTATACATATATTCACTGCAATTTGATGTACTTCTACAATCCACAATTAACTGACGCACGCTTCGTAAGTTAATTGACCGCTGCTAAGCTGAATTTACTTTATCTCGTGTAGAATGTTGCATGGACTTAAAATCCTTATAATATTCAATTCCGTGGTCGAAATAAATTTTAAATTTGACAAATTTTCTGCCTTTGTTGAGCACACTAGCGCTGAGTCGAAGATTCATTGCCACGGGTAAAAACAGTAGGCCTAACCAGCTAAAACTTAGAGAATATGGAGCACAAAGTGTGGGATGATAGCGCAAACTACTGAGTCACAGAAATTTCCGGTGGAAGTACAAAGGCGGAATTTGCAATCTTGTTAGGCTCATCAACTCTTTAATAAAAACTGTTTTGCGAAATTGTGAGGAATGTTTATAAAACTCGTTTAGATTTTGGATTTTCTGAAAGAGCCTGGAACATAGTTCGGCATGGTCAAAGTGTGAAAGAAATTCAGTATCAGTGTTTCTGCCCTGAGAGTCAATAGACGACCTTGCTTGCATAAGTCATTAGATAGTTCTATAGACTTGTAGACACTGCTTAAACGTACGTATGTAATGTGGCCTAGCGATTGTATTATACATGTATCGAAACATTATAATCGAGCCGCCTGCATTCCGGTTGAGTGCGTTCCGTGTTTACATATGGACCCAGTGCTTGAATAACTTAAACACGTTGTAAAGTTTTTGCATGAGCGCGTTATTCATCACGAGGATTTTCAAGTATAATTGCCGAAAGGGAGGAATCGCCGAGCGGACCGGATTAGAGAAACGAACGTAAAATGGCGATGCGGTGAAACAATTGCAGTTGTTTCAAAAGGAAAGGTCCGATCTCTGCCACCGTAGTTTCTCTCGCTCTCTAGGAACGCGCAACACCACTCTCTGTCTTAGTCGCTTCCTCATGCTGAATTTTCAGTTTTTCATTACATGTATAGTATATTATACAGTACAAATGTTTATAATAAAAATATATCACAATATTGATCACTGGACATGGAATTTTAAAAACCGCACGTGGCCATACAAGGCAGTCTCAGCAAAACTACGACTGTAAGTTGTAACGATGTAAGAGATCATTCATTGTCACTTTACCAATCTGCGCTTGCTACTGGTTGAAAATGTAGAACTTAATATTTCTTTTAAATCCATCATTTGCAATTGCTGGGAAGATCTAAAGCTTGTTTTTGGGCAATAAATAGCCTAACTTTCAGACTATTTCCTAACTTCGCTGGGGGATGAAACAATGTACTGTATCATCAACTGATCTCACCGATATGGCACGAAGCAAGTATGTAAGTAAGTAAAATCTCGTGGATTTCTATAGTGCGTTGGAAAGCAGCACAACAGTGGCTGCTTATTCTTAGGCGCTCAGCCTTTCTTAAAATAGCTATGGGGAAGGTAGGCCTATATGATCACTGTTGATCAGCCAGGCAATAGTCAACATCCAAAGGGCAGTGAGGCTAGGTTGTTACAGCTATGGAGGGAATGATTTTAGAAAAAGGAAGGATTTAAGCTTAGACCTGAAGACTTGAGGAGATAATGCAGGGATTATGGGAAATGATGATTTAGATTTTATTGCTTGAAAGTGTCGCCAAGTCTGTGGAGGGAAGCTGGGATCGAGTTCCAAAGTTCAGATGCAGCGTATGAGAAGGCACGGTTGCAAATTTTCAGGTATGACTGATTCAGCAAATCTCAGCTGAAGGCAATTTGTTGATTTGCTCGGCTGTTCCTTTATTCATGAAGCTTGTATGTTTTCGCTCTCGCTTAGTACATGACATTACACGTTGAGTCGTCTAAACCAGTTTCAATGAATGCAGTTTTTAAGTTGGTCTTATCGGTTCGGTTGGACAGCAGTTTGGGTCCTCATTATTCATTAATTTATCTGATATCTCATTTGGATTGGCAAATATTGACAACGTATGTGTGGTAACACTATAAATGCAAAAATCATATGACGGTGACCTATTTAACGCCGATTGGTTATAATCTTTGAAAAATCACAGCTTGAAATGTTGTCGGGTTCATGTCCATTGTCGGTTACTCGATGTAGCTGCTCTAAGTAAAGCAAGTAAAGTAAAATCTTGTGAATTTCTATAGCACCTTGGAAGTAGCACCGCAGTAGCTGCTTATTCTTAGGCGCTTAATCCATCTTAATATGAAATAGCTATAGCTTTAGCAGGTTTCTTGCAAAGTCGACACTGCATGGCGTGCAACGTGCAAGCCACCATCATCAGAAGTTTCATTCAATGAAATAAGTACGAAGCGAATCCATATTATTACAATTACGCGTCTACTATTTCTGATTATTGCATTAGAAATAATACTTCCAGCGCCCGTTAGAAAAGTCGATCGGAATTTGAACTCTAGTCTGCGTCACTGCTTCCCACAAACAGATGAGTGATGCCAATTATTATGCGTCTCGAACTCTCGATGCAAATTCATGCTTCACACTCGGGCAGTCGGATCATATCCGTATAAAACGTAGTAGTACATGCGCAGAAATATGGGGAATACCGAATCGATATCGGTATTTGATTGTCGGTTTTCAATAGGTATCGGCATGACTAAAAATCGCGATATCGGTTTGGTATTCGGTACGGTATACCGACCCATCACTAATACAGGGCGCTTCTCTGGCAAACTAGTAACCGACATGTTTCCTGTTGCGCATGTCAGATTGTTTGACGGAGGTTTATTTGGACCCATGCCAAGTTGTTTAAGTGAGTGATTTACAGCAAATGCTTCAGTCACCATTCGTCAGAGTTGATTAAACAGGAGATTCGATAAGAGGCTATCGCTTGAAGAGATCAGACTCGACTCTATCGTTTGACGGTCAACATCTGTATCCTACGGAAGAAGACTCGTGCCTTAATTGCCGAGATCTCTGGCCAAATAAAGCAGCACCAACAGACGAATCCGACCGAAGATTCAGTGGCAGTATCCAACACTGCAGTCGGTCGATCGACCGATCAAACGGGCTTTAATTCGTCGAGATCGCATATTCCTCTCCGAAGATCACGATTTAATGGTCTCGGGTTAAAGTGTACTCGATCCAAAGTGTAATGTGCAGGCGGCGGCCGAATCATGCTACGCTGCTTGCAGTCGAGAGAATCTCCGAATTGAAAGCACTAAGCGATTCAAACAGAGCAGACTGCAAGGAGCAGACTGCGAGTCTGTGTATGACAGGTTGCCCTGTTGTATACTGACGGCAGAAGACGACTTGAATGAGAGCGTCAGGTAGATAGCAGCTGCTGTGTCTAGGTTTAACACCTGTTCCGTCCGAGGGTGACAAGAGGAGTTCTTTACTAAAAACACAATCGATGTTTTCAACAAAAGCCCGTTGGACAAGCGAAGATAGGATTGCTGTTTAAGGTAACACATCATGTTTGGATAATGCTAGCATTGTACATGCGTGCAATTAGAGTTTCACCGCTGTCTTAAACTCGTCGTCGTCGTTTAGTAGTCTGCCAAAGCGCTTCAATGGTGTCGTCCGCAATATGTGTAGCTATCGCAGTAAGGTCTCACTCACGCTGTTCTTTGTCGGATAGATACAAAAACGTAGCGTTGTAAGTTGATTATATTTGCCAAGTACTCTGGAGAAGCGATGTCAAAATAATGTAAAATGATGGAACTTTTTATGCATCGTTCTCTCAGAAACGTCGAGGAAAGGTTTTCGACAAATACAGCCATCAGACAGTAGGAAATTAAAGAAATTTTTATTGTGGTAAACGACATATTTTTCTTTTGGTGTCATAATGTCGCCTGCCATTTTGTTTTCGCGAAGCGGTCTCACAACGCTTTGCAACTGAGAAGTAGTGACGCAGAATAAAAGCGTTTAAATTTCGATTTTTTTAATTTTAAAAATTTTTTACATTCTCGCTGCTGTGCTGGATAAAATTTTAGTTTTGCTGACCAATATTTAGGCCTACATGATATATTCTGGATAATAACGGTTACTTCAGGCCTGAGGAGAGGGGGGTGCAGCCGGTACATTGTACCGGGGCCCATGGAGTTTTCAGGGGCCCAGATCCGGTGACGATAAGGTTTTTTGCTTGTCAGAGTGTTTTGGAGAGTTGATAACGTTTTTTTGCTTGTCAGGTTTTTCGAAGACTTGATAAATTTTTCTTAAGGGCCCGCACATTTTTTTGTTCCGGGACCCAGAATTTCTCTCGACGGCCCTGGGTTACTTTCATTTGGTTGAAATTTATTATTTTGGCTATAGAACAGGGGTGGCCAAACCCATAGAAGCTGCGAGCCGCAAATGACAATTTTCAAACGTTTTTGAGCTGCATTGCCACATTTAGACACGAAAACGAGGTAGTGTGAATTGTGTGATCCAATTATTTGCGCTATTTTTATGGGGCCTATGAAAAAATTGGCAAACAGGAAAAATTATTACTGTTTTGTATTACTGTCATGTGGCAGTTGTATGCTTCTCTAGATCGGTTAATCTATTCCAAAGTTTTTTAAGTTTTCGCGAACCGCAGATTCTGTTGGAAGAACCGCTTGTGACTCGCGAGCCGCAATTTGGCCACCCCTGATTTATAATTAGGTTTTAAAATTTAGCCGCACTAGTATCGCTTACTCCATTACCGTTTTAGATAGTAATTTAATAGTTAGATCTACTGCAGTACGTCGCATTTTCTACAGTATTATTTAAAATTTCCCACACTAACACCGGCTGACAGTCTGGCATTATTTATTTCATTCTTAGTTCATGAGTTGCTGCATGATCTCAACTACGAATTGGCTTTCTTTAGTCCATGCATAGTTTTAATGATAATTACTGGTTTGATCACGATCTTTTCGTGTCATAATACTGAACAGAACAGAACAATATCAAATCCGAAGTTAAATCGCTCTGTCGACTTCTCTTCATTTGTTATCTGTTTTGCCACCTTTAAATTTGGTCTGGAATTGACTTGGTCTTTGAGGTGTGGATCTGGAGTATCATCGATCTTTGAGTATTAGAACTGAATGGCCACTTTGTCTTGATCAATGGGTCATCCAGAGAGTGGGAAATGACTATACCTCTTGGCTTTTGTTGTTTGATGAAAGGTCAGTAAGGTCATCGTCCTCAGTGCGCCGATACCTTGCAGCAGGGCTACTCAATCCACGGACCGCGGTCCGCAGTCCGGACCCGGAGGTTTCCTGAACGGACAGCGCCGAGGCCCAAAAAATTTCGTGTTAATGAAATTATTACTAACGAGTTTCTTAAAATGCACTGAAATCAGTGTTTATTCTAGGAATCTAGGTCTTCTCTGGGGGAATTCCCCAAGTTAGAAATTCCTCATTTTTGATATTTTGGCTTGGGGTGAAATTTCCCCCAAAAATTTGACGACGGGGTTTTTTGCACTTGGAGAGTGGAAAATATAATGATGACCTTTTTTGTTTGTCTGGCATTTTGAAAGGGAAAAATACAATTGATAACCTTTTTCTTTTCTTTTTTTGCTTGTCAGATATTTCGAGAGGGGAAAATATAAGGGTGACCTTTTTTGCTTGTCAAACAAGACAAACTTTGTCCCCAAACATGTTAAAATCCTCCTATGTCTAGGTGGCTAGAATAAATACTGACTGAAGTGATTGTTATTGCTGCAAATCCTGTGGAAAAGATTCATCTTGCTTAAAATTTCAGAATCGAAGCGGTGAAACTAATTCATTTTTTGTAGTGCTCTTATTTTCATTACTATAACATACATAACGACGGGGTACAACATATGGATTTGTGGACTGGTTTGTCAAGGTGTTGATGTCAATTAACTTGAACCTTTTGGTTTGGATTCCAGTTGTGTCTCGGTACAAACAGTTTGAGTAGCCCTGTTTTACAGTATGTCTTTTTGAGCCATTCTCTACTGCGTGGTTCTTCGCTTATTATTAATACTTTAGTCAGTGTTGCATACAGTCCGAATTGGGGGGGGGGGGGAGGGGAGAACTCTTCCCAAAGTCTTAGATCCCCAAATTGCAATAATTAACCTTAAGGCAAGCATTTTAGTGTGTAATGCGATGACAATTTCTCTGCACGTCCCCCGAACGGCCATAAACACCCTCCAAGGCAGAGGAGAGTGTATGCAGCCCCGACTTCAGTTCATATGGCGCCTGATATGCTACATTGGAACTGCAAGCTGAAAATGCTCTCATTCTTGAGGTATTGTGACCAAGATATTGCACTTGTTCGCTTCTAAGTATATGGGAGGAGGTTTTCAGGTATTTATTATCATCGCGCTTCTGGGTAATCGGTTGTTCTCATCAGCATCTCCGCCTAACTAACAGATGTTCTGACAGATGTACGACGATGCAAAGTCGCAAACTGAAGGCACTTCTAAGCTAACGCCGAAGACCTGACGAAGCCTAACGATTGGGCTAACTGCTTATTGTTTAACAGCACGAACTGAAGCGAATCAGGGTTTCCAGTATCCTGTATTACGTCAGTCTGCGTTGACATTGGGTTGGGTCTACAAACACCTTCCGCAATCGGTTTCGATGCTCCGAATGAGTCGATTATCGGGAGATTTGATGACCTTATTTGATACGTATCTTAGCTTCACAACTGATCATTGTTGGAAGATAAACCGAAAGATGCTCAGTAACTGGAAACGACGTGAATTTAGCAACATGCATGCAATGCGTTAGGCAGAAGAATATTAACGAATACATGTCTTAGTTTGATAAATTGACGCAACTGTAGCATAAAGGGCAACTTCAAAGGAAGAACGAGAAGAAGCTTCATCAAAGCAGCGTTGCTTTTGTTCTTTGCTCGTTCAACTTACTCAACACGTTGACTAGTCATCGAACCGAAGTGGGAGCGATTGTTAATTAATACTGCCTGATTAACTTTGCTTCGGGGGTTGACGAGGTACGCTGCTGCATGCATCCGTTGCCATCGCTGGCAGTCTCCTTGCCGAGTGACTGTGCAGCAGCAGCAGCAGCAGCAGCAGCAGCAGCAGCGTCAACTGCTTTAGATGCACGTGTGTTTTGACGCATCGCGGCCTTTCTCTGTCGTTCGGCAGATCAAACGCCTGACGACATAGAAACATTGACACGCAATATTCCGTTATCAGAGGAATCCCTATTGATGGTGACCTGTGGGCGAAACATTAACAGATTTCGCCTCGATCTCTGTTTGAGTCATCTGGGGGCCTTCACATCCAGACGATTCGTTAGCAGCCGTGTTCAGCACGTGTCGGTTCACTCCTCTTCTGTTGTCAGACTAGTGATTTACTCATCTGTGCTTCTTTGATTCCCTCTAAACCTCGTCTCCCGACCTTTACAGTCATCCCGAATGTTTGGCCTGGCGCAGTGCTAGGGTCTATAACTCTTCCATAGTCAATTTTTGTGGATTATATTTGTTTAGACTTTATCATCTGCGTCTACAAGAAGTCAAAGTTTGTGCACCGGATGCCAAGCGCGAGTCGGACAAAAGCATTTCCGTTTTCCCGTCGTTTTGTCGCAGAATATGAACGGCGCTGCGTTCGCAGAGACCCGTGCTTGGCATTGACCGATGAACTGTTTACAAACTTTAAAGCATTGCGGTCTCTGTGTTCTTCTTCGCTTCTTTAGCCGCCGTTACTAAAGGGCTCTCGGTAATTAACTGCTTTACATGTTTTATTCGCCCTCCCAGTTTTGGGAGCGCCGCGTGGCTTTTCACAGAGACTGTTTGATCTTTTCCCTTCCAGAATGCTAATCTCGACTTTCCGAAAAGATGAGAGACAAAAGATCATATAGACAATTTTTAATAATCTTTATTCGTGACAAGCACAGCATCAAAAATATTAGAACACAACCAATGATAACACAAATCAACTGAACAAAACTCAATACAATAGAATAAACTAATAATAAACTAATAAACTAAGCTCAAACTTTACACAGTACAGCTTCTGTCCTCAGACAAGTTGTTCTAGTAATGCACTCAGCAAAGTACAGTGACTTCTTCTCATATTTATTAACGAATGATGCTTGTCGCTTTTTTACAACAACATGCATACTTTCCAACCCGTCAAAGCTCTAATATAATCCATATTATCTGCCTCACAAGTTTTAAAAATTTTACATACAACTACTTGAATCAGTCTATCAAGAACATTAAGAGTACTTTTGTTTGGACATGTGGCTTCCATCAAGTTCCATGCCATACAATACAATGGGTAGACAGTAGCTCTTTATCAGGTTAACGCATTTCAGTTCAGACGCAGACGTCATTTCGTAAATTCTGTCATTTTCATCGGACATTAGTCGCGGATTTTGGAGTTTCCAGCCACTGTTTGGCGCTACCTTAACCCGTTAACCTCTTCTGTAAAGTTTTGGCGGTTGTAGATCGCTCTCATTCGAGGACGGGTTTGTCCTCGAAATCCAGTCAAAGGCTGTTTACACGACCTTGTCTGCAGTCGTTTGGTAGGTCACCAATAGTCTGATGTGTATAGCACCGACCGCATATAGACGCCGACAGTGTACAAGTGTAGGAGGAATACCGCAGTCACAAAGTTACTGTAGCCTAGGGGATTGCGCATGGACGTGACAGTTACTGTGTCATGTCACAATCGTTTAGAACGATCCTTGGCTATGCTCTGGATTTTGACCAATTCGTTTTGCTCGTACGTAGACATTTTCTGACATTTGTTTTTGACACTAGTTTGCACGGGCAAAAGGCGGCGTTAATTTCTCTGACATGGCGTCCTTCTAAGACCAGGATTAAATTGAGCCTGATCTTGCCGGATCTTCGATACGGGACGTCTGGTAAGAGATCCGACACGGCTGGCATGAGATCCGGAACGTCCGGCATCAGATCGCGAACGTACTTTTAAAGATCCGGTACATTTTTTGCTGATGTGCAACAGAAATTACCCAATACGGCAATACTACTACAGACTACAGCTACATGATGATGAGATTTTCTTTTTGATTAATGAAAACAATCGATCAAACGAATTTCAATAAATTAAAGTGTTAACGATTAATCGATTAATTAGGTTTAGGGTTATAATGAATAAAAAAAGTTTTGTTCAGAAATTTTGTAGCCGGATGAAAAATAAGGAGATCCGGCACCTCTGAAAAAGTAATTTAATCACTGTCTAAGACCAAAGTGTTTCATTCACACAATCTTAGCATAGGGCCTAATCCGTGAAGGTCTTCCTTCATGAAGAACTGTATTGACAGAGAACCAAGTATGCTCAGGGCAAAGTTGGGATTGGAAGAATAAAGGAAAGACACAGAATTAAGAATAAGATGGAGGTATGATAAAAGCACGAGAGATGGAATACAAATGCTCTAAAACAAAGGAAGCGGAGAGCGGAGTTGACGTAAAGGAAGAGAAATTACAAGGATCGAACTAAGGCGAAGAAGGGGGACGAACTTTCACAACTTTAGAGAAAGACGACTTCTAAGCTTCTAGGCTTCGTATAAATCACTAGATTTATAAGAAAGCTGGTGACTCCTGGTTGATTACAACGTTATGACGATAATGCAATAATAATAATAATAATAATAATAATAATAATAATAATAATAATAATAATAATAATAATAATAATAATAATAATAACTAGCTGTCTAAGACCAAAGTTAACCCGTCAAAAATGACGGGGAAAAGTGGCTATCTCCTTCCCCGATTTTTTTGCAAAAGTTCTTATTATTACATATTATAACAATTTTTTAAATCTGAAAATATAAAGTGAATGCGTAGATTATTTAAAATTTTTCATATGTGCTTACTGGGTGGTCTTGCTTCCTCCCCACCACAGGGGTCTGCACACCATAACGGAACCTACGACTACGGTTGAGCATACGATTCCATTGGGATTTGGTCTCCGACGGGGAATGCACCCTCCGGTGTTACCTACGGCCCCTTTTGGGCATACGGCTTCTTTTGGGCTCACTGACCTAAAGGGGCTTTGTATCCCACGGAGGGCTTAGACTTTTCTCCCGGGGAGAATACAGCCCCCAGTGGAGGATACAGCCCCCACGGGGTGCTGGGGTTAGTTCTCCCACGGGAGGCTACGCTCCCAGTAAGGCCTACTGCCTCACATGGGGCTGCGTCTCCCAGTAGGGGATTCGCCCCTCAGTGGGGCCTACGGCCTCCTCCGGGGCTTGGGCTTGGTCTCCGACGAGAGGATGCGCCCCAGTAGGGCCTACGGTCCCCACGTCAGTTGGGGCATGGTTCACGACGGGAGGCTGCGCCCCCTTCCAGTAGGGTCTACAGGCTACGACCTAACAATGGGGACTGCGTCCACTGTAGGGCCTACGGTGCCACACGGTTACTGTTCCCCAGTGGTGCTGTACAACACGCAGGCAATCAGGATGATTCGTGAAGCTGCAATGAATGCGCTTCGTCAAACACTTCTAAACCAATTAAAATCATAATAACTAGTGTTGGACTTGTGAAATTTGAGCTGGGGGGTTGAGGACTGAAATTCAATGAATGACAGAAACTGCATGTACCCGACATGCGATTTTTGGGAGGATTGCAAAGTTAGCTGGGAGGTTCAACCCCCAACCCCCAGGCAACTCCAACCCTGCATTATTATAAAGTGTTTTGTTGTCATTGGCAACAACGTCCCCCAAAATCTGCCGTGTTTCGTGACTGACAAACTTACAAAGCGAATTATTATATAAGATAATAATAATAATAATAATAATAATAATAATAATAATAATAATAATAATAATATAAATAAGTAAGTAAAATCTCGTGTATTTATATAGCACCTTTGAAAGTAGTACAACAGTGGCTGCTTATTCTTAGGCGTTTAGCCTTTCTTAAAATAGCAATGGGAAAGGTCAGCAAGGCAATGGTCAAAATATCCGAAGGGCAGTGAGGCTATTTTGTTAAAGCTATGGAGGAAATGATTTTAAAAATGAACCATGTAAACTTAGACCTGAAGACATGAGGAGATAATGAATTGTGGGAATTGAGGATTCGAATTTAATAATTTGACAATGTATAAGGCTGCGAATGGAAGCTGGGATCGAGTTCCAAAGTTCAGGTGCTGCGTATGAAAAGGCCCGGTTGTAGATTTTCAGGGATGACTGATTCAGTGGGCGTGAAAGAGTGAGATGAGATGACGATCGTGTGGGTCGAGGAGGCTGAGGGGTTAAAAGTGATCAAAGGTAGACAGGTTTTGATGACTGAAGTAAGCTATATGTAAGTGTTATTATCTTATATTGAATACGTTCAGCTGGTTTAAGCCAGTGTAATGATTATAGTATGGGTAAATATGAGAGAACTTAGGTGACTTAAGAACAGCGCTAGCCAGTGCATTTTGTATTGATTGCAATTTATTGATGGAAGCTTTGGGAAGGTTATAGTAGAGGGAGTTACAGTAATCTAATTTGGAGTGGATTATTGAAGTGACTATTGTGGAGGCAGTTTTGGTATTGAGGCAAGGGTGTAGACAAGGAAGGTCACGAATATGAACGCAACCTTTTAAAAATTGAGAGATTTGTGATTTGAGGTTTAGAGAAGAATCAAATTTGAATAAGAGATTTTTGCAGTTGGAACGGGGGTTATTGTGGTGACAGGAGCCAAAACTAGCTTGGGATTTTCAATATTTCTGAGTCGTTTTGGTAATCCAATTAAAAGAAATTCTGTTTTAGATGGTTAAAAGCAAGAAGATTGGATGACATCCATGCAGAGATTGATGAAAATGCTGGTTCAAGCTCAATGATAAATGTGCTAAGAAACATGAAAAGGCAAGGAATAATTGAGTGTCACCGGCATCGAGTTGGAGATTTAAATTGAGGGAGCTAATTAAAGATGAAAGCGGTGTGGTGTAAAGGCTGAACAGTACAGCCCCAAGGACGGATCCTTGAGACACTCCATAATCAACACTGAGATAAAGAAATTTGATTAAGACAGGTCACTTGAAAAGACCGAGATTTGAGATATGATGTAAACCGTTGGTTTAGTGGTTGAGTTGGATCTGTCCTGCGTGAGAGCCACTGTTATGTTTGCTTGATCTTGGCTTAAATATAAACTGAAAGCTGAGAATGAGAATTCAAACAAGAGTTTCATTTTTGTTTCCTTATTCATTCAGTAACCCAAAACTTTCTGACCAGCATGTAACTCCACAGCAGTGCATGGTCGAGTTTTGAAAAATGACTGTTCGTCTATTCGTGAAATCTCTTATCCGACTCTTGTCCCGTAGGTGTTCTACATAAGTAGCTGGCTATCGGAGTTGCTAAATGACGAAAGATCCCTGATACGAATACTTGATTGCGACTCTTTTTACTACATTCAGACGCGACTAAATCCATTGTCAATTGATTTAGAATTTAGACGAAGGAAGGAGATAGAAGCGCGTTCTTTCATTCTCAGCGCCTGCTTTGTTTTGGGCATCGTCTCTTGTGTTCAACTTAGTTGTTTCGCTGATAAAAACGCAAGTGATGCAATGGCCGTGAGTATATATTCGCCCGTCTTTTTTTCAGCAATCTACCGGCTGCGTCGAAACGGCAGCAGCAGCAGCAGCAGCAGCCGAACGAATCTTTTCGAGGAGGAAGAGGCGGAGGAGGAGGAGGAGGCGAAGGAGGGGAGAAGGAACGGTGCCGTGTTCGTGCAGCGGCAGCGGGTCTTTTTTGTCTCTTTGGACTTCCCTGGCCAAGGTCGTTGGAAACTTTAAAGACTGCGTGGAGAAATCGTTCACTTGAAAGGAGCGCATTGGTCGTTTATAGAACGTCTGCCTTCTTCAGTCGCTCTCTGCCGCGCCGCCGCCGAGCGGTATATTTAGGACCAGACACATTCGTCGAACCGGCCATCCGTCGTCGTCGTCGTCGTTGTCAGTTGTACTTGCGGCTGTGCTGACAGAGACGCTTAAACAGCCGATTATCGACAGAGACCCTGGAACGTTAATTCGTCGTCTGAATGAACGAACTGAAAGTCTGTTTGATTATGATCCGGGAAATGCGCTTGGTAAGTAAACAGCCGACCAACGGCGCTTCAATCGGTTATTTGTAGAACCAACCAAATAGAATGCGCTTATTAAGTGGACGTCTTTAAGCAGTAATTACGACATTTTAGCAGCGAATTAATGTTCCTGTTTTGTCGTAAATAACGTTTGATTGGGGGACTTTAATTGGATTAGGATTAAATTTAGGTTTCGTTCAATGACGCCAGAGATGTTCCCTGATCAATAATTTAATGCTAATTGTTGAAAGATCGAAGATCTGCTGCCATGGCGCCGTTCGCTTTTAAACAGACGTCAATCCAAAGAATCATTCGTTCGTTCGGTTAGTGAGTTGGTGACAATTCATTGCAAATGGATCAGACTCGTTTCCATTCGTCCGTCTTTTGCAACTGCAATACAATTTTCAATATAAGTGCGAAGCGCAGGAAGCCACTAATGTCTTGAGATAGAAATGATGTCTAGTGTACTTCAGGAATAGCATTTATGGCAATTTTTATTATATATTTTAAAATATGAATGTTTTCTCTTGTGGAATATCTAAGGATGTCCAGCAATGGCATTGCTATTTGGATAAATTTGGGAGGATCTGCGCAGTTCTTGTCTGCGAATGCATTCTTGATGACCGGATTTCAATAACCTTGTCTAGTGTTATAATTAATTCAGAGACAATTAACTTGTTATTAAACTTTTTAATTAACCCCTTAACCGTGTATTTAACTGTAACTCAATGTAAAATGGACGGATATATCCGGGATCCCCAGTTATGGGGTTAAATATACAGTACAGTCTTTTAACTTTTGTTCCAACAGTTTAAGCCATATTACAACAACATATTGACTCTGAAATGCATTTCAGAGTCAATATGTTGTAGCTCTGAAAAAGAAAAAAAGTCAGCATCTCTTAAATATCTTTCTATCATGGTGCTGACAAATAAGTACCTAACCTAAATTGAGAGGATGGCTGAATAGTGCATGGATGTTCAACCACATGAACCTATGCCAGAAACAGCAGGTTTATTGCAAGCTAAATTAATTTTATAAAGACATGTAGACAAGTAAGTGAGCGGATGAAAGACTACATAAAACTCTTGTTTATAAAAAAGCCAAATGAGTCAGAGATATGCCGCTGCTATTAGGCTTTCATAAGGGCTTCCAGATTCAATATGTGATTCGCTTGACCCAAGTTCATGACTGAGGTGGAGACGGCTGGGGTGCCGCAACTCAAAGGCGTGAGAAGGAGGCTGGAAAGTTTCTTCTTGAACCCGAGTATACCTCAGCATGGCTTGGGTGTCTGTTGCATTGCGCCTCCCATACAGTATACAGCGCTGAGAAGCCAATGAAGCAGGCTAACTGCAAAACACGAAGATGAAAGAATGTTGATGCGTAAGAGAATAGGTCTGCATGTCTGAACGCTCGCACAATGCGCCTAGAAGCACCAAAAAGCTTAGGTATGCAATAGACAATCCTAGTTCATTCATAAATTTCTCTGTCGATTGCTTGCTTTGTGAATGCGTTGTTTAGTGCCCGCTGTCTGTGTTTGGCTTTTCATTTGAGTATTCTTAAGTAGCGCAATGCATATTGACATATCGATTTATTTTTAATCGATTTATTTGATTAGAAGAAGATTGATTGATCAAATATGACGGATCGACTGCGTCGGGTTTTGAGTTTCTAGTATTGCATGAAGACCGATTGCATTCAGCCGCCCACCCGCCCACCACGTCTAGGCGTTTAACAGTTCGTCGAAGTCTGACTACGTAGGCCCCTACCTATCTTTCTTGCCGTTCAACTGAACTATATATAGGTCGACTGACCCGAGTCTTGCATGATTCCTTGCCTACAGAATCTTATGCGCCATTTTGCTTTTTTCTCTTATCCTTGTGTTACCATCTTATCTCTTTCTTTTATTTTCGCGGTCTTGAACGTCGGTTCGGAATGTTGGAATGGTCGGAATCGTGCCTTCGTAATCGTATACATAAACCGTCTATGCTGTAATGGCGTACGCTCAAAATCAGTCAAAATAGACAACGATGTTTTCCGGGAATCCTCTACTTCGTTCTCTCCTCTTTCACTTCATACACCACACATCACTTGAATCACTGGTTTTGTACTTATTTGCTGTCAATCAATAGCCTGTTATAGCGCCATTAACACAGGATAAAAAAGAAACGGTCTGTACCGTAAAAGTCTTGATCAGTTCAAGACAGGCCAGAAAGAGTATACGCTTGACAGATGCGTTTGAAACTCAGAGCAGCCTCGATTGCCCAAGTCTCACTCCAGTGCAGACGCCAGGCGCTGTTCCGACGAAACTCTGGCAGAACACTTTCCGAGACATGCCCCATCGAGGACGTAGAGGCAGGCGCATACCTGTTAAAGTACTTCACCTTGATTTACCGTAGACAGGAAAACAAACCATCGATAGTCCCGCTGCTTAGTCTGCAGCTTTGACACTAAGTAGCGCTAGAATGTTAGAACGCATAACTTAGTTCCCGGTATCAGCATTCAGCCAATTTACTGTAGACGTCGGCGGCAGAGCCTAGAGACCGGCGCTCTCGCTCGCTCGCTCGCTCGCTCGGTCCGTTCGTCCGTCCTTCCTGGGAACCAGTTTCAAGTTATCGAACCAAGAAGAAGCGGACCATCAGCCATTTCAGCAGTCGCAGGAAAACGTATTGCGGATCGAGTGCTCGGCTCCGTAATGGACGGCCGGGAGAAAGAGACCGATAAAGCGAACGGCGACGATAAGCCGCCTCTTATTTACAACAAGCCACTACGTTAGACCGTTTTGCGCAGTTGACTCGAGACCTGGATCCTTGAGCTTAAAGTTATTACACGGACGATTATAGGAGAGAGAGAGAGAGAGAGAGAGAGAGAGAGAGAGAGAGAGAGAGAGAGAGACTTTGTATCATGCAAAGGTAGGTCCTTACGGGAACGATAGTGGAAACACACAGTAGGCTGAACACGGAATAGGCAACGTGTGCAGC
Organism: Metaphire vulgaris; assembly: GCA_018105865.1. NCBI lineage: Eukaryota > Metazoa > Annelida > Clitellata > Crassiclitellata > Megascolecidae > Metaphire > Metaphire vulgaris. The sequence goes on from CM030837.1 coordinate 12,275,980, forward strand.
GTCGCCTTGACAAGTGCAACTAGACTACCACCGCACTTGGGTGGCACTTGGCGGTTGGGAAGTGCGAACGATGCGGAAGCTTAAAAATGACTTTAGGCCGCTTTTGTCATTTATCCATAATCTCGTTCTTTACTACTCCACTAAAGCTATATCTTCGGCGATATACTCATCGCAAGATTTCATAATTCACCGCCGAGGAGGACGCGACCACCATTCTCTACATCGGCTTTTCAGCCGGGAATTTCCATTTGTTCGTTTTTGTCGGGACTGAAATTCTTTTCGTTGTCCGGAGTGGCTTTATGACCGACAGAGCGAAGGCTGAAACTGCTGCGATGAATTGGAAAACTGTAGAGAATGGGAAGACTTCTTTGAATTTTCATTTATCCGACAGATGTTGGCGCTTACGTCCTTATGCCATTTGGCAGACTGGTTGTCGTCGCCCAGTTCAAGTAGAAGGCTAACAGGATCAATCGGTGTGAACGTATCTTTGCCCGACTGACTTCTCGGAGTCTTGTAAGGAAAGTGAAACCGTCGAGAGAGTCGACTTTGAAAAGTGCAAAACGTTAACTCATAAAGTCCATCAACGCCCGTCGGAAGTAGAACGGATCCACAAAACGCTTTGAAGGATTGCTGCGTAGGTAGACTGGAATCGCTCCTTGATAATGCTTTCTGCTCTCCTCCTCCTCCTCCTCCTCCTTCTCTTTCTCCTCCTCCTCCTTCTCCTCTCTCCTTCTTTTCCTCCTCTCCTCCTCCTTCTCCTCCTCATCCTCCTTCCCACTGCAGCACAAACAGAGCTTGATCAAAACACGAAGCGATCCTTGTGGTTGTCTGAAGGTCTTTAACGGAAAATCTAAGAAACTTTCTTGTGGCAGCGATTAATCTTGTGCATCTCAATGACCGGCCATCGAATTCCGTCCATTTGTCTTTCGAAATGCAAATGATTAAATTAATTGCATCAAACTGAAGTTGGAAAAGATTGCAGATCGTTCTTCGATCTTAGTTTAAAATCGCCATCAATTGATTTAATTTTAAGTCTCTAAAGCGAGAGCTGATAAGTTAATCGTTACTAAGTTATTTAAACAGTCTTGTTTTTGATATTGTGATAATGACGCTCTGCTAAAGCTGTGGATACAGTTATTGTTTTTGTGACAATATATTTATTTTTGTTATAAATATAATTACAAGTGCAATCTTTTCATATGTATTTTTCTGTAAGATAGAATTGTTTACTTTTACTCAGTTTTCTGTTGCAACATGATTTTTGAATATTTGCAAGACTATTTGGTATATCGGTTAATTTTGACAGAAACCCATTTCTAGCCTCAGTCGACAAATTATTCGCATAAATTTCTCAATTATTTAGAGACGCGTCAGATTAGACAATAGACATCTTGAATAATTCAGTTGAAATGTATCTTTGATTAATGTTCGTGTGCTCACTGTACAAAGTGGAGATCGTTCAATCACTCTGATTGAAAGATCTTCACTTTGGCATCAATAGACTCCAATTAATCTGTTCAACATAAGTGCGATAAAGTAATGATAGCGTGAAGCCCAAGTGGCGAGCTCACAATGTAAGTAAACAAAGGAAGAGATATGACAGTGATACGCTAATCTAGAAATCGCACGCAATGCTCCATGGATTGCCAGTGCAGCGTTGGCCTTAGGCCCACCGCATTCTGCTTTCACCGCAGGGTTTAGCCTACTATATATAGAGCAGCTTAAACGAAGAGATACACCCAAGAAACTGGTTGCTAATTTGACTCTTCATCGGGGATTTTTGTGGGTTGAAATATTAGTATGCAGAGTTGTTGTCATCTTCTAATACAGTCTTGCATGGTATAAAGTAAACACGACTGGCTTCAAAATTTACCGCGAATAATAGACCTATTCGACTACCATGGCTTTCCCTATTCCATACCGAAGACATCTTTTAAAAGTTTAACGCAACAATTGCATCATTCTACGAGGCGCCCAAATGGAGGAAGAGTTTGAGGGAACCAGAGGAAACATTGACTAAGGGATTGGTCCTTTGGAAAATATTCGGATGGCCGACTTTGCCGGTCAGCGCTCGAAAGGTAACGGTGCGCAATATTTCAGGAATTGAGACACCACACCTTGAAATATTTGGTCTAAGAGGAATACGCAGAAACTCATGCTCTGGAAAAGTTGAGATTAGGCTTCAATGGCAACGTATATATACTGTATATATATATACAGTGGCGTACCCAGGATTTTATGAAGAGGTTTTTGGTTTTTATCGTAGCCAACTTCGAAAAATCTTGACAAGCAAAAAAGGTCATCCTCATCTTACCTCTTGTGTTTTTTCCTTTCTAGATGCTGAAAAGCAAAAAGGTCGTAACCTCCCTACGCCTTTACAATGTGCATTAGAGGTTTATTTTCGGTCGACAGCCAAGGGGGTTGACCCCAAAAATCGCGTCCGAAAATTAAAAAATGTATGGGAAGACATAAACAAATTTTCGTCGGCAGCCAAGGGGTTTTAACCCCAAACCCTCCTCTTGGCTACGCCACTGTATATATAAGGGTTGGCAACTTAGCACTGATTAACAATTTCTTGTTCGATTAATCGAAAAATTTTTAAGCGATTAATCGATTAAATTCGATTAATACTTGCACATAGCTTTTAGCTCATTTCCTTGCATTGCAACTCTGTATATTGCCAGCATTGCCGTCTGCAGTTAGCTTAAAAGCAAAACAAAAGTGCTTTCTCTTTTCTCCCCTTAGGGCCTAAATGCTTAACTGCAACATCGCTTTCATTACTCGCCATTGTTGTCTGAACGAAATAGAAATGTAGTAAGCTAGGTAGGCATTCAAGTAAATAGGTTACAGAAATATTAAATTAATCGAAAAATGAATCGATGAAAGAAAATTAGTCGATTTAATTTTTTACGATTAATTGATTAATTAATCGTCAATATCCGAAGCCCTAACATATATATTACTATTGTGGCAATTTAAAACGTTCTTCAGTTATGACTGTCGGTGCTTTATCTAAATCTAGCTATTAGTTTTGCTAGAAGGTTGTTGAATTGATTTGGCATTTTATAAATGTCAGTTGAAGACTACTTTGAAATGATGCTGCCTTCAATCATAAGTCTGAATGGAATTTCTTCTCCGTTTATTCACTTCGTGCACTTCGCGTAGACCGGAGTGTAACTATTAGCGTCTTCGTAGATTCTTCTCTCACAAGATGGCTTCAGCTTATTTATTGTTTGTTGCACTCGGCTACTGGCATAACATGCCACAACAGAGAATTTCAATTGCTTTGTTTATTTGCGGTTCTCCGCTGACGCGCATAACACGATGTTGCTATTTATCGTTCGTCTGTTCAGCTGATAGAGTGTTGTTTACTGAGACAAAGCAGGCGTCCAGTTTCACTCGTGACTTAAATTAAGAGATATTCGAAAGCGTGAAATCCAACATTTCGTGCAATTTATTATTCCATTATGTGAAATGTATCTCTCGATTCACAAGTTTAAATGTCAATTCGCGGCCAGTTTCTCCACGACACCGACGATCAATCCATCGTTTGGTTGAACAGCATTCCTTGTGCTGTTTAGCCTCGTGGCGTGCAGATTCACTGAGTACATTTCCAGGACATCGCCGATGCAATCTGACAATGACCGCCCAAGGTTTCAGGCGTCTGCGTTTTAACAGCGTATTCATCTCCACTCGCCAGTTGTCGACATTACAAGGCGTTCCAAGACGCGAGATCGTCTAAACAAACAGAACTGCGATAAAAATTCATCGGCAAGTTCTCTAGAGCAGTCAGACAGCTGATGCATTCTGTAGCAGCTTCGTTTCTTTCTTAGAAGACTGATGTTGCAGGATTTTGGGTGCGTTGATCTGAACAGATCTTACACGTACGTGCAAAACGTCTTAATTAATTATTCCAATGGAACAATATTTACATGCATGACGGGGAAAGGTTTGCTGTGTTCCTCCTCTATTTTCTCCAGCCAAATAATGCTTTCCGATATATATTTTTTTCTTCTGTCTTCGGACAATTTTTCTCTTAAGTTCCCCTGGAATTAAGTACAGAGGGCATAAAAATAATGTATATATCTAACATGTTTGTAAATGCTCCAGCATTTTATCCAATGACTTGTTCTTGACCGGAACTTGGTTTGATGAGCGGTTTGATGCTTGCCGGATTTCTTGTTCGCGATAATGCCACACATAGTTGGCAATGGGAAAGGAAGACAGGTTCGCTTAAATATATTCCTAAATATCCAAATGTTTGCCCCCACGACTTGTTGATGGCCATTGCTAATGCGGAGAACACAGCGCTTCAAAATGAATGATAAATTCGCGTCAATTGGCCGAAAAATCGATTCTTGGGGTCGTAACCACTTAGCCTCGGTTGTTTCCCGATAGGATTTTTGTGGTTAAAAATTTTGGGCGACAATCTTCCACAGCATAGCCCTTTCCGGATACATGCTAAAAAGCATAACAATGGATCCCTCTGTGAGAGTTAGTTCATATGGCGGTATTCCTGAGAAGAGAAAGACTGTGAAGAAACTCGGGAGGAGAGTTGCAGTTGCGTGCTGCATTACTTGACGTTACACACATTATAATTATATACAGTGTAATGTATGTATGAGAAGTGGAAGGAAGGGAGGAGAGGAAAAAGGAGGGACAGGGGAGACAATAGAAAGCACGAGAAGCAATAATCGGATGCCTGAATTAGGTCGCACGATAATATTCAGTTATGCGTGGAGTAGTACATGGAGGAGAGGGGAGGCGAAAGAGGGGATGGGAGCAAGAGACGGAAGGATGGTAATAGGGAAGGAGAGGGTGGGGAAGGAGATAGAGGAATGAGAGAGGTGTAGGTAGGGGAAAGGAGAGAGAGGGAATGAAAGGAGAAGGAGTGGAAAAGGAAGGGTAGTAAAGGAAACTGGAAAGGGAAGGCACAGAGAATGAACGGGTAGGTTTGTGTGGCGTAGTAGGGAGGGGAGGCGTAGCAGGGGAGGGATAAGGGACATAAATAGTTTTACACTCCCTAAAACCCACAACACCCCCAATTTGAGATTGACACCTCCCAAATTTGGTAATGTGACAATGGTATGAATACAAGATGCATATTAATTAGCCCTGGACACCCCCAAAATGGAGAAGTACACCCCCAACTTTTATTCTCGGATGACCTTTTTTTGCTTGTCAGCCTTTTTCGGTAGATATATCCAAATTCCGACCCCCCACATTTTCCCGACCCCAAAATTCACGATCCTGCAATCCTAGAAATAACCCCACACACCCCAGATTCCTCCCCCCAAATTCACAATCTTATAAATAACCCTGTTAAGAGACAGAGAGGGAGGAGAGAGGAATGAGGAAGTAATGTAATGTGGAAGGAGATAGATAAACGAGAAGGGAAGGGAGGGAGGGGAAGAGAAAGAGGAGAGATAGGAGGAGGAGGGAGAGGGAATTGCGGGGAATATATATATATATATATATATATATATATATATATATAACATATGGAGAGAATAGTCCAGCCAAAGAGTTATAAAATTACGTCGTCTCATAGAGCTCCTCCCATTATGAAATGACGTTTTATAGCAACGTCCAACAAGACAATTATAAATTAACTAGCTGCTTGTCCGTCAAAAATGACAGGGGAACTAGACTGTTTTTACTCAATTTTATTCAACCCAACGCTTTCCGATATATTTCATTTTTGTAAACGTTCTGGAATTTTGTCCAATGACTTGTTCTTGACCGCAAAATGGCTTTTTGAGCAGTTTGAATGCTACATAATTGGCCATGGGAAAAGACCGGCTCGCTTAAATATATTCATAAAAATATTCAAATGTTTTCCCCTGCGACTTGTTGACACTAAATGCTCAAATGTTTGTGTTTGCAACTTGCTGGTGATAATTGAAAATGCAGGGATGAATATGAGGGGAATAATCGAATATCTGACTTATGTCGGTCAATTATATCCAGATTTTGTGGAGTAGTATGGGGAGTAGAGGGAAAGATGGGAAAGGGGAAGAGAGGAGATAGGATGAGGGTGGAATAGGAAAGGTAGAGAGTGGAGAAGGGAGTGCGTGGAGTAGTAGGGAAAGGGGAGGCAGAAGATGGGATGGGAGGGAGAGAGGAAGCGTTGTAATAGGGAAGGGAGAGGGTGGGGAGGGAGATAGAGAAATAAGAGAAAAGTGGGTAATGCAAAGAAAAGGAAGGGGAGGAGAAAAGAGGGGCGGGAAGATGGCAGGGGACTAGAAAGGGATGGAAAAGGGGATTGGATGGAAGGGGGAAGATATGTTTATGTGGCACAGTAGGAGATGTAAGAGAGGGAAGAAATGGTGAAAGAAGATTGTGTGGAAGGAGATAGAGGAATGAGAAGAGAGGTAGAAGAAAGGGACGGAGAAGGGAGAATTGGAAAAAATAATGGGACATACACACATAAGGTGAAAAAAACCATATGTTCTGTAAGATATATAAGCAGCGTACAGCTAAGCAATGCCAAGCATTTATTAAACGACGTCTTCAAGCTCCGCCCATAATTAAATCACGTTGCTTAGCAACGATTATAACATGACAACGGCGCTTCTTCCAGTGAAGACGACGCTACTAGACAGACAGACAGACAGACAGACAGACAGACAGACAGACATTAGGAAATTACAATTATGCATAATGAAGACAGCGTTATGCGTTCTACGAGTTAGGGACATACACTATGACAAAGTCGACATTTTATATATAATTAAGATATTATAGCGCGTAACGGTTTCAATATTCAAACAGTGACATAGATGTTCACTTTAGCAACGTTATTGCTATTTAGAGACTCTACCTTCTTAAAACAACAACCGCAGTTCATAAAGACGGTGAAATATGATTTCGACGAATGCCTGAATGCTTGTGCATTTATTTCTACGTTCTAATGACCATTGACACTTGAGATAGAATACCATCGCCACTCCTGAAAGCTTTGCCAGAGTCAACAGACCCACAAATAGGACCGTCGCAGCTCTCAGCTCATTCTCGATATTTTGCGTGACAGACGAAATGCACAATGCATGCCTTAGGCGATAGATTTTGTCTGTGATTTCAAAAGAAAAGTTCTCATTTTCACAGACGTTTTGTGCTTTGATTTTCAGACATGCATGCGCTAGTGATTTTGCCGGTGCTGGCATCTATGCTAACTGGTATTCTATCAGCAGCGCGTTCAACCATTCCCACTGGCACCGATCTGCAAGGTAACTCGTCCGATTTCCATCACCGGGTGGGTATCATGGAGAAACATAGCACCTTGAAGCGTGCATTCGATGGGAATCCGGCGCAGAAGGGCGTAAGGCGACGAAGCGTCAACCTTCCTGATCCCGATAAACCAAAATTTAATAGACTTTTGAAAGTACATCGCAACAGATTTCTTGAAGTCCACGAAGATGGAGGCGTTTGGACAACAACAGACAGCAACTCGGCGCATTGTAAGGGATTTATGATTCTTCTATTCCATCGATAAAGAAAATACATTGCTATAAATTTAAATGTGCGAATCTGCTGCTGCTCGAAGTGCTTCCGTTCTTTAGAGTAAAAAGGTAAAGTTAGGCCCGTACTCGAAGGAGTGAAAGCTCCGGTGCTGATCTCCGTGTACTAGGCAAGCGGCGACTTAGGTGGCTTATGTATGCCTTTAATCTAGAGTAGTTTGTCATTGGTTTCTCTAAACCCTCGTTTTACCTAGCAGTTTAAACCCCACTATCAATTTATTCGCGCTTAAGCAATGAACGATTTGGTTGGCTGCTGACACCACGACTCGATCGCAGGTCAGTTACCCATCCAAGTACGAGCCGTGCTCGCTGAAGCGTAACTTCGATGTTCTAAATTGGAACCAGTCGTAACAACACCGAGTAGGCTTACTATTCATGAACACGGTCAAAAGTCGAAACAATTATTTTGATTTTCCAAGTGTCCGAGTAACTAGTTCTGAAAATTAATAATGAATATTGGTATCGTCGCAAATGCAAATCTATCACAATGATCAAATGTTTACCTTGGTGAATTTAAGGTACAGAAGCTGATTATGGTTAATTTTACTTTCACATGAATTATTTTACCTTTTCTGTATTTGCTGGCCCATATACTGCTCTCTCTCTCTTTCTCTGTATTTGGTCAATGATTCCTCTGTATTATTGCATGCAATTTTCCATTCTTGGCCGGTTGGACCAACCTTATATACACGTACCTTCCTTCAATTGTCTTCAACAGTTCAATTATACGTTTTATGTCTAGATGTCTCATCAGCGCTGTTGCGCCTGTTATTGTATTGCCATATCGTGCACAATGCAATGACTGTACTACACTGATCTAAAATTATGACGCATAATGTATATATGACATTGAGACAGATGGCCTAGACTCCCGTAGAGAATGCAAATTACTCAAATAAATAACGGACAGACAGACTGAGCGACGCTTAGCTTCGCTTCCACAACAATAATAACAGCAGCAGCAGCAGCAACAACAACAACAACAACAACAACAATAATAATAATAATAATAATAATAATAATAATAATAATAATAATAATAATAATAATAATAATAATAATAATAATAAATGAAGTTATTTATCTACTCACTTGTGTTAAAGGTCAGAACCACTGGGTTAAATTAAAAAATCGATATTTTAATAAGCCTAAATCAACCTAAATTAGTCATTCTATGTCTGCAGAGAACAATGAGCTACATTCAAAGCTCGATCATAGTACCATACGTATTATATTTTTCGTATCATACGCACGTATTTTAACGTATGACTCTTTATCATACGCACTATCATACGTGCACAAAAGTACATAAGACCTTACTTAGCCATGAAATTGCGTCAATTACCGCAGTCTGTTAAGCATTTAACTGCACAAAGAAATTAAAAGAGGAACAAGAGTTAACGAAGGGAATTTTGGGATCAGTTGCAGTGACGTGGCGTGACGTCGCAATTGATATTGCTCGCTAAGTAAGCAAATTATAAGTAACCGAGCAGACTTATAAAATACGCGTATCATACGCACGTATTTTAACGTATTTTATTTTGTCATACGCGTATGATCGAGCTTCGGCTACATTCATTTATATGTAAATAATTGAAATTCATTGCTAAGAAGAGAACAATTTCTGACCTAAGATAAGTTATCTTCTAAATACAGTCTTGTATTTACCATTCTACAATCAAATAAATGGACGTGCAGAATTTTTCTTGAGATAAAAATTTCTGATGTTAAGCTGTGAAATTTGGCCCATAGAGATTACATAATTTACACTATAAATTTCGGCATACCTTATAGTAAGGCTTATACTAATTTCAAAGATATTGTGGCGAACCGGGCTTTCGTGGTCCCCAAGTCTCCAAAACTCAGGATGGCTCTGCCCGGTCCGTTACACAAAGTAGGACTCACTCTAAGGCACGTGTCCGTTCGTCTAAGCTTTTTGGATAAGAATGGTAGGCTCTCATACACTACGAACTCTGTCTATCGACCGTTTCCTTTAGCGCACCGCACCTTTCCTATGCTCGACGTTCTATCTACCGCACTTATCTTGCAATGCCCTTCCCTTTCCACGCACCGCACTTATCCTATAGCTCTGCGCACCGCGCCTTGCTCTCAGTGCACCGCACCTCTCGCACCGCACCTTTGGTACTTCTACTGTCAGGGTGCTCCCTTACCTAAAGGTGATCTCTTCTTAAGGTGCCTTCCTAACTCAGGGTGCTCTTCCTTAATGGACTCTTATTAACTCCGGGTGCTTTCCACCTAAGGTGCTCTCTCTCTCTATCCAGGGTGCCCTATCCATATTAAGATACTATACGCACCTTTCCTTCCACACGCTAACCTCAGCTATCGGCCTCGATCCTTGGCAAGGACCGCTATTTGAAGGATTTCAGCTGGCCTAAGAAAGGTGTGCTAAACTCACTAGCTTAATTTCGTTTTCTTCCCTTAACGTCTGGCGCCATCTACTGAATATCTATCCCTTAGCCTCTCTACACTATACGGGCAATTATTATTAATGTATTACTTTTATTGGACCTTGGGCTCTTCTATTATCGATTATTAATTATTTCTATCGCTATTTCTCGAATTCGCCACAATATGTTTGACGATGATCTGAATCAATGGCTCTGATCGGGTTCAACAATGTTGCCAGATGGTCTCTGATTTAGACTTGACTGTCTGTTATTCATTGAAACAGCCAATAGATTAACCAACCGTAATTAGTTTTATTGACAATTGTATTAATTAGCTTGCAGAATACTCTTCGCTTGCGTTTGTAGTCTGTCGGCAATAACAAAGGTTCCCCGAAAGAACGCACGCACTTTGTTGGTGTTACGCGAAGGTGATAGCCGCCGCCGCCTGCTGTTGTACAGTGTAAGGCGTCGTCTGATCATTATCTGTTGTTTTTCAGCGAAGCTCGAAGTCCAGTTCATGTGCTACGCCTTCCCGGAGAGATTCCGCAACTGTGGTCCATCGCCGCCTCTTCTCAGCGAAGACGCCACGAAGCTCTCCCTTTATTCGTACGTTCTCTTGCGTTTCATCAAGACCAACAGATACCTGTGTATGAACGAAACTGCAGCCATCTATACGAAGTATGCTAAGGTAGGCTTCTCCACTTCCAACTATCCCCTACTGATGTCTTCGCTGGCACAAACTTAGATGTAACGGTGGGGGACCCAGCCCTTATACCTCCCTCTTCCCAATGGTAGCCTTTCAAAAGTGGGGAGCTCGAGCCTAGAGGCATACGTTTTACTAGAAATTTAAGTCTATGGATATGTCTTCGGTCTGAGCAATTTACTTTCCTAAACAACTTTTTTGCAGGGAAAATCCTGAACCTGAGTCTGGACTGTTTAAATGTGCAGTAGAAGTTAAAGCAATAACGCTAATTTATCCGATTATTTCGCAAAATGTCGCTAACCTTTTGAAAGTTAAATCGTCGCCGAAATATGAGAATTTGCTCATATGCCATAGTCTATAAGGGACGAAGACCAGACCTACACAGTAAATATATGCTTGCCACAGTTAATAAAGAAGAAGCTGGACTATATTGTTAATGGCCATCCGGCAAGGCACTTTGTTACTATGGATACACAATATGCACTAGTTTAATTCCGAGCATAGTTGACTTACACAAGGCAAAATATGTCGTCCATTCAACCTATTACTACCGGTACTCTGAAGTGCTTTTAACGATAAGTGAGGTCTGCGTATCTCAGAATACAAACGATGCGACAATACTTACAGCTGTACATAATCTGTGTGTGGCGCTTATTTTCGGCGTAAGGGTTCTCAGAGATACTAAAATTGCAGGACAGGCTTCTTGACGGGTCAGAACATTTGAACGTCTATAAACAGACTTGATTATCTCCTGTTGTTAATGAGACTGAAGGTCTTTACGTTAAAAATAAAGCTGAACATTCTCTTGAAGCGATATATAATTTACACAGCATGCTACTTTGCTCGATATATATTTCCAAACGCAGTGGCGGGGTGGGAGTGGTTGTACTTTGAGATAAAAAATTTTGAGCACCAGTGGGGGCCGTCCCATATCAGTGGGCGTTGAACCTCGAGACCCTCTACTAAGTACTAACCGACCACTTTCTTCTCTTAAATCAATTGTGTGACAAGTTACAGACTCTTGCCAGAAACTTTATGAAATTGATTTCTGATCTTTAGGTTGAAGTCAGTTCCAGTGTCCGTCCATCATCATTAGTAGTCCGTAGACATTTTAGTGTAGACTTACCCATTACTACAAAAGCATCTCCACGTATCTGTTTACATTTTATACTCAGGCCACAAATGTACATGCTGAATATGCGAGCTTCGTTTGATTAGTCCTATCGGTCTGTACTCTTGATGAAGAGCCGTGGAAGCAAATACAGACTGTAATTTGTAAAAAGAGAGAATTGATTAAAAGCGCTAACCAGGATCTAGTGTAAGAGTGGAATGGGGGAAGATATCGCCAATTAGGCTCATAACTTGGAAAAACGATGATACTAATTTTTTTTACAAGCGACGTGAAAGTCATTTCAAATTTCAAGCCTATTTTTACTCGGTTTTTGATGGACTCGTTTCTTTTGATTTTGATAATTATGAAGCAGAGTATCAGATCAGCTAATTTAAAGTGTTTATCGTCGTAGGAGGATAAAGTGTCACTGGATGTATCCGACTGCGTATTCGAGCACGAATTTCTTCCCAACATGTACGACGTCTATTCCAGTCTAAAGTATCCGCGAAATTCGACGCGTTGTCTTGTCGCCGATCCGTCTGGCAGACGTCGCCGGAGAAGAGATCGTCGCTTCTGCGAGATGCGCTGGTTCTTAGGAGTGAACAGGAACGCCGGAGTCGTCGCGGTCAAATCGTCGAAGACTCCGAACTCCAAAGCCTTTTTCATTCAGCGCTGGGCTAACGACCAGCCGCGACAGACCGGTCCCAGCTTCAAAGACAACCCCTACCGTGATGCGAAACTGTCCGGACGTAGCAGCAACAGCAGCAGCAGCAGCAGCAGCAGCCGTTATTCTGGAGCGGCGGCTAACAGTCCCAACGCCTCTTCTTCGGTAAAGACTTCTTCGACGTCAGTCGGTTCTCGAACGAGACCTCGAAAGCCGATTTATAGGTTTCTAACGAAACTGACGCCCGGCAGAATTCGACAGACGTCGTCGTCGTCATCGACTCATGTATCGACGGACTGCCGAAACCTGTTGAAAAACTGTGATGAGAACAATCATTCACCGATTCAAAAGAACGGAAAGCTGTTACAAAATAAGAAAAGAAAACGACCGCATCGAGTCTAAAGCGCGCACAAAATAGACAGACGACAATTGAAGCACGGTTGTTGGGAATTCTAAGTAAAAGAAAAAGATTAGTAACAGAAAAATCTTACGGCTCATGCTACGCTACCTGACTGCAGCCCAAGATGTGATCCCGACTTGACGAATTCAGACTATCTATGAAAACGGGTTGTCAAAGTTAATTAACTCACTGCAACGACAGAAAAAGATAAGAGAGATCTCATGCAGCAGCAAAGAGGTTTGTTCCCATGGTGAGTCCTTTTGCTTGGTCTCTGCAGCCTACAGTTCAACTTTTCACAACGAGGCAAAATATTTTGAGAGCGAGGGTCAGCCCCGGTAACACGCACTGCCTTCGACTGATCGACGAAGGCACGTCGTTGCAACTTCATTGCATTTAATTAGAGCGACAGTGGTTTTCACCGCAAATTCTTCACGAGCAGACGCTCGACGCTAAACATGAATCAACTCACCGCTGCCCACCAACGGTCTTGCGTCTGGCCATTTTGTTAGTTAGCGGACCTAATCTGTAACACCGAGGTTAGGAGGCGTGTGCATCAAAATGATTGGACGACTGGTAGGCAAAGCAAACTCTCCTGCTCTTGCATTCGATGACTTGGTAAGCATTTTCCTCCCTCAAAGACCCGCTGTTATATTTGTTTCGTGTAACACTTTGCTGTTACAGCGAATACCAGAAACAACGTACATCAGAGCGGATTCTCTCAACTCAGACATTGTCTAAACGGTTTTTCTTCAGCCTTTGGTTGTTTAAAATTCTGTTCTTTGATCTTTGATCTATTTGGCGCTTCTTGTTTAATTGGGAGTTCAGTTTAAATCTGGAGAAGCAATGGATTGCAATTTGACAGTGGCGGTTCCTGGTTTCTTGGCGGGGGATGAAATGAATTCATAGGAAGTTGGTGGGGGGATGAAAAGAGAAGGAAAAATCAATAAACTTTACCGAAAAAGGCTGACAACAGAGAATTTTCTCCTAATTTTACTACACTTTTACCGAAAAATAGTTTGACAAGCAAAAAAGGTTATCCGCAGTTTTCCCCGTAGTTTTACTAGACTTTTACCCAAAAATAAGTTTCATAAGCGAAAAAAAGTCCGGAAGTCCGGTGGGTGGATGCATTCCCACTCATCCCCCAAGTGGAACCGCCACTGCGAATGGACTCTTATGGTGATTGCAGTGTAGTAACTTGATCAGTGTTGTGTCCACTCTTAAGACATCTGCATGTGACGTCACTGTGGCGATGTTGCATTCATTCAGTAGAAATAATGTCCACACATTCACTTCACCGACATGACTTTCCTTCTTTAATTAAGCGCAGCCGATTATAAATTCAAATTCCGGAGCCTAGAGAGCATTTCTGTGGAATCCTGCGGGCGATGTTTGAAGCATTCTGATCAGTTGGTATAAATGATCTCAAAAGATCAGAGATTAAACAAGGGCAGTCACGCTTTGAACGTCTCAGAGAACTGCTGATAGATACTGTAGATCGACGTAAAAGCATTAATTGAAACAAGGCCTATTTAATCGCCAACTAGCAAACGAATACTGAAAATGTTCAAGAATTCTCTATCACAGGAGTGGCCAAACCCACGGAAGGCGCGAGCTGCAACATTAACAGCACACTGCAATGATAACATCAGACCAATGGGCGCAGAGCCAACGAACCCATGGCTGCTTCTTCTTCCTCCTCCTCCTCCTCCTCCTCCTCCTCCTCCTCCTCCTCCTCTTCTTATTCCTCTTCTTTTTCTTTTCTTCTTCTCCGTCATCTTCTTCTGCTTCTTAAGATGATGATGATGATGATGACACATACGGTTGGTCTAAGTACTGCAATACGCTCATCATAGTACCGTATGGGGTCTGAATAAGTAAGGACAATTGGAAGTGATGCTCTATCGCCTGTAGACGCAAGTTTATTAATGACTTCAAATGTTTTTGCCAATTGTGAGCTACAGCAAAGCGCTTTTCGTCATTAGCTTTATAGAAAACGCTATTTATTTCCTGTGTATATAAACTACTCAATTCTTTATGAATTCCATTAAAAGAGTCATAATTCAGTCAAATCTCCCTAATGTCACATTTATTTTCATGTTACGAGCAACACAACAATTTCGATTCCTGTTATTGTAAATTCCGCATATTGTCACACATCGTGTTGATTGCAAATTTATCTATGACAGCTATTAAGTTCGTTCAGTCATTGGTTGTTGTTTTTGTGTGACAGTTAATAGCACTAAAGTTTCAGCGCTGATTTTTTGTTTGTACTTTAGATTTTAGATTAGATAAATCTGCTTTTAATAAATATATTTAGATAAGTCCGATGTTATAAAAACATTTCATAATATGATTAAGGGACTGTCCATTAATATGCGTCAACAAAATAGGGGAGGGGTTCGAAAAAGTTTGACAGTTGTTGACAGGCGAGGGGTCAAGAGAAATTGACGTTAAAAATTTCATTTTAAACAAATAATCAAAAAATAAGAAATTGCATAGAATACTATTTATTGCAATGGAAAAAAAGCATGACAAGCAAAAAGGCCATCACCACTACATTTTTGACATTTGAAGAACAAACAAGGGAAAAAGGTCTTATCACCGCAAAAATAATAACCTAAACATTTTTAGGGGGACCCGTCACTTATCTTAGGGAGCGGGGTCAACAGTTTTTGACGTAATTATAGGGGTCACTGAAAGTTTGACTGTTGATGGCAATGGTAGGGTGTCGAAAATTGCCCAAAAATTGTTGACGTAATTAACGGACAGCCCCTAAGTTGTGTGTATCAAATGTTTGATGACGCTCAGTGATTTTGACTGTACTTGTGCCAAGTATATGGGGTCGGTTACACTTGGCTAACCATTGCTTCATCATAAAACTATTTCGACGAAAGTAATCCAAAGAAGGAAAATAATCACCAATTGCGTCTTCAAGTTCGACGGTGAAATGCCGGTTCGGCCTTCTGTCGCTGTCATCGTCCCTGCTTTCATCTGCTCTAGACCTGACTCTGAGGCGGAGGCGCTTAACTCTGCGCAGCTGTAGGCTCCTTGCGTGGTTAAGAAGACACGATCGCACGAACCACTGGGCTGTATTGGCTTCCACAGTCCACACCAAACTCACTCTGAATACCGCTTCTTGTGTATAATCGCACTCTGTCTGAACTGGAGAGCTCCGTCTTGCCTCTCGGAGCTACTTCTTCCACCCACTCAACTTCAACTCCATCTCTGGCTGACTCCGCCTTTCCGTTCCACCACGCAGGGCTTCCTCCTGCATGTTCCAGGGGCACGCACTTCAATGCTCCAACAACCACAGGTCGGTCTGACCCACAGGACTGCTCTTGACCTCTTTGCAAGTCATCAATGCAGTGACGTTCTTTCTCAAGGGCTTGAGAACTCATCTATATATTTCCAGCTCTAAAGACTCGTAGTGGAAGTGCTTCTGAGTGCTCGTCCCAAGAAGAGCTATATGAATGTTCTTTTGTAATACTTTAGAGATTGCATTACTGAACAATTTTTTTTATTTCATCACTGGTACATGTAGGCTACTTAAGTATGTTACGTTATTCATTTGTGAAACGGCTTTTAATCGTTTATGCTTCGATCTTAACGTTAAACTTCACGCAGGCAGTGAAACTGCTCGAAGGAATCTGTCTTTAGTCGTCAGCATTCTTTGAAAAAACTCGTGTCGATGCATATCTATTAACCGAATCGGAACAGAAATTACATTACCGATCCGAACCACTTTCCGTATTTCAGAATCAAAGCACCGCTTCGATTCTGCGCGCATAACTTGATTTGAAGACACATACTTGCATTAGATTGACTTTTAACGCGTTGCTTAAATCCTGTAAACCCCCTCCGCTGAAGCAACAGCATTATGCGCGCCCTCGTCCGAATCGGGATCACGTAGGCAGCGAGACGGCGTTACAACGTCCGTGTTTTACAAGTCCCAGTATCCTTAATGAACGGATGGAGGGGGAGGGCAGGCGGAGAATCTTTGACTGACAGTTGTGTGTTTATAGATTTCGGCCAGAAAAGAGGATCGCGACTGGTGTGACACGTTGCTTGTCTCTTGCGAATTCTTGTCTACTGTGCAAATCGTCGCTGGAAAGTTGTGTTAGGGCCTAACAGAAGAAGAGACGAGTGGCTCTCTTGCGATTCATTATAATAGCAAACTGCACGCGAATAGGCGAACGACTACAAACGCAAATCTATGCAAATGTATTGAGGTCACCGGGTGCGCCGTTTGCTTAAATTTCACTCTGTTTAAATGACTGTTGTGTTTTGTAATTATTGTTAACTGTGAAGGCGTAAGAATGCGTAGAAGTAGGGCCTACTTGAGCAGCACTTGATCCACTCAAGTTGCAATGCCAATACGGATGGACTAGGCGTTCGAGAAAGTAGATCTATTGTAATGTTGGCGTCCATTTTGAAGCAATTTCTATCATCCTATTTCTATGCTTGTAATTAAATGCACCTATAGGCCTATCTGTGATCTGGATCTGCTTTGCTACTAAAACTGGAACAATTCACTTCGATTTGACTAAACTGATTAAAATGTTTGATAGAAACTCAAAAGTTAATTTGATCACTAGTGACAGACAGTGGTTAATTTGTCTAAATTTCATTTAGAATTGAAATCAGCTATTGACTTTTAACCGTTGCTGCGAATAGATCAATAACGACGTGACATGTTAAGCGCTGAAAAGCAAAGAACCGTAAGCTGAGCCAAAGGAAGGCTCTTTGAATGGGCGAAAACCACAGCGCTTGGCTAAAGTAGGCCTATGGACACTGGTCAACATTTTTTTTACAAAAGTCATGTTACTGAAATGAAATTAGCAACACTCTTTAATGGCCATATTCGTGTTCAGCAAAAAACTAAGACCATGGCCTTTATAAGTCAGTAACTTTTTCACTGTTGATCAGTGTTATCAACAGACCGCCACTGTAGAATCCCGCTCAGATGTACTTGCATGCAGTTTACAAGCAG
This sequence comes from Metaphire vulgaris, assembly GCA_018105865.1. NCBI lineage: Eukaryota > Metazoa > Annelida > Clitellata > Crassiclitellata > Megascolecidae > Metaphire > Metaphire vulgaris. The sequence goes on from CM030837.1 coordinate 12,293,776, forward strand.
CTAGAAGTAGGCCCTAGATATAGTAAATCTTATCAGAAGAAGCTCATTTCTGAATGAATCTTCAATGTCTTCATATGAAGAGTTTTTATGTTCTAGAATTAGTTGCCCGTATGTTAATTAACGAGCGTATAAAATTCCCAACAGCTGATCACGTGGTTGGACCGGTAGGCATAGTACCAGTTGGCAAGATAACAGTAATCAAAATATGGATGATAAGCAATTTAAAACTAATGTCTCATCAAAGGAGATCAGATGCCAAATGTTAAACTGATTTAAAGTGTTGTACGAGTGTCTGTCACCAGTGATCAGAATATACAGGCAAATAGACATTTACAAAAAATTGCGCTTTCAATCAGAGCGCGAGTTTTAAGAAGTACGCGCCCACTGTTTGCGTCTTGACGCAATTTTTAAAAACACAAGAGACTAAACAGATTACTTCTGATTTGAAATTAATTACAGGCATCTGCCTTTTGTCGTCAACGCATGCATGCCAAATAATGTCCAGTAACCTAGTTTTACTACTGATCTTTGTTCTATGAACGTGGATTCGGTGCGTTGATGAGACACCGTCCCGGGATCGAGTCGTGGTGCCGGCGACCAACCAAGCCGTTTATCAATAAATTGGTACCAGCGTTAAGATGCGAAGGTGAAGCGCTGGTCTAGAAAAAGCAATGGTGAACTACTCTAAAGTAATAGCGCGAGTTCCCACCCACTCACCCACCCCCATCATGGCTGCTTGCCCTAGTATAGGCCTACGGAGATCAGCACGGAAACCCAAGCTCTGCTTTGAGCAGTGGCGGGGCCAGGGTTCCTACAGACCGATATTTTCAGTTCTGACTATGAGTTTTGGGGGAGAGTCGTGAATTCCCTCAGCGGAATCTAGGCAAACCCCAAGCCGAAAAATTTAGGGTCATACTAGAATAAAATCTTGAAATTTGGAACATATTTTCAGACTATAAGACCGCATATCGGCAACCACCCTATTTTTCCTATTGATAACATTTCCTCGTCAGTTTTGCACAAATCTCACTACCAGCCTAGGCCCGAATAGGGGTCCCGGCCTCCCTGTGCCCTTTGTGGTTACACTGATGCATTTGAGTATGGGTTGACATTTGATATTTGATTCGTACAGAATAGCGCAGTAATTAATAAATTCCTAGATCAGCGATCCGCAAAACCCTGGGCCGTGGGCCATATTTGATGAAAGTAGGTGTTTTAATGGCCTGCGAGATTCTTTATCACAAAAATGTTTGGTAAATGTTTTCTGCCACAAATTCCAATTTTTCGCGTGCATTCAGGCCCGTAGGAAGTGGGGGTGCAGGGGTGCAGCTGCACCGCCTGGAAAACTTAGAGGGTGCAGTGCACCCCCTGGAAAGAAAGCGCGCTGCACCCCTGGCTGCAGCCAGGGGTGCAGCCAGAGAGTGCAGCCAGGGGTGCACCCCCTGGCTGCACCCCTGGCTGCACCCCTGGCAGGAGTGCCCTTACTTGCTTGTCAGGAGTATAAGAGAGTAAATTCCGTGCGTGAAGACCTTTTTTGCTTGTCAAGGTAAGGTTTTTAAGATGCGAACAATTTTTTTCTTAAGAAAATCTGCACCCTTTGCTGAAAATTCGTTCCGACGTGCCTGCGTGCATTCCATATAAAAATAGTCTGTTAGAGCATAGGCGCTATATATGTCCACGCATTTTATCTCGCCTATTCAGGCAGATATGCAAGACGTGTATTGATGGAAGAGGTAAGATTATGGGGAAAAGCCAATAGCCTACTTCGTAGCGTGTCCTCGTTGTCAAGCAGCTACTGCTGTGCTGCTTTCCAAGGCGCTATAGAAATCCACGAGATTTTACTTACTTACTTACTTAATAGACAGATGCGTCATTCAGAGCTAAGTTGGATCGATGTAAAGACAAGTCGGCAAATAAGAATGCAATGTGGATGGCAAAGTTCCTCTTCCTCTTCCATTGAGGATTGACCTTCGATTGTAGCGAATGTACTAGTAAATCTTCTACTCCTTTGCTTAGCTTTGCATAGGGTCTATCCTAAGATTTCGAGGGAAATTCTAAGAGAACGGAAGGGGGATCAAACGTAATAGTTCAAGTCATGTTGTCGTAATAAAGCAACTCACATTGACTGTTTAATCTTTCTCTGTAGTCCTACTTGTTCAGTATGTTAAACTAGGTGTTTACCCGTCAAAAATGACGGGGGAGATTGGCTGTTTTACCACCCAATTTTGTGCAAATGCAATCAGGGGCGGCGCTGGGTTTTGTAATTTGTTGACTGGGTGGGTCTAATTACACAGCCAGGACCCGCCGGCTCAGACTACCCTTCACCCCCAATCAACATTTTTCTGCGTATTTGAACGACTTGGGTGCCCCTGCCCGAGGCTGGGTGGGTCCGGATCCGCGGAAGCGCCGACCCTGAATGCAATAGGATTTTGCGCAATTAATTTCCTTAAATCGCCGCCTTTTCCTTCAACCGAGTTAACGCCCATTCGCAGGAATTTGCTGAAACTTGATAGTCAAGGTAAGAGTACTGATTTGGCAGTGTCGAACGACATGCAGTGCTTGATTCTCTTGTTTGCTGTGCTGCTTTTTCACGCCGAGCAACAGCCTGCTCCTCATTCTCACTTGATTGTCGGAAAGCTCGTGAACGCTGGACCTTTTTTGTTTTGCACGGACGGTTAGAAAGAGGAATAAAAAAGCTAAACAATGGTGCAAATCTCATCTTCTTAGCTCTTATATAGCCTGAGATATAGCAAATTTAAAAAAATTTGAAACTTTCTCAGAATTCAAAACTTTCACGAAATTCACCGATAATACTTATGTTCAAACATCGGGGTTATCGGGTTAGAACGGATAGATCTTTGCCAAATGTCAACCGATTTTCTAAATTTTTTGGTTTATTTTGTTCCACTGACATCCCTTTACAACTTTGCCGCTGACCAAAGTGGGGTTACTGCAGAAAAATATTTTGCTAGCGGGCTTTAAAAAAAATTTTCAGGGGGGAGAGGGTGATATTTTAGGGCCGTAAAGTGGACTTTGCCCCCATATTTTTTTGTTTTGCACGGACGGTTAGAAAGAGAAATAAACAATCTAAACAATGGTGCAAACCTCATCTTTTTAGCTCCTATATAGCCTGAGATATAGCAAATTTAAAACGTTACAGCAATCATTTCTGAAGAACGTTTTTTCCAAAAATTAAATCTCCAGTACGGTGACAGCGTCTGAAAATTTAATCCACACTTGAGGGGTAAAATTAAAAAAATAGGGTTTGAGGTTAGGAAAGAGTAAATATATATAATAACGGGGGCAGGGCATTGGGAGAGGGAAGGGAGATTTGGGAGGAGGAAAGTGGGTTGTACGGGTTTTCGGAGCAAGGTTTGGAAACGGGGTTTTTGGGGCCGGTGGGGTAGGGCGGAGCGCTGATGGGTTGGGGCCTGGGCGATTGGGAGAGGGATGCGTAGTTGGAAGGGGATAAGAAGAGGGAAGGGGAACGGGGGTTTAGGGCCGGGGCAGGAATGGGTTGGGGCTGGAATGGGTTGGGCCCTGAGGCGATTGGGAGAGGGATGGGGAGAGGGAAAAGGGATGGGGAGAGGGGAAGGGAACGGGGGTTTGGGGCCGGGGCCGGAATGTGTTGGGGCCGGGGTGATTGGGAGAGGGATGAGGGAGGGGGAAAGAGATGGGGAGAGGAAAAGGGAACGGGGTTTGGGGCCTGGGCCTGAATGGGTTAGGGCCGGGGCGATTGGGGAGAGGGATGGGGAGAGGGAAAAGGGTTGAGGAGACGGAAGGGGAACGGGGTTTTGGGGGCGATTGGGAGAGAAATGGGGAGAGGAAAAGGGTTGGGGAAAGGGAAGGAACGGGGGGTTGGGAGGTCGATTGGGAGGGGATGGGGAGAGGGAAGGAGATGGGGATAGGGAAGGAAAAGGGGGTTTGGGGCCGGGGCGGGAATGGGTTGGGGCCTGGACGATTGGGAGAGGGATTGGGTTGCTGCAATTAAGACGCTTCGTTAAACGCTCCGTTTTGATTAAACAATATTTGGTTGTCAATGACAACAGCGTCTTGTAGGTTGCCGTCGGACAGACGGACGGACATCGAGAATTATATATATAGATGATTTGAGCACCTACTGTACATGCATAATCATTGTAGAATATCTCGAGACTACTATTTTGCGCCAACAAAATAGCGTATATATATTCTGACTACGGGATTTTAAAACTATGACCAGTGAAAGAAAATTGTCACTATATACGTCTGTGCGAATCGCTGTCCTTAGTCTCAAAACAAAGCTCTAGAGTCTAGACGATAATCGCCGATGCTCAGCCGACACCTGTCTTAAGATACCAGACGAACGAAGGGTCTGAAGTTTTCTTGTCCAGTCCACCAGTCCAAGGCCAGGGCCCAGGACATATGGGCAGCAGGGGAAGGTCAGAGCATACCGTATGCATACGAATTGTCCAGTGGCGGTTCCAGGATTTCTTGGTGGGGATGAAATGAATTCATAGGAAGTTGGTGGGGGGATGAAAAGAGAGGGAAAATCAAAAAATAATAAACTTTGCCGAAAAGGGCTGGCGAACAAAAACGGCAATTTTTCCCGAATTGTACTAGATCTTTACAGAAAAAGAGGTTGACAAGCAAATAAAGGTCACCCGCAATTTTTTCCCGTAGTTTTTTTTACTTTTATCCAAAAATAGTTTGACAAACAAAGAAAGTCCGGTGGGGGATGCATCCCCACTCATCCCCCATGTGGAACCGCCACTGGATTTGTCCATTTTAAGAATGAGGTCGGGATTGGAATGACGCTCTGAATTTAAAACGAAATGGAACTTAAATTTGTCGCTCAAAATGGAAACTCTGTGCCAAGACGGTCAGTTTGTGAAGGGTCCGAGAGGCTTCAATCATGTATTGACCTCGACTATGTGATAGCGCGTCTTAGATCAATTGAAACATATAGTTAACCTCGTTTGCTCTATACGATGTCTGTCTGTTCCAACCTACCACAGTCTCTTAAAAAATCGTTTTATATTTAACTCTAGCTCGACCACAGATTTTTAAAATAAAACCGATAGGCCTAATTTCACGTGTCAACACAATCATTAATCATCAGTCCTCCTTATCGGCAGCCCCCGTTCTCTGTATTTACTTCGCGAGGCATTTATATTTAGCATCAGTTGCTATCGATCGACCCCGACAACGTTGCTATTGGGCCCAATTAATTTTCGATATAGACATCTAATGTGAATCGATTTGCTAAATGAAATAGTTTTCGAAGAAGCTACTAGTTACAGGTTGTATTACTATACCGCGCATCAACATAATCGATATTTGCATTTGATCAAATACGGGGACATCTTGTGTACGCGCACTTACAGTCAGAAGAACTGATTGACAAATTTATTCTCTCTCTCTCTCTCTCTCTCTCTCTCTCTCTCTCTCTCTCTCTCTCTCTCTCTCTCTCTCTCTGTGTCTGTCTATCTTTTCTATCTATTCTGTCTACCTTCCTCAGTCAAATGCGTTGAAAATAATCACTTTGACCTATAATTAATTAATAGCCTACTAGGGTCAGCAGTTAGGCCCACACGGGCGTCGTCGTCGTCGCAAACGCTTACAACTTGCAGTCATTTTAAAATTCTTTATCTCGACAAGAGAACACGAAAAAGTGGAGACAGTTGAGACCAGCATTTACAATTTTCTCACCTACTTTCACTGCTGCTGTTTTCAATTAAATAACAGCTAAAGTTTCGAGCTCGTGTTCAAACGCCACGTCTTAACGGATGCCTCTTCAAAAAATGTACGCCTACTACTACTACTACTACTACTACTACTACTACTACTACTACTACTACTACTACTACTACTACTACTACTACTACTACTACTACTACTACTACTACTACTACTACTACGCTTAATGTGAAGCGCACATGAAATGTGACATTTCACTATTTCAGCATGATATAAAATTTGTGAAAACTCACTGTTGGTTCTGGGTAAGTAAGTAAGTAAACACGAAATTTCTATAGCGTGATATGGGTGATATAGAGGTCATTGACGAGACGGCTTCTTGTGTGGAAATGAGCATTTGGCCTAAATGAATAATGCATTGTAATAAGCGATGCTCAGCATGTGACTGCGAATATAGTCGACGAACACAGATAATTAATTTATCTTAAAAGAAATCAACTTACTTATTTGCTAAGGAAGGGAAGCAGTGGCGCAGGTTAGAAGATCTCAAATTGTGATCAATTCCATTTGATTTGATTTATTTAGTAGATTTTCGACTCACTTTTATTCCATTTGACTTTGTTTTGAGCTAGGGTTAGGTTTAGTTAGATTTTCGACTAACTGTGTTTCAGCCCAAAACTCTGGAACTTTTACTTGACAAAGATTCACTACGCCACTGGTAACTAGATATCCTCTTGATTACAGGCCTGTCTTTATGTGTTGGAAATTGGGCACTGTGCCCGGGATCCCGAGCATCTTAGGGGCTCCGCACGCTCAAGTCTTCTTATGTTTTGACCTTTTTTCCTTATCAACTTCTGGAGGATAAATTAATTAGGATAAATTAATTGAAAGATCAAGCACCAAAAAACGTGACCTTTTTGCTCATCAACTTTTACGGGCATCAGAAAAAAACAAAACTTTTTTCACCTCGCCGGGGCCCCCATATAGCGCGGAGCCCTAGGCCTTAAAACGGTCCTGCAGGATTCAACCCATCCGGGGCCGCGCAGGCCGCCAGGTGCCAGGGGCCTCACGCTGGCAAAAGACGGGCTTGCTTGATTACATCAATGTATTTTCAGTTGACTGAAATTTATTTTGTGGATTTACAATTTTGAAGTTTAACTTTAATTATCGCCGACTCCATTACCGTTACAGTTGTAATTTAATAGTTACTGTAGGCCAGTGGCGGTTCCACGTGGGGGATGAGTGGGGATGCACCCCCACCGGACTTTCTGAGTTACTTTTTTTGCTTGTGAACCTATTTTTTGGGTAAAAGTCTAGTAAAACTAACCGGAGATGACCTTTTTCAACTTATTTTTTCGGTAAAAGCGTAGAAAATTAGGAATAAAATTCTCTTTGTCAGCCTTTTCGACAAAGTTTATTGATTTTCCCTTCTATTTTCATCCCCCAACCAACTTTCTATGAATTCATTCATCCCCCCACCAAAAAATCCTGGAACCGCCACTGCGTAGGGGTATCAAAGGGGTCGTCCATAAATGACGTAACGCGCCTAGGGGAGGGGTCCGGACATTTGTTACGAAGTGTGACGAGGGGAAGGGGTTCCGTAAATGTGACGTAACGCAACACAAAATTTTTAAGTGACGATTTTTTCTTTGTTTGCCTGTCAGGGTATTTGGAGAGGGGAAAATACAAGGATGGCCTTTTTTGCTTGGCAGTATTTTAGAAGAGGGACAAAATAGAAGGACGAATGACCTTTTGTTTGCTTGTCATGACTTTTCGGAAGACGAAAAGGAGGTCGGCCCGTTGTTACGTCATATTTTAGGGGGTCTGGCTTTTTGTTAAGTCGCGTTACTTAGGGGGAGGGGTCAAAAAGTGCCAAAATTGCGTTAAGTCATTTATGGACGACCCAAAACGATGCTGCTTCAAGACCAAGTAAATGCTTTTAAAAGTCCGCCAGAGATTGAGCAGTGAAAAAGTGAGACAGAGACCGATTGTTGGGGCAAAGTCGAGAGCAGAATATGTTTTCCAGCACTAAGCTTATATTATAGGCCTACGCTCATAAAAACATGCATGGCGAGAACTGAATGCAACTGCACAGACACTATTAAAATCGCTCTTCGTCAGCGTCAACACAATTTTACGTATATCGTTATCATTATCATCGTCGTCGTCATCATCATCGTCATCTTCATCACAATCATAATCATCGTCGTCGTCGTCGTCATCATCATCATCATCATCATCATGCCACTCCGCCTCACCGGCGCTGGGCGATGACATGGGTTAACTGCCTCAACGAAGTCCTGTCTTGTAAGGCTCAATGTAGGTCCTTAATTAGTGGCCGAAATATTTTGAGCAAAGTCCTTAAATAATGTTTGCAAACGCATGAGCAAGCTTGTATCTTTCAGGTATTTCATTGATCAACTCTTCTCAACTGAACGATATATTCGCCTTCAAAGTCACAAGAAGTGTGCAGTCGTATACCGTTCGCCATTTTGTTTCGCTGTTGATTTTCTCAGCTTTGTATTAGAGCTTGTCTCTGATTATTTCTATTATTTTCTTTTCACTTTGCTGTTAACGAATCAACAGCACATTTTCTACGAATCTGATCGGAGAATTTTCTAATTCAACTACGATGACAACTATAATTTTCTTGCATTCTTGATTTCTTGTATTGTTTTTTGTTTGTTTGTATTGATTTTCTTGGATTGTTTCATTGATTCTGTAGAGTCACACTTGAATGAAAGTAGCGTTGTGGTTGTGATTTCAAAGCATTCAATTGAAAAAAATGTTTAGGCCCAGCGTGTATTCTAACCACCTTGACATTGGGGAGGGGAGGGGAATTTAAAATGTTTGGGGGGACAAGGTCTGAGTCTCCAAAAACCTTGACAAGCAAAATAGGTTATCTTCTTTCTGAAATGTGGTGACAAGCAAAATAGGTCATCCTTCCATCCTTCCTAATATTTTTACCATTCTCAAATGCCCTGGCAAGCAAAAAATTATCATCCTTACATTTTTTCCTCTCCAAAAAAGCACCCCCATCGTCACACTTTTTAGGAGAAAATTTCCATCTTCACAGCCAACATATAAAAAATTGGGGAGGGGATTTTAAAACTTGAGTGGCGGATTCCCTCCAGAGAAGGCCTAGAATAAACACTGGTTTAGGCCTATGATTAACATCGCACGAAAGCACCAAATTTTAAGAAAATTAATCACTAAGGGCTGTCCATTAATTATGTCAACAATTTTTGGGCAATTTTTTACCCCTTCCCCTTGTCAACAACTGTCAAATTTCAGTTAACCCCCCATAATTACGTCAAAAACTTTTGACCCCCCTCCAGATCAATGACAGGTCCAAATAACAAGGTTAATATTTTTGCGATGATGACCATTTTCCCCTTTTTTGCTCGTCGAGTGTCAAAATGTGATGGTTATGACCTTTTTGTCATGCTTTTTCCATTATAATAAGTAGTATTCCATGAAATTTCCTAGTTTTTGAATATTTGTAAAAAGTAAAATTGTTGACGTCAACTTCTCTTGACCCCCCCCCTTCACCCCTGTCAACCTTTTTCAAGCCCCCTCCCTCCTAAATTGTTGACGTAATTAATGGACAGCCCCTATCAAATGTCAAAGAATCGGTAATAGCCTAATATTTTAAAAATTCAGTTGTTGAAAGAAAGCGAATGGATTCTTAGTAGAGCAGTAGGAATGACCGTATGGGCGTGTTCGCTTATCTTTTATTTTCAACACACACACACACACACACACACACACATATCCAATCTCTGTCGCTTTTGTTTCACATAGGCTACTTACGACGCATACGTCCATTCCTAAAATTCCGCACAGCTTGCACGATTGCCACCTCAATTGCAGGAGAGTACAGGGGTGCAATTGCACCCCATAAAAATTGTGAGGTTATAACAAAAAGGAAAATTACTGTTGAAAGTAACCTCTAGTGCTAAGTTAAAATATGAATTTATAGAAGAATCCGATGAGCTCCCTTGTAGCCCTATATAATTTATAATTAGTCCAATAAGTCTTGAGTCTTGTACAGTACTTTTTGTTTCTTTCGTCACATGACCCTGTTTTGCATCCCCTGGACACATTTCTGTGGTCGCCCATGAGGTCTCTCTATCTATCTCTCTATCTATCTATCTATCTCTCTATCTCTCTCTCCCTTAATGTTCACAAAAAGCAAATAGCACGCCTTCAAGCAATACAAAATGCTTTGGTTAGGGCTGTCACGCGAACGTCAAAAGCTCACCACATCACTCCAGTCTTGAAATCGTTTCACTGGCTCAAAGTTCCAGAACGGATTCATTTGAAGATTCTACGCCTGACCTAAAACGCAATCCAGTTCTCAAAGCCCATGTACCTTCGTAATCTCTTTACAATTCAAACGCAGCGGCCAACTCGTTCATCTGCCAGCCTGACACTCATTCGACCAACAGCCACGTCACTAAAATTCCCAGATGTGCTCTATTCAATGTTCCTGACACTTGTCTAAAGTGCAAACACTGATAAAAACTAAACAGTAAACGCTGTACATTAAACCTTAGTCCTATTTCTCTGCAATACTTTATTAAATAATATATGTGGAATTTTTAGAGCAATTCAATCCTCAACCATACACCTGAAAATGTGTGATGTACGTGAACTTCAATTAATCGATTCTAATAACATTAGTTGGATGTAAATATTAGGCACAAAATACAACACCAGAACGCGGTAAAAGCATTGAAGACTAAAGCTACAAACCGTCGGATAAAATCAATACACTAATTAATTGGCGCAAGAAAATACAACAAGTGTTCACGAAACAATAAAGAAATTTGGCAGTTAAAAATAAACTGCAAGATGATTTGTGTTCTAGAATATGGCCTATCTTAACAATAGTATGCGCTCAGTAGCGCGTAGCGTGACTTTTGGGGGCCCGGGGACATCTTTGAGATGGGGCCCCCAGCGGCTGACGAGCAAAAAGGTCGTCGTCCACGTTTATAGTGTTGACGGGCAAAAAAGGCGTAATAAAACCACTCTTCGGGGGCCCCCTCTCCCGGGGCCCGGGGGGCTTTCTCCAAAGTGCCCCTGCCCCCCACGTTACGCCACTGTATGCGCTCTGTTGCAACTGAAGTGGCACCATTTTAGAAATCAGTATAACTTCAGTAAATTCTATTCAAAATTTCTTTAAAAAATTATCCACATTAAATATCATCCATTACACACAAAACTTGCACATTTCAACAAAATCAGTCGTACAGTTTACGAGATATTGGTTTTTTAAAAATTTGAATCGAAAAACGCGTTTCCACGATGGGAAAATCGCCATTGCAATCGTGTCATTACGTCGTTTACGATTTCGATTCTGTGCGCTGAGGTCTGCTCGATGTGCTTGCATTGTTGAAGCTAAATTTATTTCTAAAATGATGCCTCTTAAATTCAGAGCTCGAATTGCTGGGGGGTTGGGGGTTCAGCCCCCTTTAAAATGGCAGACCCTCCCTAGAGAAATGCAAAAATGACAAAAGTGTAAATTCTTAAAACACCACGCTCGCCATGAGCCCCCTTTCATTTTCTCACAATTCGAGCACTGCTTAAATTGCAGCACAGTGCATAGAGCATGCATCAATTGTGTAGCCCTATTTGACAAGCTTATATCATACAAAACCTAGAACACGTAAAGCAAATAATGCTCGATAGGAATTAGGTCCTAGAGCTAAGAACCTTTCAGCACCCGATATTTCGCTCATTAGGGGGGGGGTATTAGATGGAAAAAGTTTGTATGGAGTTTTGAAACCAGAAAATCCTCTCAAAAACCTGTCTAGAACAAAGACGAACACCTTAAGATAGGCCATCGCGTAATCGCCTATAGAACGTATTATTAAGTCAGCAGTTTAACGTGCATCGGAACAACACTAATAATAATAATAATAATAATAATAATAATAATAATAATAATAATAATAATAATAATAATAATAATAATAATAATAATAATAATCAAAGTTCACCTCAAAGTGTTTTAATAATGATAATGATATCACTTCTTGCAAATGGCGAGCAAAATTAATCGGCGATAGCTGAAACTGGTTCATCTTGATTGTCCTCATGATGAAGCCATAACAGTCAGTTGAGGGTTGATAGTCTGGTCAAAGTTCACCTCAAAGTGTTTTCTTAATTGCAAAAAGTCTCATATTGACCATAATGAAATTGACGGTTGCCGCTTGCAAATGGTCACAAGTTTCACTTATATATAATACATTCAGGGGGGCGCTGAGAGGGTGGGTCCGGACCCACCCAGCCTCGGGCAGAGGCACACGAGCAAACCGTGCAAATACGTAAAGAAATTTTGTTTGGAGAGGGGTAGTCTGAGCCGGGTCCTTGTTGTGCTCAGACCCACTGGTTAAATCATTGGACCCACCCAGCCAAGTAAACCCAGCGCTGCCCCTGTATACATTTAGTGTTTTAAGTGCAGTGGCAGTAATGTTTTGAGCATGCAGTTAATAAATTTTAAAGCTATTTGTGTGACATAAATTCTGTTCATCAGCATTACAGAAAAGAACTAACTTTCATCAGTTACCAATTTTATGAGTAAAACAAAGATTCTGGTCCATGAATATTATGAAAACTGCTCATATTAATTATTAGACCCTGCAGTCCTGCACTCTCATCTACAAACTCCATCTTCATTAGGGTGTTATATATATTAAAGTTAATGTAAATGCATTCAGTCTAAAGTATGGTCTACTTTATACGATTAAATACAAAACAAGAGTTCAGAAAACTGTCCCAACATAGACTGCAGATTAAGATCTACTGAATTCTGAATTGAAATGATAATCCTGGGCATATCATGTATTCGAGTCTCTTCTACAGTAGATAAGCTCCTGAAAAAATGCAAACCTAATCCACTGCATCATTTCTTAATGGTCTGACTGACTGGTTTGTCTCCTTTTGTTAAAGAACAGAACATAATATTGTTAGCTAAATACTGTACTATCTAAGGTCAAGGAGTCAACTATCACTTATTTTCTATTAATATAATAAATAACTAAATCCAAATAGAATTGAAATATATATTCATTTGCCCTGTAAATCTGTTATGGGACAAGAGTGACTTATGTTCAACAACATGTAGATAATTTCATGGCTATTAAAATTCAGAATGCATAGCCAAAGCATATAACTGCCATAAACGACATTTTACACCTTTTTTACACAGTATTTGTGTGACAATAGCTTTCAGAATGTGCTGATAACATTTCAGAAGTGAAATATGAACAAGCACAATATAGTCTCACGGCAAAGACCAACAATGTCTGATATGAAGCCAATGTACAACTTGTCTCAACAAGTTTTAAAACAGCAAGACTACAAAAGGTTTCTTTTGCAATATAGTACATTGTCAACCACTTTGTACGTAATCCAACAGCTTATGGTGGAAAAGGAACAGGGTGCAAAGTTATAAAATAAATTGTTATGGAATCTTGGCTCCCACTTTTTGAAACTCAGCATAGAAAATTCCCAAATGCATTTTAAATTTTTAAGTAAATAGAACACAGGACACCAAAAGTGGTAATTGTTTCTATAATTGCTGGTGGAGTTTGAAGGGCATTGGAAGTTGGCCCCAGCGGTCGAAAACAAATGTATCACTGTATTAAGTCAAAATGAATGCAATAAGATTTCAACACATTTTTCCAAAGTATGTTTATGAATATCATAAGCAATGTAGGAATACAAGCCCTGTGCTGGGGTACAACGGCATATGAGGTGTGTCCCCCAGGTGGCAGATGGCGGAAGTCCTAAGCAGAGAAAACTGTAGGGATTTCACTGAATAATATGGAATAAGGTACCATGGACCAGAAGACAACGACAGGGATGGTGGAAGTGTCAACTTAGCCTGAAAGCATATGGAAGAACAGCATCTCTGGCAGCTGATCTTTGCATGTTGGCGAGCAAGCAAAGGGTGCATGTCCAATATAGGGTATATGGGACGACGTTGTGGTCAGCTCGCTACACCGAGAAATCCTGGCCAGTGCTTGGGTGAAAACAGGGTCATGGATAGATACAAAACATGAATGTTTGTGTCTAGCTTTTGCTGCTGAGGAGTTGGTGGAGAGGACAGCAATACAGCAATGATGATGATGAGGAACACAACATATACGAATCTTCATTCTAGTCCATGTACACTGCTGCTTTCATTAGATGCAAATGGTAAAATATGCCTAAGTCAAAATGTACAACTTGATTGGATTACCGGTAAACTGCTTTTGTCACATGCAGTCTGTGTATCATGATAAGCTATTTAGACCAATATGTTTGCTTGCCATAACCTTTAATGATCAATTGCAGAACATGAAGTTGCTTGCATAATCCTGTTATCGTAATGAATAAATTCACTCTTCATAAAATGTACAGTTATCTCAATCAGAGATAATTCTGCATGTCAACATGTCAATTACCGGTAGCCTTCAAATTATCATGTATTGCATACATATGTCTTAATAAGTCTTATGGAGGGAAACTTCCTGAAAGACTGGAATTCTCCCAAAAAGTTTGAGGAAAGAAAAAACCTAACACTGACTGTGTACCAGATAGCAAAAAATTGCTTACAGGCATCACATTAGTGCTGTAAAGGTGACAATAATCACCAACTGTCAGAAATAGGTTTGTGGCCATCAAACAGTTACGGTAGTCTCAGCCAACATTTAATGCATTAGTGCACTAACCTTAAACTTTTTCAAATTCATTTTAGATCAGAGAGCCAAAATTAATTCATCTTTCATACACTGTAATTCCCCAAACCTGAGATGAGTGCAAAAACCCATTGTGGATGGATTATACACTTATTAATGGTGAGGTAGTTTACATGGAAGATAAATGGATAAATTGAGATGTAAATATTGACTAATGAAAGTGGGTCAGATGATTTTCTGCAAAGATAAGAGAAAATTCAGAAATAAAACCAAAGCAAACAAATGTGTGTGTATATATTATATATATATATATATATATATATATATATATATATATATATATATATATTCTGTTATAATATAGGGCCAATAGGTCTGTGGAAAACCACAGCTTGCTTTTGCCTTGCCTGTCTTTAAAATAATGATGACTCTCAATCCTTTGGCAAAAAAGTTGATAGAAGTAGTAGAAATACTTGACAAAGCTTGACATAACATACAGTAAAGACAAGTACATGCATCAGGTATTTCTCCAAATGAACCTGTGATAAATGTTCTTCTGCAGTTTAAGCACCAGTTACCATCAGAAAGGCATATAGGTTAGCTTGGCAGACTATTTGTATCTAAACTTGTGTTTGCATTCTAAATATTCCCATGAATTTAAAAGAAATATTTTAAAGGAATTAAGGTTCTTCCAATATCTGTTGCAATCATTTCATTTGGGCATTAAGATGTGGACAACAGCAGAAGATACCACTTGAGGCTAATACCAGATGAGCTGAAACCTTTCCCATTTGTTAATACTGAAGACAACTTGGTTACTTGGACAGATAAAACGATTTGTCCTCGCTTGCAAAGTGGTCGTCAGATCAATTTAATTAGGGTAACATCACGCCTAAATCTCAAAGTATTAGTGCCTACACCAGATGAAACAAAGCCTTGTCACACCACCATTGTCCTCTTCTATTCCTCAGTAACAAACCATTTTTTATGCAATCGAGGCCCATTCAAAACCTTGAAATCGTTTTCAACCCCACTGACCTTAAATAATGACTGTCTTAATTTTACAGATCACTGACCAACCTGACGGAAATTTAACAGCAGCGCAACGGTCTTTATGGCCAAGCGCTAATGTGTGCTAGTACCAAGGACCCCTTAAATGGAAGGACTGACGGTGGCCATACTCGGGTCCGCGAACTTGGGTTCATTGAATTTTTGACACCTCAGCATCTATTACATGCCATAACATAAGTTTGGATATAGATACAGCTGCAAAATTTGACAGTATAGCTCAAAAATGAATTTCCTACAAATATCAAGTCACCGAAAGTTGATGACGTCATTACATATTTAACAAATGAATGTGTGTCCATTGAGCTACTAATGCAATAGCATCTATTACATGCTGCAACTGGAGTTTGCACAACGATACAGCTATGACAGCCATGAAACCTGATAGTCACACTCAGAAATGAACTCTCTACGCAATTCAAGTAACCGAAAGTTGATGATGTCATTACTTCTTTAATTAACAAATTAACGTGTAGCGACTGAGTTGTTAACACTGTAGCGTCTATTACACGCTGCACCTGGAGTTGACACTGTGATACAGCTATGAAACTTGGTAGTTACACTCAGAAATGAACTCTCTACTCATCCCAGGTAACTGAAAGTTGATGACATTATTACGTATTTAATTAACAAAATAACATGTATACATGGAGTTGATAATGCAATAGCATCTGTTACGTGCTGCAAGTGGAGTTTGCACAATGATACAACTATGAAACTTAGTAGCAACACTCAGAAATGAACTCACTTCGCATTTTAATTTACAGGAAGTTGATGACGTCACTACTTATTTAATTAACAAATTAACGCGTGTCAATTGAGTTGCTATTAAATGATGCAGCTGCAAATCAACATAGCTGTATCATCAAGCACCTTTGTTGCTATGGTGTTAACAACTCAATGGATACACGTTAATTTGTTATTTTGTTATTAAATGAGTAATGACGTCATCAACCTCCGGTTACTTGAATTGCGTAGAGAGTTCATTTCTGAGTGTGACTATCACCAGGTTTCATGGCTGTCATAGCTGTATCATTGTGCAAACTCCAGTTGCAACATGTAATAGATTAAATAGATGCTACTGCATTAGCAACTCAGTCTCAATGGACACACCTTAATTTGTTAATTAAATAATTAATGACGTCATCAACTTCCGGCTACTTGATATTTGTAGGAAATTCATTTTTGAGCTATAGGCCTACTGCCAAATTTTGCAGATGTATCTATAATATCAGAACTTATGTTATGGCATGTAATAGATGCTGTGGTGTCAAAAATCCAATGAACCCGACCGGTTCTCGGACCCAAGCACGGCCGACGTCAGTCCTTCCATTTAAGAGGTCTATGGCTAGTACATAACCTTCTGACAGTGGTTTTCGCACAGGCTCACTTAGCCTCCTAAACCACTTTAAATCATATTATTATTATTATTATTATTATTATTATTATTATTATTATTATTATTATTATTCCTCGACCTCTAGTATTTATACTATTGTCGTAACACCGTAAATAAGAGATCTCCCAACATTTGCAGATATACAAAATTAATAAAAGAAACGAAAGAAGAACCAATGTGACAAAGAGCAATACAAAGAAGAAGACATCAGACGCACGTCTCTGGCGTCAGTCTGATGCCCTTGACGTGGCGTGTAATGGCAGCCGTTACTCTGTCTATTATTCCGCCTCCGCCGCCGCCGCCGCCTCCGCCGCCTCCGCCGCCGCCGCCGCCGCCGCCGGTCGAGTAGGTCACTGGATTCTGCGGCGAACGGGATATCGAATGTTCCGAATCGATCGACTCGAATGAATCGTCCTTACTGTAGGAATCGCGAGTCTTCGACGATCTCTGATATCGATTCGAATCAATTGAGTCTCGATGCACTTCGACCATCCGACCCCGAGTCGGCGGCGGCGGCCCCAGGTCCTGGCCGTCGTCTTGCCGCCGCCGCCGCCGCCGCCGCCGTGAGACGCGATGGCCGCCGCCGTGTGAGACGCCGCCGCCGCCGCCGCCGGTTATCGAGTCGGACGATCCCTCTCTCTTGTACTCTTTTCGCCGCTGCTCTTCGTCGAAATTGAGGCCGCGGTGTCGGCGGTAACCCTGATGCGTCGTATGACCGATCCCACCGCCCCCGCCGCCTCCTCCTCCTCCGCCGCCGCCGCCGCCGCTGCCCCGGCGCCACCGCCGCCGGGTGGCGCAGCTGGAGGCCGCAATCGGGTGTCGGTGTCGAGCGACTGGCTTCGACCGAAGTGGTTGACTTCTGGAGGAGCGCTTCCGTAGACGACGGATCGAGGGGCGGAGTGGCCGCGACGAGAGCCCTGATAGACGGGAACCTCTCGATATGAGTCCAGTCGACATGGCGACGGCAAGTCACGAAATCTACTGACGAAGGAAAAACTCAATCCCATAGAGAGACACGTTAGTCTGCATTATGCAAAATGCCCGAATCTATAGAGACCGACTTGTACGGAACAGATACGCTCAAAATATGGACAGGAGAGCAACAGGCGCTTGATGAAAAACTTGCGACGTAATCTGCCCTGACAATATGAAAGGCTTCGTGGGTCCTTGTAGCCTATGGGCTACTCTCATCTGTTTGCGGTTCGAAGAGGTGATCAGCGGTCCGCAAAATTTTCCCACGACGGGCCACATTTAAGGGCCACATTTTTTAGCAATTTCTTTCCGCGGAGTCATAGGGCGAGTTAAAAATTCTGTTTAAATATGCCATTGAAAAAGAACTAGGCCTAAATATTTAAGTTGAAAGTACTTTCAAAGAAGTTTTCTCATAGATATAGGTGCAATCATTTCACAAATAGGACTTTCAGGCCTACACAAAAACATATAGGCCTAGTAGATTTCATTGTTCGAAGTTTTATTAGAGTAGTAGGCCTATGTAACTCGAAGGGGTGGAATGGAGTAGCATGCGTTTCCTAAAGCCTCTGCTACTCCACTGTCTACCAGGTTACCTACACGTGCATGGTGGGTGTCCCTGCGCACAGCGTTGCAAACACTCTCCTCTGCCATGGGAGGGGCATGGTGAGAAATTGTCATTGCATTACAGTGGTTTCACACAGGCTTACTTAGTCTCCTAAACCGCTTTAAATCACATTATTATTATTATTATTATTATTATTATTATTATTATTATTATTATTGTTGTTGTTGTTGTTGTTGCACACTGAAATGCTTGTCTTAACCTTAACAGTACCGTTAGTAGGCTAACTTACTACTCCTAATTATGACAATTTTGAGGGTCTAAGACTTTGAGGAAGAATCTCCCACTATCCGGCCTGTATGCAACACTGCTCGCACAAACAGAGTGCCAGGTCATTTCACTGTTTTTCAGGGGGCAAAACACTTTTGACCTGACAAGTTACAAGGCGAAAAAGTTGACGACCTTTTTTTTTGAACACCAGACTAGACTACTCCACATAGTGTAAAAACTAAATACTAAATAACACAAGAAAAAATTTTTTCCTCAAAATCAGGGGCAAATGCCCCCCTGCCCCCCAAATGACGTCCCTGCTGGTCGGGAGAAAAACTTAGTGGGGTCAGTCGGGAGAAAAACCGGTCAAACATGCATGGAAATCTGAATAGTCAACCACCCTAAAGACTATGACACTTCAACATGGATAAGCAGCTAGAGATCCACGTTCCACAGCGCGGGCTATTGATAAGATGTATGACAGGCTATTTTTATGATTTATTATTAGGCCTACTTGTTTTTCCTTATGAGATATTGCGCCTCCAAGAATTTTACGACCATGACAACCGCCCTCTGCCCCCCACGCCACGCCACTCTACACTATATGTCATATGGAACAACTAGGGTCTAAGCTAGTGCACAGTTACGTTACTCAGAGGTGTAGCGAGGGTATCCGGCGCCCGGTGGCAAAGTGTACCGTTGACGCCCCCAACACTGCTGACGAGCAAAAAAGGTCGTCACATCGTTCTCTCGGCGCCCCCCTCAATTCTCTACGGCGCCCCTCCCCGTATACTCCTGACGAGCAAAAAAAGGTCGCCGCACTTCTTTCTTCTTATTTATTATGTATTTGACTGTTTAACTTACACCAAAAACCCGATTTTGGCGCCCCCTCACCTCGGCGCCCGGGGGCATATGCCCCACCTGCCCCCTTCGTTACACCTCTGACGTTACTCGAAGTACTCTTAAGTGCCAGAATTAAAACGAACAGGTGGCTAATTGACCGTTGCATAATGAAATTCTTAAACTTGCATAATAACCGCCTCGCGGCAAAGAAGCGTTCATGCGTCGTAGATGCTTGTCTTCTGGTTTATCACTCTTGCGCCCAAGATCTGTCATGCACGTTGTATGACATACTTTCTATCTGTGTGTCTGCCTTCATCAACTTCGTGTCTGGCGCTTTCTCGATAAATTTGATTATCTAAAGCAAACTGGAACAGTGCAGGCAGTCGGATGAGACTTTCCATTACTCGTCCTGCTCTATCTTAATAAATATTCGCCTAATTAAAGCAGAGTGCTTCGAGTCTAAG
This sequence comes from Metaphire vulgaris, assembly GCA_018105865.1. NCBI lineage: Eukaryota > Metazoa > Annelida > Clitellata > Crassiclitellata > Megascolecidae > Metaphire > Metaphire vulgaris. The sequence goes on from CM030837.1 coordinate 12,313,723, forward strand.
AGAACATCTCGAGATGCTGTGCTTCGTGTCCTTCGTGTCTATATTCATCACATCAAACTTCGTATTAAACATTGACCGAGTATAGGAAATCCATTATGCGATCATTCGTTTCACATATGGTCTTGCGTTGAGCTCTGCAACGGTCGACCACAGTTAGTTCAGCGTAACTGTACAGATAACCTCTATAGTTTAAAATAATTTTCTATGATAGTTGTAAAAATTTAACTGTTTAAGATTGGTCAGAATTAAAGGTACCAGTGTTGTGCTTTTTAGAAAAGACCAATTTGACACTTTTGAAAGGGGACAGTTTGGCACTTTTAGAAAGAACGCCCTGAAAACAAAAAAATAAACTCCAGAAGACTAATTCCTCGGACTCGAGCCGGAGCTTATACGCGCCTAGCATCCTGATGTGAACAGGGCCAATGGGGTAAGTCAGTACGTGGCGTAGCCAGAGGTTTTGGGGGTTAAACTTTCCTTGAGCGCCGACGAAAAAAATGTAAAATGTGTTTCCATGCATTTTTAATTTTGGACGCGGTTTTGAGGGTCAAAACCCTCTTCAATTGGGGCTGCTGACCAAACTTTTAAGCGCCATAGGCGTGACGACCTATTTTTTGCTTGTCAGCATCTGAAAGGACAAATTTTAGAAGGAAAGATAATAGGATAGATACATAGGATGACCTTTTTGCTTTTCAAGATTTTTCGAAAGTTGGTTACGGTCAAAAGTCAAAACCAAACCCCCCTTCCGGAAATCCTGGTTACGCCACTGGGGTAAGTACACAATAGACGTTTCATTGCAATGGAAATGTCAAACGAATAGCCTGAGAACCCGGAGACTTTTTATGTGATTGCTGTGTGGGGTTAGCGATCCAAAGGCTGTGATATCACATAGCCTAATTACTGTGCATAGCAGTTGCTGCGAATTCTATCCAGACAACTTTTTTGCATCACTTAAAAGAACAAACAATTGCAATTTGAGTTGTCACGTCGCTACATAGGTTCTCCTTCAACCAGAGAGGCTAGGAAATGTTTCCATCATAATCATCGTCATCAACGACAACAACGACAGAATCTGCTGCTGCTGCTGCAGCAACAACACTAATTAAATAGCGTGTATTTTCATACTTGTCTAGGAATCCGTGATTAAGAGCGGAAGAGGTGATGAGGCCAAGGGTTGTGATGGGAGCGTTGCCGGCGTCGAGCGCACTGACCGCTGTCCAGCATCGACCGCTGTACAGCTTGTGCTTTGCTATGTAGTCGATGACTCCGTCCTCCAGCAGATATCTGACCGATTGGCCTCTGCGAAGCGCCGTCCTATCAACAGCACCAGAACGGAGAGAGAGAGAGAGAGAGAGATTCGTCTTCAAACTCTCTTGCAATCAATACAGCGATTTTTGGGTGTCATGCACGTCGGAACGAAATTTTAACAGGGCTGCATTTTTCAGGGGCGTAGCTAAAAATCATTTATCATAAAAAATCTGATAAGCAAAAAACAAAAAAGGTCATCACCCTTCCTTTATCTTCCTCTCAAAATTCTGACAAGCAAAAATGGTCATAACCCTTTCTTTTCCTTTATAGTTTCTTTAAAAAAAACACCCTCATCTTCCATAGGTGCAGTGTTCCCTTAATTTTTCCAGGGGTGCACCTTTACCCCTGAACCCCACTTCCTACGGGCCTGCTGGGTGTAGTGCGGACCTTGTGGCATAGGCATGAACCTTGTGGCTGTTGTTCGATGGCTAAAATCCTCGAATACTATTCCGATGTAGACAAATTGCCGAAGCTTTGATATAATTTAGTGGCAACCGATTAATTGGCAGAGCTTAATCAGTATGGCGGCATAGAGATGGTCAAATTGACGACTGCTACTCAGATCAATTTTTGCAGCAAACATAAGAAATTATTTCTGCAGCGAAATTGACAATTATACGCAAAGGATGCATTAGCCAGAACGTCGTCTGCGGAGTTGCCGTTCCTTGGGTTGAACTCAAAGGCGTCATTTGGGGGCTGGGGCGGGGCCGTGGCCCCCCAAGGAAATGAAAATATTAATTTACAATGTATTAATGTGCAACAAAAAACAAAAAGAGGGATGTCATTTGCGTTTGGGGGCAAAAAACTTGATGTCGAGTAACCCGAAGAGTAACTAATCGTAAAAAAGGGCTGACAAGCAAAAAAAGGTCGTCAACATTTTTGGAAACTCGTCAAGTCGAAAAATATGTAAAAAAATAAAAAAATTTAAAAGAAAAATTAAGAAAAATTTCAAAAAATTTCTCGCCCCCCCAAGAAAAGTGTGAAATGACGCCACTGGTTGAACTTCGACATTCAGTCGTGTTCTGTGCTGTTTATCCAAGGCTCTCGTCACCGTATCTTTTGACACATCCGACCATCTTCTCTGCAAGTAGCATTGCTCGCGGTCTTCCCTCTTCCCTTTGTCCGTCCACTCGTCCTTCTAAAACCATTGTTATCGAGTCTCCTCTCCCATCAGGGACCGACCCAAAGAAATTGTCATTTTCACTTCATTTCCGTAATTGGGGACTACTTTCTGGCTATTTCCAGTTTTCATTGAAGTAGCTCTGCTACACGTCTACCATTAGCGTTAAGGCATACAATTCTCACCCGACAGCACCGAGGTGCAGTTAAATGAAGGAGTCGTCCTGGTAAGAGTGGGGTCCTCTGTACAAAATTAAGAACCATTAACTCAAAATATGGTCCCAGTCAGAGTAGTCGTCTGAAAGCCCGTGGGCGTTATAAAGACAGAGGTAGAGGTGTGCTAATAGCCTAATAAGCCGTTAGGCGACAGACACAGCTGTTCCCGACCATGTGGTCGATTCAGTGGTTAAAGTGGTTTGTTGGATATGCCGGGGTCCTACGCTGTGAAAACCCTGGGCCCGGGATATATTTGTCGGGGCCGATCAATGAGGTGCCGGGGCCCATAACAGAGGTGCCGGGGCCGGGCCCCGGTCCACTTTAACCACTGGGTCGAATTAGTATAAATATAATTTTTCTTAAGACGGTAATGCGACTTTAAATCACGATATAGACTTCGAATTTCGTTAATTCCGCGTACACTTATTTGTCCGACTTTATGGCCTACTTAGAGCAATCGCGTTGAAATGAATTCAAGCCACGATGAATTGTGAAACCCGTCAGATAGTACAGGGTGGCGCAACAAACCGGACTATATCAAATGCGGTGTCGGGTCAATTGTTCGCACGCCAATTGATCGACTCAAATTGGCCGCGCAAAATTGATCGCTAGCCAATTGATCGCAATATCAACGATAACTGTCCATTGAACGAAGCTTCGCACTCAGAATGCCTTCATTTATAACCCTTTCTTTCAATTCTTATATGCAGTGTTAATGTATTATCAGTGGACATCCGTAACTTGTTATAGCCACAATCTGAGCATATTATATCTTTTTTCTGCTTTGAGATATGCTATTTATGTTATATTTTTATAATATATATTCTAATGAAACTTCTTGCATTATTTTTCTGGGTATGCATATGATCTATATTTTGTGACCATATCAGTTGAGGGAGTATATGACCAATAAATCATCTTGTTGCCCTGATCAACTGTATTGGGTTGCAGGGATATTTTTACACCCACCCCAATTTGAGGTTGACATCCCCCAAAATTTGTTAATGTTGCAATGGTATGCATACAAAATGCATACTAATTAGCTCCGGACACCCCCCCCCCCATTTGAGGTCGACAGCCCCTCCCACCCATTCACAATCCTAGAAATATCCCTGATGGGTTGCCATCAGTGATATTTCTAGGGTTGTGAATTTAGAGGGGGTGTCGACCTGAAATTGGGGGTGTCCGGAGCTAATTAGTATGCATTTTGTATGCATACCATTGTCACATTACCAAATTTGGGGGTCCACCTCAAATGGGGGCGGGGTGCTATGGGGTGTAAAAATATCCCTGGTTGCCAGTGCAGGGAGTATGGGAATAGGGCCGAACCTGCATTGCAAATGCAATGGAGCTATATAAATGCCGCCGGGGTCCCTACATAGGTCCGATATCCAGCCGCCATCTGGTCAGCTTGCGGCTAGCTAGTGGACCGCTGTCTTGCCGATGATCGGCATGCCGACAGCGGTCCGCTCATAAACCGATGAGCAAAATGACAGTACACCGGTAGCGGCAACCGACATCGGGCCGCCAAATGACAGGCACTCGGTCCGCTAGCGGTCCGCATACTTTTTGCTGGCAGGGAAGCTCCATTTGGAAACCGTTCGAAGCTGTTGTTTATAATAATGTGATTGTAATTGGTTTAGAAGGCTAAGTAAGCCTGTGTTTATGAGATTGTAAACTTAACCCATTAACTGGGGACCCCGGATATATCCGTCCATATTTTACATTGAGTTACAGTTAAATACCCAGTTAAGGGGTTAAGATTCACTTTCAAGTGAAATTTTAGAACTTTAGGCCGTTTTCATTACTGTCAGTAGCGTAGCCAGAGTTCTGGAATAGGTGTAGAATAATACTAGATTAAAATCTTGAAATTCGGTGTAAATTTTCGTTGATATTGCGATCAATTGGCTAGCGGTCAACTGTCTTGCGACCAATTGACCTCGCGATCAATTTTGAGCGGCCACGCCGGCCAGTTTGTGTCGATCAATTGGCGTGCGAACAATTGACCCCGAACCATTAAATGCAAACCTAAATTGACTAGTCCGGTGTTTTTGCGCCACCCTGTATGCTAGCCCTGTTGTCTTTGTTACAGATTTAAGATCTAGTGTTGCATGCCCTTATACCTGTAGGTGGTTATAGTTAAGAAAGCGATGTTTTTGAGTTCGTCTCTAAATTAACCACAACCCTACTAAGACTCAAATAAAGTGAAGTAGGTTTTATTTCTATAAAATTTTCCACCTCATCAATCGTTTTCAGCCCTGGCCGGAAAATGTGATTTTTAAAACCTAGGTTAAGTCGAAAAGTGAAAATTCCCACCTTTATTTTTAAAGTTTTACACTCTCTGCAGACAGCTGAACTCATATGTGACAACAATTTAGAGAACTGTCTGTGGGTGTTGAGACTGTTGACATGTGACTAAAATATAGAGAAGGGTTTATGAGTGTTGACATGCCAAATATTTAAACATAGAAAAACTAGAAACCTACAACCTACAATCATTTTATTTCTAAAAAAATCATAGATTTTTCCTGCGCTGTTTCTAGCTCTGTCCTCATTATCATGTTCTCTGTCCTGGGTCTTGCTTCTTCTTTGATTTCTGCATAGGTCTTGTGACGCTGTGCATATGTTTTCATAACCCAGTCCAATAGCATCCTCCTTGGTCTTCCTTTTGTCTTTCTTCCTGATATTCTTCCCTCAATTACTGTCTTTTTTGATGGTGCTGATTATCGATCTTTGTTCGTCCACCATCTTTAGTACTTCATCGTTTGTTTTCTTGTCCTTCCACTTGATATTTTCCATTCTTCTCCATATCCACATTTCGAATGCTTCCAGCTTTTGTATGTCCTTCTTCTGGAGAGTCCAGGTTTCTGAGGCATATAAAGTGACACTCCAATCCAGCTCTGTCTTATCATCATTTTTTGAATAACAACACTATACTACTTCATCTGATAAATTTATGGACAGCACAAGTACTCATCCCAAGATTAGAAAATAGGTCTTAGTGTAGACAGGAGAACTAAAAAATGGGAGACGCGTTCTGGTGGTAGGCCTACTGTTTGGTTTCGACAAATCTTTGCACGTAACGTATTATTTATTTTCGCTAGATTTGAATCTCTGACCTGATTCGTGCTCCGTAGACTGCATTCGGTATCCAGTCAGACACGATATCGATGTTATTCTTCAACAGAACACAATTACCACAGAATAAATACTTTTAGTAATTATGTTCAAGACTTTCTTACAGATGTTAGAACAAAGTCTATTATTAATTAGTGTAATTTAGTTGATGCGTCGTCCACTCGCTCTTCCTCATTTCAACCAACTTCAGGGTCGAAGGTGCGAAAACCACCGGACTGATGACCAGATTATGCCCCGAACTAAATTAACACTCAGGACTTTAGCGGGAAAATGCATAATGCAACACGAGAAAATAAAAGATTCATCTGGATATTGTTTAGTTCGACGACAGAGCCGAGCTCTTTTCTTAACCATACTGTATAAGCTTATGATGTACGTGTGTGTGGTTTTGTGCATGCAGAGCCGACCTTACGAAGTGGGAGGCCCCGGGCAAGAACAATGTGGGAGGCCCTAACCTAACCTAACCTAACCCAAAAGCAGAAAACGGAATCCATTGGCTTCGAATAAACCAGCCACCGACGATGCATAGTGCCATCATTTGAAAGAAGAAAATCATAATCAAGCACTCGCACAAGACCTTGTCGTACGATTTCTCTTCGCAGCTGATCTGTTAGCTCAGTATGCCAGAGACCACAATCATTCAGATGCGCCAATTCAACAGGCCCGCCGAGAGAAATTCCGGGCCCCTGTGCAGAATGGCCGGCGGACCCTTGAGAATCAGAAAATTTCTTGACAACCTTTTTTTCGCTTGTCACCCTTTTCCCTTTTTTTCTTTTTTACGTCTTAAAAGTAGCCGATAACATTTTTGCTTGTCACCCTTTTCACGCCCGTCCCGGACCCCTCTTTTCCTCGCGGGCCCCCCTCTGCTTTAGAGTTATTATTCAAATTATTGTTAATTATACATATTCATAATCGGCCTATCCCCCCAGACCGCCGGGCCCCTGTGCACTTGCTCCCCTGCCCACCCTCTCGGCGGCCCTGCAATTCAATACAAAGTCCTTCATCTTATGGCGCTTCTCCTTCTCCAAATATTTATAATAATTTCATCAGCATTTTGAACATATTCGTTGCTGTAATGCGAGTTTCTAGGTTCTCCGTGTATGTGCTTTCGACAATTTCGTCGCACTCGCTCGTTGATTCGAAGCCATGTTTTGAAGCAGCGCTCGTAGAAAGAAAGAAAGAATCTGTCTGTGGCGCATTTCTGTTGTTTTTTAAAATTGAAATCTCCTGTTCTCGTTTGCGCGTTCGTTTCGAAGAACCACTTTCGAATGTACGCTTACTTCTTATTTGATGTCAAGAACGGTTGAAGAACCCATGATTAGGTCTACGCAAGTTTCATTAAAACTTCGTAAATAACGTTTTCACGTTCAAAAGACTTTGTATTTAAAGATTCAAGATCCAAAATGTTTCAAACATTACCCGCCGAAAATCTACTTTATTGTGACGTCAAAAGTGAGTTTTCGAATGTGGCAACATGCACACTATCAACCCGACACTGGTAGGCCTAGTGATAGGGAAAAAGAAGTCATCAATCTCTTTTTCGGTAGTTTGGGAACCAGCGGTTGTTCTGACCACTGTGCCCAGGGTCCCGAAACTTCTGTAGAGAACATTCAGTATTTTTATTATATTTCTTAAAGGTGGGAGGCCCCTATTCATTTTGAGGCCCCGAGTGGTTGCCCGTATTCTCCGCCCCAAGGCCGACCCTGTCTGCATGTGTGTGTGTGTGTGTTTGGTTCTGTGCATATGTGTTAGTGTGCGCGCGCGCGTGTACATACGAATAGCCAATCGTTAAAAGTAGAGTGTATCTATAATTACATACAGACAGCTGATGGGCAATCTGGACGCGAGTCAGTCGAGTCCACGTCCGCTTGGTTGTTTTTTTTATAATCCAAACGTGCTTTTGTGTTTTCAATGCTTTACAGTCGTTAAATCAATCCAATGCCTTTTTGTTGCGGATTTCCAAATTTGGTTTCTTAAAATGATGACAGCGAACGTAGGCTTAGGCTTACGCACCGAAATACGAAAGTCTAAACGTGTTCTGTGCGTGGCTTTCAAAGTTTTGCACTTGTTTGCGATGCATCAAGTCGAAATTTCATTGACATTGTCAGGAGTGCATTGCTTCACTTATATAGTATGCAATGCGTTTCAGAATACAGATGTAAACAGGTGGCAGAGACAGAAACACCTGTTTAATTAAACTGCAAACAGACGAGACCTGGTTTCGTGATAGAATATCAGACTCGTAGATACACTTTTCTGCACTGCATCCGCTGCGTTCGATCACAACCAAACCGTAGCGACTGACGATCTCTTCGATCTACAAGAACACGTCGTCTATATACGATCAGGCGTTTAGTCAATAATAATAGACTTGCGTCCGTTTATGCCTTCTTTTACCACAGACAGCAGACCTGCTTCGTTGGGATAATATTGGAGCGAGGCCGATATCACTACAAGCAGTAAGCACAATTTCAGCTGCTGATTGGTCTGTAGTATTGAATGAATAGCTATTTCGATGCAGTAGTTGGAATTCTGAGAATGAAATCCCAAAAGATGAGTTTGAGGCAAGTTGGAGTTCAGATTAATTGATGCCAAGGAGATGTCAGTCGTGTCTTTTCGCTTGGAAACTATCAACATTCATTCATTCATTCATTTATTCATTTATTCATTTATTCATTCATTCATTCATTCATTCATTCATTCATGGACAATTTCTATAGCGCTGTAACAAGGCTGAGGCCTACAACAAAAGCGCTTTGACATCTCAACAACTATACCCCAACCTAAACAGATGCATCTTTAAGCTCTTGATGAAGTGCTCAGCAGTGTCAGCCATGGTGACATCATCGGGAAGAGAGTTCAATAAGATAGGATTACCAAGTGTAAAGGATCTCTCTCCAAACTTAGCAGTCTTGGACGGAGGAGGAACATAAAGATTAAACCCACGACTCGAGCGGAGCGACAATCTCCTGTCATTACAATATGAACAATGTGAAAAATGGTCAAAATTGTTGAGACAACATTCATCATCATCGTCACCATCATCATCATCACCACCACCAGCTCAAATTCACCTGAGGTACCGATGACAACAGCAGCTGTCGAACGATCCTTTTCCAATTTTCCTGTCTTTTGCCGCACGAATCGCATCCACAAGATTGAATCCCGTCCACTCTCTGAGGTCGTCGAAACATCGTCTTCTGGGCCTTCCTCCACTCTGCCTGCCACCATGACCGTTGTCTTTATGACGTTGATTTCCAGACCTAACCTTTTGCTCTTTTCATTTAATGCATTCAACATCTTTTGTAGTCCACTTTGTGTGAAGGACATGAGATCGACGTCGTCAGCAAATCGCAGATCCTTCAACGTTTCCCGTGGATGTTGATTCTTCCCTCCTCTTACTCCTCTAGTTGCTCCATTGCTCGCTTTAGCATGAGTAAGAACAGCAGCGGTGATATTGGGTTTCCCTGCAGTGAGTTCTCTGTCGGCCTGAATGATCATCAGCAGCTTGCTGTCCACCCCAAAGTCGCCCAGGGTCATAGCCCCTCTTGCTAGGCAGAGTCTGCTAGGCAGATTCCCTGACCTGTTCAACAGCAGTCTTAGTGTCAGGATTTGATGGGTGGTGCTCCTGCCACGTCTGAATCCCGCGCCTGCTCTTCAGTTAGATGACATTCTATCTTTGCTCTTAGTCGTTGCAATATGATCGACAGAAAGACTTTGCCTGGGACCTTGGGTGGGATATCATGGCAATTGACCTATAGTTTTGAGCACTCCTTGGGGTTGCCTCCCGTCGGTATCATCACCAATACTGATTGAGACCATTCTTCTGGCCACTCTTCAGGGGCTGACGTTGGATCAGTAGGCTTGTCCATGGGACAGATATTTCTGTCCCATTCTCATCCCATTCCGTGGCAATTTATGCCTGTCACATCCCATCTCATCGTCCCATAAGATTCCATTATAATATTAAAATGAAATATTAATCATGTGCAATACAGTTCAAATGAAATTGTGAATTATGAAATTTATGAAAGCTTAGGTTTAATGTCTGCTTAATAGGACTACGTGTACAAAGAGACAGGTAAAACGACAGAATGTATTAACTCTGTTAACTTTTTTGTCCCACCACAAAACATAGATGCAAATATTATGAATATATGAAGAAAAAAGGATAAAAGCTTTAAAAAGGTAAAAACACAAAATTAAGAGTAGCTCTGTCCCGTGAGTCCCATATGTTATAGGACGGAATAGTGCTGTCCCATCCCATCCCATGGGACGAATCCCATGGGATTTCTATGGGACATCCCGTCCCATGGACAAGCCTGTGGATCAGACCATCAACTGGTACTTTGCAACATGCAGACAGCATTGGGCCATGTCAGGAAGAGTAATTGTATGAAACACAAAAGGTTCAATCTGGAGAAGCTGAAAGACCTAATGGAACAGAAGACATATGAAGAATAGGTTAAAAGGCGGCCAGTGGCGGTTCCAGGAATTCTTGGCGGGGTGAAAGAAAAATTAATAGGAAGTTGGTAAGGGATGCAAAGTTAAGAAAAAATAAATGAGAAAATGTCATTTTAGTCTTGTCGACTAAATGTTAGTGTAAACCTTTCGGAAAAGGCTGACAAGCAAAAAAACGTAATTCGAAGTAATTTTCAGTAGATTTTTTTAATAAACTGACCGAAAATTAGGTTGACAAGCAAAAAAGGTCATCCGCATCCGCGGCATATTAAGGAAGCAAAAAAGCTCCGGTGGGGGTGCATCCCCAGACATCAACATGGCGGAACCGCCACTGAAGACGGCTACAGGTGCATGGAGAACCCGATTTGCGACAGCATTGCCTTTCTAATTAAATCTAAATACCAAATTCAACAATTTCGTCGTGTTCCTCAAAGTTCAAGAAATGATTTTAGGAATTAGTAAAAAATTAAGAGTATTAAATGAGAGAATTTTAGAGAATAACGACGGATGAAGGAATTTATAGGCAACTATTTTATATTAAGAACTATTGGGATTAAAGACACAAATGAATGTGGAAAAGACAAAGAACAAGAAAATGTTGAGTGACGCGTTAATCGATATTAGGGATTTTTGAGTTCACAGTGCGCTATGCAATAATGAATAGAACCATCGAATTCTAATAACTAGCGGACTATAGAACAAACGAAACCAACTCTGCAACTTACATCATCTCGTTTCCAAAGACCTGAGAGGGCGAAAGTTTCGAAAACGTTGGCTCCGCACAGAAATTTCAACTGAACTGCCTCCTGGCCAAAGTTGTTTGATGCAAACACTTCACCATCTTCTGCATGAGACGACAAAGATTGACAATCAGGGATGCGCTCCAAGCAGCTTAACTGGTAAGTATTCGCTTTTCAGTATGCTAATTGAATTTGGTACAATTAGAATAATATTCAGAAACCTTCGAAGGCATTCGTACTCGTCTACGTGATCAGTTCAGTCAGAGTCAAATAACAGCCGAATGCTGTTTGCTCTGTTGTCCCGTCTCCAACATCTCCTAACTTAAGCCATTCTATTTATTTTGTTGGCGTAATATACTTTCTGCTCATTATCATATACTCATTATACATACACGCACGCACACACGCACGCACACACATATAATTATTTATATATTATATGAAGGTTATGATATGAAAGTTATATTATATTACATCCTAAAATAGACAATACAGTATTCGCGCATCTACAGGTGTATCATATCTGGAATTGGCCTTGCCCGGCTGACCACTAAATTTCGGCTATAGCTATTTCAACGGTAGATCGAGCGAATAGGAATAAGCATCTACTGCGCTATAGAAATTCATGAGACTTTACTTACTCACTTAATCTAAAAGAAGTGCCGTTCAATTGCGTTATGGCGTTGAACAGATTATCAGAAAATAAATCGGGTACAATCTTGTTTGTGTTTAGTCTGAGCTTTCTTCTATCTGGAATTTACGATAGACGAGGGCCGTCTCTGTCCTACCTGTGCTAATGTTTCGGTTGTTCAGTTCGACCTTTCTCTTCTTCGTCGCCGTGTTGGGCGGCAGAGCGTTCGGATGACCGAAGACGTCGATCGACTCGTGATGATGACGCAACAGCTTCGTTAACTCCATTATACCGTCTTGGTCGCTCTCCCAAGTATCCAGACTGTAAGCATTCGAAGTGTTAAACAGATTGACTGGACGATTTCATCATGACCGCCAGTGTTTTGCACATCGGATTCTCTAGCCCACGTGCTACAGTCAGTGGCGCCCACAGGAATTTTTCCAGGGGCCGGCAAGACACAATGGTAACGGTCAATATAGCTTTCAAGATATTCAATTCCTTAGTTCTTAGTTAAAGTTAAGTTTCTCAATTTCACTTCGTGTATCAGTAGTAGTGTGAAAATAATGGTTAAAAGCAAAATATAGTTAGTTAGAAAAATAGATTGGTATTTTCCAAATAGGGGCAAATGCCCCTCTTGCCCCAATGTTTGGGTGTCTATGGCAATAGTGTCCACGCACTCTCCAGATTAGTTATCACATTACTCTCTACGTTGAATAATAATAATAATAATAATAATAATAATAATAATAATAATAATAATAATAATAGTTACTCGATGTCAAATTTTCACGATCAATATGCTACCGATGCTTCCCAATAAGGTTTTTGCCAACGCTTTCATACTACTATACTACTTGTTGAGAGATGCAAATTGTCTATTAGCATCTCACTCACTAGAAGCCAGTTTTCGTCTGAATGTGCCACAGTCCCCAAAGAGTACGCATGTGCTAGATCCAAATTATTGCGAATTACCCAAATTTGTGAGAACATCGCTTCAAATGTTTAATTAAAAAATCATACAAATAGCAATTGCTAACTAGGCTATTTCAGACATCCATTGAGTTCTAATATTAAAACCGCAAAAATCGATGTAATCGCATTATAGCAAACGATTTACAAAGATAAAATTTGCACATAATATCAAATAGCTTATTAGCATATAAAAAGTCAAACTACACAGTTGCTTCTATTAGGCTTACGGAATAGAGTCAGTTTATTTTGATGTGTAGTCTTTATACGAATTGGCCAATTCTTATAGTGATCGCTTGGAAAATGTATTTCAAACTTACCGGAGCCAATTGGAAGTCTTTATTGCTAAACGTATCATGGCACACCTGTGTTTCGATGGAACTAGATCCTGCAATGACAGTTAGGTTCGAGTTGATGAGTTCAGAATAAAAACGGACACCAATGACGCAGTCAACGTTGGAAGCTATGAGACGAATGGAATATCGGTTAAGAGCGGCGTGCCTTATTCACTCTCACCTAAAGCCACCTGCTGAAAATACATATCTCTAAGAGGCGGGGGAGGGGGAGACGAGAGACCGGGATTATTGAACCAGCGACGGAAAGAACATTTTGCCATCTTATGTTAGGCCTTATTGTGCAGTGTTTATTCTAGCCACCTTGACATTGGGGGGGGGAGGGTTGAAATGTTTGAACGGGGAGAAGGTTTCTCTTTCCAGAAACCTTGACGAGCAAAAAAAGCCATCCTGGTATTACATTTTTCCTTTTTCCTCGGAAGTGGTGAGGAGCAAAAAAAGGTCATCACATCCTTCCTTATCTTTCTTCCCCTTCTTCTCCACATGCTCTAATGCTCTTCTGAATATGGTCATATCCTTATATCCTTATGTTTTCCCCTCTCCTAAATAGAAAACCCCTCTTTCGTCACACTTTTGGGAGGAAATGTCCATCTCCCAACGCAACATATAGAAAGTTTTTAGGTGAATTTTCAAACTTTGGCGGGAAATCCCCCAAAAGGGCCTAGAATAAACACTGCTTATTGTGTATTAGGCCAGCAACACTTGTTGAGTGAAAAAGCTTAAAGTGATTCTCTCTTGATTTCAATTTTAACGGTTGTCGAGTCTGCAAATATTAGGAGGATAGTTGAAAATTTAGTCTTCTATTCAACAAATTGTAATTACACATTTTAAAAAGAAGTCTAAACTATGTTTAAGGGTTTTCGTGATCACAAGAGAACCCTGGGATCACAGGTTTTTTTTCTAAAAATCGACTTTTCCAGGTCCAATCATTGAGCTCCGTGAGTTCCCCTAACGGAATCTGGGACTGAACCGAGAAAGAATAATGTCAGACATACAGTACGTCGGCAATCATCCAACCATCCAATTGATAACATTTCTCATCGGGCTTGAACGAATCCTAAGCCCCATCTAGCCCAAAATAGGGGCCGATCCTGTGCCCCTCGTCACTACGCTAATAAGCCAGATGACTCTCGCAACTGAGTATGAATTCCTTGAGGCTTTATATATTTTTGCTACAGTTTTAGTTATCCGCTGTCACACTTGTCGGTCTGTAGTTTTCAGAGGAGCGCTGAAGCAGAGAAGAAATATAACAAATGCTATCGTTCAAGCCATTTCACCATGCACAGAGACGCTATTTTACGTCGTCGTCGTTGGGAATTTTTGGGGGGGGGGGTTGCCAGCGTTCAGAGATGACGAGCCGCCAAGAACATCACCAATACTGTAAAATATTTGATAAAAACTTTAGCTGATAACCTTTATCGCTTGTTCGTACTTTCCTGTATTATATTTTTCTCGGTAATAATTGCGCACGACTTCGGTTTCGAGTCGCGCAGTTGAAGCCTTCGATTGGGCGTCAAATGCAGAGAAATACAATCGAATCTTCTTCGCATTTGCATTAGAGCGCTATACTCGATGTTGTTACGTGCATAATAGCATGGACTTTGCGCTGAATTAAGTTCTGCTCTCAGGACCGTCATTCCATTGTTTTCCAGGGGACAAGACTTTCGACTGCAAGGCAGGCAGTATTTCAAAAATAATACCTATGCAGTATGCAGATTGGTTTTTTCATAGTACGTGCTGCATAGGACACTACATAGTACATACCAGTGATTGTAATAAAATTATAAAACAATTGAGAACACAATAAATTTAAACACGTAAAAATTCGCGTAAATTTTTCACATAAAAATTAGGGGGCAACGGCCCCTGCGCCTCCAAATGACGTCCCTGCCTGATATCCGATGATCATGTAGGCCATACGCCTCAAAATCGCCCCCCCCCAAATGCAATTGAATGTCATTTTCAAAAAAAAACTCTATGGAGGAAGTCTTCCAGCGTTCACTATGAGACGTTGTTCATTGTCGCAGAAATCACACAAAACTGACGTCGCCTTCGTGGCAGTTTGTTAATTACAAGCGGAGTAGTTCTGTATAATGCGGCGTATTTGGTCATTTGGAAAGACGAGGAATGTCGTCATGGATCGACGAAGGAAAGGCGCTGTATAGTATTCGCGCATCTCCTTGGCTTCTGCAGTTAAACGGCATGTGTAGGCCTATAGCCCTATACTGTATAGGAGATTAAGTTTCAGTGCGTAGGTCCTAACTGACAACATTACGAGTCCAATAACAGCATAGACGCACAGCACTAGCTGTCGGCAGGGCAGAGAACGCACTCACCCATAATGGAGGCACTGTTCTAAACGCAAATAATGTAAATAGTCTGTTCTAAGAAGAATCTAGTGAATATGCAAGCTTTATCAACTAACGATTACTTAGTTAATGCCAGCAATCGCTGAGATTGTAGCTTAGTTCAATCAATCAATAAACTTCTATGGCGCCACTATCATAATTCCCAGAGTATCAGCCGATGACGCACCAAATCCAAATAGAATTAGAGCCAGGTCAATTCGGAAGATCAGTCCGAATAGCTGGGGAGCAATCTAAGGGGGGTAGGTTGTATGCCAAGTTTAGTTTAAAATTAATCCTCTTAGTCTGATGTCGGCGGTGCATTGTTTTCTAAGTTGACACAAACTTTTAAAATGTTTTCATTTATGGTTAATTTGGGATATAAAATGAAGCAACATAATTTGATAAGCAGAGCCATAGCTCCGGTGGCGCCGTTTCCGGCGGCCAAACATGCTCCTGTGCATGCCTCGGAAAAGCGTCGTTCTGGGTGGTTCGACGATATTTTGCGCTCGTTTTAGCGCAAAATGTGCGAGTAGTGACCTTCCCGTCATTTTCGGGAGGTCCTCTGCGCTTTTCTCGGGTGGATTAGGACGATTTTAGTCGCTGATTTGTCGCCTGTCTGGTCCCCCATCTTGTTTTGCGATTTTTCTATCAACGTGGCTCGGCAGAACTGCAGACTAGATACCCGTGCGGGAATGCTGCGACATCCGTTCTAATCGTAACCT